>CM028682.1:11900906-13133929 GCA_016760335.1 Gastrodia elata | reverse complement strand
AAAGGAGAGGGGGAGAGAGCTGCTGTAAGGGAGAAGATGGGAGTTGCTGTGAGGGGAGGGAGAGGGGGTTTATATAAAGGAGAGGAGGGATGGGGGTGATATGGCTAAGAGGGCCAACCAACCTGCGCCAAAAATGGCGCAGGTTTTGGCGGAAGAAAAAACCGCAAGTTGCAATTTTAAAGGGGCAGTTGGGAAAATAGAGGAAAATGGAAAAAAAAATTTAAACTTTAAATTAATTGCATTGTTTCGTCATTTGGCATCCAAATACAACGAAACTTGACACCGATGCGTGTTATGACATAATGAATACCCTCGTGCCGAAAATTTTAAATTCGGAGTAATATTTTATTTTATATTAATTTTTGAGGTTTAAAACTTCAAAAATTAATCACGATCAAATCGGCGCTCAGAATTTGATGAAACTTCTCAAACAGCCTTTAAATAATATATTTTAACACATCGACACTAAAAACGATGAATTCGAACACGTATTTCAATATTTTTATTTTTAGAATTTAAATAATTCAAAAAATAAAACTGGAACTTCCGTCATTCAGATTTCTCCCAAACTAAGGCATTTTGATCTATAAATTATTTCTATCTATTGATAGTTTTGTTTTCTCTAAATTGAAATTCCCCGGGTCCTAATGTCAGAGTCGGAAATTGACCTAACTCGCAAAGTAACAACTTTGGGTTGTTACAGTAAGACATCACACCAGATCTTATCCTCATAACTCCCTAACTTTACTAACACTAAACACATGAATAAATAGAAGAGAGGTGTGGTTCACCCAAGTCACATGAAATGGACTTGGATGCTCCTCAGCTTGGAGCTTAACCTTAACTAGAGTACGTGTAGAGACTACGTTCATAGCACTATTCCCATTTATCACAAGCTTACATGCAACTCCATCGCATGTCATGAAGGTGTTAAATATGTTTTTACGTTTCAAATCCTTCTTAACTAAAGATGTGCTCAAACAACGTACTACTACTAAACACGTCTCATTAATTTCAGAGTCAGAAACCTCAACATCAACTTTGCCATGAATTTCTTCCAAATTATCCTTCAATTCTTCTTCTAAGATAGCTTTTGCACTCATGTTTTAGATGTCCCTTCAGCTAGCACCTATAGCATACAAAGTCTTTTACAGGTCTACTCATCTGGACACCGAGTGTCCTAATTGGAGTATTAAAAGAAGGAATAGTTTTTGAGGCACTCATTGTACCACTAATAGAGGGTTTAGCCTTAAAAATGAGCCTTTAGCTTGAGATTCAATAAGGTATCATGTACAGCATCCTCTACAATTTGTGGATCATTTCTCTCAACTTGATGATAAATGTCCACAAGTAAACCTAACACAAACTTAATAATTAATTGTCAATTTGAATCTTACCAATTTGTGTGCAATTGAATCCTCAAATGTGTTCAAATAGTGTGTGACAGTTATTGGACCTTGTTTTTTGCGTACAATTATTTATGATAATCTCGTGGGCAATAATTTTCACGCAAGATCCCTCGCATTTCAACCCCCTATAGCCACTCATTTCTTTCTAGAGGTAGTTATTCCAAATATCTTAGTGTGGCTAATCAATTTTATGCGAGCAAGGGTCACTCGCTGATACTCATCCAAATCTTGACACTCAAAAAACTCCTCTAATTGGGCCATCCAATCTAAATATTTGTCAGAATCATGAGTGTTATCATACGTAGGAGTATCTCCTTTGTGTGGTGATGCTTCAATTTATATTTTTATAATTTTTGAGAGGGATTTTAGGAGAAGAAGAAGAAGAAAGAAGTTGTGAATTGTGGTAAAGAAACAAAGAAGAATAATGATGTTGGTAAAAAGAGAAGAAACATAAAATAACTTGAAAAAATTTGATAAAATGGTGGGGAAATGTGGAAATATCAAAGAACACAAAAACACAAAACACAGACAATTTTATCAGGATTTGCACACCGGTGACATTGTCTCTATGCATGTGCACAAAAGTAGGCATAATTAAGCACACCACTATCGTCAACCCTCTCGCAAGAGTAAATTCTTACAAATTGGAGGAAATAACATCTCATTGGAATATTTCTTCTCAAATGAACATACAAGATATATACAGTAGTGCACATAAGTAACTACCATCATATCCCGTGAAAAAAACATAATAAATATCAAATATAATACCACGTGAACACTAACACTAACATTAAGTACACTACAACATAAAACATAAATACCAAACGCAAAAAGACATTGTGCTACAAATATAGGCCAAAAACAACACGACCCAAAAACACAACAAACATAATGCAACTCCCGCTCAACCTCCAACTATGCTTCATGCAAATTCCCAAGTCATAGACCACCACCTCATGTGAGCTCCCGGTCTTGCATCAATAATGGTTATAAAATTATACTAATTACACTTTCATTCAATGTATTAGTAAGAGTTAATTGGAAATTCCTTAAAGAAGATGAAAAGCAGAAGAGTTTTAGGATCAAATGGCATCCCTATCAATGTATGAAAATATTTGGGAGAGAGAAATTCTTGGCTTAACAAATTATTTAATGCTATATTGAAAACTAAAAAGATGTCAGATGAATGAAGAAAGAGTACCGCTATACCTATTTACAAGTATAATTGTGATGCTCAGGACCGCAAATTATAGAAGAATTGAGTTAATGTGTTACCTATTTGCAAGTATAAATGTGATGCTCAAGACTATGCAAATTAAAGAGGAATCAAGTTAATGTGTTACACATTAAAACTTTACAAGAGAGTAACTGAATATAGAAAATAAAAGAATACTTGTATTTCTCAAAATCAATTTGATTTTATGCTAGGCAGATCTATTATGGAAGTCATATATTAAGACATTTGATATAGACAAGGTGACTTATCTAATGATTTTCCTATTATTATTGGATTACATCAACGCTCAGATCTCAATCGATATTTTTTTGTTTTAATTATGAATATTTTTATTGAGTGCATTCAAAATGAGGTTTCTTGATGCATGTTATTTGAAGATGAAATTATATTAATTGATAAGATTATTAACAAAGTTAAAGCAAAACATGAGTTATAGATGACTACTTTATAATCTAAAGATTTTAGTGTTAATAGATCTAAAATAGAATATAGAGACTATAAGTTCTATTGTATTAAAGGTTTTAACCTTGATGACATAACTATTGAGAATCATGTGATCAAGACGAGCAAGAGATTCAAATACTTTGGTTCAATTATTCAAAATAATGATTTTCCTATTACTATTGGATTACATCAAGGTTCGCATCCCAATCCATTCTTTTTATTTTAATTATTAATATTTTTATTAAGTGCATTCAAGAGGAAGTTTCTTGGTGCATGTTATTTAAAGATGATATTCTATTAATGATAAGACTATTAACGAAGTTAAAGCAAAATATGAGTTATAGAGGACTATATTTTAATCTAAAGATTTTTGTGTTAGTAGATATAAAATAGAATATATCAGTTGTACGTTCAATTGTAATAGAGGTTTTAATCTTGATGACATAGCTATTGAGAACCATGTGATCAAGATGAGCAAGAGGTTCAAATACTTTGGTTCAATTATTCAAAATAATGTTGAACTAGAAAGCAATGTGATTTATAGGATGCAATCAAAAATCTCACTCAAGATGAAGGAAAATTTTATAGAGCGATGACACAACCAGCTATGTTATATGGAGCTGAATGTTGAAGAACAGAGAAGAAACTTATCGTTAAATTAACGGTTACAAAGATGATGACACTTAGGTAAATCATAAACGAGTGGGTTTACTCGTAAGAATAGAATGCAAAATGAGATTATTCGTAACAAGGTTGAGGTAGGCCCAACAGTAGATAAGATAGAGAGTGTTGCTTTAGATGGTTTAAACATGCTAAGCATAGATCGTTCAATGCCCCCAATAGAAAATTTGAGTTTATGAATTTTGCTCATATTAAAAGAAGAAAATGAAGACCAAAAAGGACATGGGAAGAAACCATTCAAAAATATTTTCACTATTTAGAATTCAGAAAGCGGCTATATTTGATGGTGCACAATGAAAACAGAGGATCCATGTAGCTAATCCCACTTAGTGGACTAAGGCTTACTATTGTATTGTTATTATTATAATGAGATGTATTGCAAAATATGCCCAATTAAAATTAGATGTAAAATAATTGAAATCAATCATATCGCAAAATTCAAGCAAATTATAAAATAGTAATGTGGGAGAACTCAATTTTATCGAGTAGCCTATTTAGTGTAATTGAAATCCGGCCAAATAGAGTTAGATTTGAATTACCACAAAATCTTATGCACTTTAAAAAAATTCTACTATTGGATTGCAAGACTACCGCAGCCCGAACCGCCTTGGCCAACCAATGGTTGGCCGTCACTAGCTTCACCTTGGTAGGCCTTCCCTGGCTACCCATCTATGTTCAGTCCGTGAGGCCCACAACTTCACGTGTTTGCCATTAGAGGCCTTCAGCTAGCCATGTTGGCCCCCCACCAACCAGTTTTTGCATATCATATGGCACCACCAGTCAGTTGGTGTTGGTCCTCTGGTTCATTAGTCTGGCTACGTTGGCCAATTGGTCCAAGGCAAGGCTAGTGCTGCAATTTATTTATTTTAAAGGTTTTTTATTTACAACCGGTAAATTATATCCAATGAAATAATTTCCGGGAAAAAAAAAAGTGTTGTCCAAACATTAACATTATAAAATGATTACACTGGAACTGAATTAAGATGTACTTGAATTACCCACTAAATAAATTCTAGCAAACTAAAAACCCCCTCTGAGGGACTTATGATATCGATGGAAAATATTGAATTAGATTTACATTACTCATAGTTTCGCTTGGAAAAACTATTTAAGGATTTAGAGCGTAAAGAAGGCTAAAATTTAGCTGCCAAAAAACATAGTATAACCAGAATTATATTCATTCATATATTAATAGGATTAAACTATTCACCTGCTTTTTGGTCAGAGGAAAAGTTGCCGCCTTCACCATAACAGTAAGCAATATAATTGCAAAGCCATAGGCGTACGGCACATGTACAGCAGAAAGCCTGTCCTTGAGAATCTGTAAGTGAATTACGGACAATTAAAACCCTAAACCTAATTCCAAAAAATGCAACGTTACTGACAAGAAAAATCCTCCGATTCAGAGCTAGGTTCCAGTTAAATCCAATTTCTCCAATCGAAACATAAACCCATAATTAAAAACGATGAGAAGCACCAAACTACCTTGAGAACAATTTCCATTGTCTCTGAGATCAAACTAAGCCAACCCCCGTTTTTGTGAGCCGCTGTCACTTCAGAAGTCGACGGATCCATGGCCACGACTGCGTCCGCCAACGTGAAGAATAATCCATCCATCCTCGAAGCAATTCCATCTAAATTAAAAGCGGAGGGGAGCCCGTTTGGCTGAGGAAAGCCACCGATGCTCATCCGAACCCTAGCACCTGCTCGCCTGGGATCAGAAAGCGGAAAACCTAGCACGCCATGGCGCGGACGAAGGGACAAATGTGTAGCAGCAGGGAAGAACCCAAAAGAAATTGGTAGAGTTTTCGCCATTTGCGGGAGGGAGTCGTGCTTCTCTCACCAATTTGCATCCTCCATGAATAGAGCGTAGTGAAGAAAGTGCCGCAAGATAGTGTTGTTGGAGAAGGGATGCTCTGATGGCGTGTCAAGTGAGAGAGTATACGTTAGTTTGCGGAATTTTCTTAGAAATGAGCAGTTGGTAAAAATTTTATCCAATAGAATTTAAATATTATTTTAAAAATAATATTTATATTATTTTAATATAAATAAATAAATATTAATTAAATAATATTCAAATTTTATTAAATTAATTATTTTAGACTAATCTGAATAACATTTTTCTTTTTTATTTATGTCAAATTCTTTTATTGTTATTTTATTGTATCATTAATATCGTCATTTTCATTTATTCATTTATATTATTTTCATGTATTTATTATTATTATTATTTATGTCAAATTTTATGTATTTAATTATGAAATTTATTATATCAAATTTCATTATTGTGTCATTTTTAAAAAATATTTATTATTTCTTATTATTATTATTATTTTTTTTTTAATTTTCACTTATTATGTTATTTTCTTAACTTCAGCATTGTAATTTTTATTAGGAATGAAAAAAAATTATTTTTGTTCATATTAAATTAATATGAATGCATTGATATATTATTTTTTTGTATGGTTATAAATTACTCTTATTCAATCTCATTTAAGCCTCAACGGAGTCTTGCGCTCGATACTGGTTTAACTTATGCTGATTTGATAAATTAATCCGCAATCAATTCATCAAATGACATATAGTATTGCTGCACTTACACACTAATATACATTAAAATATATAGATGAATCTGTCAATTATATCTATAAGTAGATTATTGATTGAATACACTTTTGTGGGGCCTATATGAAAAATAAAAAAATAAAAAAATTCTATTAATTGTGAAGGCTTTTTGATATATATTTCTATATAAACATAATATTTTTCTTTTAAATATATCCATTATTTAATTTCCAAAATTTCTAATCAATAATTATTTGCATATTTAAATTAGGAAAATATTACAGGTTAGTTCTCCCTTATCGGTGGAGAAGTGTAATTTTTTATTTTTTTTCAAGGAGAGCTTTTATAAAATATAAGCATGTGTAATAAAAATTCAACATATGATATAAAATAATAATTTTAGAGCGTAAATTATTAACTACAATACTATTCACACAATATATGTTCATTCATAGCCCTCGTACTTTTTCATTGCACTTCATGAGAACAAATAAATTTGGAAACAAGATCGATTTGCTTGACAACATATGTTCATTCATAGCCCTCGTGCTTTTTCATTGATCCTCGTCTGGGGTGACTCCAACAGCGTGGCCATCATCCGACCTCAGCAAATCGTCGTCAACCTATGCGAGATTTATTTGATAAAATTGTAATTTAGAAATTAATTTGAGAATTAACTAAGAAAATATTTCCTTATTAATATATTCTAATTATTAATGATCATAATTAATACATTTTCTAGCATCAATTATTATAAAGTAACATTATTATAATTAAATAATCCATAGTTCTAGTCCTTACTTTGGGCCTCACTCTCCTAGAGATCCAAATTTCTCAGCCCTTAACCTCCTCAACTCCTCAAATGAAGTTGTTGCTCCAGAAATGCAATCTTAAAATCCCCCAAACAATACTTGTCTAGTATCTGGGAAGTCCTCTATTGTCTGTACCATCGGCTATTCTTCAATAGATCCTAAAATGATAAATGAAGGTTTCAAAATTTTGGAAGAACTAGTCGTTCTCTTAGGGTTCGGCCCAAATAATTTACTTGTTCCTTCTTGTGCCTACTTTTGCTTTCATTTTTTTCTCGTGTTTAAGCCTAATCTAATGGTTTGGAGTGATAGAGGGCTTCGCTCTGACATTCGTATTTCTAATGTTAAGTATCACATTCGTCTCAACCAACCTGACATTGTTGGGATTTTGAAATCAAAAATGAATAATTTGGACATCGCTTCTATGTTTTCAGTGAGTAAATACACATTGTTTAATAATGAAGTCAATTGCAACAACTTTGATTATGTTTCAGTTGGCAGAATCTAGATCAAATGGAATTCTAATAATGTTTCTTACTCGCCAAGTGTTATTCAATCGCAGTTCATTCATGGTAGCCTTCTTCAAAATGGCTTGGCTTGCTGGGTTACTTTTGTTTATGTTTCAAATTATGAAAATGACTGATTTAGACTTTGGGATGATTTAATTCAGCTAAAGGATAACATTACTAGTTCTCGATTGGTCATTTAGGACTTTAATTGTGTTCGATATTCAAATGAAAAAGTAGGAGGGATTCCCCCTTCTCTTGCTAAGCTTAATGCATTCAACAACTGCATTAATGAAGCCAGTCTTATGGACATGCATTATTATGGTAATCATTATACTTGGGACAATCATCATTTGGATTACCCAATAAAAGTAAAGCTGGATAGATATCTTTGTAACTCATAATGGATTACGTCGTTCCCATAGGTCATTTGTAAAATTCTTCCTCCTTCAACCTCCGATCATGCCCTTCTTATAATTTCAACCCCTTTGATCCTCGGAAAGTTGTCTATTTTTTCTTCAAAAATTATTGTGTTAATAATTATGATTTCATAAATATTGTTTATGCAACTTGGAATGGGGTCTATGGTGGAGATCCTTTATTCGAGCTTCATAAGAAACTGGTTCAGACCAAAAAGATCTTTAAACTTGTAAATCTCTCAGTCTTTGAACCTAGCAGATTTAAAAAGAATCCGACAAGCTCAATGTGACGCTATTAATCATATTAATCAAATGGATTATCAAAACTTCAATGCTATTTTAATCTGACAAGCTCTCCCATCATCGTTACAGGTTATTGAAAATAAATAAAAAATTAAAGGAAGATATTTTTATTGAGCTTTCCTAGGCTAAACTTTAATAACCTGAGATTGTTACTAGCTTAATCTTAGTTTAATTGCTATCTAATTATCACTCGATTGAGTTTATCTAGTCATTATAATTAATCCTTAAAATTTTGGAGTGATTCGGAGCTCAATCGAACAATTGAAATATTTTAATATTTAATTAATTAAACATTTGAGATATTTAAATTGACCTCGAAATTAAAATATGACTTCATCATTGTGATCGTCGCTCCCAAATTAACTAAATGTGATTGTTTGGACGTGTTTGGAAGTCGTCGAATTTTTGCGAATATTTTAATGTAATTAAATGTATCGAAAAATAAAATAATTAAATAATCATCGGAATCAAAATCCGACTTTGTCGTTGAATTCCTCACCCTCAAATTAGCCAGGGGTGAATTTTCGAAATTTTCGGAGCGTGTTCATTAAATCCAAATTTTTTGTGAATTAAAAAAAATAGAAAGAAATAAAATATTTATTTCTTAAATTCTTATTTCCATTTTTCTCCCCTTTCTTTTTCCTGTGCCTGTCAGCCCATGCCTTGTTCGACGCCTCCCTCCTTTCCATCACACGCAAGAGGACTTCTGCCCCCTCTCGTTCCCTCCTTGCTTGATGGGAGAGCTCATGATGAAGCCTTCCCCTCCTTTTTTTTTTTTAAAGAGCACCAGCCCCTCCTCTTCCTTCTTTTGCTTTCAAGCTGAGGTCTCCTCTTCTCCTCCTTTCTCCATTGCTGAGCTTTGTGCTGAAGGAAAGTCCTCAAGCCCTCCATTATTGCAAGATAAGGTATCATTTTGCTTACTCTTCATTGTGCTCTCTTCATCTGATTTATCAAGTATTGTGTTTGGCATATTCATTAGCTATTGTATGGAATTTATGTGTGATCGTCGAGCTTCAATCGGACTCAAATGAGTCTAGTCAAAGCCTGTTCTCCATTAGAAAAATTGTCAAAAAGCTATAAAATTTTTGTATACATATAGCTATAGCATCAAATTTTGTTCATTAGGATAATCCATTTATGTCGATTTTGGTATCAATGGAAAGGTCTCGGAAAGATCTTTCCATCGGTATATGGCACCACATGTGAGGTGTCCAAAATTAGGAGTATTTAAGTGCAAAAGGAAACCCATTACGGTTTTTCGCACATGCGAAACCACCGTCGGGAGCTGTAGCGCCCAAAGTTTCGAATTTGGGTTTATCGTAGAAGCGCGCCGCTGCGGCATAATAATTTGTGGAAGCATAAAAATTTGATAAAATTAAATTAAATTAAATCCGCCGCAGCGCGTCGCAGCATCCAAGTCTCGGAAAATTCTGTAATTAGTGTAATGGCCTTGATTACTTGATGTTTTAATCAAAATAATGTTTATATATTTTATTAATAATAGTTGTATGTTAGAGAACTTTAACTTTATTTGGACACCTTGATTTGCTTAATTTGATGTTAAATTAAAAGTAAACATAAGAATCCTAAGAACTTAATTAAGTAAATGATATTTAATCTAAATCTGAAATTTACCATCAATAATACATCAATAATGTATTGATTGGTCATTGATCTATAAATCAACAAATTGGTCTTAATTAAGTAAGGATAGATGTTAAACCCTAACTTGTTTGATTAAGACTTGAACTATTAATCACTTAATCAATTAACTTGATTGAAAGATAATTTAACTGATATTATTTCAATAATGCATATGATTTAGTATTGACCTTAAATTATTAAAGTAGAAGTGCTAAAGTTAATAATGAACTTATGTGATTGAAACATCTGAATCTAAACTTAAGATCCTTAATTTTCTCTTATATATGACTCTTAGCATAAAATTGATAATAAAATTATATTGATTTATGGAATGATCTAATCCTAATAATATTCTTGATTTTATCCCATGATTGTAGAATAGGCTGTGGTCATATGGGTCTAACAATTTGATTTGATCAATTTAATCCAAGCCTAATAAGTGAACCTTATGAATTTAGTTTAATTATTAGAAATGCAAGATCTTGATAATCTTTCTATATGAGTATTTTGAAATATTTAAGAAACTTAATTAATATTAATACATTGAGGTAGGAAAGATTTATTGTAATATATTGAAGTGAGAACTTATATGATCATCCTTAACTTTAGAAGTTAATCTTAAACCTTGTGATAGAATTCACCCAAGATATTAGAATGAGATTTATCTCACGTGGTAGTAACCCATATTGAGTGACATCTTGGTCATATTCTTGGAGCATTTAGTAGGAAAGGATTTATAGTTTTGATAAATCATTGGTTATTAAATAGAATCGCCTGAGCTCAGATTATTAATTGGTTATGATCATGAATACCCATGGTGCTGAGTCACTTCAGTAATATTCGGGTTTTGATAAGTCACTCCAATGTGGACTTATGACTAGGTGCTTTTTCGAGGGATAAGCTGAATACAGTCACGCTATAGTAAATCATCCAAACTTAATAGTGTGAGCTATGATCTTAGTTTGGGGGAATAATAACTGCAATAGGGTTCTGCCTCCTATCTTGCGTACGCCTCGATAAGTGCAGTTATAAGCAAACTAAGTGCTAAACTTACCCACTTAGGAACATACAATCATGTGTATACAACCTTTCAATTGATTATTTCAAGCAAAAACCCTAAATAAGAGAAACTAATCATTAAAATTAGAATTTATGAGTCAAAATCATTATAGCATGATTCTGCACAAATGAGATATTTGAGTCATAATCTGATTTTAAAGTATTTTTGAATTTTCTAGATTCTAAGACATGTAGTGTAGAGGCATGAGCATGAGTATAAGCATGATGTATAAGTATCAGTGATGAATTATGAGTTACAGAATATTATATACATCAATATGGGAAACTCAGGATGTTTAGACATCACAGTAAACTGTATTTTCTAATAGGATGTATGTGGATATTAGACCGTATAACTCATAGCAGTTCAGTGATTATTCAGTTTCATATTAGTGGTATACAGTGTTGTGGCATATTTAGATGCATAATTTCAGTAATATACAACATAGTTTTACATGATATTTACTCAATTTCAGATCATATACTATTTTTATTTGTTTTCAATATTCAATATATAATCAACTTTATCTTACTTCAATTTTATACTATTTCAATTATTCAGTTACTTTTATAATCTTTTTGTAGCTTTATTTATTTTATTGTTTTATGTAAATAATTATAACTATTTGGATTAGTTTTAATGTGTTAGACTTATTATCTAACATGTGATACTTTTGAAATCTGGCAATTTGTTAGATTTTGAGCAAAATTTTGAGCCCGATTAGGAGGACTCTCAGAAGATTCAGGAGGAGTTCGTGAAGCCTTAATGAACCCTTCTTCAGCCTTGCCATTTTTTTTCTATGTTTATTTCAGTTCAGTAGTTAGACTTTATTTTAGTATTATTTCGATAAATAGTTTACAATAATTTTGGATGCATTTAATTTTTTATTATAAGATGAATATTCTTATTTAGTTTTGTGATAAATATTCAGGATGTATACTTAACTTTTGCACTCAGTTTATATATTACTTATACTTAGTATTGTGATGTGATCAATATACTAAAAATATTGATATTGTATACATATATTAGATTCTTCATATTATATTTTAAATCTAATGTATGCATTTGCTTAATACTTAGGATAATGATATTACTCTTATCTTAAGTATTAGTTATCGACCCTCATTTGGGGTTGAGTCAGCAGCCCTTCAGATATGTTTCTTTTTAGTGTGTTTCAGCTATTCGGGGAGATGAGAAATTCATTCTCGAGTGGCGCACCGCTCTGCCGCTGAAATTGATTATGTTATCTCTTTTGCGCGCGGCGACGGAGCGGGGCGCAACATAAACAAAGATCAAAGATTCATTGGTTCTCTTTTGGTGAAGATAATTTGAAGTTTTTTTACATACAAATGAGAATAAAAAAGAATCAAACTTACTCCATATCTCCACAACTCAAGGATCAAGCCATTTAGTTTTATGATAATTTACTCTACACCAAGACAGGGCATGATAATAACTATTTTCTAATAAATTATATCATTAATTCTTATTTTCATGATGATATTTGTAGAATTATTTCTGATGAAGACATTAAGCGTAATCTATTTTCAATTAATGATAATGTTAGTTCTGGCTCTGATGGTTTTACATTTTTGTTCTATAAGAAACCATGGGACAGCATCCATAATTATATTTATAAAGGCATTGATTTTTTTAAATGACTTTCATATCTCGATGGCTGAATCATACTCTTATTATATCTTACTGTGTTTTCGTTTAGAATGAGCACATATCTTAAATATATATATATATATATATATATATATATATTGCATTTATAATCGTGATAATTTTGCAAGCATATCATATTTAAATATCACATTTTATTTATATATATATCTCATGCAGAATCATACCGCTTAATATTATATATAAATTTTGATATCCTACAAGACTTACTTAGATCTCTCTATCTAATTAAATATTTTCTTTTCTTTTCTTTTTCTTGGTTTGTCTTATCATATATATATATATATATGACAGTTCATGAATAATCTCTATATCGAGTCTTTGAGGAGGAGCTGATGAATGATGGAACAACTTAAATGTTGATTTTCTTAGTTTTTCATTTTTTGTTTTGTGTGTAATATATTTTGTAAGGCAATTATTATTTTTGTAATGAATATATTTTCTTTATTATTTTAGTATTTCTGAATATTGCATTGAATATAGAAGTGTGTATTTTATACGCCTCTGAATATATTGTTATACTAAACACCAATATAATCATAGGGAGTGAACACATAATGCTGGATTAGCTATGCTGACCCAGCGGCGGGTCACCATAAAGGCTGTCCTCTTTCCCCACTCTTATTCATCATTGCTATGAATCTTTTCTATACTGCAATCGATGAGGCTGTTGAAAACAAAATTATTATGCCATACAAATTGAGAGAATTTAGTTGTTCTCATTTGCTCTTTGCTGATGACATTATTCTTTTTGGTGAAGTTTCTTCTTCTAATATGCATGATTTTAAAAAATTGTTTGAAGAAATTTTTTGTAGCACCGGGCCTTAAACAAGGATAAATCTTGCATTTATTACTCCAAGTCAGTGTCGAATGCTAATGAGCTCTTTAGAATTTGGCAATTCCTAAACTCTCAATTCCCTATGAAATATTTGGGTCTTCTAGTCCCGATATCTCGACCGAATAACATCAACTGCGCCCCGCTTATTTCTAAACTTCACCACTGAATTTTTGGTTGGGCTCTCAAATCCCTTAATTTTGTAGGTCATTTACAACTTCTCAAATTTTTGATTTGGCCTCTCCTTCTCCACTGGTTCAAAGAAATTCACATTCCCTTAAGTATTATAAAAGTCATCAAAAGTCTTTGTGCCTAGTTTTTAGACCATTATTCTATTGCCAACAAAATACATATCTTAGCTCGGGACAAAATTGTTGCTCCAAAACGTAAGGGAGGTATTAGTCTTATACGCCCCTCTAAACTCATCATTAGTTGCAAATTATCTCTATGCTGGTCAGTGCTTTGCAATACCTCTCTTAGCAATTGGTGGAAAGGTAATATATTAAAAAATTTTGAAGTCCCATCCTATTATAATAAGATGACTTCTCCCTTCATGAGTTAATTAGCTAAGATCTCACTAATTCTGATGTCTCATATTAGTTTTGACACTAGTAGAAATATTTCTCTTTTTAAAAATAATAACACTCTCACTTTTAAATTTTCTCATAACTTGTTGTTCACACATTTATCTGATGCTTTGTGGGCTGACACTCCATGGAGTAAAGGCACTAAGTTATACATAAAATGCATTATTTGGAAAGTCTTAAGCCTAGGTCTTAAAATTGCGAAGATTCTCAACATCGAGGGCATTTACTATAATACTTATGTCAGTTCTATCACCAGAATAATGAATCACACTCTCACTTGTTCTTCACTTGTCACTACGCTTATCAAATCTTAAAATAAATTCTTCCACCCGATCTTTAATATTTATTTCCTCTTTCCTTGACTCAAATTATGAACGGTATTTCTAATTTTGACAAATGGTCAAAAATAACTTATATTACTGCTATTGGGGTGATTGTCGATTGCACTTTGAAGGAAAGAAATGAACGTATCTTCAACAATACCGAACTAAGTGACCCTTTTATTATATCTAATATTAAATCAATAATCTTTGGAATCATTTACACGTGGTGAAATAACTCTATATTGGAAAGTTTTTATAATTTGCAAATTATACTTAATTCTGATGAAGTTTGATTGTTAAGCAGTAATACTAGCTTTGATATTTTTCCCTTATTTGAATGATACTCGTGTGATATTTGGGTCTTTATTTTCTTGCTAGGCTGGTGCATTAGATGTGTTTAGTCATTGATCTGCGATGGTTTTTTTTCACCGCTCCGAGCTTGTTGCTGTTTCATTCTTGGATAGCAGTAGTATCTTTACATTGATTCAGAAATTATTTGAGCAAATTACTTTTAACTGGGTTGGCTCTTGATTATTTAGCTCTTTTATTTCCCCAGTAATTTGAGATTTTTTAACGATCTCATGCCTGATGCGGTTGTTAATTTGCAGATGCTTTTGTTAGAATTATTCTCGAATGCGGAACCTTCTTTACGTAATTTGCGATGGTTTTTAAATCTTATTGTTGAACCTATTGGGCTGGCATAGTAGCGACGTTCTATTCGTGATCTGAGATGATTTTTTTACCAGTCCGAGCTTGGTGTTGAATCTTTCTTGGATAGCAGTTATAATTTAGTTCAGCAGATAAGCATCTTTACTTTGATTCAGAAGTTAATTGGGCAAATTATTTTTAACTGGGTGGGTTATTGATTATATAGCTCTTTTATTTCTCCTGTAATATGCATTTTCTGATGATCTAATGGCTGATGCGGTTATTAATTTTGCTGCCCTTTAACTGAGTGGGTTATTGATAGCTGTTTTTGTTGGAATTACTCTTGAATGCTGAACCTTTCATATAAAAATATTCAAGTCTTGCGACTTTATTTATTTGGTGAATGGAGATATCTGCATGTGATTTCCTATTCCAGTTTCTAATTTTGTATAAAGACAATGATGGATTATGATACTATTTTAGACTCCAGCTGATGATTTGGTGACTTTCTTTAGCCTTCCTTTTGAACAGATACCACAGATATCGCTTTGATCTAAAGAACTGATACCCTGTCAGCTCTTTAATCTTATGCGGGCCTCACCGTTGATGAGCTGAATTATAGTTTTTATACTTTAATTTCTTCTTACGACATCTTTTGTTCTTAAACTTCTGCTTACACATTTCATAGTTTTTGTTTGCCATTTTTTATAGTCAGTAATAGTTTAATCTTTAATTTGCATAGTCCTTTTTATTGAAATATAACAGCTATAGTCTAATCTTTAATTTACATAGTCCTTTTTATTGAAATATACCAACTGCACCCTCAAAAATTTTCAAATTAAATAATCCACAATATTATGAATTTTCAAAAGAATGCTACTATCGTAACATTCAAATATCTCCAATAATAGTACACAATAATTTTTATTTGACTACATAACTTTTTTTCTTTTCAAAAATATTTATATAAAAAATAATTAAAAATAAAATTTCCAAATTACTGTATTTTATAAAATATATCTCAAATATTATCCTAAGAATTATCAAAAATATAAAATAGATATTTCAAATGTATTTTTTTTTAAGTAGTTGCATCAATAATAAATAATTTATTTTATTGTTAAATTTATTTTATCTATTATTAAAAGAAAATTCAAACGCATCGATAGCGATGCACAAAACTTGAGAAGTTGAAATGGAGATCGGGTCCGACGGCGGATAACTGCACTTATCCATGCCTGGGCTGATCCGCCATCACCGTTACCTAACGGCGTATCCTGCCGTCACCGTCGCTTTTTGCCTTAACCTCTCTGCTCTCTACTTTCTCTCCCACCCCCTCTCTCTCTATGATGCCGGCGTTGGCTGAGGAGAACGCCGGAGAAACTTTTCCCCTTAGATTCCAATCGAAGAGATGATCCGAGAGATCTCTTCCCTATTTTCAACATTCAAGATTAGGGTTTCGACCCATATGGTCCTCGTCGTTGGATGGATTATGTTCTGTAGATTGAGAAATAGTTTGTCTTCTCTGATACGGACATTCCCGAGGTCATATACCAACCTATTCCTCACTTCAGATTTCCTCGCTCTGTTTTTTTCTCGTTTGATCGTTTCAACCGACAAGTGATTTGCATTGTGTCGTTCTGGTTGTTGTTTTGTTGCGCGATTCGGAAAAGTCGGTAGGGTTTGCGGAAAGTTTTCTTTGACCTGTTTGTTCCTCATTTCTATTTGATACTGGCATCTATGGAATGGGCTCTTGAGGAATTTCGTGGGGGTGCTTCTCATACTCGGAATGGAGGAAATCTAACCTGGGAGGTAGTGAGTTTGTGGACGAGGGAGAAGGTCATCATCCAAAGGGAATAGGAAGAGAAGAGATTGAGAGAGGGCTATGGGTGAATCTCTCCTGACTTCACTTTCCATGAAGAACCACCATCCTTCCACCGTACTCTCTATTGAGCCCACCGGCGCAGGTGCAAACGCCATGGATCCATCCAGTGAGAGCTCTGAGTGTGAGCTCTTGATCCAGCCGCGCCAGCAGCTGGCCCTCTCCCGCCCAGCACCTGACATCAACCTTCCCCTGTCTGCTGATCGGTCACCTCCTCCACCATCCTGGAGCTCAGATGCCTTTGAAACCCTAGATGTTAGTCTTGGCTCCCAGATCTATGAGTCAGAAGCTACAGTCCATCTCCCAAAGAGCTGCAACCGCAAGTTCAGCAAGAGGGGGGATAGCATTTGGGGGTCATGGTTTTTTTTTCAACTTCTACTTCAAGCCCATCCTCTCCGAAAAATCCAAGGCAAAGATTATCAGAGATGGCAATGGGATCTCGGGTTTTGACAAATCTGATCTCAAGCTAGATGCTTTCCTCGTTCAGCATGACATGGAGAATATGTACATGTGGGTCTTCAAGGAGAGGCCTGAGAATGCATTGGGGAAGATGCAGCTTCGGAGCTACATGAACGGTCACTGCCGCCTCGGAGAGCCTCAGTTCCCTTTCAGCGTGGATAGAGGGTTTGTTCGTTCTCACCGGATGCAGCGCAAGCATTACAGAGGCTTGTCAAATCCACAGTGCATTCATGGGATTGAAGTTGTGAGGCTTCCCAATCTGTCCTCCGTTTCCGAGACCGATCGCAAGAAGTGGGCTGAGCTTACTGGAAGGGATCTTAATTTCACAATACCACCTGAGGCCAGTGATTTCGGGTCCTGGAGAAGTCTTCCAAACACTGAATTTGAGCTTGAGAGACCTCATCTTCCATTGAAGAACAATGTACATTTTCTTTCAAAGAAGCTGCTTAATGGATCTGGCCTGAATCTATCAGCAGAACATTTGAATAATGATGTGATGGATCATTCTCCTCATTGCAACAAGCGCAAGAAGGATTTATTCCCTCACGGTATGGATGATGATTGCTGCTTGCCTTCCAATCTATTTTTTGAGAGATCTCAAGAGTTAGATGCCCACCCCGCAGAACCATCATGGATCAATGAATTTAGCGGGTTGATGAGGCATGTGTATGGTCCAGTGACCGCTGCAAAAACAATATATGAGGATGACGAGGGATATCTTATAATGGTGAGCTTGCCCTTCTCAGATCAGCAGAGGGTGAAGGTTTGCTGGAGGAACAACCTTAGCCATGGAATTGTCAAGATATCTTGTGTTAGCACTGGACGAATGCCTTATTTAAAGAGACATGATCGAACATTCAAGCTAGCAGACTCTGCTGTAGAGCATTGCCCCCCCGGCGAGTTTGTTAGAGAAATCCCTCTAGCAACTCGTATTCCTGAAGATGCTAATATAGAGGCTTACTATGATGAAACCGGCACTGTCCTTGAGATTATGGTTCCTAAGCATCGTGCTGGGCCGGAAGAACATGAAGTTCATGTCTCCATGCGCCCGCCTCATCTGGGAACCAATGAGCTCATGCTGACATGACATAATATTTTGGCTCATGCTCGTTGATTTATCTATTTTTATATAGAACGAGGGACACAGAGCAATGGGCAATCTCAGTTTTCAGGCACTATATTGGGGCTGTTTGCTTTGTTAAATATATTGTTTTCTCTTTTCTTGGATGGCTTTCCATGACTCCAAAGAAGAATTGTACGTGATCTTTTGGTTTTAATACCCATTTATAATGACTCACGCATAGTGGGATAATTCTTGTGTGGAAATTAGGTCTATTTCTAATACCTATGTGCAGCCTTTTGCTTGTTTGATTGCTTTGTGCTTGTATTCTTTGTCATCTATTCTCTCCTCTTTTTAGTTCTATCATTTGTGTTTATTAGATAAGAGATATTCCATTTCTCAAATGTTGTAATATCATTGGAAACATAATCTGCGCCGGTTAAAAATTTCTCTTAAATTAAAGATTAATTTAATAGAACACAATATTATGTGAGACAAAATGTTGGCCTGCAAAGCAGAATCATACTAGTAAAATAATCGGTGCTGAGATGAGAATTCTAATGCAGATGAGTTAGAGTGTGAAATGGTATGATGAAAAATAGTGCTTGCAATTGAGGATAAGCTCAGAAAAATTCTTTATTGATGATTTTAGTTAGATTGTTAGACGTTCTTCAAAAAATCTGAGCTAAAATTGAAGAATTTATGGGCTATTTGGTTTGCAGACATCTTCAAAATTAGCAAGTTAACCTGTTAAATAGATAGCATGCTAGATAGATAACATTTGTGCCTATTTGTTTCATTGCTACTCTACTAGCAGCTGTCAACGCTACTAAATATATTATGTTTGGTTTATTTGTAACTGTAATTCACACAAGGTGATATTGCTCTAATGCAGAAATTGAGAAAAAAATCTTCAATAGGCGAAACACACTAAAAAATTTTTGATACAGTACATAAATTTCCCCAAAAAAAATTTCAGTAATCTTTCTCTGAAATAATTGAAAAAAATGATAGATGAAAGAGCTGAGCCAGAGCTTTGCCCTCACATCTTGTTCGATGATATTTGGCCATTGCGGGAAGATGGGGAAGAGTGGAGTCGCTAGGGACAAATCCACGCGATAAAGAGAAAAAAGATGTCGTCCAATTTTGGCAGGCATTAAGTTGTCATTTTATGGTGGTCAAATATCCATTAAATGATATTTTGAATAACTTGTCCTTAACCAATCCCCTAGCATCTTGATTCAAAAATCTTGATTCTATTAAAGGATAGCATCACATGGAGCCCTTATTTTTATGTTTGTTAAGGTCTTTATCATTCCATTGAATAACAATTATCAGTTAAGTTCATAATCTCTTATACAACCAATTATAATTAGCATAAACAATAACACCTTTTAAATACAATTAGATAAATATGTTTTTTCAGACATTTAAATTTAAATTAACCCATTCAACTCTAAAAACTGCGGTCTTATATCAAATTTTAGGCATCGCCAGCGTCTTTTGTTAGTTTATTGGGTGATTATACGTTGTAGGGACAAGTTTGAGTTGCTCAATGGTATGATGATGCGATGCTATGCTTGTTTTCTTGTACAATGGATTTTTTCAACATTCGTGGTTTACTTTTTCTAATTTGTCCTAATTTTTCCACCCTTTTTTGTCTGGCTAGAGGTGATAAGCTGCCTTTCCCTGTTCCAGGATGCATCATTTTGGCTGAGGAAAAATTTTCCCTTCTATTGGGAGGATTTTTCCCACACACCATTCAGCTCTTTAAATATTACCAGCCCTACACCCTAACTTCCAGTATTACACCCAAATCTTTGTAATACACCGGCCCGCATCATTGCAGCTTATTCTCACTGGTGGCGACCTATTATTTGATTTGTAGGGTTATTGCTTTTAGTTTTTGAAATTTTGATTGAGGTCACTTGAAAGCATGGCATCTAATTGTTTTGGATATTCACATAAATAACAACCTTGTTGTGATCTAATTTTGTTGCAGAGATTTGGGTCATAGTGTTGTAACATTAGGGTTTGAAGACTATATACACAAAGAAAAAAAAAATCTGCATTCATGAATGATATTTCCCTTTGACTTTTCATGTTTTTTTCTTTAGGATAGAGTTATTTCCCTTCGAATTAAGGTGGGAGAATTTTGTGGAGGGAGATGTGGACTAGCAAAAAAGATCATTGCACATTTTTTCCCCTTTATTTCCAGGCTTAGAACATATAATACACTTTTCAATATATTGAGGATTATTGTTGTGCTACCCAATGCTTTGAGATCGCCCGAATTCCCGAAAGACATTGTTTGCAGAAATAATATTGAATATCCGCTGAAGACTTTCATTCTCACAAATCTCGCGGCTGACCAAATATTTCTGATCTCACAAACTCTCAATCACTTATCCAACTGCACTGATGCTTCTCTTTACCCCTCATATATAGATGTCTCCATCTCATTCAGTATCTGTTCATTTAAGTAAATACAATGGATTTGAGCTCATGAAAGCTTATCAACTTAGTGGTTTTTCTCAAACAATTAATTTCTTATCTGTGCACGTAAATCAATCAATATTATGGGTTGTTACCTCATAAAGTACTATTTTTGTTTATTTATTGGTTTATGTAGAAGAACTCTTAAACTAAAGCTAGAATTTGTCAAATAATATTAAATTTGAGGGACTGCTAGTCTAGAATATTATTTATTTATTCCTTTTAATTCAATTTTTACTTTATATAAAGAGGTTCCTTTTGTACATTCAAATATAATCCATAAAATTTTTTACTAATATTTTTCTCCAGTATCTTATATACTTGAGGTTTTCTCTATAGTTTTTATATTATTTTAAGGATAGTTCTCCCTCAGTAATCATAGTTCTGTAATTTGTTTAAAATATTTTTTGAGAGATATTTTGAAGCTGTTTTAGGGCTAAATATCTTATGCTTAACTATAGATTTTTTATGAGATTTGGTCATTAGTACTTATATGGTCACACATATAAAAGTTGACCTTAATTTTATTTATAAAATTATCTTGAAATGTTGAGTAATATAAAAATAATAAAAAAATTCAGTGTTCATACATTATAGATAGATTATAAATAAAATTCTTAAAAAAATAAATAATACAATATAAGAATTTTTTAGGAGATCACCAATCTTAGTACTACTTTTAAGCAAGCATAATTAACTATAGAATTATGATGAATTCTGGTGTATTAGTATTGGTTATGGTCTCACTTATGGTTGACTTCGAGTCAAGTTCCAGTCAAGTTAACCCAGACTCGAATTTGACTCGAACTTGTTCAATTTCGAGTCGAATTAAATAGAGTTAAAGTCAAGTTGTTCGACTGAACTCAACTCGAAAGTTCTTGAGTTGAGTTCGAGTCGAGTTAAAATGTTTCGAGTTTGAGTTTAAGTTTCAAGTTTCAGGTTAAATGGCCAACCTTAGTCTCACTGTATGAAAGCTCAAATTAATTTGATTTATAAAACAACTTTGTGATCCATATAACAAATCAGTGAGTAACATTGCAATAAAAGAAGTGTTAGCTTGTTGAATCCATTATATGGGTTGGATTTTGGTTGGAGTTAGGATTGATTGAATTTGAACACTCATATTTGTGAGAATGATGCAAGTAAATGTGATGAACATAAAAGAGTAATAACTTCATCTGATAGAGTGTTCAACTTTAAATATTTTTTTTTGTTGAGCATTTAAGAACTATGTTCTGTTTTTGTTGAGTATTTATGAATGTTCTTAGTGAGCACAGTTAAGAGGAGATTCCTTGGTACATATTATTTGTAGATGACATTTTTTAAATTGCTAAACTATGGATGAACTTAAAGCAAATTTGAGTTGTAGAGGACCTTAAATGATTTCATCCTTGTCTTTCTAAAATAGAATGTATATTGAGGACCCATGTGGTCAAAAAAGCAAGAAATTCAAGCACCTTGTTTCACTAATTCAAAATAATGGTAAAATAGAGAGCGATTTCATTAATATGATCCAAGATTATTGGATGAAATTGAGAAGTACTGCCAGAGTGTAGTGTGATCCAAAAATTACACTCAAAATTAAAGAAAAATTATGATCAGCTATGTTATATGGGACTGAATTGTGGTCAATAAAGAAGAAATTTACTGATAAAATCTACAATGATGAGGATATTTAGGTGGATGAGTGGGTATATTTGTAAGGATAGAATGAGAAATAAGTATTTTCGTAGCAAGTTTGAAGTGACTCCAATAGTTAATAAGATTATAGAATGCTTATTTAGATAGTTCAGATATATTAATCATAAACCGTTCAACACCCTTGTTAGAAATTTGAGTTTATAAATTCCGCTCATACTAAAAAGTAAAAGGAAGACATTAAAAAACATAGTGAGAAACTATTAGGAAATATATATCCGGGATTTAGACACCCTTTTAGCACTCTTTCTCAGTGCAACAACGAGGAAATTGCAGCGGGAACATTGAGTGGATCTCAGCTTCGTCATGTCGGAGTGTAACGCCCAAAGCATAGAAGAAAAAAAAAACTCAAGCACAAGAAATGCACACATGTTATGCAGAAAACTCCAAATCGAGAAAAACCTTTGAACCACAACACTAAAAACTCCCTCGCTATGAAATCAAGATAAAGAAGATACAATAGAGATCACACTCTTATGCCTTGGAGGCATCACAGCTTATTTCTTCTATTCAACACAGCTCTCGCCCTTCTCACAAGCACCACAACCACACAATCTCTCATAAAGCTCTTAAACATATAAAAGTATATATAGCTACATACACCTCAACCCCATAAATAAGTTATAAAATTATATTTTTTTGCTTTATTTAATGCCTGGGCATGTCTTGTCTGGCGCTTGGGCACTCCAAAGCCCAAGTCCCTCTATTATGGCGGCTGAAATAAGCACTTGGGCTCGCTCTTGCACATTGCCCTGTGCCCGGATGACTCCAACGGGCGCTTAGGAGTGCCCAAACGCTTTACCTTTAGTTCCCATGGCTGAAACGAACACTTAAACGAACCCAGGCGCCCAACCAAAATAAGTTCAACTTTCGGAGCCTGTTCTTGTTCGGTTTCACATTTGTTTTTTCCTGCAATTGATTCGTGACTTACCCAAGCCATTCAAACTTCCAAATGCTCTGTGATTTATCTAAAACTCGAAAACACACTTGAAGCTTTCACCATTGTTTTGGTTTTCACTTACATGGACACACCTTCCCGTAGTTTAAGTGCACCCCATCTTGGATCATTTACTTGGGCTGCACTCGATCATCAATAAACACAATAACATATTGTATATTTTGAGCCTAGGGAGAGGCTTCTATTGATCGTGCCCAATAGACATAAATATTCAAGTTGCTGAAATTAGATATATTAAAGTTTAGTGTTGTTGTTGTTGTTATTGTTGCTGTGAGGAATGGATTTTTTCTAGTTCCTAAAGTTTCAATCAAGTCTCTAATTAGTCTTTTTGAGGTTATAATTTTATCAAATAAATTCCGATTTTAGGCGCGACTGGATGTGCGATGCTCTGCGAGAATCCAGTAGGCCAGACCTCTGGCGATCCGGTAAGCGATTTGCACTCCCTTCTCCCACCTCGGCTTCTCCCCCTTGAACCCGTCCGTAGCCTTCTTCGACCTTCCCGCCCTTTTCTCCTCCCATTTCCTTTTCCCCCTCCCCTGCTTTAAAGAGGGCGGGAGCACAAATAGAGACACGATTGCGATCAAATTGAAGAGGATCGAGACGCCGAGAACGATGGAAAGAGACACAACCGCCTTCTTTGTCTTCTTATCATCATCATCATCATCATCATCATATCGGGAAGCATCTGCCCCCAATTTTCTGACCTTGAAGATGAAAAGCTTTCTGAGGGCCGGATCCATTATTCCGACATCTTCTTCTCCCATGAATCTCCGCCGCTGGAGGCCGCGACCATGCATCTATAGCCCTCCAAACAAGCCCTTCAGCACCCGTGCTGCCCCATGGATGAAAGCTGCTTGTTATCCTCGTTCAGCAATCCGTGTTCTGCAGCTCCACCAGATCAAACTCCCCCGGGTCGTACCCTCGCAACTCGGCTGATCAAAGTCCGGCGGCAGCCGTGGTTCACGATATCCTCCGGATTCAACGATGAATACTGATCCGGACAGGCGCAGATCGGGGCATCACCGTTGATCTTACAGCAATTATTGTAAATTTAAATTTAATGTTTTAACGCATAAAGATTTATTAGTTAAAATTATTATTATAAATTCATTAAAATCAACAAATTAAGAGTTGATTGTAATTTTTGATTATTTTTTAAATAGAAAAACTCGTATTAAAATATAATTATCTTTTTTTTCTTAATATTATTTTCTTCTTAGTTATTATGATTTAGAAAAATGTTATGTTTATATATTAATATTCACTAAAATGTATTCTGAAAGTTTTTTTATTTTTTTTTATTTTTGCATATAAGTTCTACAAAAAAAAATGTATTCAAATAATAATCTATTTACATATTGGATTGACACATCATCTATATATATTTTGATGTATATTAATGTTTAAGTATAGCAATACTCTATATATGCTAAAAGCTGCATTCGACGATGATCTGGAATTTCTGATGAATTTAAGCCTTCAAAATAAATAAAATATTTAATTACAAAATCATTTTTTCTAAATAAGAACAAAATAAGAGACAAACATTTAATAATTAATTTATCTGAATATTCAACATATTTGATTTGTTAGTATGAGTTCTTCAAACTATAAAATCCAATTTATATTGTATTTAACTTATTTAAAATTAAACTATTTGTAAGCACATTAGGAGTTTCTATCAAATATGCTCCGAAATTATTAAAATATTTTAAATCATTGATTAATTCATAATAAATAAGATTTATTAGTAAAAATTATATTTAAAATTATATTTAGAAAAATTATTGGAGCATAGAAGCATTTTACTTAAGAGATTATATATTTTTTTTTGACCGTTAATCACATTTTATTTTATATATATTAGATTTATTTATAAAATATTAAAAAATATAATTAAAAAACATGTTCGAAATTTTGCCATCCTTTTGTTCAAAATGCAATCTGATTGGACATGATATCCTAGCTGTGGATCTTATTCCAAAGAAAATGAAAGATAATGCTCTAAATATCTAAGAGCTAATCCGAGAATGGTGGATGTTTAAAAACAAGGAAGAGTTGTTTTGGACAGAAACCCTGTTTAGTTATTGTTGGTGGGTGTACGTTAGCTGAAGCTCCAATCGAGAAGGTTAGAGCAAGTTCAGGTTGCGGATGGACCCGCTCATTTGGTGGTTACTCTTGCGATGATAGCGGCGGTTAATGGAATCGACGAGCCATCAGGCGCTATTATTTCTGGAACAGAGGCAGAGCGGTGATTTTAGAAAATCAAGTTCAAGTGGACGGGGATGTGACAAATGTGGTTGATGATCCCCATTCATATGATGTTTGGCCCATCGAGTCGACAGTTCTTAGTCCTTCGGTCGGGCCAGTGATTGATGCAACAATATCGGAAAATATCTAGTTGGCTAGTTCAAATGAGAAGCATATTTATAATGATCTTGAACTTTTCTCAAAATTAAGAGGACAAAAAGTGAAGAAAAAGAAGAATGAGCATATCTATAAGAAGGGACCCTATTTTTTCAAACAAAACCCTTCCTTCTCCACTCCCGGAGGCATCATCCAGCACTTCAAATCCCCGGCTCCACCTCTCCTCCATCTAGCAATGAACCCTAGAGGCTTCGACAATGAATCTAATTAGCAAGCAAACGATCCTGTGGCTCTGAGCTATGGCTTCTCCACCTTCCCACCATCGCCTCAGCTTTCGATAAATTTTCCAATGGGACTGCAAACCCTTGGATCACTCATTCCCGTAGAACTGCAGAGGCGAAGAGGTTGCTTCACAGCCCCCATTTTTTATTGAATTATATGTTTGCTTTTACAAAATAAATTTTACATGTATTTTTTAATAACTATTGAATCTCATTCAATTCTTTAACATTTCATTAGATATTTATGAAATTTCTTTATTATATAATCACTTCTCTTCTCTTTGCCAATGCTATCGGAGCCCTGTGGTTACTGTTCAGAATTCGTTATCTCAGGTTATTGATTCAATTCTCAGCGACACATAACAAAATAAAAAATAAAATAATATATATATATATATATAAATGCTATTTGAACCTATGTGGCATCCATAAAAGCCCACAAATAATATTTGGATATAATTTCAATACAAATATTAAAAATAATATTTATATTATTTTAATATAAATAAATAAATACTACTGAAATATGCTCAAATCCTATTGGATTAAACTTTTTTGAGTGCACATCAACTGATCAAAATAATATTTCTCATATAGAGAGATGCTATTATATATATAATCCCTTTCCTTGTATAGTAGACAAAGTAGGCTTGCAGCACCGGCCACGGCCGGCATTTAAATTAAATTAAAAAAAAAATTATAGCAGCGTAATTGCAAAAATAAAATAAAAAAATATAATCAAATTAATTTGAATAAAAACGTCCAAAATCTTATTTAATTTAAAAAATTAATGAATTATTCATAATTATCTAATCATTTTCTAATAATCATTTGATTTAATTTACTGACTTTACATAATACTTAATTAGAACTCATTTACATAATTCAAAATTCAAGCAATTTTAATAATTAAAACGTTATTTTGTAGAAATTATAGTTTTGAAAACTTAAGATGTGAATATGTGATTTTATAAAAATATTCCTTAATTTTTTTCTTAATTTGGAGTAAATTTTGGATGCTCGATCCCTATTAATTCATATTATTATAAAATACACAAAATTGCATACTTTTTCTTATTAATTTAAAGATGATATGACATAAATTTTTTCTAAAGCAAATTTTAATGCAATTATGATCATAATTTTGATTAATAAATCTTAATTAGAGGTTAAATTATCTAATTTTTATGAGAGCGCTATTCTAAATGAAACTAAGTATATCAGTTAACCGATAATACTTAAGAAATGATCGCCTATTATTTATATATTTCATTATTTTGATTAAATTTATATTCAATTATGCTCTAATTTTTATATTAATTAAAATTTGAATGAAAATCTACCAATAATTAAGATTTTATAGTTAAATATGTCAATATTAAAGATTTTTCAAGTATAAAATCTTTAGAATTTGGCATATTATAAAAAATTCATAATGAAATAGTGAAACCCCCTCTCTTCTAAGCCAAAACAATTATAATAATAAATACAATGAAATCTCTTCATTAGCTATTTGATGGCATCATCTCCTCCTCCTCCACCACCTAGTACACCTCATCAATCCAACTCCCCGAACAAGCTAGACTACTACTACTTCGTGATCGGGCTAGCTCTGATAGCGATCGTCCTCCTGATCACCAACGCCGTCGCCGTCGGATGTTGCACTTGGCTCCGTGCCCACTTCCTATCCTCGCGCGGCGCCGCCTCGGACCCCGTCAGCCGCGGGGCCCTTCGCCAGCTCGACGAGGTGCGATTATGGATCCCAGCATTCAAGTACCGCAAAAAGGATCGGCAGGCGCACGCAGAAGGGATCGACGAAGAGTGCGCCGTCTGCTTGTCGGCGTTCAACGAAGGGGATGAGGTGAGGCAACTTCCGTACTGCAGCCACTCATTCCACGCCGCATGCATCGACGTGTGGTTCCAGTCCCACGTTAGCTGCCCGGTGTGCCGTGGGAGTGTCGTACCAACCCCCGTGAATTCAATGGACATGTCGGCGCAGTTTCATTCACAGGCCCAGTTCCTCCCCGAAGGGGGCACCAGCAATATTGTGTAATCACCTCTTAAATTTTAATCTCCATGTAATTACTATTTTTGTGGGATTAGGGAATTAAACTATACATATAAGAACGTGATTAGAGGCTTGATGAATAGTGTTATAACATAGAGATTGCGGCTCATGATTTGTTCTCCAAGATCATTGGCTCAATTTTCACTGAGTTTGACAAGTTTTTGGCTCGTCAGATGAAGAGCTGCTACAATACCTCTAAATATATTTTCTTCCGTGCTCCACTATCATTAAAATACTTAAAATTATTGTTTCTCATAATAATTGAAATTCACTAGTAAAAATCATGATTAAAAATCCACTAAAAATAATTAAATAAGAAAACATATAGAATATATTTGAAAATATTGAAACATTTATAATGAAAAGCACACACAATTTCTTCAGTTAGTGGGGATTATTTTTTTTGGAAACTAAAGATTGTAAGTGTTTGATTATGGAAGTATGTGATTCTTATTGAACTACGTAAATTCTTGTGTTATTTATGCAAAGAATATTATTACACTTATACATTAGTATACACCAAAATATATAAATGATATGTCAATCAAATGTATAAGTAGATTATTGATTAAATATATTTTTTTGTAAAGTTTATATACAAAATTAAAAAAACATACAAAATTTATAGTATTTTTCTTGTGCAAATCAAAAGAATAATTAATAATTACAATCATTATAATTAATATTTACAAATTTGTAGCCTCATTTATTATAATATGTAATCAAAATTATAATCGTATGTGAGACTTATGTAATATGATTAAAAGATTATATTATGTGTTTGATTTATTGTTCTTTTTCTTGTTTTGTCAAATCTTTTTTGTTTTTAGTGAGCAACAGGAATGGCTATATAATAAGATAAAAATCGCTTAGATGATATCACTTCTTTTAGAGATATAGCAATTCAAATGCAGAAAGCATTTGAAATGCAAAAAAATCTAAACAAAATTTACATTTTGTGCCACTACAAAAAAACTTAGTAAGAAATTTTTGGCAAAATTGGTAGAAATCGTGCTTTAGAACAAAGAAAGCAGCGAGCAAGGAGAGTCTGGCTACGTCCTCGCCTCCTTACGCCACGCTGGAAGTTTACGGTGAGCGGCTGACGTCGAACGCGGTTTGAAGGTCGTTAGCCATCCTTAACCATTATTCGAATTCGTTTGAATCAACGAATTCGCTCGAATCTAACGTGAACCGTTCGATATTGTTTGAATCGAACAAAATAGGAGGGAATTCATATTCAATAAAACCCAAAAAAATTGAAAATAAAATTTCGGGGGAAATTTTCACCATAGTATTACTGAAAAACACTACTTTTAGATTAATTCATTACAAACAAAAAAATCACAAATTTCCTGATATAATACCAAAAATAATTAAATAATCTGATTATATTGTAATCCGAGTACACTATAATCAAATTATTTACACTCAAAATTCTCAATATTTTCATACAATCTGGTGATAAGTCATATAGAACTTTAATTTGAAAAATTCAATTTTACCTCTCCAATTTCATTTTTAGTCAAATTCATTCACCCAATTGGTTTGACTCAAAATAATTTAATTATGAGCCTACTCAAAATGATTTGATGATTGAAAATGATTTGGTTACTCACTATTGATAAAGCAAAAGTGTTCAATTCAATTTCAAATTAGATAAAAATTAAAGCTAGTTTCAACCAAAATTATTGACCCCTAATTACAAATTAATTACTTCTAATACTTTTGTTTACATGCATGATTATGGAAGCTTTATTATATATATTTATTAAATAGCTAATTATTTTGAGTTGAATACTTATTTAAAGAAAATCAAGCAAAAAGGACAAAAGAGATTATGACAATCAAAGTCAACAAATTCTTATAATACATGAGACTAATCATTTGTTATATTTTAAGCAATTAAATTAGTAATAACTTTGTTCAAGCTTTAGCAAGTGAATCACTTTTCACCATTAACTATTATCGTAGTCTTGAACCATAGTGTTATAGTAAGTAATTCATTTAAAATCGGTTACTCGGCTGCAATCCAGTACTATTGTAATCGATTATCTCTGTGAATCAAACACCTAATACTGCTTAAATACCGATTAGAACAAGATGATCTTCATGAATAATAATTAGAGAACATGCATTCCATAGTTGCCATTTTTTGAGCGGTTTTAGGAGATTGAATTCTTCCCTTTGGCCCTTTCAACAACCTCTTCATGGAGTGAGGAGATGCTTAGGGCATAGAAGGTATCAATTCATATTAGAGTTTTAACATATATATGCTTTCCATCAAGACTATAATACCAATTAATTAATCAATTAGATTCATTTTTTAATAATATTAAATCACTAATACTCTCGAACCACAATTAATAAATATATAAAATAAAATCTATCAATAAATTAAGTGGTTCTTACTCCTTTTAATTTATTAAAGTGGTTAAAATAATACTTATTGTCTTTCATATTTAAAAACCCTAAAAAGTTATTCATTTCTTCATAAACTGCATAATTCTTTTAAACTATCTACTTTATGCTCTTCGTTCAGAAATACTAGTCTTTCATTTTGCACTATGTTCTAAGGGAAAAGCTGAGGTTCCCAACCCCAATGCCAAAACACAGGAGAATAGTGCAAAGGTGTGAGGACCCGATGTTAGCGGAGCTAATCCAGCATCGATTCTTGGGGAATAACAAATCCTCTAGCAACATGATCATATTAAGATATTTAAGAGACAAATATATAGACACCAAACATAACTCATTTATTCATTAATCCATAAGTCTTGATTACAAAGATCAAAATAAAACAAAAATTCCAAACTTTTAAAAGAGTCGAAAAGAGCGATAAAACAGCAGGAAACATAATCAACACTGCTTGGTTCTTAGCACCCTTCTCATCTAGGATAAACTCCTGATATGGACGTTTAAAAAGTACGAGCATTTGAATACTAGTTAGTCATGAAACTAAGTACTGATAGATGTCAACTTTACAATTATTAAATAATAAGCAAAATAAACAATAATTTGACAGGAAATAAAAAATCTATAAAATTATTCATGCAAATCTATTTCAGTTGCACTGAAACTTTAATATAAAAATAATTGCAATCACAAAATAAATATAAAATTTTAGCATTTGTTATCTAGCACAAAATATGAGTTTGTTGAGCAAGTACAAAATCAAGAAAAACAAGTTCATTTTTTATATCACAACTACCATCTATACCTACTGCCCCCACAAAGCTTACCAGTACAGTCTCATTATAACTCTCGCGCCGAAATCTTTCGAGTAAGACAAATATTTTATTTTTAATTAATTTCTGAATACTGAAACTTCAAAAATTAATTGAGGCTGAACCGACGCTCAAAAATCGATGAAACTTTTCGAGTAGCCTTTATATAATATAACTTAAACATAATGACATGAAAATCGATGAATTCAGACAAGTATTTAATTTTCTTAATTTATTGAATTTAAATAATTCATAAAAAATAAAACTAGAGTTTCCGCTATCTAAATTCTCTCAAACTATAGCACTTTAATCTAAAAATTATTTATCTAAAAAAATTTTTATTTGCTATAATTTGAAATTCTATGGGATCCTAATATCTTAGGCAGATTTTGACCTAATAACAACGTTAGGTCATTACAAAAGCCCCCCAAATTACTCCCATCGCACACACAAAGTACATCACAATCGTTCAAATTAGTTTTCCTTTGCTGCTCCAGTGCCTGAGGCTCCGGGTTGGGCATTGTAATAGCTCGCTTCATTATAAATTATTCAAGATCTCATACATCACACATAAGGATAAGTGGCCAATTATGATTATGTGTGTTAAAAAGGAGGGCAAAGAATTATGGGGGATAGACAAAGTGCGCATCTTGCAACTCAATAAATAAATAGGAATCGAGTTAAGAAAATGGCAAAGGAAGAAATTCAAATCCATGAAAAAAATAAGAGAAAACAAAGTGCTTCTACCAAATGAAATGCCACATAAAGAAGGATTGCCTAATATTCAATGTCTGACTAGAAAAGAAATGCAGCCAATAGCTTATGTTAGTCATGAATCTAATATAATCGACGTTAGTCATAAGATATGGTGGTTGATTCCAATTTCATAATTCTTGTTTCAAAATCTTTGCAGGGATTATCATACCTATGGAAGAGTTTAGGAGACCTTTGTGGACCAGTTTAGCCTATGCTGAATTCATCAACAAGCAGCCGAGCTTGAACTGACTCGCACTCATTCATGAACCAACAATATGATTTTATGTTTGGCTTACTTAAGCTTTATTCACTATCAACCCAAACTATAACTTTATTATTATATAAATGCATATACATATAACATTACATTTATATATATAAACCCCAAAAATTTTATAATAACATATTATTACCGAACTGCCAACATAACCATCTTCAATTAACCACCTCCAAACCGCCTATATATATATATATATATATATATATAACCCCCAAATTTTTATAATAACATATTATTACCAAACTGCCAACATAATCGTCTTCGGTTAACCACCCATAAACTGCCTTCAAATAACCATCTTCAATTAACATAGCTCTCACATAACTGCCTCCAATTTCTCTCAAAAGCATATGCTACATAATCTACATATATGCTGTAAACTGATACACTTTGTAATTGCTTTATGTGTTGACTATAACTACTTCATAGCATGCAAGCAAATATTGTTTTATAAATAATTCTACATTTAGATATTGAAATCAAGAAATAACAGCTCGTTTGTAAACTTGTAATCAAATTATTATCAAGCCAAACAAAATCAGACAAGTCAGTATTTTGTTCGGCTCAATAAAGAATCTCCAAACCAACAGTCCTACTATATTAGGAACTATTTGCAACCATGCTTTATATAAAGTTGAGTTTCTAGAATATGCTTTGTATCTGTTGTTCTATATAAAGCAATTCGTAATTCTTAGAAAGCAATTTCTAAGGTGTACTTCAGCATCAAAAACATTCATGAAGTGGCTAAAGAGAAAGCAGGCATAATTGAATCACAAGCAGCAGCACAAACAGAGCCTCTGCAAGCTTGTTTGGCAAAAGAATAAGCGCTTAAAAAGAATGCTACAAGCAGTGGTATCAATACACAGCAACAACTCCAGCATACACTACTAAAAATAAGAGAATATTAAGCTTACTTCCACATACATATTATGCCTTCTTTGCCTTCGAAAGAGCCTTCTTGCGCTGCCCGAGCATGTAAGTATACAGATAAGGGCTTCCTGCAACCGACCATCACACAATGATTTCAAAAGGTTTCTTAAATATTATTACATGTTGATCACTCAAAGCTTTATATATACAAGCTTCAAGAAGGAAGCAGATATGTGGCCGGTGAGATTTGAATCCATGATGTAAAACAACAACTCCAAAACCTTAACTACTAGACTACTTGTATTTAGCAACAAACTACCCCAAGCTTAGAAATGGCATCAATCAAGCCACCCCACCCCGACCATCCTGATCCTTGGTAAGGTCACACCTACATTCTCAGTTCCTGTCGAGAAAAGGGGCGGTAATGAAGGGGTGGCAACGGTGGCCAATAGAGAGCGCAAAGTCGATGGAAGAGGGAGAGAAGTGGTTGGCTATGGCTTCATTTATATTAATCACTCGAAGATTTATATTTTGGCCTACAAACCGCTCAAAGCTTTGAATAGCATCTCAATAAAGCCACCCCTTCCTAGCTACCGAGACCTCACGCCACCGTAGCAAGGTCGCACCTCATTCGTTACAGTTGTTTGGTCAGCCAAACTAATTCAAAAAATGATAGTATTTGGTATTTAGTATAATGGTGAATAATAATATAAATTCCACACATCATTTATTCAATTTAGAAAAGAAATCTCAAAAAATAAGAAAAACATTCCATTGGGTGGGGATGTCAGCAAGGAACAAGATGAGGGGCGGCGATGTCGGTAAGTATGGGGGTGTGGAGAAATGAAAGGGTGCAAAGCCGGCGGGAGGAGAGATAGCGAGGTTGCCCAGCAAAATCGATGGTAGAAAGGCAAGAGGGTGGTTTGGCTATGGCTTCAATTATATTAATCACTAGAAGCTTTATATTTTTGCCTACAAACCACTCAAAGCATCGATCACAAAATTGATTGATGCTATCTTGAAGTTTTGGATAGTTAGCAGGGGAGTTCTCAGGTTTTGAATATTTTGTAAATAATCGAGATTTGGGTGTTGTTTAAGCATAAATCCCATTTTTTGTTCTTTTTCATTAGGCAACTGAAGGTATATATACCTGGTACATATAAGCCGAGAACCAAAATTGCTGTATAGAAGTAGTCGAAAGAAAAGTTCCACATATTAGGCATCCTGATGCAGTACTTTTCAGATGCCTGCATTTCACCATAAGTAAATTAAATAATAACAAAATTATGATTCAAATTATTTTGCAAATAAAGTTAACTTCCTTGGAAACAAAAACTCAATCTCTTTAAATATCCAAAATATTACCTTACCTGAAACACTTTTAATCAAATATAGGGATCAAATTCTATTCAAATATCAGCGGCTAAGATTGCCTAATATGCAAATTTTAAACACAGTCTAAAGCACTAGTACGGTATTCCATATCCATCACTCAATCTGCAACTAAAAAGGCTCAGATTTTTTTTTAATTCTAGTATTTAGAGGTGGCATACACCTTAGAAATTAGGAGATGAAAGAATATGAATTGTTAGAGTGCAGCGAACAATCAGCATGAAAAACACCACATAGAAAACAATTAATCACACCAACGAGCACTCATTTAATACGAAAACCATGGGTGGGGACGCAGGCGCACTAACGAGAATCAAAATGATAAAAAATTATAATTCCGGCTGCCTAAATCCCCTTGAGCGAACATATATAAAGAGGCAAATTATGGCAGCAAAAACAATATAAAATTACATGCATGCCATTAAAAATCAATATGGTTTCAGGGCGCTTCCCCGGAAAACTGTGAGCGTCGTACATATTGATTAACCAAATTTGAAGCATATATCAAATATGCATATTATAAAAACTTAGGTGCTGCGTACATGAAAATAATGCCACTCGGCAATTACCTTTATGAATGGCAAAGCTATGTATATCAAGCCCGTCTCACTAGAAATGCCTGTTGGATACAATATCAAAAAGGTACTGTACCTGCATAGGTAGTATTCAGTATAAATAATACATTCTTTTGTGGTTCTAGGCTTCTAGCAGTAAGCTGCAAAATGACAAAAAAACTGATGTTACCTAAGCCACAGGTGCAAAGAATATGAAGCACCAAAAGCTTCCTTCATACCAAAGAAAGAGTACCTAACTATCTGTTGAGGGGAATGTCAGCATAGCTTGTGCATATATAGAGATGCAAAAACAAAAGAAGCATGATAAACTTAAAATATGTTTAGCTCTCGGCACATATTTAATTATAACAAGCATGGGATATTTCCAGTATGAACAAGTATTTGTATTTTGTACCCATATTTACAGCTTAAACAATTTCCTTCGTGTTAATATGCTTTTAATTAGAGATGAATCATAAGAATAATATTTGAACATTATAAAAGTTTTGCCTTCAATCTATCTTCCCCCCCACATCTCGCTCTTTTCCATCCATATTAGTCTGCGCGATATTTGCATGCCTACAGATCTCTTTTTAAGATTTAACAGACAGGTAATATAATATACTATATATATTTTATTATATATCCACTTCATACAATACAAATATTATATTATTTATCTCTTTTATAGATTAATATCTTACAGCCACATGTATGAATTATTCCTATGAAAAAACTTCTGTTTTCATATCTTTCAAGTTGAACAATAAACCTATGGAATTAATATTAATAATATAACACATTCTGCTTATTATAATCCATGTTATTGAAAACGGGTATTACTATAAAGCTAATACTATAACAAAAGCTTATTACAAAAATAAAAGGGGAGCAAGTGTGAATTAGGCATTAGTGTATGCACTTTGACTGACACTGCCCACCATTGCTCCCTGTTACCTTTTCTCCTCTACCTAATCTTTGAATAATTCTTGTAAAATTTTTGAGCATGATAGCTTTTTCCATTGAATCAAGAGAGGCCATTTAGTTCCCATTGAAATGCATAAGCTAAGTGGTGGTTTGCTCCTCTTATCATCTTTCATTTTATAGCCATGGAGCGTAACATATATATATATATGGAAGATATTAAGTACCTAATTTTTGACATTTCTATCTGAATATGGGTAGAGATTGCACTGCCTTTTTAACTTCATCCAAGGGGTGTAAGTTACTCTCCGCATAGACCTTGGCACAGGCCGGCCCAAAAACTAAACCTCAATATTCAACCCGAGCCCGACCAGCTGCAGTTTCGGGCCGGGTCAGGCTGGCTCAGTAAGACTTTTAATAAATATTTATTTTTATAAATTTTAATAAAAATACATCAACTTTTTAATAGATTTAAATAGAACCTGTGGTTTTATTCATACTGTAATTAAATAAATTATGTGATATTTTCATTAAAAAATATTGAATTTAAGTATTATTGAGCCAAATCCAGTAATATATAAATTAAAAAAAAAAATAGATCCTGTGATATTGAGCAATCTGAAATGTAAGAATCATGAATGCGGGCCTAAATAAAGATATTTAAACTCAACCAAAATATACAGGACCTAAATAAACATCACAACCTGTAATATTTTTTGGCCGGACCTGGTAATTTTATTGAAAAAAAAGATACTCGCAAGTCGGGCTGAATTTGAGGCAGTGGACCCACCCGTGCCAAGCCCAAAACTTGAGGTGGGCTGGGGCCGATCCTGCCTGGAAACTAAAATGGGTCTACTAAATATAATACCCAAGCCCCATATTTTACTTGACAGGCCCGATCAGACCAGGCGAGTCCCAGGTCCGTGCCCAGGTCTAGGCCTCTACATACCTAATAATTAGACATTCAGCAGAAATACAACTTGGCGCATAATATACAAGAAGTTTAGCAGGCAAAAGATGGTGAATTTATCCAGCATGAATTGACCGAAAGGTATAAAAGCATTACTGGTGTAATAAATAATCGAATGCCTTGAATCATTACACAAGTGCATAAAAAACGTGGTCATTGCACCTATAAAAATAAGAAGGAAAACAGGCTCACCTTTATCAATCCTTAAATCCGGTAAAAATAAATGTATTCAAAAAGCATTTGATATTACTAATTATTTTAAAACTAATAAACTTAGTGAAAAGATCCAAAAGATTAAAAAGCGATGTTCCATACCTCTGTTATAGACCAGCTAATTACCAGAGTGCTAGTAAGTAAATGTGGCCTGGTCTACAAGAGAACACACTCGTTAGAATAAAATCAACTTCCATGGTAGCATATATATATAAAATGACATAAATTTCATAGAACACATTAGTACCTCCGGAAAACTCCACAAAATGCCCCAAAGAACATACAATCTTGAACCAATCTGCGGCAGAGTGGCTGAAACTGGAGATCTCACCAGCCCTTTTCCAGCAGAGCATATTTAAGTGTATAACCCGTCAAAAAATATAAATATATACATATATACAAGGTGGGGTCAGCTACATGAACCCTTAATTTCAAATATACAGATACATACATGCATACACACATAAATATATATATATATATATATATATATATATATATATATATAAACACAAATTGGGAGGCAAGCAAAAAGAAGAAGACCTAAGCCGATAGAAAAATATAATTATTTTATTTATAATTAGAAGTTCTAAGAGATAAAAATCATTCATTTTGCTAGTAATTACAACAATACAATCAGGTCTTAGTTCCACTAGATGGGATTCGTTACATAAATTATTTATTTTCATTGTACACAATCAATAAGAAAAACCTTACTATGTTCCAAAAAGAGAAGATATTTTTTAATAACTTCTTCTCATATCTTTTTTTGGTTTTTCTCTCCCTCTTTTAACACCGATTCAATTCATATAATCAAATTTTACAAGGGGCATCAAATGGTCAATGATTAATATGCTCAAATCATCTAAAGACAATAGACTCTAAAATAGTATACACTACTGCAACCACTCCAACTGTGCTACGAATGAGCTAATCCACTTTAGCATCCTCATCTCTATAACACTTATATTATCAATAAGTTTCCATTTTATTGGCCAACATGAAGTCCTACACAACATAGCCAATAATAGTTGCTTAAAAAAATTTCATGGTAGCACAATATTCTAGAAGCCCTGCTCCATTTCATCCAACAAATATACACCCTATTAATCATATCAACGCTATCAATTTCTCTATTATTTTAAATAATTGAACCAAGGTATTTAATATCTCACTCTTCTTTATCACATGGGCCTCAATAGTTATATCCTCGATATTATGGCTTTTATACAGTTAAACTCTTCCTCTCCAAAATTGTAATATCCTCAAGGACTAAAAGCAGAACTTTATTGTAATCCAATGGTAAGCAAATCATTAGCAAGCCACCTTGCATTCAAGCACAAGTTGTAGCCCAATTATACATATCTTAAAGAACATCAATATGCGCCACAAATTATTTTCCTCTCCAAAACTCTTAAAAGGACTTATCTTGGTATTCTATTTTGTCCTTTCAAGATCAATAAAGATTAAATAAAGATCTTTTTTCTTTATCTAAATTCCCCCATCAAAAATTTTAATAAATAAATGACTAATGGCTTCCATGATAGATCTATCTAGCATAAAACCAGATTGATTTAGTGAAATATTGTTTTCTTTTATAATCTGCAATCAATCACCATTTCCTAAAATTTTAACTTATGGCTCATTAAATTAATTCTCTATCACACCAAGTAATTTTTAGCTACCCCACAAATATAACTAGCAACTAAATTTCAAATCAAATTAAAGTTATAAGGCTTCACTCCTAATAAAATATATCTTACCCTTTTTAAAATTCACAAGCTTGTTTTATGACATATTTAAGATTTAGTATTTTCTCTTAGTCCTTTATTTTCAATTTAAAAACTAATATCTGATGTCGGTTATCAAACAGGCACATGGAATAATCTTAAAACACTTGCAACATAGACAATCTCTTTTTTTGAGTATGACAACCTCTAAAACCATTCTTCCATCTACATGTTGCTATTAATTATGAGTAAGAAAATTTAAAAGAGATATATTAATTAATTTGGCATAAATTTCATTATAAAATAATGTGCAAAGGTTCAATTACTTAGCAAAAATCAATTAAAATATTGAATTATAAGATGAAGAAAACATTAAAAGTAATTATCAATATGTTATTTAAAAATAAAACATTACATTTTAAAACTAAAATATAATACTTTGATTAAGTTTGTTAAATGGAAATTGTTAAAATGCATTCAATTAAAAGCTGCTGTTGGCTCGTAGGCATCACCCCTAATTTAGGCAGATCTCTAGCAATTCATTTGCTCAGAGAAATGGGAATTGGTTGGAAAATGATATAAAATAGAACACTTTGAAAATTAGTTATTAGAGGATTTTTTGGTGTCCTCTTCCCAAGCATGTTATTTGAATGTATCAAAAAGATATCAATCATGACTTATTTTCCAAAAATATAATGGCCCCTAATTTTGGACATATTTGGAGTAACACAATAGCCACCTATTGCAAAAATGAGCAGGCAAGTGGTGGAACCCACAAATTTTCATTGACATTGCCACAGAGTGCCAATGACTCTACAACAACATTATTAAGCTTTCTTAGCATCATAGGAGTGACAACTCTACACGAGCTCATCAAGATTGCTCACAATCATCAACATTGTCATCGAGCATAGAAAAGGTATTTCAATTATGTCAAATTTTGCCTTCGTGGATTCCGGCAAGGGCAACAAAATATTTTATGGTTCAAATTTACGGGATAATATCACTTTAAATTTTGAAATCTAATATAAAGTAAAAATATTATGATGTTAAATAACAATGCCAAAGGAATTTAAATAACACTAGCACTTGAAAATACTTCAGTTTTAATAGCATTTAATTATAAAATTACGGGGATTATAGATTGAAAATTTTAAATTTTAGGGGCAGCTTGGCATGCATATGAATTTAGCTAGATTTAAGTAATGAAGGAATTATTAAATCCTCAAATCTAGATTTAGTAAATTCAACCTAAAGTTAGATTTCATAAATTTTCATAAGAACTCTATTTTATGAATTCTATTGATTTAAAATGTTGTTTCCATTAACGTTTTATGGTATGGAGACCAATTGGATCATCAAGGAAAGTGCAATTGAAGTCCTGGTGGATTCCGTGATGAATCTACATTAACTAACAACGAGACAGGCACCCAACAGGCAGAGAGCCAGGCACCCAGGCGCCCCAGAGGCAGCAATCTTAGCATCCAGGCGCCTCGAGACACCAAGCTTGGCGTCTAGGAACGATAGAGACAGCAAGGCAAGCGCCCAAGTGCACCCAGGCGCCTGCGAAAATCCCTGTTTGGGTGTGACGTGTCCAAGGTTGTTTAGGCACTTAGGGGGTTGGTTTGGGGTTCCATATAAAATCTAACATGTTATGTTATGGTTATGAAAGTATTATTTATGTGGAAGAGCTATGTAGAAGCATAAAATCCTAAGCCCTAGAGTGAGAACAAGTAGAAAAAATTATGGAGAGGAAGAAAAGGATCTCAAAGCAGTGATTCCCTCTTCCTCCAATGCTTAATAAGTTCTCTATAACTCTGTATTCATCTTCTTGATAGTGAATTTCATGGTGGTAGTGTGGCTCAGTAGTTTTTCTCATTCTTGAATTTTTCATATATATCTTTATGTTCGTATGCTTGTGTGCTTATTTTATGTTGTGGTAGCTTTACATTTATTGTATTGGTATATTTTGGTGTTTGCTTCAATAACTCTTAGCAGTTAAACCCCAGCCTTACGGATTTCCCTCATAACGAAGGGATAAATCCAATTTGGTTGGACTTAACAATTTAAGCTATAAATTCCCTTTAAATCTCATAATCACTCCATGCCAAACAAGCCCTTAGTAAATACAAAAATTCATGATTTGATATATCCTAAAATTCTTAAATATTGAAAATTATTTGATATATCAATTGTTAAGACTTGGTAAATCCTGAGACATTGCATGGAAGCAAAGTAGATTTAAATACTCTAGCCAAATATCAGCAAAATGCAAACTTTTGCCTATACGAAATGCTTCTTCAACGCAATTTCATTTGCATGGTTCATAAATCCTTAAATCCAGCACCTGACTGGATTTACAGATATACTCAGATTTCCTGTTCATTCAGCAATTTTCAGTGATAACGAGGGTTTTATATAGTCGTTAGCTGTGGATATATAAATGCATGCATATACATACATACATATATATATATATATATATATATATATATATATATATATATATATATACACACACACACACACACTCACACACAGTTTGGAATACTTAAGGATTTGCGTCAGTAAATCCTTCATAAATCCTGCGTTCAAACAGCCCCTAAACTTGACAGTTTCTAAGAAAATAGCAATGTTTGGAAAATGCATGCAGGTAAATCCCCCACCCTGAAATTTACTTAATTATATTCTTACAGATTCCAATTCTATTGCAGGATTAAATCATCTATAAAGAAATTAAAATTAGCTCATTCTCTTTTAAATTTGTCTCGATTCTTTTCTTTTCTTCCAGACTGAACTTCAAAATACCAGTAGAAAAATAAGAGCGTTTCTAAGTATTTCTTTTGCCTTGAGTTTCTATCTCCAAATCAGAGTGTTTGGGAGCTTAAACTGAGGAAAAATCCACAACATTTAACTGGTCTCACCTGCAAGACCGTGCAGTATCTGAAAACAGAAACAGCCAGCCAAATCAGAATGCATTCACCGAAATCCCAAACATGAAACCGAAAATAAGCATCATACCGACCTCCAAAATAGCTGCGGTCTGTACGACTTGAAGAGGCCTCTCGACGGCATAATACACCTGCTCGTGCCCAGATTCCTTAAGCGTCTTCAGGGCCAAGTAGAAAACCTGCACCCTGGAGGTCGGCGAAAACGGATCAATCCGGACAGAGAGAGAGAGAGAGAGAGATCTATAGTTTGAGAAGAAGAAGAAGAAGAAGAAGAAAATAGAAAGAGCACCATAAGATAAAAGCTGTCCAGTTATAGGCGGACAGGTACAGACGGCTGGCGATAGTGAGGAATCTGGACATCGGAGCTAATAGAATCCGGCGAGTGAAGGCGCGACTGCGTAGAAAGCAGTGCCGATTGCTGAAACCTTGGAGTGATTGTACACTAACGGAATTTTATAGTGTGGAATTGATCGCCATGAAAGGTTCCCATGGAACGGAGAGTAATGAAAGCTGGTGGGCGGCTGTTTCCCCGTCCACCAAACTCAAATCTGAACATTAATTTTGGTGAACCGATTTGTACTAACATAACCCATATTATTCTAAAGAACATAAATTTTATACATAAATTTTGTACATAAGTTCAATATAAATTTTAAAAATAATATATACTAGTGAAATATATTTAAATTTTATGGAATGAAATTTTTTAAGTACCATATTAACGAGTATAAATATTATTATTCTATTTCAAATCCCATAAAATAGCTTCTAAAATATTTGTCATAAGTACTTAAAATTAATATTTAATTCATGATAATTAATATTAATTAATTACAATTTTATTAAAAATAATAATTAATTATCAAAAATATATATAAAATATATAAATATATGTCAATTCAATATTTAAATAGATTATTTATTAAATATATATTTTTGTGGGATTTTTATATAAAAATTAAAAATAAAATTTATATTGATCTTGAATACTTTTTAATGTATATTCTTATGTAAACATAATATTTTTCTCAAAAAATTATCAAAGAATGAGCACTTTAGTAAAGTATTATTTTAATTATAATCAAAATATATCAAGCTAATAACATTATTAAAAGTAATTTCTCATTTAAATTTTACTATTATAATTTTATAAAATTTATATAATAATATTTATATATATAAGAATCATATATTTATTTAAATAAACTGAGCCTCAAATAAATAATGGTACTACTTTTGAATTTTGTATTTACAAATGATGCTTTCAACACTCTTATATATAACAATTCTAAATCTATTATCCATTAGAATTTATGAGGAATTATACATAATTCATGCATTTATGAAGGAAAATAATATATTGGAAAAGATGAAATATTCATTTATATTCAATATTTGGTGGTTGTCTTTCTTATTCTTGCTCCATTTAGCTATTGAGTAACAAAGCATTATTTTATAGAGTATTGTTATACTTACATACTAGTATACACTAAAATATATAGATGATGTGTCAATCTAATGTATAAGTATATTATTGATTGAATGCATATTTTGATAAGACCTATATAAAAAAATTATAAAAAAAGAAAATTTATAATTGGTCATAGATACTTTTTGGTGTATATTCTTGTGTAACCATAGCATTTTCCTATTTTATGCATCTTATTGCTTTTTTTAATATTTTTATTGAATTATAATGCACTTATTTCACAACAGATAACATTCAAATTTTTTGAAACATTTGAAATGTGTCTGATCTTACCGATAGCTTCTCATGGGTACTATTAGGGATTTGGTTTTGTCAAGAGTCTTCAGAGGCAAGACTTAAGTTTTAGACCTTGTATTTATATTATATATTAATTTTAGTGATCTAAACTTATAATAATACTCTGATGATAATTTGTACTTATTTTAATTTATTGTACGACTAATGTAGTTGTTATCTTAACTAGAATGGATTTTTTTAAATTTTCTTGAAATACCATAATATGGTCATGTGGCTGTGACATTCTCGGATGCAAAATCATCATGAATGATAATCTTGAAAAGCGTCTCATTCTAACTACTAGTGTGTTGGTTCTCTTGATTAGGAAGAAACACAACAATCACAAATTTCAACATAAATTATGATGCCCCGCCACCATAGCCATGTGCTTAAAAGAACATATTAGCACACTATCACATGTTGGAATAGTTCCTAAGCTGATCCTAAGCTTTTCATCTCAACACGAAAGGAATCGAATTGTTCATATGTTGGCTTGTTAGAAGTTTGCATATGCTTCTTTTGTTTGGTTTAAATGGATTGATATTACTTGGTTTTCACTAAGATTGTTTTTAGATTTTGCTTATTACTAAGTTGTTTTGTTAGTTGCTGTTGTATTATATATTGGTTATCAAATGAGCTATTTGGAGTTGATTTGTGGGGCTGTTTAGGCACCAACAGTCACATTTTATCCCAATATTCTGCAATCATTTATTATCATTAGCTTGATGCGGATTGATGATGCTGATTTTTCAATACTATTGTTTTTGGATTTTGCGTATCTTTGGGCTGTTTTTAATGGTCTCAATTGCCTTTTATCTTGATTGCTAAAGAGCTACATGCGGCTAATTTGAATCTTAGCTGACCATTTTGAGTGTTCAGTGACTTATGTCTGAGAGACCATATGTAAGAGATTAAGAATGTACTAGCTTTTTTATCTTATTTTTTCTAGGGAAAGTGCTATTATTACTGGAATTTGGACTTGCTGTTAGTTGTTGTGTTGTAGCTTATATGACACTCTTATATGGTACTACGAGGCTTATAATATTTTATGTGCAATCCTAAAGGTTCTCTTGATTATGGACTTTGATGTAATTTATATCCTTGCTTATCTACATTTAACGAGAACAAACTATGAAATGTGTGTTGGTTAGCTCTACTTCTCTTCATTATGCCTCCCTTAGAGCTTACAACTAATGTTTGTTTAATATTATTAGAAAAATCTAATTTACAAGAAAAAAATTATTGTATTTGCAACTAAATTTTGCTAAAGAAAATATTATTTCCTAATTTGTATTCTAATTAAAAAGATATATAAACAAACATTATTTTATAACTTTAAAGAGCAGAATTATTATTTCAATAAACTAAGATTTCAACTTTTAATTTATTAAATTTGAATTAAATATTTTTAGCTTGTTAAATTTAAAATTATTTTGGATTATAATTTTAAGGTAAATTAACTTTAATATAAGTTTATTATTTATATTAATTTTCTTATAGAAATTAAAATTTAATGAGTATATAAAAATAAAAAAATATTATGCTTATATAAAAATATACATTAAAATATATTCAGAATCAATATATATATATATTTCTTTTTTTTTTTAATTTTTACATATATCATTAAAAAATTTATTCAACTTATAATTTACTTATATATTAAATTAACATATTATATATATATATATATATATATATATATATATATATATATATATGGGTCTATATTAATATATAATTGAAAGAATAATTTACATTTGCTGTTATGTGCAGAGTTTTGTTAAGGAAAATAAAACATCGATATTTGTGAGACTCCTAACAGACTCAGTTGTTCTTATGGCTCCCAATCGAAACGACGCGGGCGATCGATTTCGACTAGACTGAACTTCACAAAATCATTTCTTGGCATCGTTCCGAGCTTGCTTCAATCATGGATCTCACTACTTTTGATCGGGATAGACATGTGGCCTTCCTCGAGATGATGCTCGCGCGCCTGCCGGAAGGTTACGAGGCACAGGAAATCAACCGACTCACGATCGCATATTTCGTCATTTCCAGCCTCGCTGTTCTTGATGCCCTAGATCGGGTACTTCTTTTTCTTTCATTTCTCATTTTTTCTCTGTACTTTGTAATTATTCCCAATGCCTAGCCTTTGCTTCGTTTCCATTCACTTTTACTTTCCTTTTTCATTTGTCCAAACTTGCTGCAATTTCTTGGGTTTAGGATGCGAGATGGGGTGGCCTGACTCCAGTTCTTAAGAAAAATTGATTGAGGAGTAGGAAGAAGAGGCTGAGAGTAGCATACCGTATGGTAAAATGGGGGCGGAAGAGGAATCTGTTGTGAAAGTGAGGCATGAGACCGATTTTTGTTCACTTCATACCCATAGAAGCCCTCAGCAGATATGTTTATAGGCGCCAAACTCTTAAACCAGCCCATTGAATTTGTTTTTTATGATTTTATCCTGAACTATATGATGCCAAATTTGAAGTTTCAGTTTGTTTTGTCTCAGGGTATTTAGGGCCTGTTTTGTTGAATGTTAGATGAAAGGTTATTAAGAGCGCATGTTATTAAGGGGCTGTTTGGTTGGATGTCAGTTGAAAAGTAATTAAGATAGCATGTTATTCAGATAGCAGTGTTATTCAGATAACAGGGCTGTTTGGTTCAATGTTATTTAAATAACAGATGTTAGTGTTATTCAGATTTATGCTGTTTGGTTTGTTGTCATTCATATTATATTACACATTAGGTAAGATTACCCCAAATGCTAAGATTTAAATATAAACTGAAAAATCGTAATAAATAACTAAAAGATAATTAGGTAAACAGCATCAAAACCAAAAAAACATATAAATTTTATCGCACTAAAACTAATCTCATTACAGCTATTTAATAATTTATGCTTATAATGTAATGCTGTATAATAGTAGCCATTGAAGTAATGCCAAACAAAGACCCCAAACTCCTCATTAGTATCAATAGATATGGAAACAGTCCCTATTGAGCAAATAAGAATGAAACTTTGAATAACAAATCAACCCTAACAAATTTGTAAAAATAACAAATCACAAAACAAATTTCCCTAAATTGTTTATAATCAAATGACAATATCAAGCAAATCCTATGAAAAAAAAAACTATTCATTTACCTGATCGACTGCTGCGAGAGGCGAGAGGGAGTCGGGCGACCTCTGCGACTTTGCGTGCGTCTGGCAGCGATGGCGGCAGCGTTGGCAGACGAAACAAGGCGAGCGTGTACGACAGCGATGGCGGAAGCGATCTCGGCATCGAGATCTCCAGGAGGTCGCATGAAGTACCCTATCCTCTCGGATAGATTGTTCGCAATGCTATCTGAATGTCGGCCGAAATCTACCGACATTCAGATAACATCAGAGGATGGCATTTAGTTAAATTTTTAGATGTCATTAATTAGATAGCATTAAACCAAACAACTTCCCTCTCACCAACATCTTTAAATAACATTAAAGTACGGGAGATGTCGGTGAACCAAACAGTCCCTAAATAATATTGCATGTTATTTAGATAACAGGGGCTGTTTGGTTCAGTGTTTTTTAAATAACACTAAATAACACTCACAATATATGATATTTGGTTTATTGTCATTCATGTTATATTATGCATAAGTCAAGATTACCCTAACATTGAGATTCAAATATAAGTTAAAAAAGCACAACAAATAACTTAAATGATCATAAAATTTTTATGCAAATAGCTAGAAAGAATCATTATTTGTTGACATTAATGATTGCATGTACTCACTCATACTATAAATTTGTTCTAAATCAACCTTAACAAACTTGAAAATAACAAATTACAAAACAAACAACCTTAAAATTGTTCATAACAACATGACAATATCAAGCAAATCTTAAAAAAAAAAAGCATCCATTTACAAAACACATGCGTTGGTTGAGCTCTATGTTAGTTGGGCTGGAGATCTGCATCTAGGAAGCGAAGGAGCAAGCTCTTAGGGCGAAGCGAAGGCGAAGTCGATGGACCGGCTTTGCGTCCGGCGGAAGTGGAAGCGAAGCCGGCGCGAAGAACTCTATTCGAGCGATAGATTGTCGGCAATGTTATCTGAATGCCGGCCTAAATCGGCCGACATTCAGATAACATTATGCAGTGGCATGTAGGTAATTTTTGAGATGTCATTAATCAAATAACATTGAACCAAACAACCCCATCTCACCGACATCTTTAAATAACATCACATTACCGCAAGTTGCGGTGAACCAAACAGTCTCTCAGGGAGGATTTAACGCCGTAAATTTTTAAATGGTCCCAAATAGGAGTCCGTCTCCTTAGCGGGTATTTAAATCACACAAATCTGAATACACTCCCGGATTTACTAAATTTAGAAATCCTCTGTGAATTAAAACATGCTGCTTGCCAAACTGCCTCATCAGAGTTCATTTGTAATTTTGTCTTTTCATTAAAATGGCTTCCCAAGCATAAAAAACATCTGTGTTTATGTTTCATGGAAACAATGTGCTCATGCGAGTGTAAATGAGCTAGTGGTAGAGCTTGAATTGTTTTTTTTTGTGGGCTCGATTCGAACTCGGGTGAGCTTGAGCTCAACTTGTTAGCTCATATTGTCTTGCAAGTCTGAGCTCGATTCAACTTGTTAGGCCAATTTTGGCTAGGTTTGTGAGCTTGGGTTCAAATCTTGGGTTAAGCTTAACCAAGTAAAATTTCATCAACACTTCACGTGACATTATTCTCATATGATTTACTTAATTTGATTGGTCATCATAATTTAAATAAATTGTATATAATTGGGCTCAATTACATTATATTTTATAATTACCTCTATGAGCAAATTATTTTAATATAGCCAAAATATTTATTTCATAATCATAAATTTATTCTAATAATAGTATTTCTCAAATGATATCCTAAATAGATGAGTTATCCTTGCTTTGAAAAGTATGTTGCATAATAGTTCATTGTGAAAAGAAAGTTATAAATCACATTTAATTGCCTAAAATGATAAACCTATAGATATTTTATCTCAAATGATATATAATTCATAAACAACACAATTATAAAAATATAATTTTGTAAGTAACAATGTTAATAATTGCAAAACGTACTATCATTGTAACCAAAAATAATTCACTGATGACAAAAATGTATCCCTTTTATAAACTAATGTTGTTTATTACAAAAAATACTTCCACAATGAGCAATCAAATTTTAAATAGTATATAAAGTAGTGCACCATTAGTTCACAATAACTCTAGTTTCCAAACAATCATAATAACTAATGATTTGATGAAAAATTGAGCATGAGACTCATAAGTCATAAATCATTAAATGAATACTCTAAAATAGATTTTAATATGTTATAGCAACAACTTAATTAATAAGCATGATTTAATAATAATTGAATTGATGTATGATATGAAAATAATGGCAAAATATCTCCTCTTCCTTATCTCCTTCTTACATAACAAATAAGTGTTTACATTAATTAAAAACTGAAATGAACAAAAAATCTGTATTTTAAAAAAGTATTAAGTGAAACTAATAACCTTTATTCCTCCCCAAACCATAGTGGCAACAAATCCCTTTATAATAACTTATAAAGACCCAACGAGCATCCTCTCTTTTGCCATCCTATTTTACATGAACATAAGCAACAATCAAGAATATGTGCCTTATTTAACAATTGAGAGCATTCAAATGTTTGTATATTAATAAATTATTAATCATATCAAAAGCAGTACACAATCCTTGTTGTTAATGGAGAGATGGTCGAACAAAAAAAATCTAATAATCAGAGACTATGAGCCAACAAAATATGAGCAAATAAAAAAGCATAATCAGTTAAAAACTATTATGGGAGTACCCAAAAGTTTGCAAACAAAATAAAATTACAAGTTTACTAAATACCCGCTACATATGTTCATCATCATTGGCCAACAAAAAAAATACAATTTATTATGGTGCCAAAGAAACTACCCCAAATTTATTGAGAAAAGATTTTATTCCACTCAAACAAAAACCCAAAATAAATTCCAACTTGAGAAATAAAAGGAACATTAATGCCTAACATCAAAACTTTCCAAAAAAAATTTCCCACGCAAGATGCAGATTTAGAATCTCACCATCATAGCATGAAATGAATGGCATAAGGAAATGCATCACCAAATTTTACAGTATATTTAACAATGCTAAGAACCTAGACGCAAGGCTAAAAGATTTAAGAAAAACGTGCAACATTTATTTAGAGGTAGGACAAATAATAGTTCATTTGGTTCGAAAAAAGTAGAAAATTAATGACATCTAAAGTGATGCACATTTCTTCATATATTTATAATCGACAGTTTATCTCAAAGTTAAAGTCAAAATTTATTTGCTTCACTTGACAATCACTTGCACGAATGCTTTCATGTATAAAATAACCCTGAACTGTGCAAAATTAGAAATATGTTTTTTGAAAGAGGACCAGAGAACATCAAATTCATGAAAGCACAGGATATATAGTATGGTATAATTATTGCTAATAATTTGTATGAACGTGGAAACTCAGGGCCAGATGTAAGTAAATTATTACCAAACTCAAATAGCACGAGAACTGAATATCATCATATTGAGTTCTTTGATCATCTCAAGTAGAGGCTCAAAATAAACAACTCCAACGAATTAAAGTAATAGACAATAAATCATAACAAGCAAGCAACAATAGAAATCAATGTAAAAATGAACATATTCAATTGTTATAGAAATGAAGATGTTAATATTGATGAGTGTGCATACACTAAATGATATGATGACAAATAGGTACATTCATATCAAGGTTGAATTAGCATTTTTTAGAAAAAAATTAGAGAAATGACACCCTTTGCGAATGAGTTGGGATTGAACTTGTGATTCCTACTCAAAAGTTTTATTTTATTGCAATTCATGTAGAACCTACAAAATTGCGGCCCATAAAAAGAGTCGGGACTCGTGATTTGGGGAAGAAGATGAGATAAGGGCGTGCTTTGTTTTTAGGTTTGAGAAGTTGTGATTTGCAAAGGAATGAATGAACCGGATCTACTTGCAATGTTATATATAAAATGTTTCAACCTATATAATTTGTTGAACAGTTTGAAGTTTACTCATACCCAAAATCCAAGCTGCACCTGCTAAATTTTAGCCTGCTTATGCTCTTTTAATATCGAACTCGTTTAATATTTGAGCTCGCTAGCTGGATTGAGTTCAAGCTCTAGCTCAAACCTTGATATGCTCAACTTGTGAGCTTGTTATCGAGTTGAGCTGAATCTACTTATGAGCTGGCTTGCCTAATTTACACCCCTACTCATGGTGATTGAATTTATTTATGGTTCAGCACTTATTTTGCATTGGCTGCTTAGATAGGTTTAAAATAAAAAGTGTATCTTGGTGTCTTATTTATCTGCGTAGAAATGCATGTTTGGTTGGGAGGACATGCATGTGAACTGAAATGAAGTATATACAAGATATTCAGCATGCTATCATTGCTATTAATATTTTGTTATTGAGATTGTGTGAACTACATCTAACGATGATCAAATAATAATATGTAATTGAGTGGTTGGTTGAACAAAATTTCACACATGAGCATATTAAGCGTAAATCGTGCAACACCCCTGTTAGAAAAATTATGTTTATGAATTTCTTCCATATTAAAAGAGAAAGAAGACTGCAAAAAAAGACATGAGAAGAAATTATTACGAAGGATCTTATCTATTTGGAACTTAAGGAGGGGCTTCTACTTGATCGTGAACAATGGAAACAAATGATTCATGTAGCCGACCCCACTTAGTGGGGTTAAGGCTTAGTGTTGTTGTTGTTGTTGTGTTGTGGTTGGCTATACACAGCTTGAGAGCAAAAGAAAAATCTATGAGATGAGGATCAAGAGTGAATTCTAAAATAGGATTTTGGGCCAGAGTATTGGCAATGAGAGTCCTTGTGCATTTATCAGTGAATAATGATTAATGAACTATGGTACTACAAAGCATTACTGGTGAAAAAGCAGAACTTGAAAATATTAATAAAATTATATAAAAAGAAATTTGCATGATTTCATTAAAAATGGCAGTTTTCTTTAGTATTTTTATTGTAAATAAAATCATCATGTATAGCCACCCTGGTTTACTGATAAAAGTTTTGTTAATGTTTGTTCCAAGTTTTCTATTGTTCTCAGTTTACTTTAATTTGCCAAAAGTTGTTCTTTTATTGCTCTACCTCGCTCCTTTGCAATTGTTTAGTGATTCTAGTGAGGGTTTTTATTAATGCAATCAGGGTATGATAAACAAATCACCAGCAACATAAATCACAGTGCAAATGAATACAAAGTTTTTATATGTAAAACTTGAAATGAAAAAAATAATGGGGGAGGGATGATTGATTCATTAAATAGAAAAAAAATGGATAGAAATACAACTGCAATCAGATGTTTTAGTACCCTTTTACAAACATATATATATATATATATATATATATATATATATATATATACATAGAGGGGAATTAGGGCTTCGAACCAATGGATATTCTTAAAATAACTGTACAAAAGAATTTTGGTATTAAGGCACTACACTATTGACCATCACGATCTTAGCAAGTAAGTCAATCCTTGCTAGGGGCACACATATATCAAGTTTAAAAGGGTTAGATTGAATTAAGGTGCGCAACTAATAGATGTGGTGGTTGATATACTAATTTGCTATCATATTTTTATAGTTTTTATTGTTCAGCCTGATGGTTCTAAGCTGTTGATATTACTGAAAAATCGTTAGTCTCTTGTAATCAGGTTGGTGGAACTGATCTCAATGTCATTCTAATTTTTCAGGTTAACAAGGATCTGCTGGCTAATTGGGTTTTGTCATTTCAGGTACATCCTAAAAGCGAAGCAGATCTTAAAAATGGTATGTCTTAATATTTGATTTCAAAATAATTAATGTTATATTTTCAATGTTTATTATATCTAGAGAATCATTTTAAAGCAGCAAGTTTTTCAGGACAATTCTATGGATTTGGTGGCTCTGCACCTTCAAGTAATTCCAATGATGATGGATGGGTACGTTTTAGTTCTTTGCCCAAAATTTTTTTGGTTTTCATGTTCAATTTATTGACTCATCTCTTATACAAATAGGCACATGGTTACAATTGTAGCCACCTAGCGAGCACATATTGTGCTCTTGCTATCTTGAAAGTGGTTGGTTATGATTTCTCAGATTGTTATTTTGAACCAATTTTGGCCTCAATGAGAGAGCTTCAACTTCCTGATGGAAGGTATGTTTACTGTTTTATCCTTTCTTTTTCAAGTTCTTCAGGAGTGCACATGGACATATCAGGCATTGATATAATCGAATTTCATGGCAAAACAAATTTTAAAAAAATTTATATGGTGTATTTTTTGTTTTTCTTTTTGTGTTGTATAATATTTCCTGTATTTTTTAGTGTGGTTTGCTCACTTTCTTGTGCACGTGCATTGCCTATAATTTTTCACTTTTGCTTCCATTCTTCATTTAAGCATACCATCTCTCACTGAGGCTCATAAGCGCACGTGCGGTTCAACTAATTGCTATAGAGAGATTACTGCTGGCTTTTTATGTCTTTACTCATTACTTATTTTGCTGGAAGCTAAATGCAAGTAGTCATTAAAATATATTAAGCATGCATTGGTGCAAAGTATATGTGCATGCTGACTGTTTTTTAATTCTTCACTTCGAATTGATTTGCTTATGCTATTTGACAGCTTTATGCCCACTCATATTGGGGCAGAAGCAGATCTTCGATTCATCTATTGTGCTGGTTAGAATGCTTCTGCAATCTTCTTTTTCCTTGCTTTTTAAACTTGATCTTCAGCTCATGATAGTTTGAATGATATTAGCAGCTGCCATCTGTGTTTTGCTGGACAACTGGACTGGCATGGACCGAGTGAAGGCAAGGGAATATATCTTTAAGTGCCAGGTTATTTTTGAATTAAATAGCAATCAATGTTTTCCATGTATAATCACTCCTTTTAGTACATCATTGACATGCTATTATGGCCTGCGAAGAAATTTTCTGATGCTTTCAGCTAATGCATGCAGTCATATGATGGAGGCTTTGGTTTAGTGCCTGGTGCTGAGTCCCATGGTAAGTACATCATCTGCAACTTTTCATGTGCCCTCCTTTTTTAAACTGTAACTTTTCTTACAAATTTTACAATGTTTTATGCATGTCAACTTATAATTTGTCAGTCTTAGTGACTCAGGTGGTGCAGTTTACTGTGCAGTGGCAGCTCTCCATCTGATGGGTTATATGGAAACTGACCTCCTATTCAAGTCTTCTCAGCCATGTGTCATTGATGCGCCACTTGTAGTGGAGTGGGCCTTGCAGGTAAAACTCAAATCTTCAAGTCTTGTAGGAAAACTATTTCATCAAAGTCTTCATGTTTAACATTATTGTTGTTCAAAGCATTCTCCTCAATAATATAAATTTGTCCAGAAAATTTTTTCATAGAACTGTTTGAGTACGTAATATAGATATTGAGCATTTTAGGTATTCCTCAAGGGTAGGTTTCTCAATACTTTGCTAGTTTACGCTCTTGCTGGCGTTCATATTATAATACAAGGCTTCTTGTTTCATGTAGTATGCGTCTCACAAAGAAAATGGTTCTAATGTTTGGAAAGCCATTGCTTGCAATAAAGAAATAATTGCAAAAATTCATATGCAGAAAGCCGACGTTGATATTAGAGACATTAAATGAATGGATAATAGCCCAATATACTTACTAACTACGTGTGTGAACAAGGTTAACAAGTTGGCTCTTTTCAAGATGTTGAAGTACCTTAGATGCACAGTTAATGAGCTGTCGTATTTGCCCTCCTAATGATAATTATGTCTTAAATTTTCTGTATTTGCTAACCCTTTTTTTCACTTTTAACAATTTTTGTTTCATATTCTTATATGTGGTGTTATGGATGCTTTGCTGTTCAGAGGCAGTCATCTGACGGAGGATTCCAAGGCAGATCCAACAAGACCAGCGATGCATGTTATGCATTTTGGTAAGCAGGCTTGAATTCCCTAATGGGTTCACGAGTTAAGCTATTGCAGCTCACAAGTTAAACTTGAACTCACGGTATAGACAATATTAATTGCTAGTTATTTATCAAAATAGTCCCTTCACTCTTGCAACATATTTAAAATGGTTATTGACTCGTGAAATATATATTTTTGGTCATTTGAGTGTTGTTTAATTGTTAATTTTAGCCACTACCGTTAATAGCCCGTTAACCTCCACTTTATTCTGTCAAAGTGGAGAGGGTATATGCAGGAATCCAGCCGCTGCCGATTCCAGCGGAATTCGGCCGTTATAATTGGCAAGCGGCCGTTTCTAGCTGCAACCGGAATTGGCTACTTGCCATTTTCGGCGGCCGATTCCCACGTATACCCTCCATTTTGATGGAAGAAAGTGGGGGTTAATGGGCTATTAACGGTAGGAACCAAAACTAATAATTAAACAACACTCGAAAGATTAAAAATAATATTTTCAAAAGTCAAAGACTATTTTGAACATTTTGCAAGAGTCGAGGGACGATTTTGATAAATAATTCATATTAAACATATAATACATTAAACAGAACTAATCAAGCAATACTGTAAACCCTCACACATAAAAATTGACTTGTGGGCTTGTTGTGCCAGCTCAGGAGCATATTATCATGCTCTAGTTTGGCCTGGCTTGTTCTAAACTCGACTTGATTGCACCAGCTCTTCTATTATCGCTCTCCTTTTCAGGATTGGAGGTGTTCTGAAGCTCCTGGGCGCTTACCACTTCTGCGACAAGGAAGCTCTCTGCAGATTCTTACTCTCTTGCCAGTCCAAGGTGTGCCTAAGCTTCTTCATTCATATTTCATATTGATTTTACATCTAATTTTTTACTATTGTAATAAAATTATCATTCAGTTTAGCATCTTCTAATCATTCATATTAAAGAGAATTGTGTGATTAGATGTTGCTATTATCAATAAAAAATACATGAAACCAATTCTTATGTTACATTTGACCCCAAATTGCATTTTATATTATTCTTGTAAGCTATTATATATATATATATATATATGCACACATTTTACTTGCATGCTTTGCTGACAGTCTTCTCTTGTGCTTTTGCCAGTTTGGAGGCTTCAGTAAATTTCCAGACAACGTCTATCCTGATCTTTATCATTCTTTCTATGCCTTTGCTGCCTTGAGCTTGTTGGAAGAGCCCGGGCTCAAGCCTCTTCATGTTCATTTGGGAATCCCTTTTGTTTAACTGGTACCCTAATAAAAACATAAAATAATACATATATATATATATATATATATATATATATATATATATATACGTATATGTATAACTTATCTTAAAGTTGAACATTAAATACTAAAAAATTGGCTTAAATTTTTCTTCTTCTTTGTATATTACTTTTAAGAGTTTTCGAGACATGCTTTTGGGAATATGATAGTAATTTTTTAGTTCGAAATGTTTTTTTTTCTTCAATTTTTGTCGCACATACAAATTTATTTCTTAGAATGTGATTATGATTTAAATTAGATTTATAATAATAATAAAATCGCTAATAATAATAATAATAATAATAATAATAATAATAATGCTTATAAACCAAAATAATATATCAGGAATTTGATTAATCACTCTTAATGATTAAGAATTTCATCTTATTGCATGTTTAGGTTTATTTGGTTTAGGATTAAGTTTGGCTAATAATTTAACTACTAAATTGACTTAACTTTCTCAAGTGATATAAACGATTACATTAAAAATGATCTTTTTTAAGTTTAAGCTATCAATTTTAATATGGAATTAATTATTCAATTAATAATCAAATATAATTAATTAAATAATCTAGCGAAACTTTAATATTCTTTTTAAAATAATAATAAAGCAATATTAAAGGATAAGAATATAGTTATTTTCAATTAAAAATATTAATTTAATAATCAAATTACAAGTAATTAATTATGTAAAATTAATATCATTAATTATAGTTTAAGATTACATTTTATTTCAAATATAAATAATATTAATGTGATATACATAAATTCTCCCTTTTTAAATTATATATATTAACCAAAAATTGAGTTGCAGTGTAAAACGAGAAATACTATTTAGAGTTATTGTTGTGACACTTAAAAAAATAAATTCAATAGAATTTGAACATCATTTCATTAGTGTTTATTTATTTACATTAAAATAATATAAATATTATTTTTAAAATTTTTATTGAAATTATGATCAAATTTCATTGGATGAATTTTTTAGATGCCACACTAATGAGTCTAAATAATATTTCTTAAAATAAAAATATATTATCTCACGTATAATGCCTCATTTTTATTCAAAATTTTTTTAAGAATAAATATATCTTAACCTACATAAGAAAAACTCCGTTGGGTAATTATGCTTTAGCCTCGTGTGTATATATATATATATATATATATATATATATATATATATATTAAATATTTTACTTTCTGTTATTATTAAAAAAAGTTACCGCAGTTCTCTCATTTTTTAGTTCAAAAATTAAATTTCTTATAAATAATAATATGATATTTCTATGATATAATTTTTCCGAACTAGATAATATTATATTATAAAAAAATACTTTAATATCTCAATAAATATCCTAATATATTTTTCTTTGATCGTGCATTTTTAATTATATTTTATTTGAATTAATTACTAATTTTAAATAATTTAATAATCATAAGTCATTAGAGAAAATATATTTAAGAGTATTCAAACAGCTCACAATATTTATATAATCTATCTAATACATAAAAGTAAAATGCTAAAGGTTACAAAAAAGGAAAAAAAAGGCAAAAAAAAAGTATTTACACCAATAATTTTTTTTTTTGATATTATTAATGTATTACAATAATAAATAACTTAGAGTAAAATATGTTATAGAGAAATATTACTTAGATCTATTGAATTCACATTCAAAAAAATTCATTCAATAATATTTGAATATTATTTTATTAGTATTTATTTATTTATAATAAAATAATAAAAATATTAGTTTTAAAATTTATATTAAAATAATATTTAAATTTGATTAAATAATTTTTTTAAGTGTTTAAGAAATATTATTTAGATTCGTTGATATAGTATTCAAAAAAATTCATTAAATAAAATTTTGATATTATTTTATTAATAGTTATTTATTTATATTAAAATAATACAAATATTATTTTTAAAATTTATATTAAAATAATATTTAAATTTGATTAGATGAATTTTTCTAATAACATTTCTCTCTATCTTAAACATTCTGCCCTAATAGAAATTCCCCGTTACAGCTTTTAGTTTTAAGGACAAAATTACAACCCCTTTTAGATGATTAGATGCGTGCTGACGTGGCCAGTTTTTTTTTTTTTTTTTCATTACATCTAACCTAATCCCCCCGGTATAGCTCTCGGAAGCACCGCGCCTTCCATCCCCCAAAAGCAGAAATCTCGACGTCATCGTCTTCGTCTCAGACGGCCGGTTCCACCTCGAAGCCATTGAGATTTCATTTTTTGGCTTTTAGCTCTATCCGCCACTGTTATCTTCTGTCCGTCCATTGTTTTCTTTCTCCGCACCTCCTCACATCTCTTCAGCATCCTTCTTTTCTGCTCGATCGCACCGACAGTCGGGGTCCGCCGTACGGCGACGTCCTTCTCCTCTCCACGGACCAGGTACTCTTGAGTGGGCTATTCTTCTAACTGGCAATTTTGAAGTAGCCTAGTTTGCTGATAAATGAAAGATGGAAGCGATATGAAATGAGAAACTGGAAGATTTTTTGACACTGGTTTTTTATCATAAAAAATCTGTCCAAAATTCATATTGACACTTAAATCACTTAAGTGTCTCTGTAAAATTTGTAAGGAACTTGTTCCAAATGTTTTGCTTAATGTATGATAGAGTTTCCTTGCTTAATATTTATTAGATTTCAAAATTGAGCAAGCGAGCAATTTTATTAAATCATGCGATTTTATTTAAACAAATTCTTAGTCGATAATTCACTTCAAACTTCTTTATCTCTGGCCTGCTTTGGTTGTAGTTGTCAAAACTATTCTTTATCTCAGCTAATGATTTAGAATAGCACTAAGATGAATTAGTAACATGCTATTTTGTAGTTTATTTTAGAGATTGTGGTTCATTTCTGCTATTATTTCTCCAAGTAGCTTGGATGGCATGTGCTTCTAGTTTTATTGTGCTGCGGTGGTGAACAAATGGACAAATGAGAGTTTAGGGGCTGTTTGGTTTGCTGACATTCAATGTTATGTGATGTTATTTAAAACTGTAGATAAGAAAGTAGGTGTTTGGTTTGATGTTATTTGAGTAATGACATCTCAACCAACATTCAGATAACATTACACCAATCTATCGCTTGCGGGAGGGAGAGGTAGGGTACTTCGCGCGCGACTTGGAGATTCGACGCTTAGCCTTGCCTGCCGTCGCCGCCTTCGCCGAGACGCACGGAAGGGTATTGCGCAAGATCTCGACCAAGCTTCATTTTTTTGTGCTGTGTCGTTATGCTCTTCTCAGGTTTGTGCATATTAGTTCTTTGGTAATCAGGAGCAGTAAGGGTATCTTTTGTTGCTGGCTGGGGTTCAGCTTGGATTTTGGTCAGTGGTAGTGGTAGCATCAGGTGTCCTCTTACTGTTCTTAGTTGCTGGACCTAAACCCATCTTTCTCTTATCCTTCCATCTTTGTCTGTACTTTTCTCTCTGGTTGATCTTCTATTCTAGCCGTATGGTTTCATTCAAGGATTGTTCTTTTGAACCTTTTGCTGAACCTTTTTATTTGGAAATTTGATTCAAGCTTTCCCCACAAGTTTTGTGGAAGATCTGTTGCTGCCTTTTCTTGGCTGAATTAATTGCTGGTCTTTTAGCTTGTTCTATACGGTGTAGTGTATTTGACCAATAGATTGTGGAGGTGCTTCTCGGCTATATATCTGATTTTCCCTGTAGTTTTTTTGATGTGCTACTGTCGGTGATGTTGTGTTGGATCTGGATGGTTGATCTCTAGATTACTGCTGAAATGAAAGTCTTATTTGGGGGATTCTTATCTCATGTGTAATATAACATGAATGACATTGAACCAAACATCATATATCTGAATAACACTGACATCTGTTATTTAAATAACACTGAACCAAACAACCACTGTTATCTGATTAACACTGTTATCTGAATAACATGTTATCTAAATAACATGCTATCTTAATAATTTTTCAAATAACACTGAACCAAACAACCCCTTAATTCTTAGTGTAACAAATGCTGATCTTATCCCCTGTAATTTTTATCCCTTTCTCTCTTATAATGTTTGATAGGGTAATTTTATAATTTTGGTTATTCACATTAGCATCAAGTAAATACTGAAAACTTGCCAAAGCAATTTTTAATTGTTATGCTTATATGTTTATTAAATTTATATTTATTATGTTTAATTTGCCTATTTTTTATCTTAGTTCGCAAATACGTACACATGGATGCTACAAACACCAGGCCCCATTTCATTGATGATGTTAGCAATTTTGGGGAACAAATATTGCCAATGATTACCAAATTGGAGTTGGAATGTTGCCCGCAATTAGAAGAAGAAATATTAGTAGATAATAACTCAAGTTACCTATTGTGCTGTAACAAAATGTTATATAATTATATTGTTATAGCATTGAATAGTATTAATTTATTTAATGCAAGCTTAGAGATTTTAAACAATTATGCCAATGAAAATGAAAGTGATCGTGTATTTGAAATTGAAGAAAATTTTTTTAAAGTCCCTGAGATTGGAATGAGCTTTAGTTCTCATGAAGAAGCATTCAAATTTTACAAAATATATGGGTATTACAGTGGTTTTGGCATTAGAAAGCATTCAAATCATAATTTTTATAGGCAAAAAATTCGTTCTGTGTTTACTTGTTGTAAAAAAGGGAAGCCACATGCAACAACAAAAATAATAAAATTACGCAGAAAATTAGTAATAAGAACAGGTTACAAGGCAAAATTTGTTATTGTAGATCGTTGTTTAAGTTTCAATTGGGTAGATGATATTTTCTTGTAGTATAATCATGATTTGGACCCTGAAATGGTTCGATTTATGCGATACTATCGTGAGCTCCCTTTGACTGTCCAAAGACATCTGATAGTTAATGATAAGGCTGGAGTTCCACTAAATAAATTTATTAATGCAATGTTTACACAAGGCAGAGGATTCAACAAGTGTTTGTTTATTGAAAATGATTGCAGAAATTTTGTGACTAAGCATAGAACTTTGGATTTAGTTGATAGAGATGCAGTTGCTTTAATTAAATATTTTGAAAGATTGCAAAATGAGGACTCAAAAATTTTCTAACAGTGTTGATGTTAAAGATGACAATCGACTAAAAAATATTTTTTGGGCTGATTCGCGGTGCCAAATGGCATATAATCATTTGGTGATGTTGTGATGTTTTATACCACGTATCTCACAAATAGGTATGCCATGCCCTTTGCACCATTTGTGGATGTGAATCATCATGGAAATTTATTATTTTCGGTTGTACATTATTGTGTGCTGAAACAAGTAAAATATTTTCATAGTTGTTTAAGCGGTTGCTAGCTTGCATGCATGGTAAACATCCAAACAGAATAATAACTGATCAATGACGAGCAATGGAATTTGCAATTTTGGAGGTGTTTTCGTTTACTAAACACCATTTTTGTTTGTGGCTAATCATGCAAAAATTGCTAAAAAAACTAGGCGGTAGATTAGATAAACAATCATTAATCTCTGAATTTTTATATATTATTTATGACTCTTTGTCTGTGGATGAGTTTGAACACGGTTGGTTGTCAGTGATGGTTTTAGCTTATTGAAAATAATTGGTTCATGTCTCTTTATGAGAAATTGGCAAACTGGGTGCCCATATTCTTGAAAGATTTCTTCTGGGCTGGAATGTCGACTACACAACGAAGTGAAGGCGTAAATGCTTTCTTTGATGGGTACGTGAATTCGAAGACGACTATGTTTATTTGTTGAGCAATATGAAAATGCTCTTAGAGATAAGTTGGAAAAGCAAGCTCAAGTAGATTTTAAATCATTCATCAACATCAGATTTTGGTGACGATTATTTTGTTGTAGGAGTGAACGAGCAGGATACAATGCGGATCAAATCCCATTGGACTGTTCTATGTTAATTGAGTTTTTAAACAATGATGTTTGAATTGTAATTTTGATTGAGCAAAATTATTAATTCAAACAATTGCAATTTTTTTTTTGTATTTAAATAAAAAATGTGTTGGTAACAATTGTAAAATTTCTATTGCTTATGAAATTTATTTCTCCATTGATCAAAGGTTGTTATTGTAATGTTTAATTAGAATGAAATGCATTTCTTTATTTATTCAATCTAAGTGGTTTAATTTCAAATATCTCAATATCAAAGTATGTAATATTCATTTTACTCAATTTTTAAATTTTAACAAAGGCAAATTATATTGATATTAATTATTTGAGTTGAATTAAGGACTTAAGAGTGTTTTATATAATAAACCTATGCTGAATATACCATGTTACTTTAATATCGAATTGAATTTTATTTAATATGATGCTATTATGTGTATTCATGATACGTATGCATACCCCATAAACTAAAATTTTATTTCTTAAAATCTTGTTTAGAGTAAAAATACTGTACATGGGCATACAAGTTCCAGAATAGTATTTTTTCTTAACTTGTTTATAAATATTTGTAACAGTAACTTTATTAAATTTAATTATTGTGAGCTCAGTTAATATAAAGATAAAATTTTTTCTCTTAAGAGAATTTCATTCAATCAAAGAGAGAGTACATAAAGAGGTTCACCAAAACAGACTTTGGTAACCCTCAGCCATGGAAAATATCAATCAGCAAACCAAAGATACGACTCAGTTTACTTTTTAAAGCCTAAAACAAAAAACAAAGAACAAAGAAGGGAAGGAGAAACAGACAAAAACATACAAAGCTATGTTTGAGCAAAGAAAAAAAACTGCAGATCCATAGTGAAAAGAGATTCATCTGACAATGGCAGCAGAGGTCGATCCAACTTGGGAGAAGACTTCAACCAAAGCAAAAGATACATTCAAATATGGTTAACAGCAAGACAAGGAACCATATAGCATAGCAGTAGAAAGCGATATAGCAACGATTCAGACTGAAACAAGCTCATTCTCAATTATACTTCAGCCTGGTAGATAGAGAGGCTTCTGACAGATGGGGCAATCCAGCACCCCAGCAACCAATAACGAAATCATCAATCCAGACTAAATGATCAGCAACTGAAGGGAAGCATAGTCAGAAACTCCAAAATGATGGTCTGAATCATTGGTCAATTAAAAAAGTCAATAAAAAGATTAATTAGAAAATTCTGGTCCCAATATAAATTTTACATACCATAAAAAATAAAATTGTAGGACCTTGTATAATTTGCATTCATTTTACTTGCAAGCCCGAGCCTCTTCTTTGGGATGAAGTGACAGACATCGCATGTAGCCTATCAACCTTCTGTGTGAATGCGGGGCGTTGAGATGGATCAGTAGACCAACACTGCTCCATTAGCTTTCTCCATCCAGCATCACACCATTTAAGAATTGGCGGATGAAGAGTGCCATTAATGATGCCCCCTATGAATTATACTAAATATCATTACATGCATAGTGAAAAAAAAGAAATGAATTATCTTATATTTTTCTTAAGGAATATCAAACTAAGTATTATATTATGTTAGTATTGTTAAGAATTCTTTGTTCTCTTACAGCTCATTTATTATTGACATATTCTTTTACTTGATTAAACATTGAATTGTGTGATAACAATGCATTCATTGTTCCTCATACTTCCATCTAGAAAATCATTAATTTCTTCTAAATTGGAAGAATAGGGAATTTTGTACTATAAAAATGTACAAAATATTATAGTTTTGTGCTTGTAAAAGAGGATGAACTAATCATTGAAAAAAAATTATATTTGGCCAAAATTCATTTTAAATCAAAAAGCATGATCATATGAGTGGGGTTTAACCTTTGATTTTATTATAGTCTTTTTTCCTCAACAAGTTGATGTGAGAATAAATCTCTCTGTAAGATATATCATTGTAAGATATATCATTGTAAGATAAGCACCTTCTTAGAAGCCCAAGTATTGTTCTCATTCAATAATTCAGGGGCCATCCAGGGAAGAGTTCCTCTCATGCCTCCATAATCCAAAGTACATCACTTAGTTCTTGATAGACCAAAATCTCCAACTTGAAGTATTGCCATTTGTTCTTCTAGTTAGTCAATAATTTCTTAAAACAATTAATAGAATTAAGTATGTATGTGTAAATAAAACATATTAAGAGATTTCATAATCTTAAGCCTTTTAAGTTTCTCATATAAAAATATCATTTGTCGTTAAAAAAAAATGGTTGCTACATTATCAAGTACTAATCTTCATTTAAAATGAATGATTAAAGAAGTAACCATATAAAAAAAGAAATTAGAAAATTACCTATGAACCAATGGTGGCACACACTCATGATGCAAATAACAAAGACCCTTTGCCACACCCGTTGCAATCTTTAATATAGTAATCCAATCCAGTGATTGTAATCCCTCCTCTTCCTCCGCATACTTTCTATAAAATGCATTAGCTAAGTTACGATGAAGCTTTTCTCTGTAAACAAGGAATTTCTCACTCTCGTTCTCCAAACAATGTCCCACAAAAGAAACAAATCTCACATGAGAAGAAGATTTAGCAAAAAACTCCAATTCCACCTGATAGGCTTCTATCTTGACACACTATTCATATCCACCCTTTTCACTGCCACACGACTACCATTCTCCAAAACTCCCTGATAAATATCTCTGAATTTGCCATGTTTAATTAGGTTTCCCTCACTAAAATCCCATGTAGCGTGTGCTAATTGGAGAAATGTGAAAACCTCTCCCACATCCGGCAAGTTGATTGCTACTACAGGAAGTAGCTCCTTTCCTCCTTCAGTGGCAGATGGAGCCGCATTGGGGCTTATCTTCCTCTGATTAGGTGAACTGCTTTTGCGCCACCTAAAGCACAGGAACAGACAAGTTACTACAAACACTAAAAGGGCCATTCCTCCAGCAACTGCTGCAACAATGTACTTCTAGGTGTTCTTGGACTGACTGGGGCTTGAGCTAGGAGGTGAAATTGAATCCCCAGAGCGAAAGGGTATTCCTCTCTCTCTGTAAAACCTCTGATAATCAGCCAGACTCCTTTGACTCGAAACATTCTGAAAACAGTTCGATTCAACAGATAAATTTTTGCTGATGTTATTGAACGACGCTGAACCTTGCAAGTAGCTATTTGATAGGTCCACATTATTAAACGCAGAAAGCAGGACTGCAAAACCAGAAGAGATCGAACCATACAAACGATTATGCGATATATTGAATGAACCACCATTGCTGGAGCCATCATCAGCTTTGACAGCTGAGAGATTTGGAAAACTTCTCGTGAAGTTGTTGTAAGAGACGTCAAGGAACCGCAACTTCGATAAAGACCAAAATGAATTTGGGAGATCACCTGAGAACTTGTTCTGGCTCAACGTGATTGAATCAATCATTATTTTATTGGAGAATATGCTCGCCTCTAAAGAGCCACTGAGAAGTTGCTTCCCAAGTTTAGACTCTGCAAGCTCCTGAGCTTGTTCAATCCATCAGGCAATTCCCCGAACAACAAATTGAAACTGAGATCGAGAGAGATGAGAGTAGAGAGATAGCCCACCTGCTGTGGAATGGAGCCAATGAGGCTGTTATTGGCGAGAATAAGAGTTTTTAACTCCGGCAAAGCTCCCATCTCCGGCAGCACATTACCGGTGAGGAAATTGGAGGACAAATCAAGATTTGAAAGCTTGCTGAGAGCGATGATCTCTGCTGGGATATTTTCGGATAGCACATTTCGAGAGAGGTCGAGGGCTGAAAGATTCCTCAATTGATTAATTGTTGGGAGGATGTTACCGGTGATGGAGTTCTCAGCAAGAGAAAGTACGGTGACCTTCCGCAAGAATAAAAGGTATGTTCCCGGAAACGGAGGCGCTTCGGAGGTTGATAACGACGATCAATGGGGGGAGTCGAATTCCGAACCAGTCGGGAATGGGGCCGGGGAGAGAGAACCCAATGGCGTTTAAGGAAATCAGACGCATCAGGTTCTGGATCCCTTCAACCTCGAATCGAGGGTTCAGGCGGCCGAGCTGCGTTCGTCGGAGCCCGTAAAGGTTGAGCAAAACAACCCTCCCGCCGCCGTCACAGCCGACGCCAGCCCACGAAGAGCACGGGTTCGCCCTACAAGGCCAGTTGCGGCGCGAGATCTGTCGGTGAGCTGAGATTTTGACCCAGGCGAAGGTTAGGAACAAGGACGTGAGCAATAAGCTGACGTGGCCTGAAGTGCCACGTCACTTGCCACGCCATCTAGAATTTAGGGGGGTATTAGAGGGGGTACTGTAGCATTGTCATATTTTTAAAACTCCTCACTCGACGAAGCATCGCTATCTTCTCCTTAGCTTCTCCATTTCTTGCTCTCTGTTCCTTTCAATTAACCACAAGTATAGTAGCATCTCACTGCCGTCTCCTTGGTTGTTTGGGCATACCAAACACTTAACTTTGTTCAATTACTTTATCTTTTGCTTCTCCTGCGGAGGCCTCATTGCCGTCTCCTTGGTCGTTTGGCTCAAGAACAACAAAGGTTCAATATCTTCTCCCCTTGCTGCTCCCGAGTGGTCTGGGCTCGATCATATCAAGCCTTCCACCCAATTAATGCCATTAACCACATTTAACGCCGCTCATCGGAAGAGGGAATGGAATGCAAGAAGAAATTATAAAAGAAAAGGACCTAGATTGTTCCAATTGAGGCTACTGACCTACTAGCTGAAAGTCGAATCGCAGTGATGGAGTAAAGGTAAATAGAAGAGGTTGAAAGGTGGTATATTAAACTCCGAATTTAAAAAAAGAGCAAAATAGTGCCAATTTGTGCATCCTTGCAATCCCAACTGTCTACCTCTTCTGTATAGCCTTACTTTATTACTGTGATTCGACTTTCAGCTAGGAGGTCAGTAGCACCGATTGGAATAATTTTGGTAATTTTCTTTTGAGTATTTTTCGTAAGCGAAGAAAAATTAAAGATGAAATTTTGTAAACGACGAAAAATTAAAAGTGACATTTTGAAACCGATGCCAAGTTAATATAACATGATGATTATTTTTTTAACTGACAAAAATTATGATTTATAATTATGAGAAAATTTGTAACGAACCATAATTATGAGTAAATTATATCTAATTGTTATTTTTGTAATCGATAGAGGAGTGAAACTATTATAAATAGAATGATTGGGTTCATTCCTAGGGTGTGCTTGAGCTTTTGAGTTATGAAAACTCTCTTGTAATTGTTCCCTCTCTTACAGTGAAATTTATCCTCCTCCATCCTCACAGACGTAGGTGTTTACACCGAAATACGTAAATTTTATTTTTTGTAATTGTGTTTTGTGATTTCTTTCTTGCGCTTGCATTCTCGAATCTCAACATTCTCTTCTAATTCTTCTTGCATTCCATTCCCTTTTCTGATGCAGCATTTCCACCTTCTTAGCGGCGTTAAATTGGGTTGATGCAACCCTACTTTTATTAAAACTTGTTCTTGTATATAAGTATTACTATACTTCTCCCACTCATTTTTCAAATTTTGGTCCCAAAATTGTATTATATAACTTGGTGAGTTCTAAAATTTCTACACCTAAAAAGTTTTGCACATCAATAGAAATATCATATGATCCCATAGCTTTTCCACTTCATTTTTAATGCACTCTAATTTTTAATTTTACTTACCATTCAATGAAAGAGCAAGCATTGTTATTTGTCGAGCTATTAAACTCACATATGGTAATCTGTTTCTACTTTTATTAAAAGCTTTGTTTTAGCATATAAACCATCAAAAGTTGTACTTATAGCATAATGCATTGCTTTTATTGGATTCACAACAGGTCAATTTGTGTATTTTAATTTTTCAAAATTTTCATATTTTTATTAATCTTTATAACAGCTCATTTTCTATTATCTTTTTTAACAGGAGTTCTTTACTAGAGTTATTCTTTTAGTTCACTAAGTATATTTTTAGTCACTTTACATATAAATTTTATAATCATTAGCTATATTACATACAATTAGCTTCTCCCTCATTATTTCATTGTTCAAGATCTTAATCTATGCTCTTAAATATACTTTTTTTTCATCATAATATTCTAATGTTTAATTCTTGAATATAACTTATTTTTTATTTTTTCCTACGTATTATTTTAAAAATTGAATTATTAATTGATATTGACTTGTTCCTTTTGCTTTTGAATATTCTTATAATTTGCAGTATGGTTGGTCGGTTTTTTTTTACAAAGAGAGTAATCAATCATTTTTAGAAAGCCTTATTCTATAAAATGACAACGTGCTTTCTCTTTTTTGGATAATATATTAACAATTTTAGAATCTTAACTTAAATTGAACTCCTTTTTTTCATTAGATTTACCAAAGTAAAAATACTAGGAATATCATTAAATTCTTGAACCACTATTCTAGCATGCCAATTTAAATTTATTCACTATATAATATTTTTTCCTGAGTTAATTTTTGAATCAACTCTTTAAATCATGCTTATTTTTATATCCACAGCTGATCTACTTAAGGGGCATAACCTATTAAAATCTTAATATTCACACCACTATTTTAATTCTTAAAACTATAATTGTATGCCACTTTCTCTTAATTCTATTATATTGTCCTTAAGTTTTTTATCCTAGACAATATCCTATCTTTTTATTTTTCTTTCTTACTTATGTACCTATGCAATCATTATATCCCACTTTCTCACCATCTCACATCATTTTTTGAAGAGGATAATTTTTTATATTACTCACAATTCCCTCTAATTGCATTAGCTTATCCAAAGGTAAAAAGCAAACCAAAATTCAAGAATCAAATTAGCCCAAATATTGAATTAAAAGCTGAATAGTTATTTTACCAATAAAATCGAACAAGTCAAATATAAAGGTATGCTTGATTTTGACAAAAAATGAACATCCTTAGCCTTGACTCAGAACTTCTTGTTCATGCTTATTTTTGATAATGCTTAGCATCATCTTGAGAATATTGCATTCATTTTATCACTGAGTTGATGTTAAATGCTGTTAGTTGTACTAATCTTCATATTCTTTTGATGTGTACCTCTCATCTTGAGCAAATCATATGGATTTAAATGAGGATTCCTATTCGTTACCCAAAATGCTGTTACTGACTTATGATTCTATCTTTTGCGAAATACACCAAGTTTTTTTGTGTATTTTTAGCGAAATCGGTGTTGTTTGTCAAAAATGTTTGGCCCATACAGGTGTGAACTCAACAATGAGGTGTCATTTTTTTCTTTAACTTTTATCATTGGGAAATTTTAATGGGATTGAACCATAGGTTTTGAGATTCTGATTATGGATTGAAGATGCAGGATTTTGTATAGTGTGAGACTTTTGGTTCGAGCTTTAAGGAATATAGCATGGATTTAGTTTGTAAAAGGTAGGAATTTTTATATTGTTGGTAAAACTATGATATGCAGTGAACGTGTATTATTATTGGAAATAGGAGAAATGCATAGAACTTGACTTATTTAGTGCAAAGGCCAGCGGGACCAGCGTAAGCTGCTGGTGGTATTAGTTCTTTTGTAGCTTGCGCTCCTGGGATGAAGATGAAGCTAGACCTGGATTCTGTTCTTAATTTCAATGATGAATGTTGCCAGTGCTTGATTATGAAATGATTGAAATATGGTGAGGAAGTTTGGAGTTTTGAGAGACAATATGTTGAAATATGAAGGGGATTAGAGAGATAAGTGACATACAGCTAACACGGATAGCTAACTTTTGAAAACTGGTGCCACCAAAGCAAAAATTAGAATGATTTCCAAATACAAAAAGACTGGAAATTTTATTAATCAAACATGAATGATCATTACATGTTTTAATCACTTTATTTATATTTTTCAGTCTCAATAAACAATACTATTATATATCTAGGGCTCCAAGGGCATTCTTCATGGCCATCCAATCAAGCATAAACAAGGATTTGAAAAAGGGTCCCTTTGATTGAAAAAATTAAGTTCAGGGATTTGACCTTACCATTGAATAATCTCTTCTTTTATGTTTCTTCTGATTGAATGAAATGTTTGATATCAAATTGTTCCAGGATTGTAGATCCTGCTTATTTGAGGTAAATGAAAGGAAAGTTGGTGGCTACGACCTTTGCTGAAAGATGCAAGGTGAGTATTCTCCACCCTTTTCGAAATTCCTTGCTTTATTGAAGAAAGAGGAAGTTTTTACTTGAGGAAGTTCTTTTCAGTTCTTCCAAAGGAAAACTTATACTGTATAATTGCATGAATGATGAGTTTTTTCTTGCAGAATATATTGGCAGCCAACTGTAAAGCTTATCTAAATACAGTAAAAGCAGATGCCACTGGGAGGTAAATTCCATTTCAGCAAATGCTGTATCTCAGTTTTTTTTGGTGTAGTTGTTAATTACAACGAATCAAAGTAGATTTAACATCCAGTTTGATGATTCAAAATTGAGGAGAGACTGTAGTTTATAAGGCGTTGCCATGTTTTGGGTTTTATTGTCCTGAACTGTTGCTATTAGTTAATATATAAAAATATAAAGAAGATTCAATATTATATTATTGCAGATGATATGGTAAGTTTTTTCTCCAAATATGCCGACACATTAAGGATCCTTAGAAGAATTTAAGCAAAATTTCGGTAGTCTACAATCAAATTACCTTCCAAATAGCTGAACAGGTAGGTATGTACTCATTAATCAACATTCTTGTAAGAAACTAGCAAAAATAACGACAGTGTGTATAGTTTGTCTCTGTTTTTTAAATACAATGTAATATTTAATTTGAGAATGTTTCCCTTGAGTATTTGCTTTACTATAAAGTAGTCCCTTAAGTACTTAGTATTTCAGTTTAATACCAAATTTATGTGCTCAACATTGATTTTCAATTTATTATTTTGAGTAAACTTGGATAAGAATAGATGTATTTTAGTCTTTTATGATAAATATTTTTAAATAAAAATTTAAAAGAATAGTATAAGCTAACTAATCAAATTAATTATATATTTATAAGACATGAAAGTTTAATGCCACTCATAGCTTTCGATAAATTAAAGCTTTAAAGCTAATCACTTCAAACAATCCAAAACTACTATAAAAAGAAAATTTTAAAAATTTATGTTTAGTACATTGAAGGTTCCAACAGCTAGTGAACATCTTAGAGATTGAGATCTATGGACGACAAGTTTGATGAGTTTGAGGGAATGGCGTTAATGAATATTGAGATTGATTTCTATTAATTGCAAATAATGTTTTCTCTTTTCAGTCTTTTTATTACAAATGTTGATCAACTTTCTCCTTGATGATGACATAATTGCTATGTGAGGAGAGATTTGTTGAAAGGCCATGTTAGCTTTTAGGATAGTAATATAAATAGGGATGCAATTTTCTGCCTAAAAGTTGAATTCCAAAATTAATATTTGGGAATGAGCTTGGAGTGCCTTGTTAGAAATACCATGAAGATATACTTCTGTTTAGATTTCTCTTAAGAAAGCCATGCAACTAAATATTCTCTCATAAAATTGTTCAGTTTTCTAATTGACGGAAGGTTATCAAAATGGTACAGTTAGTTCCGCTCAATAATGAATATGCTAAACTAATACCTAAGAAAATTTACTAGCAAATGTGTACCAAGCAAGTTTTTTGTCAAAAGGTAAAGCAATTAAAGCAAAATTTCATAATTTCTTACAATATAGAATTAGTATTGGCATCGATAAAGTTGATAATATATAATACATAATTAAGTATTTAATGACATTTAATTTTGTTAATTGTATTTTCTAAGAAAGATTATTAGTTGAAGTTTTTTTAATAATGCATTTGTTTTGCATGCTATTTTTAAAAAGATAATTTAACCAAACTTGTGCAAGAAGAAATCTTTTTAGAAATTGTTAAGTAGTTATCGTTCAATCTCATCATGCCAAAGCTGTTGAGCTGACAACGCTCGATTCCTGCATAAACAGAAGTTGACCCACCTTCCCATTTACAACCAATGTCAGTATCCTCCATTTGTAGTGATGATACCATCTTTGCGCTACTCCACACAATGTTCTTAGTACTTTGGGCATCATAATCTTTACATTTCGTTTAAAAGTACGAACTGAATTGAGTTAACCACATATGTTGCCGCAAAACGGTTAACATTTAAAGTAGATTTTTTTTTATTTATTTACTTGTAATATCATATTTCGATTATTTAAAAATTTAAATAATGATTAAAGGATGTGTGATGATAAGATTTCTCTGCTTATAATTTTATATATCTTGTATGTATATATACTTTTGTGTGTTTATTTTATTTATTTAATTTTGGTGTACTTACATATAAACACACACACATATATATATATATATATTTATATTGTGTGAGGAATGTAAGTATCCTATTAGCCATTTTTTTTTCACACCCCTCTAACCGTTTATCTAATTGGATAGATAGATGATATGCAAAACGAAAAGGTAACTTTTCAGGTTAAAAGTTACATTTTGATTTTTTGTGCTCCATCCATTTATTCAAGCGAATTGATGGTGAGTGATGCATGAATAGCAAAATTTTCTTAAAAAAGGATTGTTGCATCTCTCCCCCCCTCTCAATCTCCCTCTTTCTTTCTCTATCTCTCTATATATGAGGACCCGGTGCTGGGTCAGCGGGAGCAGATCTAGCACCGGTTGCTTGTGGGATAGCAATAACAACAACAACAAATCCTCTAGCCGCAGGATCATATTGAGTGATTTAAGAGATAAATTTATAGACATCAAACATAACTCATTTATTCATTAATTCATAAGTTTTGGATACAAAAGATAAACATAAAATAAAAGTTACTTTTAAAGTCAAAGTGGATCAGCAGGTAGTAGTATCAGCACTGCTCAGTTCTTAGCACTTTTCCTCGAGAATGAACTCCTGATCTGGGCACATTTCAAAAATGTGGGCATTCGAATACCAGTTAGTTGTGAAACTAAGTACCGATAGATATCATCTTTACAAATGTTAAATAATAAGCAAAATAATCAATATTAGACAGGAAATAAAGGCTGTACAAATTTATCCCTGCAAATCTGTTTCAATTGCGTTTGAAACTTAGCATAAAAATAATTGCAGTCACAAAAATAAATACAGAGTTTTAGCGTTTGATATTTGAGGCAAAATATGATTTTGTTTGGCAAGTACAAAATCGACGAAAAGGGGGGTTCATTTTTGTGTTACATATCCCAACTTTTCTCTATACCTGCCCCCTCAAAGGCTTATCAGTATAGGCTCCTTATGACTCCCGATATCGGACAGCCCCGTCCTAGCGGTTGTCTGATCAGACAAAAAGTATAAATCAATATGGAACCCTTGCTTCTCACTTATCCAAATTTGTTCATGTATCATTTTATGTGACTTTAAAAGCACTTTTATTAAATTTGTGCGATGCCGAGCAAAAAAGCATATTTAAACATAAGTAATACAAGACATCTGGTACCTTGTTCTATAAGTTCAAAAGTTGAACAGTTCGGATGAGTGACAGTTCGCTTAATCTGCATTTAAGTTTCCGATATTTTAGTATTTAGCCAATTTTTTTAGGAATAAATATTATCTTCTTTTAAGGATTTTCTTATATTCTTCTTTCTAGTCATTTTCTTTCACATTCTTATAATGATCATATTTAATATATGAAAGAGTAAAGACAGAAAAATAGAAATGAAAAGAATACTTAAATGAAAATAGTAGTCATTTTATAGCATTTGAATGGTTCTCGTTATTAATTAATGAGAATGATAAAAATGTGAATGACTAAATTTAATTTTTTGTAACAATGATTTAAATGTATAGAGTAATAAGATTAGCAAAATATTTTCCTTTCATTTTCTTCTTTTTCAACACCTCTCACCTTAGAATAGGATTGCCGGATAACGGAGGGAGGCCGGAGTGGGGTGGCCTGATGGCTGGCTGTTGGCCATACGAGGGAGGGCTGCAGCAGGAGGGGCTGCTGCTGGCCGACCGCTTGCTGGAGGGCAGGAAGGAGAGGTTTGGCTGCTAGTGGCTGTGGGAGAGGGTGGCTGCTGCTGTGTGGGGAGAGGAGGAGAGTGCTATTGCTGTGTGGGGAGAGGAGGAGAGGGTTGCTGCTGTGTGGGGAGGGGAGAAGAGGGCTGCTGCTGTATGGGGAGGGGAGGAGAGGGGAAGGCTGGCTGCTGGAGGCTGGGGGGTGGGCTGCTATTTGGAGAGAGCTGGAATGTGGAGAAGGAGGGAATGGGGGGCTGCTTTAGTAGAGAGGGATTGTGAGCTGTGGATAAGGAGGGCTTAATGGCGCTAATTGGGCGTGGATAAGGCGTATGGGCGGAAGATTCTTCCGCCTGGAAAGAAAAAGGATCGCAACTTGCGATTTGCGATTTAGTAGGGGGAAAGAAGGAAAAAGGAATGAATTTAACTTAAACTTAAATTAATCGTATTTTTCCGTCGTTTGGCATTCAAATACAACGAAACTTGACATCGAGGTGTGTTATGACATTACGAACACCTTCGTGCCAAATTTTTTTGATTCAGACAAATTTTTTATTTTTTATTAATTTTTGAAGTTTAAAACTTCAAAAATTAACCACGACCAAATCGATGCTCAGAATTTGATGAAACTTTTCGAGCAATCTTTAAATAATATACTTAACACAACGACAGTGAAAGCGATGAATTCAGACACGTATTTCAATGTTCTTGGCTTTTAGAATTTAAATAATTCAGAAAATAAAGCGGGAGCTTCTGTTATTCGGATTTCTCCCAAACTAGGGCACTTTGATCTTAAAATTATTTCTATCTAATGCAAATTTTGTTTGCCCTAATTTGAAATTCCCTAGGGTCTTGTTGTCTGAGGCGCGTTTTGACCTAATTTGAAAAGTAACGACATTGGGTCGTTACACTATATATGTGCATTATGTGCATGTATATATACATATGTATACACGCACACACACACACACACACACATATATATATATATATGTAAGGATGTGAATCCTAGCATAGCAAACAATGTGATGTGAAGCCGATGCAGCGGTGCGAACGACGAGAACCCTAGCGACGGACATGATGAATGACGCATAGTCGCTTGAACCTATGGTGCCGATGGGAGTTGCGATGGCACCGGTAATGTGGCCGGCCGCCTCCTCGCAGGAAGGAGCGCAACTCTCTGATCTCCACCTGCGGCGAGTGGTGAATGTCGCGACTCTCAAATCCTTCCGCAATGTTTTGATGAACACTTCATTTTGAGAGAGCTTGTTGGTATAAATAATATTGTTTCTCTTCGATTTAAACCTGCCTTTATTCTCTTAGAAGTGAAATGCAAACCTTAGCCAAATCTTTTGAGTTTGTGTTTGTGGGGAAATTTTTAAATGGGAAACTATCTATGGTTGCCATTAGTAAATTTATCAACAATTTGGGCTTATTAAGTGAATCACATGTTGGATTAATTGATGCGCATCCTGTTTTCATCAATCTTTTGAATGAAGAGAAATACTTTATGATTTTCGCCAGAGAATTCTGCTTCATCGAAAACTGTCCAGTTAAAGTTCTTAAATGGACAACAACTTTTGATCCGAGATGTGATTAATTTAATTACACATTTCATTCTCTTTGCTTTGGGATTGTATTTCGGAAAACCACCAAAAGTAGGTTATGTTATGACTAATTTGCTAAGACCGTTGGTGGCTCAGGTGTTAGTTGAAATGGATTTAATTGAATAGTTTGAATTTAAGATCTGGATTCGAGATGAAGAAAATCGATACTTATAAGAATTCAGGTTTGAAAACTTTTTGATTTATTGTTCGTACTGCTTGACTTTTGACCATGATGGCACACATTATTTTTGATTACTCGCTCAGCTTAAAAATAAAGTGGTGACGCTAGTGGATAATGTTAAAATGTTGTCAAAGGAAAAACTAAACATAAACTTGTGTATGTACCAAAGATGAGTCAATCATCCTTGATGGATGGGTCAGCCACTTGTTGGGAATGTGAGACCTTACACAGTTGGTTTGGCCCGGCCCCATATGGTTCGGTCGAAGATGGCTTGACGGGTGTTTTAGTTCCACCTAGTCCATTGGACAATGGAAAAGATGATCCTCGTTGTATCATGGTGAATGGGGTGGCCGAGATGACTGAGTCCATTGTGGTCTGGAATTTCATTTGGGCCATTTTACATAATTTTGGCAAATTATGGGCTGACCTAGCTGAAAGATTACCCAATGGATATCGTCACATATTAGATGTGTAACAGCCCAAATTCTTAAGCACCAAGGTATTGTACGCTTTGGCCAGAAAGGCCTCACGGTTTTGCCCTCAGAAGATAACTTCCCAGTAGGTCACCCATCCTGGGAGTGCTCCCACCTGAGCACGCTTAACTTTGGAGTTCTTATCAGGAACTCCACCGTTATCTGAAAAGGCACCTCGATATTTAAGAGTTTCACTTATTACTACTTAAGTGGGTCATCACAATCTCCCCAACTTAAGTAATTGACGTCCTCGTCAGTATCCACACACAGATCCAAGAATCATCCACTGGGTAGATAGGACTAGAGGTGACCCCTACAGGCGCAAGAGGTACCCACAACCATGTAGCACTTTAACCATCATGGATTCAAGAGGCTGCTCACATGAAGTGGTACTTTGCCCTGTATGATACTTAGCTCCTATCTGACACCCTATTGTTTGCTCTGATACCATTTGTAACAGCCCAAACTCTTAAGCACCAAGGTATTGTCCGCTTTGGCCAGAAAGGCCTCACGGTTTTGCCCTCAGAAGATAACTTCTCAGTAGGTCACCCATCCTGGGAGTGCTCCCACCTGAGCACGCTTAACTTTGGAGTTCTTATCAGGAACTCCACCGTTATCTGAAAATGCGCCTCGATATTTAAGAGTTTCATTTATTACTACTTAAGTGGGTCATCACAAGAAGGATGAGGTGGATGGCAAATGGTAGAGACTCGAATGAAGAGAGCGAGTTAAACGAGTTGGTTGAGTATCTATTTGCTTAGTCATCTGCGGATTTTGTGGTTGGCAAGACGATAGTCGAGGTATCTGAGGAAATCGTATTGCCGAATGGTGCCAATGGATATCTAGCAAGCATCGAGGAGCTCTTCGTTAAAGCTTCAGAATGTACTATTGAAGGTAGCCGAAATTTTGAGGAGGGGTGAGCGATTGATTGGCGTGATCCCTGGGGATTAAGGTTTGATGGGAGCCCCCTCAGAATGGATATGAGATTATATTGTTGAAATTCCTATGGTTCTACGCAGGCAAGATACAATGGAGAACATCCCTTCTCATGTTGCGACAACTTCTTCCAGTTTGATCAAACCTTAATTTGCATGTGGAGGAGTTTCATCCGGTTGTGCTAAGAAGGTCTCAATCTATTTCTTCACCGTATGATGAAAGTGAGTCTGATAAAAACTTTAAGGTGAATTCAATTGAGGAGTTAAATGAGATTATATCGAATTGCTAGAAAGAAAAGGAAAAAAGAAGCAAAAAAAAAGCTTAAGTTTCCAAATCCAATAAAAAAATCAAGAGCTATAACTTGAGAAAGATGTGCGATCACTAAATGAGAGAATTGGTTCCTCAAGCTCGGAGATATTCAACTATTGTTGTGAGAATTTTTTTTTTTTTTTGAGATCTCGTTTGAAGCTTGGTCACCGTTTTGTGTTTTTTTCTTTTCGATTTGTTTGTTGTTTTTTTTTTTGTTTCCTTTTTTGAGTTCACCAACTCTTTTATTTGTTGTGCACCTTTCATTCTGAATTTATAAAATGTTAATGAATAAATATATATATATATATATATATATATATATACACACACACGCACACACATGCATGATTAAGCCGGTGGTCAATTTATGACTCATTTTATGTTTCTTCAATAGTAAGGATGACATCCATACTTCAAGGATTTATTATATGCTCAAGGGGGGAAAGCCATACATCTGGGTCAAAGAAGGGGACTTGCACAACGTGGTACTATTTTTTTTACTATACAGTCTCTCTTAAAATCTGTGTTGATATGCTCTGATAATATATGACAGTAGCTTATTCCTTGAATCATTTTCTAACTCTTTCATCAATCTGGGAAAGGACAGAGTTATATATTTTTAATATTTTATCATCTTATTATATGGATGAAAACACTTTCTTAGGCCCACTTGTTGTTTATTGAATAACGGTTATGCACAATATCATAATGGTTATTTTTGGAATTTTTTTATTAATATATGTATGTTTTCCTGACACCTTATGTTCTTTACTTTGCAGAATGTGATCATTGATGAGCGTGGTTCACTTGCAGTTAGTGCTGCTGTTCCCGGCTCCCTTGTGAGATTACTCAGATCAATGGGAAAGGTCGGTTTGCGGAAATTCCTTGTTTTTATAAGCAGTTGTACAGTATGATGATTGCATATCCAGTTTTTTTTTTGTTTTTTGTTTTTTGTTGAGACTCAATTATGGTTTTTTACTCTATGCTTTATGAAGAGAAATATGTTTTTAGATTGTATAAAGATATGGATAGTGTTGTAGCTTAGTGATTGTACTCTTCAATTGCATCTTTGCAACAAAAAAGAATTATGATTATTTTTTTGAAATTATAAATAGTTGTTCATGGAAAAATATTTTTAAAAAATAAGTACGACTAAACCGTTTGCATACAATTTCGTTCAATGCATTGATTTGAAATTTAATTATGAAATTATTTATAAAATTTTCTGTTCAGGTGGATTAATCTTTTAGTTCTTGCACCATTGATTATGGTATTTTTGTAAATTTGGAACTAGTTGATAATGTTAAACTCAAGTTTATTGATGTTGGAAAGCATCATACTTTTTGAGTGGATGGCTTCCTTCACACCTCCAATAGGCAATGTCCTAAACACTGGACCAATTTTTGATTCATTTTGGCTATTGAGTCATTGGTCTTATCGTTCATCCAATTGAACTTTCATAGTAAATAGAGTCTAGTGAAACCATTTATATAATTATTTATATAAAATGCAAAAAAAATAAGCATGTTTTTGTGCTAGAATGTCTAAATTTTTAACCATCACATATGATAGATTTTGTCATTCATAATAAATTTCTAATTTTTTGTTTATTATTGTTTTGAAATGTGTCAATAAAAACTTGTGAAAACATCAAAGGCTAAAAGATGACAACAAAGCACCCTTGCTAAAAGAAATTGAGTGCAAAAGTTCTCTAAGCTCATTTAAGCATCCTCAAAATGTTGTAATAAGGTATCTGGTCTAGCATGTGCAGCGCTCAATTGTCGAATAGATGATTGGTAAGCTCCTATTTGATGAGCAAGTATCTCCTCGAGATTTTGAACTTGAGAAGAAGCCACAGCAAAGCTAGTCGCTACCACACCCACTCTATGAGTCACCTCGGACTATCGCTCTGAGAGATGTTTAGCCACTGTCGTAACATCTAAACCTCACTTAATATCTCCAAGTGTTCACGATGTGTATCTGTAGTCATATGCTGATGAACCCCTAACAACTCAAAGGTACAATTCAGATTCTCCTCATTACATCATTATGGGATTTGTTATGGAGTTGGCGTGGGTCTCTACATCTATAGTGGTGTCCATCTCAAGCTCTTGCTGAACAATATATAAATATAGTAGCAAAAGATACATCTCCCGACAAAACAACTCCCACCTCTGGGGACGTTGCTCGAGTCTCATTGTTGTGTCATAGTTCAGTAGATGGTCTGTTTGAGCAACGAAATGGGAAATCATGGGCAAATCGTAGATGTCTAAGGATACCAGAATTTTGGAGCACCTACAAAACTCCATGGAGGGCCTTGCTAACGACCATTAGCCTGAAATAAAAAGGTTATGGAATTATAAGATCAAGGATACAAATTCTTGCCATTTGATTACATGAACGAAAATAAACATGCTAACATACTTTAATGGGGAATCGATAGTTAGAGAATCAACAATCTCAGTTGCGCGTGAGTGATTGAATACAATGAGAAAGGCCCTTCATGTATATGTAGAATTAGATTGAGAAGATAGACACCCCATATGTTAACATTAACGACATGATTAAAAATGATAGTATCATTGCTGGGAGATGGTGATGGCCCATGAAGCTACCAACCACTAAGGGTTAAAAGAAAGAAAATAACAAAAATAAATTTCTTGTACGTAAGGTGAACATGAAAGAATAATATCTTCCATGTCACAATGGAGTCAGCATATGCCTGAACGAGCGTAAGATCATAAAAAAGTTCATGTAATACAGATTGAGCAGGATCCTTTGATGATGGAACAAGGGGAGGTCATGCTGGTAGGAGTGGACCACATCGTTTGTCAAGGAAAACCCTTAATTATAGAAGGGAAAATTGATTGGTGTTCCGTTAGATTGGTGGCATGATTAATGCTTGTATAAGAAATGTAGAAACCCTTAAAAGTAACAAAGGAGTTATGGAAGCAAATGGGGAAGAGAATAAAGTGTGTTAATACCCTCAAAAGATGAAGACTGCAAAATATGTTTCATGCAGGGAGGGATTTGTTCTCTGGAAAATGGATTGGAGCATGCAAGAATTGTCGGATAAGCCTTGATTGCCCTAGTCACTTGCGATATACTTGGGCACCTATCTCTAAGAAATGAAAAAATGCAGCATGATCTCAATTAGTGTAGGTGCCCGCTCCTTGTGGGAGCGGTCACCATATCATTATAGAAAAACATGAGTTTGTTTCTAGGTGCAAGAGAAATGCACAAGATAATAACTCGGTCTCTAAACACACTTGGAGGGATAAAGCTTTATATGCTTGAAGTCAACCACTTCAGAATTGCCAGGAAGCATGTTTTGGGGAGTTATCTATGTGAAGTTAAACTGGCAAGCAACTTTGTTGGGCCTTTTGAATCACAAAGTTATGTCATCTGTTGTTTAATCACTCTGGTATAGTGTTAATTAATAACTAACCTATTTCATTTCGGCCCTCCATCGAAACATGATTTAATCAGGTCCATTAGTTGTATCTCAAACATCTATATTATGCACTCATGTACCTATAATATAATGTAATGAATTGTTAATACTTATGCACATCCCTAAAACATCAATCTCTCGTTGTCTTCATGGTACCTTCTCTCCTCCATCCCCTTCTAACCTCAATATCCATCAAGAATGTTTAAATCACTCTCAGCTCAAGGACCCTCTTCTAGAACCTTCCAACCAGCCCTCCAGCCCTCCAACCTATTTGTCTACAACCTGCTAGCCAGCCAGCCAAACGTCCCTCTCCTCTAGCCAGAACCCCTATTGTGAAGACTAACATCTCTAGCGACAGCTCTGTGTTCCCAAGAATTTATCCCAGCCTTAGTCCCTTTTATGCACTATCTTCTTCCTCTTTACTCTCCCAAGAACCCTCTCTAGACATTTTCAAAAAGCTTTCAGCCATCAAGAACCCAACCCTCAAACTAAAGAACAAAGATCAACCACAAGCATTTCAAAGCCACTTGTTCTCAGTTTACAAGAACACTTTAGAACCGCTACCCAAAGAGCAAGAATACTCAAGAACCTATATACAACTCAGTAAACCACCCACTTCGAACTTCAAGAACCCCTTCCACCCCACAGGAAAACCACAAGAACCCATCCAAAATCATCCCAATGGACTCCGCCAAACTCAACCATTCAGAGGAAGAGGCCGTTCCACCGCAACCTACACAAGAATGCCGCCAGTTCAAAAAACCTTCAAATCACACTTCGTTGAATGTCAAATTTACCAATAACTAGGACATATAGTCAAGGAGTGCTGGCATCACATGGATCACACCTACAAATCAGCCTTCCCACCATCCAACTGCTCTTCTGACTAACGGTCTAAGCGTCCACAATTGGTATCTCGACTCCGGAGCCTCAAGCCACATCACTAATGACATCAAAAACATGTCCATGGACAATTCCTATTAAGGCACTTATTGAGTTATAGTGGGCTGCAGTCAAACACTGCAAATCTCCAACACCGGCAAGGGCATTCACTGTACTCCCCACCGTAAGCTTCTCTTAAACAACATTTTACACGTCACAATCTCTTATATATATACACAAATTGACTTCTAGCAATTCATGCTCTATTTACTTTGATCCAACCAGTTTTTTCATAAGGACCTTCACTCAAGCATCCCACTCCTTAAAGGTCGCTGCATCGAAGGTCTCTACACCATCAGTCCATTTCCAATACCTCCCCCTCCTCAAATCATCTTGAAATATGCAGCACAATTGGCCGAACCTACCTCTCCACAAATGATCTCGAAACCGAAACACAAACTTGACATCTTCGTCTGAGACACCCGAGCCAAGATATCCTCCGTCTTCTCTTCAAGCTCCAACCAGCACTTGGTACCATCAACTCCTCCTTTCCATGTTTCACTTGTAGCACCATAAAACACCACAAATTACTCTTTTCTATTAAGTCTTTTAGAATGTATAATGCCTTTGAATATTTTCATTCTGATGTATGGGGCCTGCCCCCCAATCTCTAAAGATGGTTACTAATTTTATTCTATATTTGTTGATCGCTACTTTAGATATACTTGAATTTTTCCACTCAAACAAAAATCAGAAACATTACAAACCTTCATCCATCTTCAAGTTTTCATCGAAAGGCAATTTAACAAACATATTAAAATTATTCAAACTGACAGAGCAGAATACAGCTCTAAAGCCTTCCATAATATATCAAAAGCCTTGCTATCCATCATCAAATTTCAGGCCCTTACTCACCTCAACAAAATTGAGTGGCAGAACGCAAACACGACGTATCCTAGAAATCACTCGAGCCCTCCTACAAATATCTAATATACCAGAAAAGTTCTGCGCTCAAGCCACCATTATCGCAACCTACCTCATCAACCTCTTACCCTCTCCATACACTCATAATCTCTCTCCCTTACAAATTCTCTTCCAAAAACCACCAACCTACAATCATTTACGAGTCTTCAGATGTTTTTGTTTCCCTCATCTCCCACCTACAAAAACATCTAAACTAAGTCCAAAATCTCTCCCTTATGTTTTCCTAGGCTACTCTTCTAATCATAATGGCTACGTATACTACAACCCCAAAACCTCCACCTCCCTAATCTCCCATCATGTGAAATTCATTGAAACCCAATTTTCATATTTTGTTCCACTCAACTCAATCGAATCGGCCGAACCAGCTTCCTCCTCAATCCTTCCCCACCCCACTCATTTTAGTCTCATCATCTCTCATACAACCATCATTACCACATATCTCACCACCTACGTCAATTGTACCATTCTCATTGATACCCAACACCACCCACTCATTGGAAATTATCCCCACAACAGTCGCTTCATCAAATTCTCCAAACTCCTCAACACAACATTCAACCTCCTATACCCAACCGAAACCCAAACATTATACTCAAACTCAAACCATCACCTCTCTCAGCACATCGTATGCAAACTCACCTAAAAACAGGAACAATTCAATTAAAATCCCTCAAAAATCTGATCAACAACGTCACACCCCAACATGAACCCATCTACAAAATAGCTTCCCAACTCCAATACTGGACGCTTAACTGAGGAAGTCTGCATGCGTCAACCATAAGGATTCGAGAACCCCACCTTCCCCAACCATGTATGCCTTCTAAAGAAAGCAATTTGTGGCCTTAAACAATCATCACATCAATGGTATTCCATCATCACATATTTCCTATACAACAAAGGGTTTTGGACAAGCACAGCCGGCCCTTCTCTCTTGATTGCCAACACCTCTACAACACCCATCTATCTTTTAGTTTACGTAGACGACATCCTCATCACCGGGCCGAACCAAGACAATCTTCAAGCCCTCATCACTACACTCGCTAATCAATTTCGAATGAAAAACCTAGGCACACCAGATACCTTCCTTAGCATCTCCATAACACCATCCAAAGCAGATCTCTTGCTATCACAAGCCACATATGCATACAACATTCTCCAAACAGTGTGCATGGCTTATTGCAACATGGCCTCCACACTCATTTTAAGCCAAAAATGGACAACGGTTCTCTTTACCCCATTCTCAGAGCTGAAACTTTATAAGCATCTTGTGATATCTCTTCAATATCTCACTATTACCCATCTGAACATCAGTTTGGTGGTCAACAAACTTTGTCAACACATGCATCGTCCAACCCAAACAAACTTCGAGCAGCTCAAAAGAACATTGCACTACATCAAAGGTACTCTCCAAATAGGCATTCAGATAGACACCGATAACTTGCAACTTTAAGCCTACGTAGACTCTAATTGGGCAGAGGATACAGAGGATCAAAAATCTGCAACCTGCTACTGCATTCTACTCGACAACACACCCATTTCTTGGAGCACCAAGAAATAAAGCACAATGTCTAGATCATCCACAAAAGTAGAATACCGTGCTTTAGCTACCACAGTTACGGACGTCATATGGCTCCGCCGCCTCCTATCGTCAGACAATATTACAACCCACAAAAATTCACTATGTCAATCTTTCAGCCATTGCCCTCGCCAAGAATCCCATATTCCTTACCAGAACCCATCACATCGAGGTCGACTGCTACTTTATTTGTGATTACAAAGAAGGAAGTGGAGCTTTCCTACATTCATACAGAAGCTCAAATGACTGACATACTCACAAAATCACTTCCAACAGCTCGCTATTACTTGCTCAGAGACAAACTCACCATCAATATACCAATGATAAGTTTGCGGGGGGATAATAGCCAACATATTATATTTTAGCCCTCCATTCAAATATGATTTAATCAGAACTATTAGTTGTGTCTCTAAACATCTATATATATGTACTTATGTACCTACAATGCAATGTAATGAATTGATTATAATTTCATATGCGAAGTTACTACTTTCCTTCTCAATCTCTTGTTGTCTTCATTAATAAAGTACTCCACTATCAATATATAAATGAGTTTGAATTTTAGCAAAACTCTATAAAAGTAATTATTGCATACATGGATGAAGCTGGCCGTTGGAAGTCTTGTGCAAATTCTAGAAGTGTTTGATTATCTAGTGCGGAGTAAAGAGGAACATGCATATCTGAATTCCTATTTACGGTGGATGTAGCTCCAACAAGTTGCATCTTCAATGGAAAGCCCTTGCTCACAAAATATGGTGGTTGCTTAGAATAGCTAAATAACTTATGATGTGAATGCATGTCCATCCCTACAGGAAGTGCCGTATTACCTCGAGATTTTGGCAATATAGTTGGAGATGGTGTTGACCTGACTAAATGCTCTTGGGTCAAAATGGGTATTGCTAAAGATATCCTCTCATAGTAGGCTATTAAGGTTGCCATCAAAAGATGCCAAGATGAAGAACTTCATTCCTCCAATGGATGATGAAATACCACAACAACATAATAATCAAATTGACTAAGACCAACTTAGTGTTCATGCCTTGCGCTAGTATAGGAGACATCCAGCAATAACCTCAATCTCAAACTTCTCGAAAGAACCCATATTTGAATGTGATTTGATGCTAAAAGGGTTCTGAAGCAGTTCAAATTGAGGTACTTGTGCCTCTCGCTATAGAAGGTTTTGAAGTCTTGTGTTAAGGAAAAAAGACGGAACGATAGACACTTGTTCTCCTAACTTATTTATAAAGGTCATTATAATATGCTAATAATCTGTGGAGATCCTATGAATAAACAAACTCTTCTTCCTCTTAGTACTAGCCATGTGATGTTGAAACATCTCATCTTCTAGAGACACAACATATGGAAGGTCATAGATTGGCATACAAAATTTGCATGCGACATTCCTTGGGTAACTTCGATTTCATGGTAGCCGACCCAATGAGTGTTTGAGCAACAATCCTAAATCTCTATAATCTCTCAAACCATGAAGGAGGTGTTCGTTTATAGTCAGAGAATGCCATAGATGGTATGATAAACCCCAACTTGTTGAATAACGATATGATGTGTCCTCAAAACTTAGCATGCCCAATATATTTATTCGTTGATAGCTGAGGGCTCCCTATTAGCGTGTTATGGTTTCATTCTTTTTTTTCATGTGCAATTTGTAGCTAAGGAGTTTAATAATATCAATATTGTCGACGTTGTTAGTTGTTTGGCTAAAGGATGCTTTGGATTCTACAACTCATACTATTTGCATTTCTATCAAAAGCACAAGACTCTTCATGACAGTCTGCTGAACTAACAAATTGATGTAATCATAATTAGTGGGAAGCTCTAAAATCTAACCTCTTAGACACTGGAACAAATAAAGATTGTCATAAAAATCTCGACCCACCAGCATCTTGATTGAAATCATGATGCTCTCGCACTCGAGCTAGCCTAGTGGAATAAAATATATCAATTTCCTACCATAGCTCATCCTCGAAAGCTTTGGTTTGGAGCATTTGGCGAGACAAACGCTATCAAAATATCTTAGGCATAATAATACATATGTGTATGATAAGATTATTTAAGCATTAACTCAAAATAAAAGATCAATTGGTTTGTGTACTTAGAAGTTCCTCATCTAGAGCTTGTGAATTAAATACATTGATGCCTCATGTATGCATCACAATCTATTCGTGACTTGATTTAAATGAGTCTTGTGCAACTTCATGTTACGATTTAGTGAATACTTTACAAATGGCTGATTTGCTCCCTTACAAATATCGTATAAATACCTTTGACTGTTGGTCTATCTAGTCAGGCACAACTTTAGCTACTTTGCTATGGCCCAATCACTCATGAATGTAGTAGCTATCACGCTATTGTGCAAAGCACATGTGAACTTAGTCAAGGACAAACCATGTCCACAGAAGTTTGTCTCAAATCCAATTGAACTTTAACCAAAGTCGATTTGGCTTTGTCTCTCTCATTCGTGTGCTGGTCTATCATTCACATTTTTGGTATTCAACGTGTAAACAGTCCTGTGAGATCCACCTTGTCTTGATACGCCACCAATGACTCGATCCTCAATCAAAGCTCGGCTTGTATGGTGCAAAAGTCTCTTGCTTAGAATCCTTGCATGTGGTTACATTGTCAAATGTGGTTGTGGTTATTGACTACATGTAATGCAGGGGCGACACTGATTATCATAACAGCTCAACAAGTTGATCATTTGATCGACTTCGATCAAAGGATGAATTTTGTTCTGCCATTGTACCATTGATCGATCTTCTCTTCTCCTATAATTTTTTTGCAAACTGTCCTCTATGCTTTTTAATTTAGGCTTAGGGAGCGCTTTTGAAACCCAAATCAAATCATCGTGTTGCTAAATTGTTTTGAACAAAAATTAATAAATTAAATTGAATAAAATAAAAAAGTTGAATTAATTGATTAATAAATTAAATAAAATTGTATGCTGAAATTACTTAACATAATTAGTTGATTAAATTGATTAATACAACAATTTAAATAATTTGTTATAAAAATCAATTTGTTAAATTGATATCTTCTATGAAAGCATAAACGATAAAAACTTTGGCAAGAATTTGATTCATGTTTATGTTTAAGCTTGAGCTACATTCAAGAATAAATATTATGTCTAAATATAATTAAGTTATATCTAATTGAAACATATGTCAAGCAATCAAAGCACTAATAATCATTGTTATTACTATTTAAACACAACATAGAGAAGAGAGAGAATAAAAATATTATTTACATTATTTGTAATTTAAATATGTTTATGTGCTCACATCACTCTGAGGACAATACTCTTTTGTTCACATCTCTTAGAGCACAAACACTTCTTTTAAAGCTCATACCATTGAGAATCAGCATTGCTCATTGCTTTTGTCTCTGATCCCTTTGCTTGCAAATTTACTACAATATAGACCACCTAGGGTACACAATACTTATATCATGCTTGCTGCTCCCATGCCAACAATCTCAAAAGCACCTAGTTCTTATATAGTATCATCTGAATTGTGTACTCTGATTGCAAAGCTTTCTAATCACCTACTCTCTCTTCTCTCGGAAGTTGTAAGGTGCACAAAGACAAACGAGCATTCCAACGGAGTGAATGAACGTAGGCTTTTTGATTTCTAGTAGCTTTAACTGGTCCTAGGGATTAATTTAGGCTAAGCAATGCGATTTTTAGTAGATCTTTGTGATTCTAGCTGAGCTCAGTTAATAGCTTTAACTCTTAATTGATTCACTTGTTAACCTAAATTGAACAACTCAACTCTTAGGCGATTTAACAAGTTTAAGTTGAATGATTTTTCTTTTGACCAAACTTAGTTGAGTCAGTCTGGTTGGATGGCCATATTTTTAATCTATCTAATGTTAGCTGAGCTAGCCTAAGACAAGCAATTGTTTCTTGATCATCTTAAAACCTACTAAGTTAATGACCAAAGCTTTATTAGACTTGGTAAACCTAAGATCTGACCGATTTATGCCAGAAGATCTGATTCTTCGACGATCTAATTCGATTCTATCAAATCATGCTATGCTTAATGATGTGATTCCTAGTTTATTTTAAATAGTTCTAGTTGGTTTGTGTTGTGCTAAATCAATTGATTCATGGTAGATTTTATAAATCCTAGCCAAATCAATTTAATCATAAATGATTAAATTCTCAGGTATCCATTCATCCGCAGTTGAATCAACTCTAAGCTTTATGACTAATCTCTACAAAGATTTAAAAAAATCAAAACACATATACTAGGTTACATTATTTAGATTACTGGACAGTAGGACTTACTATCTTGGGCACTCTAATAAATATAAGCTCCACAACATACCTAAATCTCAGGTTACTTAATCTAAATGGTTATGGCTATAAGGCCCACCACACACTAGTATTCCAAAGGATGTAAATCCCTTTCAAAGTTAAACTGCCTCCTACAAAAGATAAAGTCCCCTTCATGGGAAGAAAATAATGGTGTGGTTATAAAATCTATCACAATGAATGAACAAAATATTGCTAAACTAAATAAAAAAAATGTTAGCAATAGTGCAACTCTTTTTCTCTATAGTTAATCTTAAAAAGTAAAATTTCTGATTATGATTTTTGGGTCAAGGAATTTATAAAATCCAAAATACATTTCTTTACGTGTTTGGATTTTGTCTCAGCCTAAAATTGATTTTATTTTTAGGATTTTGCATAAATGGTGTTATGTATTAGTTATGGTCTGTTTTGCTGCTAGAGATTGTTTTAATATTCTTTATTATTGTCCAAAAGAGTTCAAGTAAATCATCCAATGGATGTAGCTGCATGAATTTTTATGAAACATAACTTCATGATTTGATGATCACTATTGGTGCTTTAAACCTGATCCCCCAACATTTTATGAAAGAAGGCGAGCCTTTAAATAAGAAGCAAATATGTGTTCGGTGGTAATTGAACCTATAACATAGGATAACAAATCCAGAGCATTAACCACTATAGGGTACAACACCATTCATAACCCCAACGTTTCATCAGCATATTTTTAATTGGTTTGATGTTTTATGAAACTTGAGAGAGAGAGGGAGAGAGATACAGAATGTCTTAAAACTTCAAATTGGTGATTTCGAAGTGGTTTTCAAGGTTTCTTTTCCTTTGATTTGCATGAATTCTTTTTGATCTATTTAAGAGCATTTATCTTTTCTGATTATAGTTCGGTATAATTTTAGATAATTTACTAAATTTTGTATCTTGTATATATTTTTTTGTAGTCTATATAAATCTTGTATGTTCAGATGCAATCTTATATGGTTAAGATGTTATATGCATAGATTTCTTAATAGTTTATAAGGATCTGTTTTCTGTCATGGAAGTAATTAGCATGCGTGATAGAAATCTGTACCATTGAAGTTTTATCTTTTATAATCCATTAAATTTTTGGTTACTTTGGATCAATATTTACATAGCAATGAAATTTGCATCAGGGGAGAATTTTGAACTGTGTTGTGGCTTCATGTCCTCTGTCAATCATTTAGGCATTTGGATCATTTAATCATTAAACAGATCGCCCAGATTATCAATAGAAGATAAAAATGTTTAAATGTGCAGAAATATCTAATTTTGATAATAAGAAAATTGTAATACGTTTTAAATTTGTTTTGAAATATGTAATGAGTTCAATCCTGTTTTAAGGGAGACAACAAGCGCTAAATTAGAACATTGAATTTTGATTGCGTTGATAGCCATATTATATATTTTGAATAATTAAGTATATCTAAAAAACTAAAGTTTGGCATATCATGATTTGTTTTGATATTGGGTTATGAAAATTCATTTGGAAAAGAAAAAGTAAATTTGGAGTTGGAAATTTGACATGCCTTCTCTTTATTAGTTTTTGTACTACTAGTACTTCACATATGTTAACATGTTATGTCCTTTTGGTTAGCATAAATGAATAGATATTATTTTATGTTGAGATTTATATTTGTACTTCTTAGAAACCTCTTATGAAAATTTCGATCATTGATGTTTTTATTAAGTACAATTAGAAGATGCAAGATTTGCAGAGAACCGAGAATCTGTATTATATTTATTTTTCTGTTAGTCTTCTCCGACAAACCTATTTATCCTTATTTATAATTTTTTGGACAGCATGTATATGTGATTTACGGCTTGAGGCTTATTCTTGTAACAGTGTTTTGTATCTCATTTTTGCATTTTATTTAATAGTTGAACTCATTTGTATTTGAACTATTTTATTGTATGATCTCTTGGGAATTTTGTATAATTTTGAAACACAGTTAGCATTGTTGTGCTGTCATATTTTAGAAGATATAGGATGGCCCTTTTATTTGAAGTTTTTGATGGGTACTTAAATGAGAATAATTAATAGTTAAGTGGTCGTTAGAGGAGTGGAAAAATTGTTTTGGAAGAACTCACTCGCAACCTTATTTTGATGCTGAAGTCGTTAATTTATTCCCAGCATGGCTACATTTAACTGATTTAAGTTTCTTTTAAGGGGATAGCCTTAACTTTGAACTACATGCTTGCAAATTAATAACTGTTAGCTCTTTTTTCTTATTTGCTTTGCAGGACCCAGCTCGGGTAGCTCTTTCAGGTGATGTAATCACTCTTAATGATCACAAAGTAAGTCTAAGAGAAGCTAGACAGTTTAAATGTATGTGATGACACTCAAACGCTATATATTTACATATCTAGCATGCAAACTTTGATAGTAACAGAACAACCATTTAATCTCATCTACTTGCAATTAGTGGAAGTATTTAAGCTGAGTGGTAATTTTGATGTGATTCTGATTTGAGTTGCAGTGCTGTAAATAACAAAATTTGGGTGTTAGATACATAAACAGAGAAGACTAGATTAGTATATATGAACTTCCCCAAAAATGTTTTTTTAGGTTTTTATTTCTTGCAATTAAATTCAAACATTATTGTTCTATTGCATTGATACCACATGGTCCTTAATAAATGGACACTTTCATGAGTTGATAATAACTTAAGTTTCATAATTGCCTATATATTTTTAGTGATTCCTCTAGAAATTTGAGTTTATTTCCCTATCCATTTGCCATCAAATAGAAGCCCTCATTCTTACCTAACACCAAATAAAGAAGATCCTTTGTTAGGGCTAATGTCTTTTTAGTATTCCTCTTTTAATATTGGCAAAATTGGTACTCTATTTTTTCAATAGTTGCATGGAGTGGTCTACTCTTAATAAGCTTGAACCATCTAAGATGACATTTAATAATCTTATTTGCTAATGAACTAAGTTCTCGTTGTATCTTTTCAATTATACCCACTGATCTACCATCCTCATCCCTGTAACACATATTTTATCGAAGTTTCTTCTTTGCTGGCTGACATTCAACCACATATAACATAACCAATCATATAGCTTCTTTATAAAATACTCATTTAATTTATAGTGGGATTCTTTGATCATAACACTCCAGAACAGCTCCATTTCATCCAACGAGTTTGGATTTTATTAATCACATCGCTCTATTTATTTTTAATAATGGAACCAAGGTACTTGAACCTTGCACTCTTCTTGATCGCATGGTTCTCAATAGTTATGCTCCCGAGATGATGGCTTCTATTATATTTAAACTTCCACTTTATATTCTGCTGAGATATCTTAAAGCGAAAACCTTTAGATTTTGTAGTCTTCCGCAACTCGAGTTGTACTTGAACTCCAATCATCTATCTAACCAATTAATAAAATGTCATGCGCAAATAACCTGCAGCAAAGAGTCTCCTCTTTGAATATTTTGACTCTCTTGTTCCATGACTCATAAAAGTCATTGGGTTAAATCCTAGTGCTCTCCGTCTTAAAAAGATTCTACATAATCCTAGCTAGGTTTTGATTTTGTGGTTCTGACATATATTAATCTATTTTCTTAATCTTACTCTGATATCAAGTTTATGGGCACTATGACTCAACATTCAAATTAGGGTATTAAAATCTTGGCACTCGCTTATATTTTGAGGATCAATTTGAAGAGCAAAATCAAAATAATATTTAATAATTATAAATATATATATATATATATTATTTAAAATATAAAATACAATGTATATCAATATTACAGAGCCATAATTATTTTATTTTTCTTTTCATATTATATTGATAGTACACTATTGTTACAAATATTCTTATTGGTATATTCCCTTTAATCATACCATATATTCGATTAGTCTTCTATGAAGGTTAGGTTTGTCCTTGAAAATTAATAAATCGATAAAGTTGAGTACATCTAATTAATTCATGTTTTATTAGAATAAAATAAATTTAGATAGAATTATAATTTTAAACAAATAATTAGTAATATAAAAAAGTTGAAGGATTGATGTGACTACCCAAATATCAACATTTAAATAAATATAAGAATGGAATTCATGCATGATTGCAATGTAGAATACTTGTGGTGTCTAAAAATAAACGTATCGCCTTATCCTCTCATTCTCAAGAAACAATACGATGTTTACTTATATCACTTGAGAGGGGACGATGATTGAGGGGTGATGTCTTGCTCTTAAGAGTGACTACTACATTCTGAAACCAAATATCCACAATGGGAAATACACATAAAAAATAATAGTATTTCTAAATATTCTAAAAGCATCACTTGAAGAATATGTAAAAATATACTTGAAATTGAGCTATTTCATTTTAGCATAAATTACTTGCATGAAATAACAAAACTATATTACAAAATCTTATTTGACTATTTTAGATTTATTCTGAAAATCTTGGGGGATTTTGACAATTTCGGCGAGCTTGATGATGATGGCGGCAACGGCCTTGAATTGCTTTTGCTGTGTATGGGAGTAAGGCTGGCAATTTAACCCGAAATTCGAAATTCGAACTCTACTCGACTCAAAAATTTTCGAGTCGAGTTTGAGTCGTATGTCCTGACTCGGACCCTATTTAAAATGAATTGAAATGACTTGAACTCGAACAAGCTCGAGTTGAGTTCGAGTATGGGCTGACTCAACTCGAACTCGACTCGAAGCCAGCCCTAGATGGGAGGAAAGGGTGACTTTGAGGAAACTGAAGGGTGATTTGGATTTGGGAGGAGAAGAAAGTTTGGAAAGGAGGAGGGGAGGGTTTGGATGGGAGGAGAGGAAGGCATGGAGGGGTTTGGGTTTGGGGTTTTTGGCTACTATAATGGGTTGTATTTATAGGAGAGGGGTGGTTGGATTTTTCTAGTAGTTCCTGAAATTTTTTAGAATAAAGAATTAGAAAATTTTGAAGATGAATGTGAAAGAAGAGGGGAAACTTAATAATGATTATAATAATATTATATATATTAAAATTTAGGGAAATTTGGGTTTGTGATAATGTAAATATTGTATATTAAAAAATAATAGTTATTTAATTATGATTATTATTATGAACTTAATAATTCATTAATTAGTCTTAATTAATGAGAGGATGTTATAGTTATGCATTCAATGACTTAAAAAAGATAATTAGAATCACTACCTTAATAATAACCACCATTTTGGTTTCAATGCTCATGAATGGCTATGATCACCCATTGCAACCATAGTGTGCTCTCAATGTTAGAGGGTTTGAGCAGTAAGCCTTGTCATCCAGAGATAGCAAGTATACATAGAAATATTTTGTATAATAGAGTTATCCATATATTGCACTTGAGCTGATTAGTGGGAGGGATGTTGATAAGACATTGTTTACCATGTGAAGCATCTCTTTTAGTTTGTAGAAGGGCTATATTGTGAAAGCTCATCTCATTTTTCTCTTCAAATGATGTTTTGTGGACATATTTACACTTCGCACTAGGAAAAGTGATTGGAGTATAAAATATTCTAGAAACATTAGTGAAGAAAATCTGACTTTATCAGTTTTTTTGAAACATGATTGTAGAAGCAATAAAAGTTTTTACCCTATTGATCAATTAAGAGAAAACAACATAATTCAGGGCTTGCTATTGATGTTAAGAAGTGGGAATCCCGATGGTTGTCTTTTTAATGAAATTTTTTTAAGAAACAGAATATTCTTTTGGCCTCAAAAGTTAATTTATATCACCAGTGAGGTACAAAATCTATATCACTGAGTAAGGTACTTCTTGACTCCATGACAGATTGCATGCTTGTTGGTGGTTTTTGGCAGGTGTGGAGATAGGGTTTTGCTTATCTCCTGACTTGTATTTGCTTTAGATATCATGCAATTGTGGTTGCTGCTAGGCCATTATAAGACTAGTATGCTTGTTGTGGAAGAACTCCACGCTTGAGAAAATAGATGGATGGGCAAAGCTTGAGGAGGCATAGAGTTGGAAACAGATGATGCACTCTGGTAGGTGGGAATGGTGGGATGGCTGCAATTGCAGGAGATTGGGTGGGTCTCATGCTCTTTTCTTTGAATTGAAATGAACAATCAAGCATGGGTGCAAGTTAGAGTGAACGGCAGAGGAGCTTGCCTTGCATCTTCTCACTTACAAATTTAACTTTCTCTGATATCATATTGGTTGGGAAATCAAATCTCTTGGTTTTATAATGAATTGAGAAGCTTAAGTAACCAATGCAAGAGTAAAGAGATGGAAAGAAATTATGGGGAAACAACATCTATATTTACGACATTCACAGTAAAAAATAACCTTTCGTACGCATAGTAAAAGAAATATGGATTGGAAATAGTGTGTTTTCGCAGGAATTATATAGTTATCTTTGTTAAAGATGTTGAAGCTAAATAGATATGATATAATGAAGATATCACAAACAGTGTCTACCTCATTTTTGATATTACTGCTGGACCAGAAATTGACTTGCTTTTGAGAATCAATAGTCACCAGCGAGATGCCAAAATATTGAATATTTCACTCTACATATATGTGATAAAAAGGGAAAGAGAAGATTATTTTATATGATGAGTTTTGCTAAAATGCCCTAACAATAATCCCAAGTAAGGGTTCTATAAAGTGGCATGGCTTACCTAAGTGTAAAAATGCTATTGATGCCATGCATTTAAAATGGCTATGTAGTTACTTCTCTACATCTCTTTTTCTACTAATTCTAGTCTTCAAGCCCTTTCTGCTAGAACGGGTACCATCATTTTTCTTATATTCTTAATGTACCTGAAGAAGTGAAGATCAAATTGTTTATTTTTAACTTTAATTAATTTTAATGCTCTTACTTGAGTGCCTAAACTTTCTTGCTTATTATATTCCTAGATAAAAATTCACAATTATTTTTTCTATGCGTTTCTTGTATAAATGTGAACGAAGATAGGCTTCCTCAAATATTTTAAAATTGTGATTTAAATTTGATTAAAAAACAACTGTGCTTTTAATTTTTCATATTTTCTTGAGTTTATAACATAAGGACTCTTTAGAGGTCATGACCCTGCACACTTATCAAATGGTCTTTCTTACGAGTTTATCTCCAGTTTATATCACATTTATTAACAATGGTGTAAAGTTGTATTTTATTTCACTTACGGCATTAAGAAATGAATTTATTGGTTTGTTTTCCTTGATTGGTTTTATGTCGCTGCTCTTATCTCTTTAAGATGGAAGATGGCAGATGGCAATGTATTTACATTAACTAGTAATTTGTTTAAAGGCATGCCAACATTCTTTAGTGCGGTTTCATTACCAGTTATTTTCCAATTATGTTATATATTATTCACGTGCAAATAACAGGCTTTTGGTTGGCTTCTATGCTATCTTCTTTTTAATTAAAAAAAATTCGATTCATTCTTGTTGTTTCTCAATAACATGCAAAAAATAGCCGACATTCGGTTTCTCTCTGCCTCTATCTTCTTCGATTCAATCCCTGCTACAGTTGGCAGCGGAAAAGCTGCAATCTCTTTGTCCTTCGGTTGGCCTTTTATTTTTCTGTTGCAGTTGTTCCGCACCTTAATGATTGCTGGTTAAAAAATTATAAACATTAAATGCTATCTAAAAAACTTAGGGGTAACCATCAACACCTAAAAATATGAATAACACTAACTAAATAGGCGCAGTTATCTAAATAGCACCGTTACCTAAACATGTTTTTTAAATAATAGCTATCTCAATAACATTTGGATTACTTGCAACCAAACTGCCTCTAAACTTCAAATTTTGTTTTATGTAATAGGGTAATTGCTTACTTCATGATGGTGACTATGTGGGTTTTGCAGGCGCAGGTCTTAATCGAAGCACTCCAACGATATTTGCAGAAAGGGCAAAACTGTGTCAATAATTCTAGCTATGCAGTTTCTGCCATTTTAAGTTCAAGCTTAAACTGCAAATCAACAATTGAAAATTTGCTGGAAATACTTGATCAAAGTAGTAATTATGTTGCCCACAAGTTCAACATTAGGTAAATGAATTTTTTTATTTTTTGGCATAGGAAGATGTCTTCCATCTTTTTTCTAATGAACTTCTTAGGGCATGCTATTTATACTTTTTATGGCTGAATGGGGATGACGTATTGATTGTGGTTGATATCTTTTCAGAGAAGAACTTTCTAGTGATTCAGGATAAATATAGTATTAAAGCTTGTTATATGTTTTGAAAAAATAATTATGCTGTTTGTGTTTTTCTTGGAAAATAGAAGAATTTATGGCGTTGCTGGCCGACCAGCATGTAAATGCACGTGACACTACAAATAGTAAATGACACAAGTAGTAAAATGCGAGTAGTGGACGCCATGAACTCTTTTCTACTTGTGGTGACACCCTAAACCACGTAAATGCACATGCCACCACAATTAGTAAAAGAATCCTCGTATATGTTTGATTTGTAGATTCCTTTAAACTTGCTTTTGAACCTGTAAATACAAAAAAACTATACTAAACACATCATATCTAATAAAAGAAAGTAATAGTTGTAATATAATAAAACATTAACTAAACAACCACATTAGAAAGCAAGAATATAATAAGTAAAATAAGACATGCATAGGTTGCCTCCCAATCAGTGCTATATTTATAGTATTCAATTATACTCATCAAAGTTCACTTAAATGATTCAATCAGTAAACGTCAGAAACCTCCCTTTTTTACTCTAATAGTGTTTAACTCGATGCAAAAACAAAAACTATTTTTCACATTTTTCGACTCTACTGTTGTATAATGGAATAATTAATAAACAGTAAAAAGCCTTGACCACCTAGACCCAAGTTTATCTAGGAAAAGTTAACTTTGAATTGAACAAAAGGACTTGCTAACCAAGTTCAAGGTATTGCTTTTGATTTTATTATCATGCCATCTTTTAATGTTTTTTTATTTCAGCATTTTCATAAGACATGAGTTTATGCTCGTCCAAAGTATTCAAAGCTAGGAGATGCTTTTTACTTACTGTTTTCAAATTAAACCTCAAATTGTTTGCAACATGTCTTATGTTCAATTGTACTGGCGGATGATAAGTATTCTAAAAAGAAGTTTTAAGGTGGCATGCTTAGAGGCGAATTCTCAGCGGTCCTAAAGCCCACAAAGCATCATTCAATCTTAAAAGACTAGCTTTTAAGAAGGATTAATTACTCTCTAAAATATGTTTGATCTCATAATTAAACGAAAAAAACGTGCACGCCTCCTCCCACTGCCCCCCGGTGCACGCCTGTTCGGGACATGTTCAAGTGCACCACACCTGGCGCCCTTTTGCGTGCGTTTGGCTTGATTTTTGGCAAAATTTTTGTACTTGTAGCAGCACTCTTATTAGCAGTGATCACATGCAAGTCAATAAAGAGTATCTACTGTTATGAGCTTCTCTGGAAAATATCACAACTCATATTCAAATACTAGTTCTATCTCTATATGAAGTTCTTGAATACATTCAATTTCACTCTAAAATGTTTCGTACAATGTTTAGATACATCTCTATCCTAAATTTTACATGGTAATATTATTTAAGCCTAAGCGTTAGTGTTTTTCTCGAGCACACTATTGCTCAAAAATCATTCAACCATTGATCAACTAATTGTAAGCATTAAGCACACAGTAATATACACTAAACATGTAAGATTATAAAAATTGGATCAAATGCTGCATGGGAAACTAAGTCAATGCTGCCTTAGAGAGGAGATTACCCCATATTGGTTGAACAATAAGCCGTAACTAATTAGTAATACCATCAATTTCCCTATGATAAATTAAATAAGAGGCTGTTATAAAAAGAAAAATATTTTACAAGTAGTATGCACTTGACTCCAAGAAGTTCGTGCTAAATATTGGCTTGTGTGATATCTTGATTTAATAGGTTATCCTTTCTGTGTTCCTCTCTTCTTACTGTTTATGAATATGCAGCTAATTGAAATGGCTCGTCAAGGAACAACTATCTACCAAGAGATCCTTCACAAGGTGTGCATGAATGTGAAAGCGACAAACAAAGGCGCAACTTCTTTGTGCTTCTTTGCCTCTTGATGCATCTTAGAGAGAAAACTGTCTCTTCCGCATACAAGTTGATGGCGAAAAATCAAGAGTCTCCTCTGCTCAAAGTTGAGAGATCTTATGAGTGTGTTTGTAGATCGAGCCAGCTCCCTCTTTTGCATCTTAGAGAGACAACTCTCTCTGTTTGTAGATTGGCTTTCTCCTGTCTCAAACATTCTGATGTAGATCAAAGGATGAAAACTCTCTTCACTGTAGAGACAATTTCACTGCGTGCCTTTCTTCTTGTGCAATTGAGAGACTCCCCTCTTCATGCATCTAATAGAGGGATGTTCTCTAAATGAACCGACTTAAATGAATTGTGAGCCAGTTATGAGCTTAAAACTTGAAATAGTCAGGTTAAATTTCAGTTAATGATTAAATTAAAACGTAGTATTAAATTTTAAATATTTACATAGTTAACTTTCTGGCATTTGATTATTTTACAAAATGATCGCACACTTTTGAACAGTAAAATTGTAAATACTTACAAAATAATTTAATTGTATAATATGAATAATTATATAAATATTTAAGGGTATTAAAATGTGACCCAATTCAAAACATGACTCAAAAGAATGCGAGTCTGTTGAGCAGAATTCTGTTCAAGTTGGATTTGTATTGTTTTAAACCTGTAATATTCAGGTTGGTTCGGTTGACCTGCAGTATCAAAGTTTGACCCAATTTGACCCATTTCCTTGCACAATGTGTTTAACTGGATTAAAATTGCCGTGTTCATGTCGAAACAGTTTGCCCCTTGTGTAATGCTTTTGTATTTGTGTCAAAATTGATCATGTTCAGGTTAGTTTAACAAGGGGTTGGTTGAGTTTTGGTTGAGAGTTTTGAAAAGTTTTTTAACTGGTAGGATTCAGGTAGACCTGTTTTGGGTCGGGGCTCGGTGTGAGCCCGTCCTAGCCAGGAAACAAGAGTTCAATAAATTGGCATCAAATCTTCTCCATCAGTGATAATTATAAATTCTTGGAAAAAGCTGAAACAAACTTGTTCTATTATTGTAATTTTTCTGCACGAGAAACTACCCTCCTTTTGATTTCTTTATACAGTGCTTCAAGCCTCTGCTAAAATCCATCATCATCATTTACATCTGTTATGGGCGAAGGCAAACTTACGGCCAGTTTGTCTTGTTCATTATTGTCTTTAAATTATGATTGATTTTTCAATCGTTGACTACAGATCATGCTCTTATGTTGATGGCAGTGGAATTGTTCATGATGTGGAAATGGAAGATGTTCAGGCACCTAAATCAGACCTTTTGTGTAAGCTTAGTATTGAGTCTATCAAAACTTATCATACTCATCGTTTGCTCTTTGTTAATTAATTAGCTTATCTAAAGTTTAAGGTATGATAGGCTGGACTTTTGGCTTTTTAGACAGCTTCAAAGGATAATCACCTCTGAAGAGGTTAACTGTTAGTTAATTTATTGAAGTGATAGACCTAGCTTATGTTTTCTAATAGAGCTTTGCTATATGAAAAGTAAGAGATACATATTAAGAATTTGCTTTTATATTTAAGTCTCTTGGGAGAAAATCATTAGAACTGTATTTGTGGTGATAAGCTTTATTCAAATCTTTATCCTGTGTAACTTCAAAGAAGGAAAACTCTTCTGAGAATTAAATTTTATATGTTTCTTATGCAGTTCCGTTTACTGAAAAACTGATTGATGGGATCAATCAAAGTCAATCAAGGCGTCGAGCATTGATGCTTTTCTGTTTGGAATACCATAACACACATGCACGAGTAAGCGATGATATTTTATTATGTTTGCATCCATTGTTTGGAATACTATAACGCACATCATTTATCATTCAGTTGATTTAAAATTAGATGGAATAATTGTTGATCTCTGAAATGCTAAATAAAATAATTGTTGACATACTTGTGTTATGATAAAAATATTATTTTCCAAAAATGTTATATTTTTTCCCTGTTGTTTTCCCGCACTATTCATATTTAGAACATGTAGCCATTTCTGACCATTTCACTTGTTCTTATTGTATTTTTTGAGTGATACACAACTACTGTTTGGTTAAATCTGCGCCCATTAGCTATAACATTATTACAAAATAATGAACTTTAGACTGATTTGGGACAACTCTAAAAAGAGTTTTTCTAGAATGCCCCGGCTTCTAAACCCTAAATAACCCAAAAATGCAAAAAAAAAAAAAAAAAAAAAAAAAAAGCCAAACAGTGTTAAAATATGAAAAGGTACATAGAAATATGACTCCATGCTGACTGCGCACTGCACTGATTCTTTTCTTACACCTAGATCTGACATGCTATGAAGTTTTTGTTTTGGGTTATTTGAGGGCACGGTAGCTTGCTACATCTAGAAAATTATATCAAAATTGCCAAATGAAATCTAAGTGGTGCAGAGTAAAATTCATCTCATAGCCACATTATTACTTTTCTATTAAAACACTTAAATTTTGATAAAAAACATTCATATAAATGATCAAACTTTACTAATTAGCTCAAAGCACATCAGGTATATTATTGCAGTAAGTTAAATTCTAATGGATACATCTTTTTATCGTCTAAGATATAAGAGAAATTTTGAAATCCCACTAAATTCATCAAAATAGGAGATGTGTTTGCCACCTCCTTGATTTACTCATAATTACTTCCACTCTTATAAGACTCCACTAGTTTTTTGATCCTTGATAGAAAAACTTGTTATGTTCTTGGGAGTGATTTTCTTGTCTTGAATTTGTTGATGTGAAAAGGATGTCTTAAAAGGAACAACTTAAAAAAACAGAAAGAAAAAACAGTGTGATGATTTTTAACTCGGAGAGATTGTAAGCCCTCGAAAGTAAAAGACTAGATATTGTTCGAAAGTAGTACTTATATTGTTAGAATCAACTTCACCTGAATGTATGTATATGCTTTAATTTTAATCAATTTTGATGAGTATGGTTTTTAGCCTTTATCCCAGATGGAATTTTTACTGGTGAAGGTTGAAAATATCAGCACAACCCATGATTCGTTCATAGCTTATGGTAATATGTGTAACAGCCCAAACTCTTAAGCACCAAGGTATTGTCTTATTTGGCCAGAAAGGCCTCACGGTTTTACCCTCAGAAGATAACTTCCCAGCACGTCACCAATCCTGGGAGTGCTCCCACTTGAGCAAGCTTAACTTTGGAGTTCTTATCAGGAACTCCACCGTTATCTGAAAAGACGCCTCGATATTTAAGAGTTTCACTTATTACTACTTAAGTGGGTCATCACAATCTCCCCAACTTAAGTAACTGACGTCCTCGTCAGTATCCACACACAGATCCAAGAACCATCCATTGGGTAGATAGGACTAGAGGTGACCCCTACAGGCACAAGAGGTACCCACAACCTACAGGCACAAGAGGTACCCACAACCATGTAGCACCTTAACCATCATGGGTTCAAGAGGCTGCTCACATGAAGTAGTACTTTGCTCTGTATGGCACTTAGCTCCTATCTGACACCCTATGGTTTGCTCTGATACCATTTGTAACAGCCCAAACTCTTAAGCACCAAGGTATTGTCCGCTTTGGCCAGAAAGGCCTCACGGTTTTGCCCTCAGAAGATAACTTCCCAGCAGGTCACCCATCCTGGGAGTGCTCCCACCTGAGCACGCTTAACTTTGGAGTTCTTATCAGGAACTCCACCGTTATCTGAAAAGACGCCTCGATATTTAAGAGTTTCACTTATTACTACTTAAGTGGGTCATCACAATATGAAAATTATTAATATAGGATTAATTTTACTGAGAACATGGGGAATACAGCTACATCAACTAACAAAGAAATTGGAGGAACATAATATTGCAACTGTAAATTAGCTCAGAACGCTTCATTCTACTCGGAATGTAGACTGGATACTTATCTTGAAGGGGCCGGGGAGGCTTAGGTTTTGGGTGGTGCCTGAAACGTATGGAAGTGGCCAAGCATCCAGTAATGCAAACAGTATTTTAGAAGGTATTTGAAAATCATTGACTACCAATGGCTAGAGAAACTAGAACCAATTCAGACCAAAGATGAGTGACAGAGAAGTGCATAGAGAGCGAATGATGACGGCCGGTGGGCTAGAAATTCGAATTTAATAAAAAATACAAGAAAGAAAGTGAAAACAACTTCAAATGGGGTTATTTTTCTTTTAGAAGGCTCTTGTAATAATACTATCATGCGTGAAATCTTTTTATCCCGTATTAGCAAAAGATGTCCTCTTTTAGGGTGAAAAAATAACTTGCTGCATATATATATATATATTTTTGAAGAAGTTAAGCCTCAACAAAATAATAAGTATATGATTAATGAGATTTGAATTCTTGACCTATCAAGAGTTTAGATCTAAGGGATCCAACTACTTAGTGGCAACACGTATCTCTTAACATCTCAACTTAATGTAAACTATAGGAGCATATGTATATGGATAGTATATATCCATATAGTACATCATTGTTCTATTTTGTAATTTTATTGGCGAAATAAAAGCCGGCAGTGGCCGGATTTTCGTGCTCGGACGATTGCAGGACGCCTTGATGCTGTCGGTTGATAGGCACGGTTTCGACGTCATCGCGAAGGTTCCTGAGTCGGCGGCGAGCAATGTGCAGAGCCTTCAGTTTGTTTGGAAGGAGTTCAGGTTCACATTCAAAGAGGAGGCTGCTGATCTCGAAGCATTCTGCAATTTACTACTTGGCTTGGAAGAAGAGGTTCTTCAGAGTGTTCGCTCCTACAGTGGGCTGGCATAAGATAAAAAAGGTCAGTTTTTAATCCCCAAGAAATTTTATTCTTTTTTGTTCTATATTTATATCCTATAAATTAAACAATTTTTTTTTTAAACATAAAAATTATAATTCATGTATTTTTCGTGTTGATTGAAATATTTTTATAAATTCGTTTCGGTTTTTGTTTTATTATTTTTTATGGGTGCATATTAGTATTAAAATTTAATGTTAAATTAATAATAATTAAGATATGAATTAAAGTTACGAACATAATTAATTGTCTAAAACAACTAAAGGCAGTTTTCTTATTTTAATACCCGAGATATATAGCTGCAGTATTTAAACTTGAATAATATATCCGTATGAATTATTTATTAGAAAAAAAATTTTATTTTAAATAATAAAATAAATATCATATTAACTAAAAATATGTATTTTTATATATTTTTTCATATAAAATTGAATTTAATGCTAGGAATATATAGATAAAAAAAGATCTGCATATAATCTCAAAAAAATTCTCACAAATAGGCGTTCATTATTAACATTAAACAGGATTAATAATGGATTAAAAATTGTGTGAATTTAATCTAGAAAATAATATTGTGTAAATTTTTAAGTATATCCAATATATTTAGTGACCCTTTATCAACAATATTGTGGTAGCACCGCCACCTTACATTTTTTGGTGGGTGCTGTTGCTTCCAGTGTGTGATGGAGGTGTTGATTCCTTGGGCACCATTTCTTAACTGTCGTATACTGTCAGAGTCCTAATTGATCCTTTGTTGAGGTGGTGGTTTGTGATCTTGTGCATATGCTTAGGCACTGCAGATCGTGGATTTGTTTACTAAAAGAGCTTTAGTTGATGAACTATTCCAAAACTCAACATTTTCAGTTCAGTTCAAAGTTCTCACTGCTCTTTCAATGATATGAATGCTTGAAATTAATGAGAAGGTAAACAACCGATTATGTGTTAGAGAGAAATTGGATAATAAGTATATCAATTATTTCTAAATATGCTAGTCCTTTTACACAATGCTGTGCGTTCTATTAAGTGGTTCCCTTTCCAAAGTATTTTAATTTATTATTCTCGTGCCCTTGTATGAATAATTTTGCCTGCCCTGCTTTTTTTTTTTTTTTCTTTGAACTACAAGTCATCCAGATAGTTGTTTGTTTAACTTCTTGAGACTCGTTCAAGTTGATATAGATAACACGATCGATTATTTGTTTAATGACTTCATCGCTTAAAATTGGATACCACAAGTTTATGGTATTTGAATTGATTCCTGAAACTGCAGAAGCTGCTTTTATTTTGGTAGTGCATTTTGCAAGTGTCTTTATCTGAAGTCAATCGCTACCCTTGATTCTGTAAGGATGTTGTCCTTGGTTTTTTTCTTCGCTTTCATGAACAATTTGGAGCATTTGTTAGAAGCTTCAATTGCTGGAAAGCAATGTTCCAAGTGGAGCCAGATTGCCCCTGCCCAAATATTTGTATAGTTATGGTGGATGCAATGGGGTTACTGTCCATAACTATGATGGGATATTTGCTCTTAGTTGTTCTACCTGTCTCTTGTTCTTTGAAGGGATATGTTAATGAATTTTATGTATAGTGATTCAAAATAATGGGAGCATGCTATGATTGAACTTGAGGCTCTTTTTCCAAGGAATTGGTGAATAAAGATTGAACTTGGAGCTCTCTAAAAATTTTAGAGGCTTGGTGAATGACAATTTTTCTAAATTGGGGACAGTGCTGCTTTACTGTTGGGGAACAGTCCTCTAACTCTAGACCCTTAAGTTGATTCGGTTTGAAATGTATTCCAAACTAATCTATCTCACTGATTGCCTAAGGACAAGGATAGACACATCAGAAGACATGTTTTGGGCAATCTCTTTGTGAATCGTTAGAATATTGCCAATTTATCTAGAATTGTCCAAAGATGTTTAATCGCTGGTAGTTTGCTTTTTCAATTAATTTTTGTAGGGAACATGCAAATTAATTTTTAAATAAAGTACAGTAGGTGGGTTTTGCTTTTTACAAATTATAAAATAAAATAAAAATTAAATAAACAAAAAAAAAAAAAAACAAATCAAACCCAAAAAAGTATAGTTCAGGGCATGCTCCTAAAAGGTTAACCAATAAACAAAAAGAAATCATACATAAATATGAAATCAAAAGATAGAAAAAATAGAAAAATTAAAATGTGAATTACAGCTACAGCTTCTCTCTATGTAGGCGCTTCAAATTCATCAGCACTCACCTAAATCATGCAATTACAAACTACAAGATGTTGGGGGGTTTGTCATAAAACAAACCTTGAGATATCTTAGAAAGATTCAACAACAACAAATGATTACTGCATCGAATGTGCGGACTATAACGGAGCCATAGTCGAAACATCCATCAGAGAGCTGTGATATTATATCAGTGTAACCTACCATATCCTTCATCGCATTAAGAACATTGCATAATCTAACACTTTGTGACCAAATCTATGGTCGAAAGATCACTACTTTAGCACAAGTTGTTATACATTTCAATATAGGTATATAATGCAAAGGGTTTATGTGTTTTTAAGTAAATTGTTTGTATTTAAACTTGGCCTCACTTTGCAATGTTTCACCGACATTTTATAGATAGAAATATCAAAATAGATAAAAATTAATGTATATTATCATTAATATTTATCTAATATACACCATATAATTTATTTCTACTTTTTTTGCATGTTGGGTTGTTTGAGGAATAATGGCTTAGGTAGATATTGACACATTCAACAAACATCTAATATTCGATAATATTATTTTTTTTTAAATAAGTTGTTTCAAATACAAAATAAATATGTATGATCAGTGAAATATGAACTCATGATATGTGATAATAAATTTAAAATTAAACTCACGATCAGTTAAGCGAAGTTATACTTGAACTCAAAATTTTCGAGTTGAGTCCGATTCAAATTCACTCGACTTGAAGTCGACTAGACTTCGACTAAGAAAACAAAAAAAAACTTAGTTATGTTGTTTCAAACTCATTCTCAGATTACGGGTTTGAAAAATCTGATTTTTTGAACCTGAGTAGTCAAGTATGTTTACAAGATTATACGGGTTCTAAATTTAACAATACACTCCTTAATAAGTAATGTTAAGTAATTCTTATTACTCCTTACCCTTATCCATTAGGATAAATGTGCACAAAAATTTACCAAAATATTCTTATTTGGGATTCAAACCGAGTTCGATGGTGAAAGAGTATAGACAATTGAACTGCTAATGGATTCTGAAATACAAGCATATGCAACTAATTATCCTCATACTACCAAACATACAAGAATAAGAAGTATGATACAACATAATGATGCTTTTAAGAACCTAAAGTATTATAGATCAATCAATGACCTTTTTTCAACATAGCGGAAAAATAAAATATATGATTATTAGAAATTAATAGGCAATTAATTTCCCCATACTAGCAAGCATACTAGAAGAAAAATTGCGATATCATGGTGAAGCTTCCAAATACTTTAGCTATTGGATCCATCCTTGTGCTCCACCGGTGGCAGAATCTGCAGTTCAAGAAAAAATAAAAAAGAGATAGAATTTTAGAAGGGGCTTTTCGTCGAGCAGGTGGGGGGGCGCAAAAAATGCAACCAGGTTAGGTTTGTAAATGCTGTGGACGATGGAAGCGCCGGCGAGGAGGGAAGCGACGACCACAGCGCAAGAACATGCCAGTGACGGCGTCCCCGTCGCCGGCCGGCGGCCGCCGAATCTCTTCACGGACGCCATTTTTCCTGCGTTTCGTAAAGCTGCTTCTTCTTGTTCCGCAAACGCCATTCCAACGCGTCTCATCGTTCGTAAAAACTAATTATTTATTTATACGGACAGAGAAACTTGTTGTGTAGCGCGCAAACCTTTCGTATTTATGTATATACCTTTCTAGTATATATATATATATATATATATATATATATATATATATATATATTTTTTTTTTTTTTTTTTTTATTTTTTTTTTTTTTTTTTTTTGTAGACGGTGAAATTTAAACCAGTAACTTAAAATAATAAATCCTGAGTACTATTCACTTTTATATATATATATATATATGTATATTAAAATGAAATAAAATTTAAATAAATCATATTTATGTGACTTATGAAATTTAAACAAAAGAGCTAATCTAACAAATAATGAGTCGCATTAACAATTAATTGCTTATTAAATCTAAATTAAAATCAATCTAATACTAAATTTAGATAAATTAGTATATACTGAGAAACTGAGACCATAGCTTCTTCTTTCTTTATATAATAATAATTTTTTAATATAAAGATAAGCCTAAGTATAAAATTAAAATTGTGAAGAAATACAAATAATGTCTTTTTCTTAAATTAAGTGAATTTTAAATATGAAATAATAATTCATAAATTCACATTTATCTAATAGTTAATTTGTTTTTTTAAAGACCTGCAATATTTTTCTTTGTATGCATATATATAAAGTTTAAAAAAGATAATGTGAAAATTAGACATATATATACAAGGAATTAGGGAGATGTTCTCTTCAAGAGATGGGGAGAGCTCATCACGAAGGCTTTGAAAAATAATAGATTCTTCATGATAAATTGCTAGCATATCAGTTTGAGTCCTTTCTAGCTCTTCTGCCTATTGTCTCTCTTACCATTCGGGATTATTCATGATTAAATGCTGGACTTCTGCAAATAAATAAATGAATGCCTAATCATAGGATGCTATTGAAGACCCCATTTGCCGGTTTAATGACTTCTTACTTTGCCTTCCTCCAATACTAATTTTCGCATAGTATAGTGTTGCTCTTACTCTCCTGCTATCTTTGGCTGAACTCATTTTGATTGTAATTATTCTTTCACACTTGCAATATAAGCCCTCAAAAATTTCCAGAAAAAAAAAAAAGACCTTTCAAAAGAACTTTGCTAAAAATCATCACTTTTTCTTCTCAGAAACACCAGCAGACCTGCAGCAGCATAAAGAGAACCTTCAGTCTTATATTAGTATTATTAGTGATTAAATTAAAGTATAAATTATTGTTTAGACTATTAGATGTGGCTTAGAAGTGTCTTTTTATCTAATTAAACATCATCAAGTTTTGGAGCCGTGTATCCATACATTTCATATAAATCCAAATCAAAATAATATAACAGCACGATATAACAGCTGAATAAATTAAAGTTTTCACGATAAAACAGCACAAAATATACTTGGAAATACATAATTTACATATATAATATCTTATATCTGTAAATTTATCTAAAAGCATGTTATATCTGCAAATTTACAACGATAGGATGTTATGGCTGTAAATTTACCTAAAATCATAAATCTATGCATTTAAAAGATACCACATCTGTAAGTTTCCTAAACGCATGTTATATCTGTAAATTTTAATCTAAAAGTATATCATATATGTAAATATACTTAAAAGTATGTAATTTGCATTTATAGGATGTCACTTCTGTAAGTTTCCTAAAAGCATGTTATATCTGTAAATCAATCTAAAAAAGCACATCATATCTGTAAGTTTACTAAGTACGAAAACTATAAAAATTTGGAATTTTGGAGCTTATAATATAAAGATTTGTAGGATATTATGCAAGTAAAAAAACCAAGCGAAGCTGACCTCATCTTCCTGAGAACATTGGCCATCTCCTCTCTCTTCTTCTTGGCTCCTTTGTGCGTTCCCAACTTTCTCTTAGCCACCTTCAGTGCGCGCTTGTCCTTCCCGACTTTCAGAAGCTCAGTAATCCTTTTCTCATAAGGAGCAAACCCGGCAACTTCCCTGATTAAGTTCCTTACAAAATGAACCCTCTTGCTAGTTTTCTGAATTTTCAGATGTGGGGCATATAAACCCCAAAAAAATTTCAGTTGTAAACAATATCAAATGTAGGTGCTAGATATGTAAATATATATGTTTTGGATGTCATACATGTAATTATTCCACTAAAAACAAATGCACATGAATGATCAGTCTATTATCTACTTTCATGTCCAACAAGAAAGCAATCTTCAATGATCAGCCAATAATTCAAAGTTCAAGTCCACATATATTCAAATTAAAGATGCTCCAGTTGAAATCATTTATCCTAACAAAAACAACAAAAAAGTTCCTCAAATATAAAATGCTACAAGAACTAAAATATTGTCTCAAGAAATCAGTGTCTGCTTAAAGGAGTTTGAGTTGAGAAAACATGCCAATTAGAAATTAATAGCCAACAAATGCAGCTATTTTTAAAACAATTTTAGATTATGATTTAAGAGCAGATATAAAAAAAGTTTAAACTGCAATCTATTGATCACATGATTTAGAATGAATCAATTGATAACAGCCATATATAAAAATGGTTGTGAAGATGCCTGCTATGTGAAATTGTATTATTTGTAGTTATGCCTGAAATAAGTAGTGTTATTTGAAAATCTAGTTGTCAAATAGCGTAGCTAAAAATAAAATGAAGCCTTAACTGAAAACAAGGCTGAGCATTACCAGCTACAGAGCAGATAATGGTTTTCCATCATTTGGTATTCACAAAAGCATTTTTTCAAACAAAGAAATTGTTCTAGAATATTGAAAAACAAGTGATTTTAAAAAACTAGAATATCAAAAAGCCACCCAAAACAAGCAGAAAATCCCAATTTAACTAACTCATTCTGGTTTAAATTACACATTTGAGCAATCCCAACTTCAATAGATTTATGAAGCTTTTATATCAGAAAACTTGACACGAAATAAGGAATTTTAGGTACTCTATCACATAACTGCGTGCTAAAAATGAATTGGATAAAGTTACTAAAAGCAAATATTTCATCCAATCTGCTATAAGATCGCATTGGCCTCAATTTCACACTATTTTGAATCATTGAACCAAGATATTTGAATCTGTCCCTATTATTGATACATGAATTCAAAGTCATATCTTTGATAGTATACTTATATTATGACTAAACTTACATTCCATTTAAATTATAAAATAGTTCTCCATAACTCAAGATTCGCTTAACCCATCTCTAGCTTATCTTTCAATAAGAAAAATTTATTCACATATAGCATGCACAAAAACACCACCTCTTATATATGTTAAATAAGAACGCTCAATATAACCCAAAAAGCATGAACTTAAAGCTAAAATCCCTGATGCAATCAGATTTAAATAGAAAAGAAAATTTTCAAGCAACCTTATGCTTAACATATGCAACTTCTATATTATATATATATATATATATATATATAATAACATCAATGTAATCAATGTAAACAATTTATCTGAATTTAACCAAATTTAACATTAAATACCAAACAATTCAAAATCCAACTGCTCATGCTTTGACAAAGTAAGCTTTACTTGCAAAATGCTCATATAATTATGGTTTACTAATTTAAAACAATATTTGATATTACAAAATTATCAACAAATCTCACTTTTGTATGCAATCTCTTCCCCACTGTATAAAAAAGGACATGAGAGTTAGTTGGTAGCTTAGATGGGTTCAAAAACATTTGAGAGGCATGTTAGTAAATTTTAAAGATGGAGTGTAAATGTAAGGATTTCAGTGATGTGTAAGAAAAAACAAATGCACACAAATAATTAAAACCAACAGCTAGTTTCCCAAACAAGCACATCTCATATTAAAACATAAATCCTAGCTTCATTGCCAAAATAGCTACATTTCATATTATATCCTATAACTCATTGCCAAGCACATACATCTCGCATATTAAAAGTGATGCGCTCAAATTTTAAGAAAAGATATGGGAGCTCCTACATGTCATCACTATCTTTATATTACACACTCATTCAACACCCAAATTTTTATATTTAATAATGCAACACTCAAATCATCCTAAGAATCTATCAAAACTACCAGAAAAGTATTTTAAATCATTAAATAGAAGCAATAAGAATAATAATTGTAGATAAAGTAATAATTCTAAAAATGTGAATTAAAATGATTCGAATCTATTACACTCTAGCAAGCGACCCAACTCTTCAAACCATTTAAATTAAAAGAAACCTAACAGAAACTAGATAATTTGCCAATAACACTTGAAAATAAACAAATATTAGATTTATTTCAAGCGTATTCTTATATTAATAAATATATTTAGAGTTTTCTTATTATATTAAAGGTGTTTAGAATAAAAAAAATTCTTTAAGAAGAGTAATAATCCAATGAACATAAGAAATTAGGTGCTAAAAATGTGAATTAAAATGATTCAAATCTATTACACTCTAACAAGCGATCACAACTCTTCAAACCATTTAAATTAAAAGAAACCTAACAGAAACAAGACAATTTGCCAATAATACTTGAAAATAAACAAATATTAGGTTTATTTCAAGAGTATTCTTATATTAATAAATATATTTAGAGTTTTCTTATTGTATTAAATGCGTTTAGAGTAAAAAATAGTTCTTTAAGAATTCTTCTTCTTCCAACCTCCACAAAATTTATATTAACTTCTACCTTTAACACATAACATTTTTTATAAAGTGGTATGAGAGCGAGGTTGGCAAGATCGAGAGGGATGAATTTGCAAGTACCTGATTTTACAAAAAAGAGCTATGATATTTAGAGCATTCAAATGAAAATGTTGTTTAGCTCTCAAATTATTTGGGAGCTAATTAAAAAAAGGCTATGTCAAGCCACAAGAAGGCACATCACTAATAATGGCCCAAAGGAATTGTTTAAGGAAATTTGGAAGAAAGAAAAGAAGGCTTTATTTCTCATCCTATCAAGCCTTAGATGAACCCAGATTTTAGAATATCAAGTGTGCATCGACATTCAAACAAGCATGACAAATACTCCAACTAGTCAACAAGAGAATCGACAAGGTAAAGCATATTCGACTCCAAACTCTTGGGAGCAAAATTGAGATTCTTCATGTGAAATAGGTAGAGATGGTGAATTTTTATTTAACAAGACTCCTAATATGAAAAAAGTTTAAAAGACGACAAGTGATTGATAAAATTTTACACTCTTTGAATGATAGATTTGAAAACATAGCAATAGCTATTGAAAAAGAAAAAAATTTAGACTCTATGTCGATTGAAGGGCTAATGGACTCTTTAATGGCAGACGAGAAAAAGTAAAAAAGAAAAATTAAGAATCGGTTGAACAAACTCTTCAAGAAAAGCTTGATTTGAAGGATGAAAATGGAGGTCAAAGGTCATGAAAGTTCAAATGCTCAAGGCAACTACGGCCATAATCATGGTCATGAAGCAAGCAATGGAGGAAGGCAACGCTTTGACAATGAAAATTAGGAGTTTTATACTCAAAGGTGTACCAAATCATCCATTTGTTGTTATATTTGTAACAAGAGTGGTCACTATGCATACGAGTAATACCGTAATAAGAGAAATCATGAAATTAATTTTGCAAGAAAAAAAAAATCTTTCTAGCTATTAGCACTCAAAGGAGAAGAAAATGAAGGCAAAGTGGTACTTGGACATAGAAGCAAGCAATCACATATGGGCTACAAAGGTATGCTCATGGAGATTGAAGATGTGGAGAGACAAATCTTATTTGGCAATTCATCAAAAGTACCAGTGAAAAGAAAATGTAAAATCCTTATTCTTCTCAAATATGGAAATCATTAATTCATTTCCAATGTTTATTATGTTCCCAATATAAAAAGTAGTATTTTAAGCTTGAGACAACTGATTGAAAAGGGTTATAATATTTATATGAATGATAGAAAACTTGTAATGAGAAATAGCTTAAATGAGCTAATTGCCCATATAAAAATGACAAGTAATCAGATGATGTGATAGCCCGATGCCGGCTCAGCAGAAATTGTTTCGACATTCAGCTGTTCATATACCGCAGGATCATATTGAGCAATTTGAAAGAAAAGAGCTACACATACAAAAATCAAGAGATGTTTCTCATTCATTTAATATTTCATATTACAAAAATTTTCAACATTCCTCTTTACACAGTTGGATAAACTGAAACAAAAGGAAAATAAAAATAAAAGTAAAAGTAGAGCAGTGCCGTAGAGGCAAATTGATAATTTAAGTTTTAAAGTTCTTGTTCAAACTCTCCCAGAAGTACCTGACCTGGTATTCTAAAGTAATTTTTAGCAAAGATATTAATTTGATGAAGAAGAAGCTCAAAATTCTCCACCAATTGAGAATGCTCGCCCACTTGATGAAGCTAGCCCAAGGTTAGTAAAAACAAAAAGCTTAAGAGAGATATATGATATATAGTACATGTGAAATTTACTGGGTATGATTGCTTGTAAATAGTGAGCCAATTAATTTTGAAGAAACTATTTAAAATAAATTGTGAAAAGAAAAAATGAATGAAGAGATCAAATATTTAGAGAAGAAGCTAACAACTCTACCAATATACAAAAAACCATCAGAGTTAAGTGGGTATACAGGATAAATCAAAATGCAAATGATAAAATTGAATGAAACAAGACAAGGTTGGTGGCAAAAGGATATATGCAGAAAGCAGGAACTAATTACGATGAAGACTTTGCACCTGTCATTCTCATTAAGACCATTTGCTTAATTATTTCATTGCAGCACAACAAAAGTGGTTCATTTATTAAATCAACAAAATTGAAATCCACGCGCCTTTGTTATTTTTCATGTCAGGGAATCATTTAGTTTCTACCCTTCCCGCATAACATTTTTCTAACAAGAAACAAACCCAAAGTAAAATAAATACAAACATAAGAAAATCCTTCAAAAACCACATGAAGAACACGTATTAACATGATTAACAGTTGTTAGCTTTTACCCCTTTCCTGCTTGACGGGCGAGGAGGAAGCTCCCTTTTGGTGACGATATGCCCTTTGTTGAGCCCAACAAAAAGGCCTGACTTTGGAAGCACTGGAGCCATTAGCTGTCCTTGCTTTAAAAAAAAAAAAGAAGAAGAAGTTTCAATTAAAAAATTCAAAGCTAATGAACGGGAAAATGCATAAAATCAAGATCTTAGACTGAGCGAAATTCAATGATGATTGATGAAACATAGAACAGACGAACAAGGGTCTCAAATCGAGCATCGGCTAGATTTATTGAGGTAGACACATAACAGAAATATAGGTTTTGAAATCAATGAAAAGAATGGTTTCACTAAAATTCAAGAAAATACGTACAAATTATAAGGAGAAACCAGCCCCTGCTGAGAAAGTCGCAGCCGCAGTGTACACCAGAAACCGAAATAATCGATCCCCAACCCTAACCCTAACCCTATTAATATTTCTTACCAACAAATTTTATTAGTCTTGAATATTTTTTTGATGTATATTTTTATGTAAACATAGTATTTTTTTTTAATATATAAGTAAGCTTGGTAAACTTAATAAGTTGAATAAACTAAATTAAATTATTAAATATTTACCTTAAATAAGATGAGCTTCAAATATGAAAAAGTAGATTAGCAGTAATAATAAATCATTAGCTTTTACCACTTTCCTATAACACCATTCACATTAAATTATTTTAAATTAGGCAAATTTTAAATGAACAAATTCAAAAGTATTCATTTCAAACTTGTTTATTTGTTAAGTGGATTATGAATTTATTATATTAATAAAATTATTTGTTATATTAAACTTATCTACTAGCATGATCATTGCATAAAAAATTTGAATTTATTTACACTGGCTATGTTATAGATAAGTTTGAATTTTCCAAGGCATAATATTTTTAATGAAACACTATTGTTATATTTGTATTTGTTGATTAAGAGCCTCCATGACTTTGCTTTTGATAATATATTATTAAGGATGGAAAAATATAAGTCACTGAAAAAGGGCATCAACTATTGTCAATATGATTCTAATTGGAAATAATTTTATTATCATTAAGCCAAACTCTAGGATTACTAAATAGATTATGGTTTGGAAAAGACATCATTAGCCTACTCAATTCGTGCTTGAATATGTGAAATGCTTTGTCACCAGCAAAACTATTGAGTTTCTTGTTAGCACTGCCAAGTCTTCATAAGAGCAGAGTTAGAAAATTCATCTCTCTCACTATGGCAAAGAATTACACATCTGTCCAATTGGAAATTCTAAATCATTTTGTTTGGTAATGTACAGTCTTTGTTATATTCTCCACCATAGTTAGTTTGATTAGAGTGGTCATTGCCACAATCTTCATGACTAAGAGAACAACAAACAAATGAGAGATGCATATAGTGCATAGATAGATGGCATTAGAGAAGACTAGATCAAAAGTGGATCAATATGATTATCTTTTGCATTAGGTCATGGAATTTGAAAGACTTAAGCTTGTCACTTTAGTAAAAGCGATGAGATTACTACACATATATTTGAATTTTATTTTGGGTTGATAATAAATAAATTAATGAGTATTTATGGAGTTGATATTGAATCGAGAAAGATAATGGATATTGGTAATGAAGCAGTTAAAGAGAGATATTATAGGTGCAAGAGAATTATATAAACTTATTTCATAATCAAATAAGTTTTTTTTTTTATTCTTATTTTTGATATAGGAGATGAAAGAGGTACGCATAGAAGTAGAATCCTTGCATCGTTAAAAATAATAGGAATATGTTTTTATAGAATGTACATCAAGAGAGATAAAAGAGCTCATTGAATTGTAAATTATAATGTTTTTAATATGATGTTTTGAGTTGAAGAATAAGCAAAATGAATGGAAATGATCTAGATTCAAAATATATTCAATAATTTTAAATGATAATCACATATGGTAAACAACCAAATACTCTCTAATCTTTAAATTTTAAGGGGGCCTGTTGCACAAATATGGTGTCTCCTTGTAACAACCCAAGTTGTTATTCTAGTTAATTAGGACTAATCTTAGTCTTAATTTTGATCATAAATATTAATCAAGTCATTATGAGTCATCCACTAAGACCTGATCTAAATCAGGAGTCAAATTGATCAAATCCTGATTTTTAGAAAATCCAGAAATCCTAAAATTTGACTTATCTAAATAGACCTCATATTGGAAAACGGACTTCGTCATTGCACTCATTGCCCCCAAATTAGCTAGGGGTGATGTTTTCATGTAAATTGGAAGTCGTTAAAATTTCATCGAATATTTTAATAATATTTAAATACCCGGAAATTGGAAAATAAAAATACTTATCAAATCAAAAATCCAACATCGTCATTGCATTCCTCACCCCTTAATTAGCTAAGAATGAATATTTGGAAATTTTCGAGAATTAAATAATTAATTAGAATTTAATAAATTAATTTATTTAATTATTTATTTCACTTAACGGCGCCGTCAAACTATACCCCGCGCCGTTTACTGTGCCAGACGCCATCCTCTCCGCTCCGTCCAATCGATCGATCGAACGAGCTCGGACCCGTCGTCCTCGTCTTCTCCGTCCCCATCGCCACGTGGCTCCTCCGTCGCGCCTCAGGCTAATTGGCATCCCCCCGAGCTTCGCAACCTCCGCAAGTGTTCTATTAAGACCTGGTTTGCGCTCGGGAAGGAGAGTCTGCGCCAAGTGGATCCGGGGTGGGCTCTCACAAAACTCTAAATTTCTTGACCGTCCATTCCAAGTACCCCTAAACTTGCAATATACCATATGCAATTATTGATCGTCAATATGTATGCTTATTTCACACATTAGATTAGGCTTCGATCAGGTCTGATCGATCGGAGGCAGACCTGATCGTTCGAATTCACCGCACCATCTGTAGTACATATCGTTACTGCCCCCCTTTCGCCGAGCCCTAGGAAACTAGGCTAAGCCCCTGCCGATGGTACCGGTCGTCCTAGTCACCGGTGAGATCACCGACGGATAACCCTCGTCGAACCCGAGCTGGTGTCGTGTGGGCCAAACTCGGTCGTCACCGAAGTTACCTCCGAACTTGAAGCCCTAGCTGCGCTAGGATGGGATCTGTTGCGATGAAGCCAAAGCCCATGGATCGGGCCGGGTCGAGCCCGACCCACAAGGATTGGTTCGGGTCCGCAGGTCCCTCGTCCGCGGGTCGTGGGGTTCACCGTGATGCGTTGTCCACCTCCTGATGTGTCGTATGTCATCCGTGTCAGACCCGACCCGTGGTCCGTCTGACCCGCAGCAACTCCAGCGCGGGCCCCGCTTCTATGCTGTCACTCCCACAACCTGTGGCGGCCCTGCCCCGCCATGGTCCTGTTAACCCTTAAGTTAACAAGATTACGGTGGAGGGGTCACCAGATGACAAGGTCCCCACTTAGGATTTAATTAAACACATGTTCTAATCCAACTTAAATATGGACTTTGCCATTCAACCCAAAATACTATCACTAAATGACTATACATTAACTCAGAGTGCGGAAGCAATAAAAATATAACATCCATCAATACAGTATAAATACAACAATACAGAATAAGTAAAGTGCTGAAAAGTAAAGTTAATCATGTATTATTATAACAATTTGAATAGTTTAAAAAAAATGACTGAAAATAACTCTCAATCTCACAGGCAGAAAGAAAGCTAAAACTATATGTCTTCAGGAATGGGCTCCTCCTCCAATGGTGAGCACTCCACCAGATCAGCTGCTCCAATAAACTCAGAACCTACCATTATTGGTTTCATAATGGTAGGGCCCCAGCCAACAAAAGAAAAACTGGTTAGACTATTGTCTAAGCACATTTTAGGGTAAACAATTTTATTAAGTTACTTAAATATCACCATAAACCAGAACTGAAGCAATAGGTGCAGAAAAGCGTACAAAAAGAATAGTATAAAGTTATAAACAAACAGTTTATAACTAAAGCAACTAAAAAGTAAGCACATACCTCCTCCAAGCAACTACAACAAAGACAGGTAAGCAAAAAGGAAAATTAGACAAAACTAAAAAGAAAATACAGCCTAAATATGCTTATGATTAACAAGATTATGCTAGGTGACATATAGAACTTGAACAGTATAAATCTGAAAGCAACTAACATCCTAGGTGTACATATGAAAATAGTAAGTAAAACTAGCATCCTATATAGAAACACGTGCAGAAAAGCTGTAAGTAAAATAGTGCTGAAATGCAGAATATATAAGTAAAAGTAATAACTGAAAACTGAAAACTGCAGTGACTGTCCAAGCCACTCAACTGAAAGCATACTTAGCAAATCTTAGCCTGATGGGCTAAGAAAGAAGCTCTGAACTGAGTATCACTAAAAACTCTTAGCCTAATGAGCAAGACAGAACCAAATGTAAGTGTACTTGAATTAGTATAACCATATCAGAATTCTGACTCTATAGTCAGTATGGCAAGAGTCTATCCATCCTATCTCACAGACTAGGCATGGTCATAGACTGTCGGACATTAAATCCTAGACAAGGTTGCCGACCCGAACGAGTTGATCGAAGAGGTATACTAATCAAGCTACACCTTACAAACCACTTATAAAAAGAAAACATAATGCTGATTATGAATATTCAAAGTTGACATAAGATATTTATCAAATATCTTAAGTACATAATATATGTTCAAGGTAATAAGCTAAAAATTAAGGAATGCAAAGCATCAAAATCAAAGTGAGCAAGAAACTCTATCTAGAATACAGGTGATATCCATTTATTATCTAATTTAATCGTTCTATTTATTCTAAGTTACACAAGTTTCAGAATCATCAATTCTTACATATTCTGTAACTTAGAATCACAAATCTTACTAGTTAAAGTTAATTAGGACTGGCTAAGTCCTAACTATATCTTAATCAAAAGATGACTTATTTGGTTAAAATGAATAAATCATCGACCTAATTTTATAATTTAAGTTACCCCAACCTCATCTTGATTAGCCAAATCAAGATGAAAAGATTAAAAATTAGACTCCAAATGATGAGGTCTAATCATTTAATCTAAAGGTATAACTAAGGGTCTAAGGTTTAGAATCCCACCTCACAGATTAAGTTAGGGCAAATCCTAATGATAAATCAAATTCATTAGGATTGATCTCTATACTTAGTTCTAAAGTTTAAAGATCAATTAATCATTTAATAAACTAAGAAAATCTATAAACTAGAAAACTCAAGGTTTCATCTATTGAGTAACCCAATTTACTTAATAGATAAATTCTAACTTAAGATCTATTCTTAATCCTAGGAATTAAAGCTCTTAATTTCTAAGAGTATTTCTTATGACACACTTCCTAACTAATGTTATAAGACCTAAGGATAGATCTAAGAAAGATTAAGGAAGAAGAAACCACTCACTCAACTTAGGAATTTTCTTTAATGGCTAAGATTGAGATTTTAAATCAAAATCAAATTTAGGCTTGAACTTAACTAATTTATGCTATAAATCATTATATTTATTGATTTTAATGATTATAAATGATTTTAGGGCTTTAAGATGCTAAACCCTAAATTTGAGCAAAATTACCATTTTGCCCCTACTTAAGGGTTCAAAGATCAAATTTTGATGTAGGGCTTTAATTCTGAAATTTTCTTTTGGAATGTGATTCTTACTGTCTAGTGTAAGATTAGACAGTAACTAAATTAATTTTGGGTGATTATTAAGCCATATGAAGTCAAATTAGTGAATTTGACTCATAAGGACAAATTAGAAATTTGGCTAAGTGAAAGTTAAATTTTCTTTTAAATTATTGTTGTTTACTATCTAAGCTTTCCATAGAATCTAGATTTACTAAATTCTGATAAGTATTGGCTAAATTATGGCCAATACAAGATATAGGGTTATAAGGGTTAATTAAGGGATTCTTAATTATGGGTCAAAAACATAACTTTGTCAATTAGTGTCCAAATTGAGTAAAATCAGTGGCTATGGTTTACAAATAGTCCACTGATCATAATGACATGTAGTAGACTCAATTTTGGATCTAATTTGACTAAGTTAAGACCTAATTATGATTTAGGGTAATTAGTGAGTGATTAGCAAAATTTAATCACTCAAACACTAATCCAACCATACAGATGGATTCTAAATGACTCTAGGAGTCCTCTGAAACTTAAATCACTTAATTTGGATTACTAGATTTGCTAATATTCACTAATCAAGTTTTGGAGTAATTAGGGGTGATTAGCAAATCTAACTGTTGGATCTAATATATTTTTATAGATTACTGTAAATTAAGTTTTTCTAATCTAAATTGGTATTTGGATCACCTAATTTGGAGTTAAATTGATCAACTTATGGTCAATTGAAGTTCTAGGCCTAATTAGGGTAATTAGGGTTAGGACCTAAAAGTGATTAGTCAAATACTAATCCAAACAGCAAAGATAACCCTACTAAAATAATTCTTAGGGTTTTTTGATCACTTTAAGACCCATATTCAATAGGTTTGGATCATTGGGTACAAAGTTATGGGCTAATTAAGTTTTGTAACATTATTTTTCAACATAAATAATACCCTAAATATCACTTTGATAAATATTGGTCCTATAGCAAAATTATTGGCATCAATAAATTCCTCATATTTTTCTGATCAATTTGATATATTTATTTGTATAATTTGGATCTATAATTTGCAAGTTATTAGTGTTTAAAGTTTTGCAGTTAATTAATTAGAATAATTCTATTTTAATTAAATTTAATAATTATGTTATTATTAATATATATAAATTCATTTATTAATTAACTATTATATATTTATAACGTTTATATATTTAAAACTGTAGGTACACGTGGCTTATATCCATTGGCATCGCATAAGGCAGCGGGTCCCGCAGGCGCTGCAGGCTCCGACAGGGTCTGTCCCGCGAGACATGTGTTCTCGCGGGACTGGCTCCTCCACTGCGTGCGGGCCCCTCCATCAATTGTGACGTGTCAACCTCGGCCGGTTCACGGACGGGCGGTTCGACCGGTCCAGATGAGCCGATCTGGATCGAACCGCCTCAAAATGATCGGATCAGATTTAATATAACTTAGATCTAACGGTTGGATCAAGATTTCATCCGACGGCTGCAGACGACGGACGATTCGCCTTCTCCTTCCCTCACCCGACGAACCCTAACCCAATTCGCAACAATCAGCGCGATCGATCAAGGCTCTATTCGATCGATCGAGCCCTAAATGCTTATGCAATCATTGAATAAAATAATAATAACACTAAGAAATTAGGAGATGTGGAAGTACCTTAGGGTTTGCAGAGAAAAAAAAAATTAGGGCTTGACAGATCTCGACTTTGCCCGGCCTCACTCAATCCAAAAACGTGAAACCGAAGGAAGCAAAGGAGATGGAAACTTAAAGGTGATTCCAAAACGGTGAGATCGGCCAAGCGTCGAGATTCGACGCATGCCGTGCCTTCGCAGCCACGCGGCTATCTCGCGGGAACGACGAGCCACAGCCGTCTGATCTCGCGATCAGACGGCGCAGATGGCACGTCAAACTGAACGGCGAAAAAAAAAAAAAAAAAAAGTGACGGCGTCAGGGTTACGGGGACGGCGTCGTTACATTAAAAAAAATAAAATATTATTATTTAATTATTTTCAAACCTATTTTATTAATTAAAAATAACTAACTAAATGCATTCTAAAAATTTCCAATAAATTACCCCTAGCTAATTGAGGGGTGAGGAACGCAACGGCGCGCTCGGATTTTTGTTTCGACGAGTATTTATTTATTTAAATTTTCAGGTATTTAAATATTATTAAAATATTCAACGAAAATCCAACGACTTCCAAATGCCTCCAAAACTTCACCCCTATCTAATTTGGGTGTTTTGAACGTAATGGTGAAGTCAGATTTTTAATTTGAGGTTTAGATAAAAAAGTCAATTTTCTAGGATTTGGGATTTTCCAAAATTTCTGATTTTAACTCAGTTGACTTCTGGTTTGACCTAGGTTTCAGAGATGAGTTCTAAATTACTTAATCAGTGACTTAGAACCTTAATTAAGACTTAGATTAGTCTTAATTGAGCCAAGTAACAACCTGGGTTGTTACACAACCCGACACATAGCGGGTCGGGCAGCTCGCCCGTCAACCGTGGGACCCATAGTTTCTATCTGTCCCTTGCTGTGCGGTACCGCGGGTCCCACCGCAGCTTGCATCCAACCTGAAGCCGACACGTGTCTCTGGCGGTATCTGCCGTCTGTCAACCTGCAGAGAATTAATAATTTGGTTATATATAATTATAATTATTAGTCGTATTAAAAATCTAATTAAAGTATACTTATATATATATATAAATATAGCTTAGTATATAATTATAGACATGTACATATATGTTAGATTAATTAAGCTACGATAATGAATTAATTAATTAGTAATTAATACTAAACTTAATTAGTAGCTAATTAATATTAAAATATTTAATTAGCTAATGTATTCATTTAATACAATAGTAAACAGTAGATTAATTAACTTATTAATATCATTAATTTAGTATGATTTTTTAACAGTAGAGGATTAATAAATTTAATTAGTATCAATTAAATTAAATTTATTTAAGTCATTAATTAGTAATTAGTTAATTTAATTAATAATTAATTAATTAAATTAAAAATAGTGAGGTTATTTATATGATTTTGAACTGATAATTAATATATTTAATTAATTAAATAGTAGATTAAGTAAATAATTAATTAAAATTAATGATACTTACGACAAAAAAAAAGATTAAAGGTAATTAATTAATTAATAAATAAATATAATAAATTTATTTTAATATGAACAGTAAACTAATTCAAATTGAATAAATGAATAGTAAAATCTATTTAATTTAAATTATTTAATTCAAAACTTTAAAGTTTAATAACTTTTTATACAATGATCCAACCATAGCAAATATATAACCCATTTTACTCAGAAAAATAAAATGAATCAAATGATATAATTCAAAAAAAAATTTCGGGGTATGTATAACGTAGTGATATTTTAGATCATAAACAAACTTTTATAATTTTTAACCTAGTTATTCAAATATAAGTAATATAGGTCTTAAAATACTCAGGAGAACAGCCCCATCATTGTAGAAGTATTAATTTTCCCATTTGGAGCTTAGTTTATAAAATAACATTTAGGACCCTACCCAAAAATTGATCAAAATGCCCTTAGTCTTAAATTGATCATAACTTGGTCAATTTAACTATAAATTCATAAATTCAAAGTGCTAACTAGTTTAGAATTTTAGTGTCATCAATAAACTGAAATAATATTTAGGATCTGAACCCTAGAAAATCAAATATGACGTAAATACCCCTAATTTTAATTAAGCCATAACTTGACAATTTAAAATCCAAATTTGGTTTACTCCTTGTCAAAGCACTCAGCATACTATAAGGAAGCTATGACGGATCCTGAATCTCAGAAACTGTAAAATACAATTTGCTAGATCTTGAAAATATTCATCACATAAACTGAATGAAAATATTCATCTCAGAGCAAAAAAGTAAATACATCTAGAAATTATTACAAACGATTTTACTAAAATAATACTGAAATAAAGTCTAAACACTGAACTGAAGTAACTAATCAAAAATAAAAAGAAATAGAAATGCTAAAGGAGGGTCCACTAAGGCTTCACGAACTCCTCTTGAATCTCCTGAGAGTCCTCATGACCTGGCTCAACATGCTGTTCAAGATCTAGCAAATTGCCATATCTCAAAAGTATCACGTATTAGACAATAAGTCTAATATATTAAAACTAATCTAAACAGTTCGAATTATCTACATATAATAGTAAGGCAAATAATGCAAAAACTTTATAAAAGTAACTGAATAATTAAAACTATGTAAAACTGAAGTAAGGTAAAGCTGACTGTATACGAAATACTGAAAACAAATAAAAATAGTATATGATCTGAAACTAAGTAAATAGCATATAAAATTATGTTGTATGCCACTGAAATTATGCATCAGAATATGTCGCAATACTGTCTGCCACCTATATGAAACTGAACTATCAGAACTGCTATGAGTTATACGGTCCAATGTCTACATACATCATATTGGAAAATATAATTTACTGTGATGTTTGAACATCCTGAGTTTTCCCTATTAATGTATATGATATTCTTTAACTCATAAATCATCACAAATACTCATACAACATGCTTATGCTCATACTCATACCTCTACACTATATGAATTAAAAATTCAGAAAATCTAAAAATGCTTTAAAATCAGATTATGACTCAAATGTCTTCATTATGCAGAATCCTGCTAGAAGGATTTTGACTCCTATATTCTAATTTCAATAATTAGTTTTTCTTGTATATGGTTTTTGCTTGAATTGATCAATTGGAAAGGTTGTATACATATCGGTGTATGTTCCCAAGAATGTGAATTTAGTACTTAGTTTGCTTATAACTGCACTTATCGAGATGCACATAAAATATAAGGCAGAACCTTGTTGTAGTTATTATTCTCCCAAATTAAGATTTTAGTTCACACTCTTAAGTTTGGAGGATTTACTCTAGCGGGACTGTATTCGGTTTATCCCTCAGGAAAGTACCTGGTCATAAGTCCACAATAGAGTGACTCATCCAAACCTGAATATTACTGAAGTGACAGCACCATGGATATGCATGATCATAACCAACCAATAATCTGAGCTTAATCAATTCTATTTAATAACTAAGAATTTATCAAAAATATAAATCCTTACTCTAATTACGTGAGTCCTACTCAAGGCTCCAAGGATGTGACTAAAAAGTCACTCAATATGGGTTACTACCATATAGGATAAATCTCATTCTAATGCCTTAGGTGAATTCTACCGCAAGATTTAAGATTAACTTCTAAGATTATGGAGGATCATTTAAGTTCATACCTCAATATATCATAATAAGCTTTTTATACCTCAATGTATTAGTATTAATTAGGCCTTTTAGACATTTCAAAATGCTCTTATAGTAAGATCATCAAGATCTTACACTTTTAATAATTAAACTAAATTCATAAGATTCACTTATTGGGATTGGATTAAATTGATCAGATAAGATGGTTAGACCTATCTGATCATATCCTATTCTACAATCATGGGACAAAATCAAGAATATTATTAGGATTAGATCATTCCATAAATCAATATAGTTTAGTTTTATTATCATTTTTATGCTAAGAGTCTTATATAATAGAAAATTAGGGATCTTAAGCTTAGATTCAGATGTTTCAATCACATAAGTTCATTATTAACTTTAGCACTTTACTGTAATAACCCAAGATTGTTAATCACCATTTAATAATCTAATTAACTTCAAAACTTTTCTATCAAGCCTTAATTAGCCATTAAAAGCAAATTCCAAAGTCTTGATTAAATTTGGAATTTAAACGAACAACACCCTAATTTTGAATAATTTTTAAAATCAAAAAAATTATTTTGACCTTAGATTAAAAATTGGACTTCGCCATTGCATTACTCACACCCAAATTAGCTAGGGATGATGTATTGGATGCATTTGGAAATTGTTAGATTTTTGGTGAATATTTTAATATTATTTAAATATCCCAAAAACTGAGAAAATTAAACACTCATTGAAATCAAAATCCGACTTTGCCGTTACGCTTCTCACCCCTCATTTTGCTAGGAGTAAATATTTGGTAATTTTTAGAAATCATTTAATAAATTAGGAAAATTTAATTATTCAACTAATTTAATTAAATTTTAATATAAATAAACTCCTTATTTCTCTCCTTACCCTAACCGCAAGCCCTAAACGCCATTCAACTCATTCAATCAATTGACCCTTCTTTCCTCTTAGCTTAATACGTAGCTCCCTATCCTCTTCGAGCGATCGACGACGCGTGGCGCACCGTTAACCTCTCCAATGGGAAGGCTCGTGAAGATGAGACCACTGCCCATATCTTAATCAAACCCATGCAGATCCCCTCTTATGAATACCTCATCATCCTCTCGGTACGGGAGGATTATTCGAAGGCAAGACAACAAAGTAAGTGCCGAACCCTAGCAGCGGTCTCTCAATATCCAATAAGGTACTCTACTCGACTTCTTATCCAATATAGTTTATATGAAATCATCTTGAAGGATTTATAGGAATCATAGATAACTTTGTAATGGATTTTTTTTAATAGTGTTTATTAGTGTCTTGATGTTTTGAAGTCTAATAAATATTTTAGTTAAGAATTTGTAAGTTTTAGGTTTCATATCATCCTTTTGATCTTATATTAAGTCTCTTGATGTCAACAAGTCAGGTCATAAAACACTTTTTAGATATTTTTTTCATACATTAATTTGCATCATTAAGGAAATAAATATAATCACTTCTTTTCTCTCATGCAAATTGATATTTTTTTATGTAGCAGTCTTTGATTTACACTTGGAGTTTAGGCCATCACTAGCATTTACATACTCTTGAAATATTGAAGTAGATAAGATGCAATAGCATAAATGATAATTAGCCATTATCTGGATATGTAATTTATTAATTCATTGACCTATAGTTAATAGTTAGTTCATTTTATTATGCTTGTTGATAGGTTGAAAAGACAATCTAATATTGAACTTTGAATAATACCTTTAACATATTATAATTTGTGTATGTTTTGATTTATGAAATCATAATGTCCTTTCTTCATTTCTTAATTTGCTAATACCATTTATCTTCTTATCACTATTTTTTTTATGGACTTATCTAAAATAAGTTGAATAAGATTTACTGTGTATAAGATTTTTACGACACTTTTAACATGAATTATATTCTCATTTTATTTAATGGAGCTTGATACCTATCCAGGAGTTAATGAATTAGTCTTTCATGCTATAATTGCAAATTGTTTTATTCTAAAAGGATGCTGCCAAAGTTCTCATGACTGTGAAAATTTTATGATCCTTGATAAATTTACTATCAAATGATGCTATTTTATAGATAATGCTTTTTCATTATGTCTCATTTAACTTTGTTTTGTTTAGTGCATCATGGTTGGAAATATTGCTAGCAAAATAAGAGTTTATTTGCAGAAAAAAGCATTATTGCCCCCTTCTGTATTTGACATATCTGTTAGATACATTATATTATTGTGAAATAGAGCCAACTGCTGAGTTTAAATTGGCGGAAGGCTATTTTTTTCTCTCAATTAACATTTGTTCTGAGATGATTGGATGAAATTTGTGCCATTATTTAAGTATAGCTGTAGTAAAGTTGTCTTAAACTAATATGGGGTATGATGATGCATTATTTGTAAAGTTGTTTTAAGTGGCGTATAGTGTCATGCACTTTTCTAAGGCTACATGTTGCACCCTTTACTATAATATTACTCATTTTTTTCAATACTTATCTCAAATAAGTGGAACAAAATTTTGTTGAGAATAATTTACTATATACTTTGTTATTTTAAATGGGACTACACGCTAGTACTAGTGCATTAAATGAACTCCATTGCTAAGCGCGTATGATTGATAGTTGTAATGGTTGAGTGTCTAATACATTGAAATCTTGTTATGATGTTTAATACTTTTGGAAGGCCTTTCCACCTGTATGAAGTAAACACTATTTTTAAGATCCAAATTCAATATACCTCATTAATTAATATATAAATTTGTCTACATTTTTACGGTTGTTTCCTAGATTTGTTATAAATTGTATTATTGTCAACAATTATTAAATCTTGCAGCACTTTTGTTACAATTATTGAAATATATGTCATTATTAATAACCAATAAATGCAGAAATATATGGTATATAAAGCCCTGGTTTAATATACCACAAGTATTTAGCATAAAATTTATTGTATACAAGGAAGAGAGGATGACAAGAATATGGCTCATCTTATTCATGAAAGTGAAATGGAGAAGAAGTGTTAACCTTTGACTAGAATTACAGTGATACCGAAAGATATTATCCAAAATAAGAAATCACATTATTGCTAGACTTTAACAACTTTATTCTATAGATTACACCCCCAATGAAAGTTGAATATCATGATTCATTAATTCAGTTTAACTATTGGAAAAGTATATATATTTTTTTATCAATCAAACCTCTATATTCTTAATTATGGTAAGTGCTTAGTCAAAATGTTTCATCTTGGCTGTTAATTTTCCCATTATATATATATATATATATATATATATATATATATATATATATATATAATTGTTAAATCTATCTTGCTCCCAATATATTTATGAGGTCTCTCTTATAATTTAAAAACTGCACTTTATGATTTACGAATGAATTCTAAGTGTTGTATTGCTCAATTTAAATATTCGATGCCTTAATATAAAATTTTAGTATCTATAAAATTAGCAATTGAAAATCTTTATGAGGATCTGCTGGATTTTGGGAATGTGAAATGCCATTAAAATGTTGCAAATCAGGTTATATGTTTAAGACAACAATCATTATTTTTCTTTTTATTTACATGATTATAGAAGTACGGAGATTATAGAAGTATGATGTAAACTTTATATTTTATTAATTGCAATTTTTCCTTCTGTAGTTCTTACATGACATGATGTTTCTTCAGCATTTGTTGATCTTTATTCTTAATTGTTTTTGTGGGTGGTTGTTTTCAGCTATTTTGATTCAAGGATTGTGGGCTGTTATACATCTGATTTGTTCATCTAATCTAGTCATTTTTGGGTCTACTATGAGTGTTAGGGCTGCATAATTCTTTCAATCTCTTTATATGAATATCAACAATTATTAGCTTCTTGCTAGTTTCAGTTCAAATCACATCTATATCTATGATATTGTTAGCTTCTTCTTTGTTTATTGTTACTGCCATCATTGCCATTAGATGAAGATCTATCATTAAGTCCTTAATTTAACTTTTACTCTTAACTCTTTTAATCACATGTCATCAAACTACAGTTTATATTATTGGCAACATTTTAGTTCAGAATTATCATAATTATATATCATGCTATTTCATAATAAAATTTTTAGTGTAGTTTGTTATATGTTTTGCTTTAATCATTGTATTCCTTATTTATTTAAATCTAATTTTGAAAGATACTCTATATAGGGTACTCAATATTTAGTAATTTACATGCTTAATATCTCGATCACCACATGAGATTTTCTAATCACATATCTTTATAACATTTGCTTATTTAACATGATTCCAAGAATATTGTTGTAGCAGGTTATAAATTTCTTTTATATGTTTATATATCTTATATTGTACTATTTTCTTGTGCAAATCTCAAAGTAATTAACAAGGACATGTGTAACAACCTGAGTTATTACCATAGTTGATTAAGACTAACCCTAAGTCTTAAACACAATTATAAGTGCTAAATAGGTCAATTGGAGTCAAACTCTGAGACCTAGTCCAAAACAGGAGTCAAATGGATCGATTCATAATTTCTGGAAATCCAGAAACCCTAGAAAATTGATCTATTTAAATTGACCTTCAATCGAAAAACGGACACCACCATTGCGTTCCTTGACCCCAAATTAGCTTGGGGTGAAGTTTTCGTGTCAATCGGAAGTCGTTGAAATTTCGATGAATATTTTAATAATAAAAATACCCCAGAAATTGAGGTATCAAAATACTCGTCGGATCAAAAATCCGACTTCGCCATTGAATTCATTGACCCCAAATTAGCTAGGAAAAATATGTTCAAAAATTTTTGGAAAATTAAAAAAATAATAATAATATTTAATTAATTACTTAACGGTCGTCGTTAAGTAATTACTGTTCCGTCAACTGTAGCTGACGGCGCCATCTATCCAGACGGCACCCTCTCAGCCATTGGATCGTGCCTGAATCCAACGGTTGCGGAGCTGTATTCCTCGACGGCTCCGTCCGCGCGACACGCGGCGCGACAGCCGCCCCGCCCGGCCAATCCGGCCCTCCCCGGCCTCGGTGAGGTCGCCTGAGGTCCTATAAGGCCTCAGGCGAGCTCGGGGCTCCGGGTTTGCGAAACCCGAGCCCCGAAGCATCCGAGCCCCCGACAGCCGTCGACCCGAGGTACCCCGATCTCCCCCCTCTCGAGTTCAATTGATGCAATTATTGTTTCGATTAGCTATTCCACAGTCCTGATTGACGATCCAACTGGTCTGATCTAGGCTAGCCAAGCGGGATCGACGGCAATTAGGCTTAGGGCTACAGTAGAAACTGTTAGCCGTAACCCTAGAAAATTAGGGTTCCACTTTGCCGGCGATCCCGGCCACCTCCGGCGAAGGTCTGCCCACCGGCGTGTAGCCCTCGTCGAGGGCTACTGTCGGCCGTGCGGCCCAAGGTGGTCCGGCGCCGGGAAGGCCGGCAAAAGCCGTGCCCTAGCCCGGCGCCCTCGGGCCGTCTCCACGACGGAGACGAAGTCTGGGTCTGGCCGGGTCGACCTGAGCCCGACCTGCCCGAGCCGGGTCCGCGTCAGCCGGGTGGGGCCCACCACGCCACATGGCGCCTTCTGGGCCTGCCACGTGTCCAGTGGGACCCACCAGCCGAAGCCCGCGGCCTTTCAACTTCGGCCGTGGGGCCCACAGCGCCACGTGTCACGTGGGGCCCACAGCCCGAGCCCGCGCAGCGGTTCGGCTCCCTGTGGGGCCCAAAGTGCCACGTGGCAGCCTCTGGGCCCACCACATGTCAAGTGGGACCCACTGCCCGGTCAACCGCGGCAGTTCGGCGGAGTCCAAAGTGCCACGTGGCTGCCTCTGGCAGTGCCACGTGTCAGGTGGGGCCCACTGCCCAGTCACCAGAGCTGACTCAGCCCTGTGGGGCCAACAGCGCCACGTGACAGCCTCTGGCAGTGCCACGTGTCTAGTGGGGCCCACTGTCTGTTAATTAAATTATTAATTAAATTACTGTTAGTGTTAATTAATTACTGTTAATAATTAATTAATTACAGTTAGTGGTTAATTAAATTAGGATTAGTGTTAATTACTTTTGAACAGTAATTTTAATTAATTAAGTATAATTAAGGATTAATCAGGTTTAATTAAATATTAATTAAACCTTAATAGTAATTAGGATAATTAATTACTATTAAATAATAAAATATACTTAATTATTCTTAAATAAATATAAACAGATAATTAAGACTAATTAAATTATAATTAGTGCTAATTACTATGCTACAATAAAATATTAATAAATATAATTTAATTAATTAATTAATAGATTAATTAATGTTAATTAATAATTAAGCCTAATTAATCACAAATTAATTAAGAATTAATAATTTCAGAAATTTTATATAAAACTTTAGGAATGAACAGTAAAATCATTTAATTTGAATAAATGAACAGTAAAATAATACAAATTATATTTTTGAATATTAAATCTTAAAAGTTTAATAACTTTTTATAGGTTGATCCAAATATAGCCAATATAGGTCTTAAAATACTCAGAAAATATAAGGAATCAAATAATGTAATGTCAAAATTTATTTTGGGGTACGTATAGTGAGGTAGCATTTTAGGACCTCTTTAAAGCGTCATAACTTTTTACCGGGTTATAGAAACATAGTCAATATAGGTCTTAAAATGCTCATGAGAGCGGCCCCATCACCGCAGTAGTATTAGTTTTCTCATTTGTGCATCAGGATATAAAAGTCAACCCTAGAACTTAGAGTTGACTTTAGTGAAAAATGGCTAAATTGCTCTTGGAATTCAAATGGCCATAACTTGATCAAATCAACTCCAAATTCAAAAATTCAAGAAGCTATCTAACATAGAATTCCAATGTCATCATTATACTGAAATAATATTTAGGATCTGAACCTTAGAAATTTAGGTAAATGACCAAATTACCCATAGCTTTATTTTAGTTATAACTTGACCGTTTCTCGCTCAATTTAGGCGTACTTACTGTCTATCTTCAAGTTAGATAGTAAGGAATCAATAAGAAAATTCAATTCTAACCCCTAAGTCAAAAGTTGACTTTTTGACCCTTAAAGTAGGGGCAAAAGGGTCATTTTACTCTAAGATTGGATTAAGTACCCTTACCCTTTGGATAACATTCCAAAATACTAAAACTAATATTAAAATCATTTTAGTAATAATCGAGTGAGTGAAATCAACCTTTACATTAGATTCCAATAATTTCTGCTAAGTCTTAAGGACTGCATCTTAAGGACCTTTCCTGAGACTGGGATTAGATCATAGGTTAGAGTTCACTCATTGGGTAAATTGGGTTACCCAATAGGTGAAACCTTAGTTTATTAGTTTCTAGACTTTCTTTTATTTTACAACTCGTTCTGATTATTTTATCTTTTAACCTTAAATTTAAGGTAAGGGATTCATCCTATTAAGTTTGATTACTTAATAGGATTTGCCATAACTATTAGATCACTAATAGAATAAAACCTAGAACTTAGGTCTTAACCTCTTTGGATTATATGATTAAACCTAAATCTCGTATTATTTAATCCATAATCTATAGGTTCAGAAGATCTTGATCAGATCTTAGTTAGAACATCTAAATTCACAAAACTAGGATATGTGATTATTTGATTTAAACTCATAGTCGCCTATCTGATTGAACTAGATTGGAACCTGATCAGTTCCAATCCTTTTTAACTTATAAGGATGACTTTCTGAGTTACACTCGATAGTAGGAAAACAGTGATCATGAACTTATGTAACTTGGAGTAGTTAGAATGGTTAAGTAGAAAACAAATGATATCACCATATTTAATAGAGTCCCTTGCTTACTTTGATACTTTGTTGCTACGCATTCCTTGTATTTCTGTGCCATATTTCCTTGAGCATATCATATAAGACATTTGATGCATGAATAAATTGTTATGAAAATATGGAGACTCCTTAAATTCTTTGTGAAAATATTAAAGTGATTAATGAAAAGATAATAATTATATGAGTTGCCTTTCAGATATTTTCTTGTTTCCTAGCCTCCTTATGTCGCTAGGGGAAGGATCTGTTTTGCTGTGTGCCTAGTTTACTAGCCTCCTTATGTCGCTAGGGGAAGGACCTATTTTGTTGTGTGCCTAGTTTACTAACCTCCTTATGTCACTAGGGGTACATCGTTGGTGCCTTAGCCGTATTGGTGTTAAGGTTGCCTTGTATGCTTAGTTTACTAGCCTCCTTATGTTCCTAGGGGCATACAGTTGGGCCTTAACTGTACTGGTGCTAAGACCCTTCGCTTGCTTTGTGTGCTTATTTGCCTAGCCTCCTTATGTTGCTAGGGGTACACAGTTTTGTGACTTAGCCAGGATGGTGCTAAGCTTTTTTGATATTCGATGGGCTAGATTAGCTCTTTTCTATATGGCAGTCGATGCACATATGGTTTTATATGTAGTTATTGTTGTTACTTTTCAATATTCTTATTCAGTCATCTATTTCCTTATATTGCTTTTATATATATTTATGATATTAGAATATTGCTGCTATTTATATGTACCACTACTGAGTTCTTTTCTTTAATTGGCATGTTTCTTTTGATCACCAGCATATTTAGGATGTAGCATTTTTCTTACTGCACTTGTTTAGTTATGTATATTTATATGCCCTTCCTTGTTTAGTTTGTATGCGAGGCATGTCTCAGCCTCTTTCCTTTTTTTTGCTTAAGCTATAGATGATGGTTTATAGTTTTTCCTTTTTCTTTTGTATTGCTTACTGCTCCCTTACACACATTATTGCTTAGAAGTAGTAAAATGGTGATATTACATAACCTTTATAATAATCAGCTTAATATGTACTTAGACAATTGTCTAACCAGATTTTCTTTTCTTTGGCTGGGGCCCTACATTGTGAAATCGATAATGGCAGACTCCGTTCAGTTAGACGGGCGGGAGTTAGGAGTGGAGCCATACCCGGAGGAGGAGCCCTTGGAAGAAGTCGTTGTTTAGCTTATATATGTGATGATGAGTGTATTTGCACTTTCTTTTGTTATTTGAAACTTTAAAGTGATGTAATAATACAGGTACATTGACTGTGTATTTAGGATCGTATGCTTATATTCTGAGTTCTATTTTTGCTATTTATACTGTGATGCTTGGATGATTTATATTTCCTTAAATCGCTTCCGCACTCTGTACGTTTACTTATATAGTGACTGTTAGATTGATTCTGTGTTAATTCTTCCCTAATCAGGTGGATTGTAGAGTCTATCCTAATCCAATAGTAAGTGAGGGGTTAGCCAGAGTGACACCCCACCCTTAACCTAATCCTTTGGCGGATTAAGGTTGCGGGGCGCCACAACTTGTGATTATGAAGAAAAAGATATTCAGATGCTATTAGATTAAATAATGGATATTTGTAGACAAAAGTGTTACAACATATTTTATCATGAATTAAAGAGACATACTATGAACTGATTTTAGATTGGTTAATTTAATTCAATCTTATTTCAGGTTTAACTTAGATTTCCTTATGTTTATTTATCTTTAATTATTATTATTTTATTTATGGAAAAGTGGAGACATATATGAAAAAAAATGATGCTTTTAGAACTTGTCTCTAAGTAATTGCTTATGCCTTCAATGCAAACATATTATAGTTATATCAATAAAATGATAACTATAATACACAAACACTTTAAAATTTATTGACCATGAAGTTATGTACTTCAAAACATTAATATACACAGACACACGAGAATAAGGTGGGGGACTCGCATAAGACATGTTCTACAATTCTTTTCCTTTGAAAACAATGAATGCACATACTTAACTTGTCAAAATATATATGCTTATTATATATTGCTGTGTCAAATACATACTCATGTTGATTTGATTTATTCATGTTACTATTCTCTTTGAGAAGCTTGCTTAGAGTTGCTGCTTGTTTGACCTTTTTATCAAAATTAGCTAGGCTATTACCCTCATTGGATTTTGGTTGTTTGAATCATCAAATTATGCACAGATTCTATCATTCTTCTTTTAACAAGCACTTTGCTCAATCTACTTCAAAGCATTAATATACACAGACACACGAGAATAAGGTGGGGGACTCGCATAAGACATGTTCTACAATTCTTTTCCTTTGAAAACAATGAATGCACATACTTAACTTGTCAAAATATATATGCTTATTATATATTGCTGTGTCAAATACATGCTCATGTTGATTTGATTTATTCATGTTACTATTCTCTTTGAGAAGCTTGCTTAGAGTTGCTGCTTGTTTGACCTTTTTATCAAAATTAGCTAGGTTATTACCCTCATTGGATTTTGGTTGTTTGAATCATCAAATTATACACAGATTCTATCATTCTTCTTTTAACAAGCACTTTGCTCAATCTACTTTTATTGACTGCATGAAATATGCTTTTGTCCATATTTCTACTTTATGTTACCATTCTTTGTAATTGGTAATTAGCTAATCTTGAAAATGACTAGTAATATGTACCAATAATAGAATTTTGCATGTCACATTCCCTCCATTAACCTAAGTATTTAAAAAATTGCTTTTGGCATGAAACAATAGCATTTATCAACTATCATGATTGAAAAGTTTCTCATTAATGATAATATGGTCATTTCTTACATGCCAAGGCTAGTTAATGCTATTTAACAACCAAAAATAAGGCTGGATGTAATTTTTGAGGATTTTCTTCTTCTTCTTCTTCTTGAAGAAGCGCTGGAGTAATTTTGACTTAATTGGAAATTTTGATGGGAGTTATTTCGGAGTTGCTTTGGTCTTATATTTACATTTTCTATTACTTGTAAATTTTTGTAGTTTCTGTTATAGTACTTATTTAAAATTTCTTTCTATTTGCTACCTTTCTAATATTGGTAAGTCAACCTTTGCCGGTTGACAGCCAAAGCACACATTTTTATTGTTAACATTAAAATTTATTAATGAACTTATTAGATTGAGTGTTCCAATAAATTAATGGCTTCTCTCTACTTTTAATTATCTATAAAATTATTATGTTTGCTATTAAAACTTTAATAAAATTGATGTACAGCCTTAAACTAGTTCATTTTTTAGTATGTAAAATAATAAATCTTTTATTTAGCTTGATTCAATTAATAATAAGTACTTTTAAATGAAACCCATTTAGAAGTCTTTAAATAGAGTAAGGAAGGCATGACTTGTAAGAAGTTATGTAACCGACTCTAGCTCCCATAAAATTATGAATTTAATTATTAAAAGATGGGAGAATATTCATTTTCCTAAGATTAGCCATAAATTATTAGGATAGATAATTAAAATAAAAAATAATGGATATCACATAGTTTATAATATTTTGATAAATTTCTTGTGCTGCTATGCATTGAACATAAACCTTGATTCATACATTAAGATTTTGAACATATAAAATATTTTTATAAAATATTTCAGAGGGGTTTATATGGAGGATTTTTAGTACAACTATCATTAAGCTTGGGCAGGCTATTGGTGTATCCGAAGATAACATAATTCCTTTGATGGGGAATGTGTGTGTTTTACAGTTGACCCCATTTATAGATAAGTTGAGTAGACATACTCAACTCTTCACTTGTTATGAGCCCACAGAATAAAATTACAAAATAAATAAATTATAAATTGTATTTCTCACAATTTCATTGATTGTGAATGATATATTCAGTCTTTAGATTAAAATGATTTACAGCATTTTAAATCTTTCAAAAAATTTATACAGTGTAAGATTTCATTTAATAATACAGTTTCTTTTTTTACTCTATTTTTTTACTTACATATAAAATTATTTGAACATATTCATATTTTCCTTCATTTTATAAGCACACTAGTGAAAACTTCAATTGCTATACTAACCTAATTGTTGCAGAATTTGTAAAAATACTCTAGTACTGTGATGAAATTTTCTTTCATACCCTTCTTACTATTTTCATGCTTATTGCATCGCTTATACTTTAAATTGTAAATGTCTAATGTTATATCCACTTAATTAATATTTAGCCTATTTTTAAAATGTACTTAGACTCTTAAAGTCTAACCACTTTTTCTTTTTTTAGCTGTGCCCTACTGTATTTAAAACAAAAGTATGGTAGATCAGGAGCATAGAACTGGACCTGCATTTAAAGAAGAATCTAAATAATAACTGGGAGAAGTTAATTTATTTTTGTATTTTTATGTGAGAATCAACTTTATGAATGAACATTTGTAAATTAAATATTTTGTGATGTGTGTAAATTATTCTTTCATATCATTTGTAATTTCATATTATAAATAATGAATATTTGAGTTAAAATAATTGAATTTTCTTCCACCCATAGATCTTTATAAAATAAGGTAGTATCTAATGTTGAGTTAGAATTACCTAACTCAATATTAAATACTACCGTAACACTCATTGTTAGATTATTATATTTAATCTAATAGTGAGGCATTACATCTACTTTAATGATTTAAGATCAATACTAAATTAGATGTATTATTGGAATAATGTCAATTAAGTCATCTTTAAATCATGTTAATTGATTAAGTAATTAAGGGTTTATGTCTTATTTAAATATGTTAGGGTTTAACCCCTATCCTTACCCAATTAAGACTAATTTTTTGATTTTTAGATCAATGACCAATCAATAAATTATTGGTGTATTATTGATGGTAAATTTCAGATTTAGATTAAGTATCATTTACTTAATCAAGTTCATAGGATTCTTATGTTCAATTTTAGCTTAATATCAAATTAAATAAATCAAGGTGTCCAAATCAACGTTAAAGTTCTCTAACATACATAAATATTACATTGATTAAAATAATGAATAATTAAAGTTAATCAAATCTTAAATCAAATATAAAAGGAATTAGCAATTGATTATAAATGTAAAGCAATTAAATTCCATACAATTTGGTTATTAAGTTCTACTTGGTCGCACAAGCAATCAAAGATTCTAACATTAACATTTGATATAAAAATATTTAAGCAATTTTTTAAGAGACTTAAAGCATGTTATTTTAGGATAAGTGATAAATTTTACATTAGAATTCACCTACAATTTCATACAATGATATATTTTGGCTCCATTAGGGTCTTAGAGTCATTAGAATGTGAAAAATCACAAATTCGGGCAATTTCGGACAGTTCTGGGCACTTCAGACATTTATAGACGCTACGGGCGTTGTGGTGCGCAGTAGCTCTTCTTGGACGAGAGCTAGGCAATACGACGCACTGGGGCGCCATACTTTATGAAGCGCGGGCGCTGCGGCTAATTTCGGCGCTGTGGCGCGCCACATCGCTTTTAGCCACTGCCGCGTGCTACGACGTCAAATTTCCCGAGAGCTGGATGCTACGACGCGTTGTAACGCTCCCTGGTCGAGAGCCAGGTGCTACGGTGAATTTTAGTGCCGCGGTGCATTTAATTTAATTTCATCAAATTTATATGCTGCTACGGCGCACTGCGGTGGATTCAACCTGAGATTCAGGCGCTACGGCGCGCTGTAGCGCCCTACGGTGATTTTGCCTGTGCAAAAACTATGATGGGTCTCATTTCGCACTCAAATACACTCAATTTTGGGCATCTCACGTGTGGTGTCATATACAATGGAAAGACGTTCCGAGATATTTCCATTGATACCAAAATCACTATGAATGGATCATTAACGAACATAAATTAAAGCTCTAGCTACAAGTATACAAAATTTCACAGTTTTTGACATAAATTTTAATGGAGAACTTGAGCTTCGATCAGACTCATTGAGTCCGATTGAGGCTCGACGATCATACATAGCTTCCATATGACAGCTAATTGAAATGACATTCACAATACTTTGATAAATCATGAAAAGAGTAGCAAGGAAAAGTGAAGCAAATTGGTACCTTTGACCTTGCAAAAATGGAGGAATAAGATAACTTTATTTTCTTTAGGAACTTTGGAGGAAGGAACTTCTTTTTTCTTGGGAGCTTGAGGACTTGAAAATTTCTGCAGCAGCAAGCACAGCAAGTGAAGGGAAGCGGAGGAGAAGCTTCAGCTAGAGAGCAAAGAAAGGGAGGAGAGGGTTGAGCTGGGCTAGGGGAGAAGAGGAGGGATTTTCGCCTTGCGTGCGAATGGGAGAAGGATGGGGGTGCCGAACGCAGGGAAAAAGAGCCGACCAGGAAAAAGGGAGAAAATGGTTTTAAATAAATAATTATTTATTTAATTTCTAATTTTCAATTAACCCAATTTCATAATTAAAATTGGATGAATAAATGGGCTCTGAAAAATTCCAAAAATTCACCCATGACTAATTTGAGGGTGAGGAATTCAACGACGAAGTTGGATTTTAATTTCGATGATTATTTAATTATTCTATTTTTCGGTGTATTTTAAATATATTAAAATATTTGCAAAAATCCGATGACTTCTAAACACGTTCAAAATATCACCCATAGCTAATTTGGGGGGTGACAATCGCAATGACGAAGTTGGATTTTATTTTGAGGTCAAATTAATATATATCAATTTTCAATTAATTAAATATTATTAAAATATTCCAAATATTCGATTGAGCTCCGAATCGCTCCAAATCTTCGGGGATTGGTTCTAATGATTAGATGAACTCTATGGAATGCTATTTATGTTACAATTAGGCTAAAATTAAGCTAGATAATAACCTAGAGTTATTACAGTATTACATGGATATAATGGCTAGCTTAGCCAATTTGGTTGTTATGACAGTTTTAATGTAGGCACATGTCTAACAATGAATATTTCAGTTAATTTAGTTCACTTTTAGTATTTGTACAATATTTTCAATATTTTCAGTATTTTCAGCATATATTGTGTATACAGTATTTTCAGTATTTTAATTTTGGTATATTATGTAAGCATATTAGGATGCTAGAGTTACTTCAGTTTTACTTAATATTGCTTATATTGAAAAATTAGCATACGTATAATTGATCATATTTTTTTAAAATGCTTCTTGTACTTAGTATTTTCTTTTATATATATTCACGGTGGATATTCTCTCTAATATTGTTTTTCTTAAGACTATTGTTACATTTACACATTAGTATATACTAAAATATATAAATAAATACATTATTAAATGAATACAATTCTTTGTGGGGCCACAACCATTAGTTTGGTAATTTCTTCTTGATCTCGGCTTCTAAATACATACTTATTTAAGATGCGGATTAATGCTTCAACGGGTCCTGAGCTCGGTGACAATCTCGAATTGAAGAATCTGGATCCTAGTCTGGTTTTGGTTCTTTTATTATTTTTTTTTGTATTATGGATTATTTCAATTTTACTGTTTTGGATTGCTGTATTCTAATAAACAGTTTAGCTCTCACCCGTATTAAAAAAAATAATAATAAAAATTTGGCCGGCAGACCCAACTAAATGTTCGAAAATTTATCAAAAAATGAGATAATTTTTATTGAAAAAAACAAATATGCCGGACACATGTATACAAATTAGTTTATAATTCAACTTAATTAATTTTAAATTCTTAACGTCCAACAAAAAGCAATTTTCAAAAACCTCTCCGGATGAAATGTCAACATACAAATGAAGGATTTCTGCTTGATTGTCTTCAAATTAAGTGCAAGCGCAGTCATCCCTTCCCTTCCAAAGCACTCCGAAGGAAGGGAAGCAGATGGGCCAATCTTTGAGCTGCGGACAGTCGCTCATCGAGCAAGATATAATCTCCGCCGTTCAAACCGGAGATATCAGAGCGGTCGAATCCATTCTCCAGCTTGATTCCAGAATCCTCCGGCGAAGCTACCTTTACAAAGACCTCTCCCTTCTACACATCGCTGCCTTGAAAGGCAATTCCGAGGTCTCTCTCTCTCTCTCTCTCTCTCTCTCTCTCTCTCTCTCTCTCTCTCTCTATCTCTTCTTATATTTGAGTGTTCTCTCTTCTTTTCATCTCCGTTGATGCATTTTCAGATGCTTTCCCTTATTCTGGAGCGATGGGATGACCCGGATGTCCTCAATCGGCACAAACAGGCAAGCAGAGCTCATAAAGATTTAATCTTTTCACAAAGTTCTTGCCTTTTTGAGTAAAAAACTGATCTTTCATGTGATTTTAATCTGCAGACTCCCCTTATGCTGGCTGTAATTCGTGGGAAGACGAATTGCGTTGAGCAGCTCCTTAGCGCTGGAGCAAACGTTTGTTCTCTTTTTTCAGCTTAATTTTTCCTATTTTCTATTTTTTTAATTCTTTTTTTGTTTTTACTTCTGTTCAGATCTTGAAGTTTGATTCAGTCTATGGAAGAACTTGTTTGCATTATGCAGCCTACTACGGCCATTCAGATTGTGTGCAAGCAATTCTGCAGGCGGCTCGCTCGAATCCTATATCAGAATCTTGGTCAGAGCCAACAAAGCTTTTGCCTTTGATTAATTCAGACTGGTCTGAAACTCTGAAAATCTAAAAAAATTTCTTGCCCCTTTTTTGTTCTTATTCTCAAATTATGGCAGGGGATTTATCCGTTTTGTAAATGTTAGAGATACGAAGGGGCTAACGCCGTTGCATCTTGCTGCAAAGCAAGGTCAGATGGCGTGTGCCCGATTGCTATTGGATAAAGGAGCTCTTGTCTCTGCTTCCTCAGGCAGCTACGGGTAACTTCGACCTCTCTTTCTGAAAACCATTAGAGAATGTTCAGTCTAGTTTAACTTTAAAAATATTAACTTTCTTAAGCTTTTGGTTACTTGCATTTCAATGTCTGGTATTATATTTGAGCAAGGTTTTCTTATATTGAAAAATTGGATTCTCTGAGCGCTTACTTAGTTGATTTGGCTCTTCAAACATAGTTTTTGAAAACGTTGAAAAAACTTCTGACAACTTTGATCCTCTCTTTGCGAAAGCCATTAGAGAGTATTTAGTCTAGCTTAACTTCAAAAATATTTACTTTCTTAAGCTTTTGGTTTCAAAAAATGATTTGATTACAAGTTTTTTAATGATTGGTGTCCTATTTGAGCAAACTTTTTGTTGATCAAAGCGAGTTCTTTATGGGCAGTCGCCACGGCGCGGCGTGGTGCCTAGAGCTTGCTCGCAAGGCACCAGGGCGCTACGACGTTCGACAGGAAAGCGCTACGGCGCGCTGCAACGCCTGACGCTCGCAAAGCAAGCCCTAGAGTGTGCCACAGTTCCTAACAATAGGGAGGGCGTTACGGCGTGCACTGACGCTCGCGGTTCAGCGGACCCATTTTGTGAGGGGCTATAAGTACTTTCTAAGCCCTTTTTAGAGTTAAATCTCAAGGTTTTTCTTTGGGGTGTGTTCGATGGTTGTTCCAAAAAAAGACAAACTCTAAAAGGCTAGGTAAGGGTTTCAAAACCCTAAAATTTTGTAATCTCATCTCCAATAGTGAAATATTATTCGTTTTCCTCTCGGTGGACATAGGTGTTCGCATCAAACCATGTAAATTTCTTGTTTTGTATTGTGGTTGTGCTTGCACGTGATTTGTCTTTGCTTTATTTTGATATTTGTTCAATATTTATATTGTTTGTTCTGCATTAATCGAACCCTAAGATCCTAACACTTTTCTTAGAGGAGCCGTTTGGAATAAGGTAAAATACGTGTAAATTAGTTTTTTTCGAGGGAATTGATATTACTGGCGTTTGATATGAAGTAAAACAGGTAAAAAAATTTTACACTGTATTTTGATTTTGTGTTTCTTTATATATAAGTAGAGTTAATAGTTTATGCTCAAATCGGATGAATTTGGAAACGCGGAGTCTTGCAACAAGTGAATGAGAACGAATTTCGTTCGATCTTTTGAACGAACCCAAGATTCTATTCATCTGTTCGTTCGAATGCATGAATCTCGTTTGAATTCTGTTGCGACTTCGTTCGAACGAGATTCACTCGAATGAACGATTGGACGAACGAGATTCACTCGAATGAACGATTGGACGAACGAGATTCACTCGAATGAACGATTGGACGAACGAAATCAAAGGATTCGCTCGTTCGAACGAACAATTCGAAGGATTAGTTTGTTAGAACGATAGTTCAAAGAATTCGTTCGAATGAACGATTCGTTAGAACGAATCCATTGTTCGTTCGTCTCATTTTAATGAAACCCTAAAAATTTTTTCAGAATATAAAGAAATATCTCATCCAATTTGCTCAAAACACCGCACTCACATATTACTTCATTTCAAATAGAAAAATATTAATTTTTTTGTAAAACTACCAATCATCAATAAAGTGACGTAATTACATTATCAATAAATTTTATTATAACCAGATTACACTCAAAAATTTCAAATTTTCTCATGATAAACACCCTCATAGTTAAAAGATAGGATTATCCGAAGGCTCTACTTCGTTGATTTGGCTCTTCAAACATTATTTTTGATAGCGTTGAGAAATTTTCTTATTAATGTATTGCGATAACTTTGATCCTCTCTTTGAGAAGCCATTAGAGAGTATTCAGTTTAACCTAGCTTCAAAAATGTTAACATTGTTAAGCTTTTGGTTTAATAAATTTTATTATAACCAGATTACACTCAAAAATTTCAAATTTTCTCATGATAAACACCCTCATAGTTAAAAGATAGGATTATCCGAAGGCTCTACTTCGTTGATTTGGCTCTTCAAACATTATTTTTGATAGCGTTGAGAAATTTTCTTATTAATGTATTGCGATAACTTTGATCCTCTCTTTGAGAAGCCATTAGAGAGTATTCAGTTTAACCTAGCTTCAAAAATGTTAACATTGTTAAGCTTTTGGTTTAAAAAATTGATTGGATTACTTGTTTTTGAATGATTGAAGTATATTTGGGCAAGGTTTTCTTATAATGAATCTAAAATTCTCTGAAGGTTATTCTTAGTTGATATGGCTCTTCAAACCTGTTTTTTGATAGCGTTGAAAAAACTTCTGATTAAAGCATAGTGATACATCAAACAATCAATCCATATTAACTCCCTTAGTTTATTCCCCAACTTTGTATTAAAAAAGCTTGCTTGACTGCAGTTTTCCAGGAAGCACACCTCTTCACCTGGCAGCTCGCCGAGGCTCCCTCGAGTGCGTTAGGGAGCTGCTTGTTCGTGGAGCAGACCGCCTTCAATTGGATTCATTTGGGTGAGCTATCAAAATTTGATTAATGGCCGAAAAATCGCACCCTTTTTATATGTGTTTATACTTGCAGGAGGACTCCATATATGATTGCTCTGAAGAGGAATCATATATGCGCCGCTCTGCTGAATCCATCCTCTGCGGAGCCATTAGTCTGGCCTTTCCCATTAAAGCTCATTGATGAACTCAACCCTGAGGTCAAGATTCTGTTGGAGAAAGCTCTCATGGAGGCCAACAGAAGAAGAGAAAGGAAGATCCTGAAAGGAACCGTTCACTCCTTGCCATCGCCTGCTCATTCTGAAATTGTGGATGATGACAAATTTGAGGTTTTTGTTCATTTTGAGCCTGTGTTGCTTTCTTTTAGTAGAGAATTGCAAGGTTTATTCAATCCTTATAACAATTTTATGTCATCTCTTCAAACAAGCTTCCTATAGAGAGTTTTATGCTCAACTCTAACTCAAATTTTCGAGTTTAGCTGGACTTAAGTAAGACTCAAATTAGAATCATTTTGACTTGAGAGTAGAGATTTGAAGTATGACCTATTCTTCATAAATTAGAGAGCAAACCAACTTAGAAGCATATGAAATATATAATATAAAGTCAAATAAGGCTCGAATTAGAGTTATTTTGAGTCAAGAGGCGAAATTTGAACAATGACCTCTCCTTCATAATTTAGAGAACAAACCAACACATTTGCTTACTTAGAGAAGCATATGGGATATATTACGCCTTAAATCAAGTGCAATGAGTCACAATTTGATTAGGAATGCATACTGATTATAGATATTATTAATTTCAAGTCAAGTCGAATCATAAATCCAGTGTGCAGCTGAGAGTGATAGTTGATTTGTGCCTCAACTCAAAATTTTGAGTTTAGCTTGACTAAGTAAGGCTCGAATGAGATCATTTTGAGTCGAGAGTAGAGATTTGAATTATGACCTCTCCTTTGTATACTAGAGAATGAATCATAAATCCAGCGAGCAGACCTAGTCTTGACCCTAAACTCAAAATTTTCATCGCAGGGCAGCAGCATTGAGCTTTGCTGCATCTGCTTCGAACGAGGATGTGCGATCGAAATGCAAGGCTGCGGGCACCAGATGTGCGCGCAATGCACACTCGCATTGTGCTGCCACAACAAGCCGAAGCCCAACTCACAGTGCTTGCCGCCGGCGCCTGCATGCCCGTTCTGCAGAGGGGAGATTGCCCTTCTGACGGCAGCAAAGCCGAAGGCGAAGGACGGAGTGAGCGCGGAGAATTCGCCCGTGCGGCGGACGTCGGGTGATGGGAACTGCACCTTCTCCTTTGCTTCAGCCATGGGAGCTATGGGAAGAATTTCAGCCGGCAGTGCAGGTAATAGTAATATGATTGAGAGACTTTGAGCTATTGTTTGGATTGTTGTTGTGTAAATTGTATTCTTAATTTTTTTAGGGTTTAGAGAAAGGTTTGTCGCTGCCATTTTCTGGATTCAATAAGATACATACACGTGGTGCGTGAGGTGGTGGTTAAATTGTTTATAAATATCTACAACTATATTAAATTGAAGAGTTATATACTTACAACCTTATATACATCATTATATATTCCTAGCATGATGTAAAATACGTATTTTTTTGGGGTCTTTTATGCAAAAGTTGATTATTTAATTCTTTTTTATTTTTTTTATTTTCTATTTTTAATATTTTGGGAGCTAATTTAAAACTAATTATTAGCTGGAAAATAAATGTTTTTAAGTTATTTATATTTATGATTTTGATAAGTGAATCTTAATTAAAATTAATTTAATTTAAATATTTTAATGATGATAAATAAAGTATTATTTCTATGAAAAGAGAAATGCTATTAATATCAGTTGATGTAATATTCAAAAAAATTCAATTAGTAGGATTTTGATATTATTTTATTAATGTTTATTTATTTATATTAAAATAATGTAAATGTTATTTTTAAAATTTATATTGAAAAAAAATTCAAATTTTATTGAATGAGTTTTTTTGATGGCACATCAGTATGTATAAATAGTATTTTTTATATCAAAAGTTCTTATATATAATTATTATAAATGTCACCTCCAATATTATTCCATAACCCCAATTTGTTTCTCAATATAAATCATTTGCACACATTGACAACAAAATTATAAATAATAATAAAAAATAATTTATATTTTTTTAATTATTTAAGAGATATGTAATTAAATTTACTTATTAAATAGTCAAGTTATTTGTATAATATTTAAAAAATGAAAAATATTATTTAACTTTCAAATAATTTAAAAAAATTAAATATTTAGAATTTTTATTTAAAATATATATATTTAAAGATATACACAAAAAAATAGATTTAATTATGATTTTGGTGAGAAAATAAATATTTTGTATTTTTGTGCGTTATATAAAAGATAAGCTGTATATTAAAACTCTAAAAATATATTTATTTTGCATCAATAAATGCTTACTATAAATTTCATCATCTATAAAATAAAAATATATTAAATAAATAAATAAATAAATTATTATTATTAAAAATAGTATTTCACATTTACTTGACAAATTTATAAGTTATTAGCATTTCAATATCTCCAATATGTTAATAATGTTATATGATGCTTTTTAAAATCTATCTTTTATAGAAAATTAAGTGAATTTTAAATATGAATTAAATAAGTGACCAGTAAAATTTAAATCAAAGATATGAGATAACAAATTATGAACATTAACTGATTGGTCGCATAAGATATCATTACTCATTGTAGTCGCATACATTAGAAATTCTTCAAAAGAAGATACTTTGTCTACTTTGGTTGAATAATATCATTTGTTCTCAATTTTTTGATGATAATTATCAAATATTGGTATCTTCTAATAACCAATTTAGGTTCATTAAGAAGGTATAAGATATAAGGTCTTAAAAGTTATAGAAGCTAGATTAAGCGATATGTCAAGCCTTACAAAGCCTTAGTGATTAGTGGGATTGGATTAAGGTCGAGTGAACCCCATTGGCTTAGGTTGGTTGAATACTGCCCGATCCAAATATTAGGGTTAAAATAACTAGTTGCAACATAAACCTAAGGTTCTAAAGGTGGTTGGTGAAGACGTGATTGGGTTAGGGTTAAAGCATCATCAACATGGTTAATGAGGTGGTACGATAGTATTGGTTTGATACCACTTGGAAAAACCCTAATTAGGACTTGGCTTGAATATGAATGGGTCATCATTAGTAAAACAATTAATCTAAATCTTATGACTAAAGCAAGAAGAAAAAGAGCAAAGCCATGCATGATTATTTGATGGGCTCCTTATATTTGAGCAAGTCAAAGGCCTCGAGGCTCATAAGGGCTCTATTAGACCTCCTTTTGGACTTACACAGCAGCTCTTGGGTCGAATTGGGCCGATTCAACATCATAGTATGGCATCTTATTAATGGAGGAAAGAGAGTTGGTCATCATACGGTTGTTACAACAAAGGGTTTCTGGAATGTTTTAGGGAGGTGAGACATCTGTTTGTAGGGAGGGGTCAATCGGGCAGCCGGGTAGGGGGACGCACAATAGGGGCTAGGGGGGCCTGGCCCCTTCCCTGCATGCCCTAGGACACACATGCGTGAATCACACAAAGGAGGAGAGAGAAAGGTCTGGGAAAATAAAAAGTTGAAATTTAAATTAATCGCATTTTTTATTGTTTGATTTTCAAATTTGACGAAACTTGACTGGGAGGTGCATATTGATGAGACAAACATCCTTGATAAAAAACTTTCAATTTGGAGCTACATTTTATTTTATATTGATTTTTGAAGGTAAGAACTTATAAAATTAATTACGGGCAATCCGGTACTTCAATTTTGACGAAACTTTTTATGTAGTTTTTTTTATTATTCTGAATCCGATTGCACTAAAAATTTTGAATTTAGACTTGTATGTATTTTTTTTATTTTCTAAAATTAAAATTTTCAGAAATTAATTTAAGGATATCAGTTATCCAAAATTGCTCCCAAACATGGGCATTACTATCGAAAAAACATACTATTTCTGTAAGGATCTATTTAAGTGGTAATAAGTGAAACTTTTAAATATCGAGACGTCTTTTCAGATAACGATGGAGTTCCTGATAAGAACTCAAAAGGTAAGTGTGCTCATATGGGACCACTCCCAGGATGGGTGACATGCTAGGAAGTTATCTTATGAGAGTAACATCGTGAGACCTTTCAAGCCAAAGCGGACAATACTTTGGTGCTTAATAGTTTGAGCTGTTATAAATGGTATTAGAGCAGACCATAGGGTGTTAGATAGGGGTTAAGTGCCATATAGGCTAAAGTACCATTTTATGTGAGCATCCTCTTGAACCAAATAGGAGTTAAGTGCTATATAGGGTAAAATACTATTTTATGTGAGTAGCCTCTTGAACCCATGATGGTTAAGGTGCTGCATGATTGTGGGTGCCTCTTGAGCCTGTAGGGGTCACCTCTAGTCCTATCTACCCAATGGATGACTATTAGATATGTGTGTGGATACTGACGAGGACGTCAGTTACTTAAGTTGGGGAGATTGCAAAGACCCACTTAAGTAGTAATAAGTGAAACTCTTAAACATTGAAGCGCATTTTTAGATAACAGTGGAGTTCTTGATAAGAACTTCAAAGTTAAGCGTGCTCATATGGGAGCACTCTCAGGATGGGTGATCTGCTGAGAAGTTATCTTATGAGGGAAAAATTGTGAGGCCTTTCAAGCCAAAGTGAACAATACCTTAGTGCTTAAGAGTTTGGGCTATTATAATTTCTAACGGTGTATTTGGTTTGACCTAATTTTCAACTACCTTGAGATCCTAATTTTGGCTTAATCTAGTCGTGTTTTGGTCCTAATTATCTTAGTAAGGATTTGAGTTGTCACATACTCTTCTACATACTTCCTACTTGAAGTTTATTCTAATCAATTGAAGATATTAATCTACTAGATTCTAACATAGATGCTTAACTTTCGATTCATGCTTATTTTCAATATAGACTTAACCTACTTTAGCTTTAAGGTTCAATCTGATCAAATCTTATAAGATGCAATCTAAACTTGCATTTAGAATTTCTATGCCCTCAAACTAATGTAACACTCATCTTATAATTCTAAACAGATCAAAGTCTAATCTTATACTTAGGGTTATTTTGATTATTTTGATTAAAAATATTCTTATTTTCATACCAAAAATATATCTTTGCAATTTTAGTATCAAAATTTACTAGATTCTTCAAAAATTGATTCCAAATTGTTTAATGAGTTCATTGACATCTTAAATTTGATTTTTTTATCTTTACATACCCTAATCCTCACTAATCATTCTTAAGCATCATGTAAAATTGATTAGTGATATACTCATTACAATCTTGATTTTATTTTATTTTATTATTTTTTATATTTTTCTAATTAAAATCATTTATAAATTCATACTATTTAAATTTATATTCATCAAATGAATATTTTTTTATTGTATATTCTTGTGTAAGTATAATATTTTTCATTTTTATCAATTTCTTTTTTTTACAACCCAACCATTTATATAAACATTAATTTAAAACAACTTATTTAAATTTAGAGCATTACTAAACTTACCCATAAATATATACAAAAAATATATAGATGATGTGTCGATCTAATGAGTAAATAAATGCTGATTTTGAAATTTGTTATATTCTGAACTATTAATTCAAAATTAATAATATTTATTCACACAATTGAAAGCTTTTATATGCTTATTATAATTATGTTTAGTTATTGTAAGTAAATATTATTACAATTAATACAAATAATTATTTATGTTATAATAAAGTTTAATTACTTAAGTTTAATATTAATTAGCATAATTATATTATAGCCTTAGTTGTTATTATCAAATAACTCATAATAATAATTATAAAAATTTATTTAGCATCTTAATATTCACATAATTTATTTTTAGTACAACTAATTTCTTAAATTATAAATAGCTAACTTATGTTTAAGTTAGCTTAAATATGAAGGCTATTTGGTTCAAATTTAAGTAGGCTTAAATTAAGCTAAGTTAAGCAAAGCTGAAAATATTTATAATATCCATCACTAAGTAATTACACAGTAACAACATTAAATCTAAATTTTTTAAAAAATTGTTAAGAATTTCAATGTTTTTCTTACTGATTTTTAGCTAAAAAAATCATTAATCACTATATAATTGTCAAATTCACTATATTATTTTAAATATCATAGTATTTTGGATTTATTTAATTTTTTTGAGAATTTTCTAAAATTTATAAATTTATTTGAGTTGTTAGAGATTACTATAATTAAAATAAATAGACAAAATTAAAATTAAAATTGTAATATTTAAATTGTTAGTGGTTACCAAAAAGACACTCGGCTTACAGGTAGAGAAGAGGATCAAGCTTCGCTACCTTTGAGTCGCTAACATAGGAAGGCCACCCTCGAGGAGGACTCTTGCAAAGTGGTGGAGAGGGTCAAGTTCATAGTTTGCTCTTGGGCTGCTTGCTTTCTTTCTCTTGCTAGCTGGTTGTGTCTAATCAGGTTAGTTTTGTCCATGATACCAATTTACATGATTGTGATGTTCTTTATTTTGAATTATTGTCTGCTGAAAATAGTGGCCATCATTAGGAGATTCTTGTGGGAGGGAGCATATGGTGGTGGCTTCATAGTGGTCATCATCAGGAGATTCTTGTGGGAGGGAGCATATGGTGGTGGCTTCAACTACCCATTGAAATTGGCACGCTAATGACTGGTGTTACCAAGGGGCTCCAAGATCTCATAGTGGCCGACTTCTGGATGAGGATGGAAATTGATGCAGTGGCCGACTTCCACAACTGTTAGGGAAGAATGTGGCAGATTTAGTAGTCCAACATGTTCGGATTCACCATTATGAGAGGGATTTATCTAGTGGATATTCATTAGTTTTGGAAGCATTTTGTCCAGTCTTGTCTACTTGACAGAGGCTGACTAGAATGCTTAGTCTTTTTGTAGCATCTGAGAGCTTTAACTGGGCCCACATGAGGGTTGCTTTTTTTGGTAGTTTATGCAGGATTTTATCCCCATAAACATTACTTCATAGGAGAAGATTGTCCAGCATAATCAGCTTTATCTGGGTTGTACGATGGTGGATGATCGTGAGCACTTTGCCACTAGCTACCCTTTTGCTAGGGCTATTCAAAAGGTTTTTGTCTGGTGGGAACCTCTAAACTCTCCACTTCCAAATTAAGAGTAGCTTCTTGTGCTCTATGCGGGCGATCACACTAACAGGGGGAGGTGTTTTTATGTAACAACCCAAGTTGAGCTCCCAAAAACTATCAATGGGTCATAATCTATAGTAAGATGTCTGGACCACAGCTCTATAGGAGTTTTCTTATTAAGTGCTGCAGATGGCAGATAGTTTATCAAGTAGTATGCATAGTCCAAGGCCTCTACTCAATTGGCTCTCTCTAACCCAGCATTGGATAATATACATCACTCCTTCTCCACTAAGGTATGATTCATTCATTCTGTTGTGGTGTTTCTCTCATTATGAAGTGATGTTCTATTTCTGAATTTTGATATTCCTTTATAAATGAATCAGAAGTAAATTCTTTTTCCAATTTGATTTTCTACCAACTTCTTCTTCTAATTTATGAAAACCTCCAATGCATTTGCTTTGCTGTTCATTGTGTACACCCATACAAATATGGAGTAATCATCTATATAGGAAGCAAAATATCTATGACCACCGAATGATATTGTTTTCATTAGTACACAAACATCTGTGTGTATATACTCAAGTATATATTTGGCGTTGTGGAGGCCAATACCAAAGATTTTGCATGTTTTCTTGCCAAATATACAATACTCATAAAATTATAATTTACAAGAAGTTATATTTTTAATGAGTTCGTCTCTCTCCAGTGCTCTCAATAAAGGCTCTCTTGCATGTGCTAGCCTCATACATGAATCACTACATTAAATCACAACGTCATAGCATCTTCTAAATCTTCAACCACTGCTACTTTACATGTCATTGTATTCCCTGAAGATAGTAGAGATTATGTTGTCTAGCCTCTCTCAAGTAAGTCATTGCACCAATATTGATCTTCAAGACCTGTACATGAATCACTACATTAAAGTCCATGACTTCTAAGGCCCTAATAGATAGAAAGTTATTCTTGATATCTGGTACATGTTTAACTTTTTTCAATTTTTGAATTGTCCCTACATGTGTCCTAATCAATACACTTCCAATTACTATGATATGACACGTAACATCATTCCCTATTGTGACTGCATTGATATCTATTTCTCTATATGAACAAAACCAATCCTTTTGGGAACATATGTGGTACATTGCACTTGTATCCATAATCAAATTGAAGCTGTCAGATATTAGACCTATTAAAACAGTAACAAGAGATACCTCTGAATGATGTTAGCATTTGTCTTTGAAGATCCATTTGCTCGTTGCTTTTCTTTCAATTTTGGATAATCTTTCTTCCAATGTCATGTTTCCAAATAGAACGTGAACTGATTGAGCCTAATGCTCAGTTTCTAAATTTTCCTCTCTTCAAGAACTTAGCACTCTTCTTTGGCCATTACTTTTTCTTTTTTTTTATCTTCCTCTATGGAGTGTAATAACCTCTGCTATATATGATTTGGTAGACTCATTATCACTTCTCCCGAATACGTAGTTCACAAGGGCTACAGTCACCTCGTTATACCTCAAAGAATTCTTCCCATAAATAATTATCATGGTGAAGTGCTCAAACTCATCTAGCAATGAGTTTAACAAAAGCAGAGCCTTTTCTTTATCCTCCATAATTTCATCCAAATTTAATAATTTTGCCAGTAACTTCATGAACTCATTAAGGTGTTCATTTATGGAGATTCTGCTTCTCATTTGGAATCGATAGAGCCACATTTTCATGTGGAGTCAATTCTCCACACTCTTTGTCAGGAACTTGCTATATAAAAATTTTCATAGCTTCCCTTCAAAGTCTCCATCATCACTGCATACTTAATCTCTTAGGTTAAACAGTATCTAATCAAACAGTATGCACTATGATTCATTTTGATCTAATTCATCTCTGAAATTTTTTTCAATTTTTCTTCTCCATCAAGAACATCTTTGAGATTTAGTGCACATAGTGCGTTTGTCATCTCGCACTGCCACATACCGAAGTTGTTCTTCCCATCGAACTTGACCACATCAATCTTCGCTGGATGTGTCACAACTTGGTAGATAGATCTATTCACCACTGATGACGACGCAGTTCCAACCACCTCTTCTACTATATCTCCCATGTTTTCCTTTACTTTACAAAGCTCAATCAAAAATAATACACGGCTCGTAACAAAACTCTAACACTCAAGCGCACACAAAGAAACCTTTCTCTGATACCACTTGTTGGGATCTTTCCACTTGTTAAGATCTTGGTAGAGTTCAAACAATGCAGAACAATTGATGTAAATGATGAGCAAATCAAAATAAAATAAAGAAAATATGCATGCAAACACAATCACACCACAATGCAAGAGACTTATATGATTTGGTGCTAACACCTACATCTACAGAGTGGAAGCAGAGAAATTACACTATATGGAAAAGATTACAATAATTTAGGGTTAAGAAATCCCTTACCAAATCCTTAGGAGCTCTTTTCTTCCTTAATGGAGTAGCCACCCCATACAAAAATAAATGGAGGTTGTAGAATTTTGGTTTTATCAGCTCTCTAAACCTAAAAAAGACTTATAAAATATATATAGGGGGGTTCAGAATCGTGCCAGCTGAGTCGCGGGCGCCACGGTGTGCCGTGGCCCCTCTTCTTGGGTGTCTAAGCGCTGCAGCACGTTGGGGGCCAGCCTCTCGGGCGCTGCAGCGCGCTATGACGTCCGCTTCTCGGGTATTCAGGTGCTGCGGTACGCTATGACACCCGCCTCTCGGGCGACCAAACAGGCGTCAAGTGCTATGGCGCATTCTGACGCCTTCTAACGCTCGTTGTGGCACGCTGTGACGCATTTCCGAAACAACTCTTAATCAACACCTAGGCTCCTATGATGTCTTTACCGTTCTCAAATGGTGCCTTCCCATCATTATGATTGAATGCCAATATTGATAGTTCTTAATATGGTGAGCAAGATTCTTTGATGGTGTGGTTCTCAGAGATAATCGAAGTAGACTGGTGGCTTCTTCTGGAGCCTATCTCCAGGCTTGAACTGCTACTGTGGCTAAGATCCATGTGGTGCTGCTTCTGTGATGGGTGCTCCAGCATGAGACGTGAGTCGCGGGTGCCTAATGACCTGATCATTAAGGGTGACTGCAACAGCGATATGTATATATATATATATATATATATATATATATATATATATATATATATAAAAGTTTTCTTAGAAACCGTTTGGCTCTATGTTTGTTCATTTTTCTTGCTCTCTTTCAAGTTGTAAAGCACTTCGTTGAAGTTTGAAGACGAACCATGGCCTTAAACTGTGCCTTTCATCCAACGAATGTCATTCGGTCCCATGCAGTAAAGAAGATGCAGGAAAGCCAAGTATTATTCATACTTTTCAATAATTACAGGAGGAAAATTCATTTCTGAAGAAAAACGAAAGAATGAGGAGCCTATAAATAGTCATTCTTTTATTTGTTTTTCTAATACAGTAGTATTCTATTAGTTTCTGCATTCCATCTAAACATAAAGCAAAGCTGTTTATTTTTTTTCCTGTATTCTCTGCTTCTTCTCTGTTATATTTTCATCTTCAAGGAAAAAGATCATACATTCAAAGAACAAAAGTAATAAGCTTTTATCAATAGCTGTCACAATATTCCAAATGATACTACTTAATTCTACAGGGAAAGTATTCAACATGAAGAACTTCAACCCTTTAGAAAAATGGAGGCAACATCACCCATCGTTTGGGATACTTCAATCTTCCATCTTTCCCATCAAACAACTGCAAAAAAGAAAAAAGAATGGCAGATTTAGCATCAAATTCATTTGTAACAATTAAATTAGAGATACTGAAAGGAACTGTTATAACATTATCAATTAGGGAGTTTAATTTTTGAAAAAATATGAGCTCAAGTAAAAAGCAATTATGTGTACGGTGTATTGAATCCATGCTATAGAATATAAATTTTGAACCTCAACAACTACTCTATAGAACCATTTAAATAAAAAGTATATATATATATATATATATATATATATATATATATATATATATATATATATATGTGCTAAAGAGGTTGTAATGTTATTCTTGTATGGGGATTTCGGTGAAAGTAGAGAAAGTAGAAGCTGTGCTGACCTTGTTGAGCCTCCTGTGCTTCCCAACAGCCCAATTATACATGAAATAAGTTCCCACAGCTAGAAACAGATACCCAGGCAGAGTCTGCGTCGCAACATTGAACCCAACCCACTGATAGATCTCCGTTGTGTAATTCGCACAAGTCACATAATCGAAGAGGAATCCTCGAGGGATTCGGTAGCCATCAGCAGACCCCTTTCTCAGCTGCTTCAGCATGATGTGGCAGTAAAGGTTCGAGAGCTGGCAGATCCCCCCAAATAAAAGGCCTATCTTCCACTGAATCTCGCTGACAGGAGCGTAGCCAGGGCGGTTCACAGCGTATGCAATGCAGGCAGCGAAGGTCCAGTAGTAAGCGCAGTTTCTGCAGACGTTGGAGACAGGGGAGGTTTCATGGCTGAAATTGTGGACGAAGAAAGTTTCCGTTATGCGTTTGAGGTAGTGAAAGGTCCAGTAGCAGAGGGCGCACGTCTGGATCTCCTGTTTTTCCATGGAGGCGAAGTAGAAGATTGGGTAAATGAGCAGGGGGCCGACATACTCCCAGAAGAAGAGAGTCCTGTAGGAAACCTGCGGCCCCAAATCCTTCAGCACTACAGTCAAGAATTTTGAATCTCCATCTGCGTAATCTGCGAGCTTCTTCTGTGGGTTCAGCACTGTTGGCTTTCCGTCTGCTGATGATTTTAGAGGGAGGGTCAGGCGTTGCCTTGCTGGGTAGAACTTTTTGTCTGCATCATCAAAAAGAAAACCAATCATTTGTTTGTCATAAGATTTAAGAGGAATGCCACCATTCAAAAAAAAAATATTGTTATATAACTCTAAAATATATTTTTATATTAAATATTAGGATTTATGGAGACTATTTAGAGAGTTAAGTAAAATAAAATTTTTTTATTAAATTCATTTTTGTTTGTGGCTCATAAAAATATATTTTTTAAATTTTAAATCTTAGTCATCTATTTTTTTTTTTTTGAAAGATAATTAACATATTTCTTTAAAAAAATACATAAAATCAAATTAATTTAGATATTATTTGAATTTAAAAAATTATATTTATATTATTTTAATATAAATAAATAAATATTAATGAAATGATGTCCAAATTTAATTATGAATTTACTAAGTTAATCTAATTTTGATGTTTTATTTATAATAATTGAGATTTATTATTAAAAATTAAGATTATAAATCAATTAAAATAAAATATTTAAGTATTGATTAGAGTATTCAAATATTTTCCATTATACAAATAATATGTTTAGGTCATAATTTATAAATTATTGTCTATATATATATTAGTATAAGTATATCAAAATACTAACAAATTTATAAGAATAAAGAAGGGAAAAAAAATATTAAATCATAATTATATATGACATTTCCATTATACAAATAATATTAATAATAAATGTAATAAAATTCAAGTTAGTATTGCTATACTTATATATTAATATACATTAAAATATATAGATGATGTATCAATTTAATGTATAAGTAGATTATTGGTTGACTATACTATTTTAAGAGGGCATATATACAAAAATAAAAAATTAAACAAAAAATTCTTTTAATCTGAATATTTTGATGTATATTTTTATATAAACTAACAATTTTCTTCTTGGGAAATAGTGATTATAGCACTAATGAAAGAGCAAAAGAAAGTTTATTTGTAAACACTTACTCGATGAGTGAATAGCCTGCTGCAGATCGCTGACCATTGCCTGCATCAAATTAAAGATTCGGCTATAGAATTCGAAAAATCGGCAAAACACTTAAGAAAAAAGGAGAAGAGGTAACGAATCTTACAGAGAAATCGAGCTCCAAGCCGCCATTGATGAGCTCCTTGCCATTGCGAGTAAAGACGCTGACCCTCATTCTGTCTTAAATCCCTTCTTACTGAGGAGATCGAGCGGAACAGTATATGCAGGAATGGGAGTGCCTGCGGAACACGAGCTCCTCCTCTACGCTCGCCTTCTCCCATTTATAAGCGGGAAATGGCCGCCATCCTTTTCTTCATCGAAGAACGGTCAGCCTCTGCATTCGAATGATAGCGACGTTTTTCTACAACAAATTAGATGGCAGTCAATCTCTCGTGGGTTATATAAAATACGAAGATGCTTGAAGCTTGAATACTGATATATATTTTTTAATTATTATTAATTTTTAATAAAATTTTAATTATAATTTTAGCTTAATAAATTTTATTTATTATGAATTAATTATTAATTTTAAATATATTAATAATTATAGAATATTAGAAGAAATATATTTAAAATATTATAACAATTTTCTATAAAATAATAGAAAATGAATTAATACTGTTATTTAAACTTATTAATATCACACTTAAAAAATTAATCCAATAATATATAAATATTATTTTAATAGTTTGGATTGATACCAAAATTTTATTTGATGGATTTTCTGCCATATCTCTTAATTATACTCTCAATTTTTCTTACACAATTAAATGATTCTAATCAATTTATAATTATGATTTTACTTAAGTTAATCATAATTAAAATTAATTGGCTGCCTTTTTTTATTATTTAGCCAATTATTTTTCTTAATTATATTCTATCCATTGTGATTTTGAATGAAATTGGTTCTTGGTTGATACTTAAGCAGGTATTTTGGATCATTTGGGATTCAAAATTGAGTTGGATACTTAAGGGAACATGTTGGAGGAATTTTCGAGGCTTTGGCTGCTGTGAGGGTTTTTGGTGTGGTGGTTGTTCCATTGAAAAGAAGAAGAAAAGTTCCTAGAGATTTTGTAAGGGTTTGGAAACCCTAAAACTCATGTAACTCCTTCTTTACATAGTGAAATCTCTTGCTCTCCTCCCCATGAACGTAGGTGTTAGCATCGAACCATATAAATAGTTTTGTTTGTGCCGTGTTTGTGATTGCACGCATTATTTTCTTACTTTATTTTGTTTTGTTCAACATCTCAAACTTTTGTTCCGTATTGATTTATATCATAAAAAATTATTGACTATTATTACACTTACATATTAATATATATCAAAATATATAAAGAATATATTAATATAATATACAATTAAATTATTGATTGAATATATTTTTTTATGAAGCTTATACATAAAAAATATAATTTTCTTATTGATCATAAGTTTTTTTTTTTTTTATATAAACATAATATTTTATCTAAATCATAATATAATAATTGAATTTTATTATGCGACACTTTAGCAACAAAAAAAAATTGGAGGGATGTGATTTTTTTTTCTTATTTATATATATAACACAAAAATATATATTTAATTAATAATTTATTTATACATTAAATTAATATATCATTTATATATTTTAATATATTAAGAATATACACAGCCGAAAGCACACCGCATCTGTCCATTCATCAATCGAGCAAACACGATAGTCGATGCACGTGCTTCGTGGAATCATAACCGGAGAGTTGATTAAAATTATTTTTTTATTTTCAAATATTATACAGATGAATTAGAATTTATTCAATACCTCAAAAATACTCTATATTTTTTCTAAATAATTATTAATTTTTAATAAATTTTTAATTATAATTTTAATTAATAAATTTTAATTATTATGAGTTAAATATTAATTTTTTTTAATGATTTAATAATAGTTAGAAAACTGCTCTTATGAAACAAATAAAAAAGAAGGAAAAGAGCACGTGATCGGCCAGATGTTTGGCGGCAGCCGTCAATTTGACTACAAAATTATGTAATTTATTTTCAAAAAGTGAATTACTAAAGCTAAAATTTGTATTTGTGTCACTTAGTTCTTAGAGCCTAAGAACTAGATAAAAGTTAAATTTTATTATATGTTTTTTTTTAATAATTAATTTTACACTTACATATTAGTATATATCAAAATATTTAGATGATGCATCAATTCAATGGGTGAGTAAATTATTGATTGAATACATTTTTTTAAGACTTACACGATAAAAATAAAAATAAAAAAATTATATGAATCATAAATATTTTTGAATGAGAAATGCTGTTTAGACCGCTGACGTGGTACTCAAAAAAATCATCCAAAGTACTTTTCGTATATGCAAGAATAAATTATTTTAGTAAATTTCTCTCTTAATTTTTTACAATCATATAAATTTTTGTGAAAAATTTAATTTAATTTATTTAAATATATAAAATTTCTTCTTAAAATCTTTTTCTTATTTAATTTTTGGAGAAATTCTATTTTACTTTTGAGATTTATTGAATACTTTTATAGTAGGAAAATAGGTTAAGAACATTATCATACTCAATTTTTTGCATAAAATAAATTGATAAACATATTATAAAAACCGAAAATAAAATTTTAGAAATATTTATAGTGTATGAATCTTATTTATTTTATAATATGTGCTTTTAATTAATGTTGAACATAATGTATGCTAAATATATACTAAGATGTATCTATGTGTGTGGTATCCCATTTTCCTCACTTGATTTTTATTGTGATGCTATGTAGATAAAAAAATTAGATAAATGTTAGATTTGATAACGTGATTTTTATAGAGAAATGTTATTTAGATCTGCTGATCTATTGAGGTGGTGATACTTAAAAAAAATTATCCAATGAAATTTAATATTATTTTATTAGTGTTTATTTATTTATATTAAAATAATACAAATATTATTTTTAAAATTTGTATTAAAATGATGTTCAAATCTCATTTGATAAATTTTTTTAGTATCACATCAGTGAGTTTAGTAGTCGCATTAACAAATTAATCTTCATTAAGCTGATAAGAACAAACACTACAATTTTGTAGCTCAATGATTGAGTTATTGGATCTGAACACTTGCCAGATCAATTGATCAAATCTGCCACCATATATTTGAACTTATAAAGTTCAACTTATTAAAAATAATAATAATAATCTTCATTAACTGAATAATTATATTTGTTAAGACCAAATCATCAGAATTCTAACTCAAATGGGGGCTTTGCCATACCTTTAAAGAGCAATAAAGTTTGCTCATTGAGTAGTCCCACATCATTCTGAGGACATGCATACATGCATGTCCATGCTTCGTTAATCCCATAACTCCATGATTCTACCCCATGCATAAACCATCATCATGATGATCCCTGCCACTACCTTTAATCATCTGTTGACAGCCCAATAAACCCACTTTCTTAAACTTATTATCATTAATGTTTATCGCTTTTCTATGCGGACAATAATCTGTTTTTTTGTGTTTTGTTCTCCTCACATTTTTTTGCATGCTTAAACTCCTCTTTTTTCTTACAGAATAATTAGTTTTATGCATTAGTAGCCTAAATATGATTAACGAAAGAATAATGCTACAGTACCCCCAAATACCCCCAACTTTTGTTGATGAGGTGGCAGCTGACGTGGCGCAGCAAGCCACATCAGCTGCATAACCTAAAATGTTCACAGCATCTAATAATCACAGCACTTTTACCTAATAATCGCAGCACCTAAAATGTTCGCATAACCTAATAATCGTAGCACTTTTACCGAGCCGACACCTTCATCTGTTTGTCGCTTTGTCGCTCCCTCTCGTGGCTTCCTCGCTTCGTCGCTCCCTCTCCCAGCCATCACCACTTCGGCTTCATCGCGCCCTATCGTGGCTTCCTCGCTTCTTCGGCTTAATCTCCGGATCGTAGATCATAGATCCACCGATAGGTGACTGGAACCTTCTTCCTTCGTCGAGCTCGACTTCTCCGCTAGCTCAAGTTCAAGTTTGTTTTTTCACGTTCTTCTCCACTAGCTCAAGTTTATTTTTGTTTTTTCTTAATCTTATTTTTGATTCTTAAATTTTTTTCTTGGACAACTCCGCGTCCTCTTTGCTCGCCGTGCTCTTCGGTTCTTTTAGGGTTTGCTTCTTAAGTTCGCCATATGGCAGCACCCTCTTTGAATTTACACTAAATTTTCGGTTATTCTTATGTGTCATTTAAAGAGTCTGATGGTTATCAAATATATGAGTTTACACTAAATTTTACTATGAGTTTAGTGAGTTTTTTTTATTTTTGTGCTACATTACCTTTTAATCTTTTTCTTTAGAGCCAACAACAGTCATGGGTTCTATTAGATGAGCATTTTATCAGTGAGCTTCGTTTGGCTTTAAATAGGGTTGAACTAGCCAGTAAAACTGAATCAAATCACTTTGTGTACATTTTTTGACTTGTCAAATATAGAAGTAAATGGGGTGATTTAACTTTTTAAACCTCCTTTTTATCTCATTGATAAATCTTACATCACTGAATAAAATAAAAATCATTTGATTCAACTTGCATCAAAACAGTCCATCAAAGCAGCAGTTTTTTATTTTGAGTTGCAAACTACATTCCAAATCATATAAGGCTTTTTTTTTGTCTTTGTTGTTGTCCTGTTATTGACCTTAATTTTATAATGGAGGGTTATTTGCATGAGATAGAATTATTTGCACTTTACTGAAATGAATCCAAGCTTATTATTTCTTATTTATGTTCTATGCTTTATGATAGTTATCCAATGAATGTTTCAACTTAATGCAACAACATTTTTGTGATTTAATCGAGAAATAATCAATTTTGACCATGTAAGGCTAAAACAAATTTGCTTTAGTAGAGTTTGTTTGTGTGGGATTTGTAGGTGGGAGAGTGCCTTTACCATTGCCCATGAGCTTTTAACTTGAAATATGGGAATTAACTGTGATTCCACCAATAATAAATATTATCATCTAATTTGACATAAGGGATCTGTTGAATGCTGAATGAGGGTCTGGGATCAAATGTAAGGAGAACTATTGAGTTGCAAAATTTGAATTATTGGTGCTGTAGCGGGCGACATCTTGTGAGGCAGAATTTATATGAATAGAATATTAAATTTTCATGTTCCGGTAAGATCATCAACCTTAAGAAAAGCAAAGAATTGTTCCTGAATGCGAACCACTATAGACATTCTTTTTAAATGAGATGCAAGTTGATATCTGTGTACAATCTGCTTTAGATTTGGATTGTTGATTCAATATGAAAAGACTCTTGTTTTTCTATAGTTTGAAAGTTTCAAATTGCAATCTTTATTAATTTTTTTTTTGTTAAATTCATTAGTTTCTTTTGTAAGCAACCCAAAAATAATGATGCATATCTTTTTATGGTGCTATATTATAATTGGTTGTCATATGTTGAATTATAGTTTCTATTTTTTCAAAGTGTCTTTCTTTGTCTTTGTAATACTATAAAAGGAATGTTGGCTGACTATTTTGTTGCATACCCATAACTGTGCTCCATCTGCATCTTCTCCTCCCTAATTCCAGCATATGCTCAATTATGTTCTCATTTATAATCGGGTTAAACTAGGACATTACAAAAAATAAATTACACAACGAAGTGAAGGCGTAAATGTTTTTGGTGTTTCCTTTTAAAACTGCTTTGTATGCCAACAGTAAACAGTATACGGAACTCGATAAACACATAATACGAATTATGTTCTCAGCCTTTTGGTGTTTCTTTGTGCTATGTTGAATTTTTGATACTATACATAATTACTGCATCTTATGATCACACAATTAGTATTTTCTCACTGTATAATACTGTTAGTGTAAATGCTGACATTACATGAAGTACCATGTCAGCTGCCAAATCATCTAAAAAAATGGGGGTATTAGAAGGGGTACTATTGCATTGTATATTTTTTAATCCATGCATTATTTTTATCTATCAAAATTTCATAATCGAGTTTCAACTAGAATTAGAAACATTACTATAATAAAATAATGGCCCATCACATAAAGGCTTGTGTTTGGTAGTGCTATCGCACGATATTGGTCATAAGCACATTTGTGTGCTGAGTTAAAACTCTACAATCATATTTTTGTATGCTGAAATAATCTACATTTTTAAAGGAGGCGTGCTTTACTTAATAAGAGAGGCAAGGCTTGATTTTTCATTAGAGATACTTCATTCATAATTTGTAGAGATACTTCATTTGTGATGGTACATTTTGTAAATTATCATATGAAGTGAAGGGAGCTTTTGTTTTCAATTATGTTTGGGGAGGTATATATTGGCATGTTTTTTATTTGAGACAAGGATGGATTATGATGCTATTTTAGACCCATTCGACAGTTTGGTGACTTCCTTTGGCCATATTCGTTGAACATATTCTACACTTGAACAGATTCTACACCGATTATAAGGATTGATGCCCCGTCGGGTCCTTAGTCTTCTGCGGGCCTCATTTGGAGGAGCTGAATTCGAGTCTTCTAATTTTATATATATAATATCTGCAGCTTTATCATTGATTTATAAGCATATATGTTATTTTATATTTAAATTTATTATGTTTAATTTGTCTAATTTTATCTTAGTTCGCAAATACATACACATGGATGCTACGAACAACATGCCCCATTTAATTGATAATGTTAGCAATTTTGAAGAACAAACATTGCCAATGATGACCGAATTGGACTTGGAATATTGCTCGCAATCAGCAAAAAAAATGCTAGTAGATAATAACTCAGGTTAATTATTGTGTAGTGTAATTATTTTGTTATACCAAAATATTATATGATTACATTATTATAGCATTGACTAGTGTTAATTATTTTAATGCAGGTTTAGAGATTTTAAATAAATATGCGAATGAAAGTGATCTTCTATCTGAAACTAATGAAATTATTCTTAAGGTCCCTGAGATTGGAATGACCTTTGGTTCTCTTGAAGAAGCATTTATGATTTACAAAACTTATGGGTACTATAGCAGTTTTGGAGTTAGAAAGCGTTCAAATCATAATTTTTTGGGCAAAAAACTCGATATGTGTTTACTTGTTGTAAAGAGGGAAAGCCACATGCAACAACAAAAGCAACAAAATATGCAGAAAACCGATAATAAGAACAAGTTGCAAGGCAAAATTTGTTATTGTAGATCGTTGTGTAAACTCTAATTGGGTAGTTGATGATATTTTCTTGGAGCATAATCATGACTTGGAGCCTCAAATAGTTCGATTTATGCGATGCTATTGTAAGCTACCTTTGACTATCCAAAGATAATTTTTAGTTAATGATAAGGCTAGAGTTCCACTAAATAAATCTATTAATGCAATGTTTACAGAAGGCAGGGGATTTGATAATTGTTTGTTTACTGAAAAGGATTGCAGAAAGTTTGTGGCAAAGCATAGAGCATTGGATTTAGTTGCTGGAGATGCGGCTACTTTAGTTAAATATTTTAAAAGATTGCAAAATGAGGACTCCAAATTTTTTTACAGTGTTGATGTGATAGATGATAATAGACTGAAGAATGTTTTTTGGGCTGATTCGCGATGCTAAATGGCATATGATCATTTTGGTGATGTTGTGACGTTTGATACTACATATCTCACAAATCGGTATGCCATGCCCTTTTCACCTTTTGTGGGTGTTAATCATCATGGAAACTCTATTCTTTTTAGTTGTGCATATGTGATGAAACCAGTGAAATATTTTTGTGATTGTTTAAGCAGATGTGTAACAACCCAGGTTGTTACCATTGTTATTTAGGACTAATCTCAGTCTTAATGTTGATCATAAGTGCTAATGAGATCAATAGGAGTCTACCTCTAAGACTCATCCTAAATCAGGAGTCAAATGGATCGAATTCTGATTTCTACAAAATCCAAAAACCCTAAAATTTAACCCATCTAAATTGACCTTCGATTAAAAAACAGACTTCGCCATTGCGTTCATTGCCCCCAAATTAGCTAGGGGTGAAGTTTTCATGTCAATTGGAAGTCGTCGAAATTTCGACGAATATTTTAATAATATTTAAATACCCCGAAAATTGGGAATTTAAAATACTCGTCGGATCGAAAATCAGACCTCGCCACTGCATTCCTCACCCATCAATTAGCTAAGGGTGAATATCTGGGAATTTTGGGAAGTCATTTAAATATTTTAAAATTAATTATTAAGTAAGAGATTTAATTATCAAATTAATTAAATAATTAAGTAATTATTATTTTCATTTTCGGCGCGCCGTTAAAGGTTGACGTCGTCCATCCAATTTGCGAGCGCCGTTTCAGTCCACCGTCCATATCAGATGGCGGATCGGGACCGTCTGATCCAAGATCAGATGGTACGCCCTCTTCGCCTCCCCGCATGGCATGCTGCGAATGGGCACCGCTCCGTCGGCCAGTCGTGGCTGCCGTAGCCCTCGCTAGGTTCGGCAGAGAGGTGTTAAGAGAGCAGGATCTACCCGCGGGGCTCACGCAGTTCGTGATTTGGCTCGGAGCTCTCGGCATGCTGTACTCGGACCTAAGACCGTCTCGATCGCTCACTGCAGATACCCCTCGATCCTAACCTCCATTCAGTCAAATTGCAATCCAATTGCTCGTATAGCTATTTCATGTTGTTGATTTCAATCTATACGGTCGGATCGTCGATCTTCAAAGTAGATTTGTGGAATTTTTATCAAATTCCACAGCAGAAACCGTTATATCGGGTTGGGTTCGTAGCGTCGACTAGGGTTAGCCTTCGTCGCCGACTCAGGCCACCTTTGGACTCCGGGCAACCGTCAATGGGAAGGTCGGGACGTCTACTACCCGTTGCCATACGGTCCGGGGTCTGATGCTGCCGGGAAGACCTCCAGGAGTCGTGCCATAGTCGCTGCTGTCGGGGTCGAAGCGAAGGGGGAGAAGGACTCGGGTCGGGCCGGGTCGACCCGAGCCCGGCCCGTCGCGTGCGGGCCGCATGCGTTGGCAGATGCAGAGCCATGCGCCCCGCAAGGGCCAGTTGGGCGCATGGATTCGCCACGCTTCGCCCGTGGGGCCCGCTTCTGGACCGTTGTCCCCTCCTCCTGAGCCGGTGGGTCCCGTCCGCAAACCAGTAGCCAACGGGTCGCTGCCACGTGTGGCAGTGGGTCCCACTGCATTTAAAATTCTACAGAAAATATATAATTAATAAATATAATAAATAATAAATAATATATATATATATATAATTAGATATATTAAAACAGAAACCTTAGTGTGATTAAATTAATGTAACTATAGTTAGTGGTTAGTTAACTTAGCTAATTAAGTATGTTTAGTGCTAGACAGATAAATTAATATATTTAATTAATATTAATAATTAATTTACTATTATTAACTAGTAAATAATTGATTAATTATTAAATACTAATATGATAATTAATAAATATAATTAGTTAGTTTAATTAAATCTAATTAAGACCTTCTTAATTAATATACAGTAATATTAAAGATTAAATGAATGATTAGTCTATGATTAAGTAATTGATTAGACTAATCAAGTATGATTAAGACTATTAGATAATCATTAATTTAATTAATGTTAATTATAATTCATTAAATACAAATTAAGAATTTAATATAATAGATTAATTAATTAATAATTAATTACAGTTAATTAATTAATTAATTAATAAGAATGAATAATAAATTGAATAAATGAATAATAAAATAATACAAATTATATTTTTGAATAGTAAATCTTAAAAATTTAATAACTTTTTGTAGAATGATTAAAATATAGTCAATATAGGTCTCAAAGTATTCAGAAAAATAAAAAAAATCAAATGACATAATATAAAAATTTATTTCGGGGTATGCATAACGAAGTAGCATTTTATGACCTCTTTAGGACCCCATAACTTTTGACCTAGTTGACCAAACATAGTCAATATGGGTCTTAAAATGCTCAGGAGAGCGGCCCCATCACTGTAGTAGTATTAATTTTCTCATTTGGACATCAGGACAAAAAGTCAACTCTAGAACTCCTAGTTGACTTTAGGGAAAATTGACCAAAATACCCTTAGAATTCAAATGACCATAACTTGGTCAAATCAACTCCAAATTCAAAAATTCAAGATGCTAACTAGTTTAGAATTTTGATGTCATCAATAAACTGAAATAATATTTAGGATCTGAGCACTAAAAGTTTAGAAAATAACCAAAATATCTATAACCTTAGTTAGGCCATAACTTGACCATTTGAGGTCCAAATTAGGTTTACTCCCTGCCATCACACTCAGTATGTTATAGGGAAGCTATAAAAACTAAGTTTGCTAAAATTGGACTTCAAACGAAAAAGTTCAGTTTTTGTCACTCGTTGACCGACCCGAAATTACCGAATTTCCCTTAGAAAGAAAAACGTCAATAACTTAGTCAATTGAACTCAGAATCTAGTATTCTTGGACTCTATGAAATCCTTGAATAGTAACCTACAATAAATTATATAAAAATTTAGGTTTCAGTAAAATAAAAATTACTAAATTGCCTTTAAGTCAAAAACCTTATTTTAAACCTGTAGAACCCGTTTCTTATCCAAACTGGATGTGCCTACTGTCTATCTTCAAGTTAGACAGTAAAGAATCGTTTGAAACTAAGAAACTTCAATTTGGACCCTTAAGTCAAAAGTTGACTTTTCAATCCCTCAAGTAGGGGCAAAATGGTATTTTTGCCCAAAATATAAGATAAATGCCCTTAACCTTTAATTAACTTCTAAAGACTCTAAAACTAATATTATAATTGTATTAGTGATATTTAAGTCAGTAAAATCAACCATTAGGTTAGATTCATGAATTTCCCCTAAGTCTTTAATACTATACCTTAAGGACCCCTCCTGAGACTAGGACTAATTCATAGGTTTGATTTCATTCATCGAAAAATGGAAATTTTCAATGAATGAATCCTTAGTTTTATTAGTTTTTAGAAATTTTCAAATTATTTTGATTATTTTGTCTTTTAACCTTAAATCTAAGATAGGAGATTCGTCATATTAAGTTTGATTACTTAATAGGATTTGCCTTAATTATTAAATCATTTTTAGAATGAAACTTGGATCTTAGGTCTTATCCTTCTTGGGTTATGTGGTTAAGCCCAATCTCATGGTGTTTAATCCATAATATATAGTTTAGTAGTGTTGATTTGTAGCGCCCCGCCCCATCGTCGCTCGCAAAAGAATTAAGTACAATCAAATCGGCGGCGGAGCGGTGCGCCACTCGGGGAGGAATAGCCCGTCTCCCCGAAGTAACTGAGGACCATGCCCATCTGAAGGGCTGCTGACTCAATCTCAAGTGGGGTTGAGAGCTAATACTTAAGATAAGAGTAGTATCATTATCCTAAGTATTATGCAAATACATATATTGGATTTAGAATACAATAGGAATCCAATATATGTATAAAATATCAGCATTTCTAGTATGCCGATCACATCACATTACTAAGTATAAATAGTATATAACAGAGTGCGGAAGCTTAAAGCAAACATCCAAAAATATTCATCATAGAAGCTGTATGAAAATATACGTCTCAAAAAAGAAAAGAAAATACATCTAGAATTATTACAAATAATTTACTAAAATAGACATAGAACTAAATACTGAATTGAAAATACTAAGTAGAAAATAAATTCGGAGGAGAGTCCACTAGTGCTCCACGGGCTCCTCCTGAATCTTCTGGGTGTCCTCCTGACCTATCTCAATATACTGCTCAGGATCTAGCAAATTGCCGGATCCCAAAAGTATCACGTATTAGATAATAAGTCTAACACATTGAAACTAATATAATAGTTCTAATTATTCATTTATCATTTACATAATGTAATCAAATCTGCAAAAAAACTATAAAGGTAACTCAAAGTATAAAACTGTCCAAAACTGCACAAAACTGAAACAATGTAAAATAAAACTGAACTGTAACTGAATACTGAAAATAAATCAAAATAATACTGAATCTGAAACTGAGTAATCATATGTACAACTATGCTGTATGTCACTGAAACTGTGCATCTGAATATGCCACAATACTGTATGCTACTGATATGTCACCAAAATATCTCTGAACTGTTATGAGCAGTACGGTCCAATATATACATACAACCAGTTGGGAATACTATCTACTGATGTAACGGCCCCAATAATTGGATAGAAGATTAATTCAGATATTGGGGTGTTATCTTAGCACCCAATATTTGATTAGAAGAAAATAAATCAAGTATTGATGCTAAGTGGCCAAGTCACTTTTTGAGTATTTGTTAAGTTAAATAAATGAAAATGAAAATACATATAAATGCAATATTACAAATATTTACAATGCTAGAAATTAGATAAATCCACTCATTCATCCCAAGCAGTTTATAGAAGATACAACACAAATAAATGTAAGCAAAAGTAACTTAAATAGTTTATAATCTAATTATTACAAATCTTTTTAAAGTAAGAGAAAAATACAATATGTAAATCACTCTCTCTCTCTCTCACTAAACAAGTAATCTGTTAAAATTAAGCGGAAGCAGATTTCTTTATAAGTCCTTTAAGTACTTGGACCTGTATCACCTGAATAAAAGGACTCTTGATCTATCATATTTAGGTATTTAAATATGATAGGACAAAGCCAAGAAAAAGAAAAGTGTAGTTAGACTAAACAGTCTAAGCACATTTTAAAATTGGCTATGTTTTTAGATTAACAAGATATCACAATTTATGATTTATAATTTAAAGTAAGCAGCGGTGCTATAAAAGCTGTAAAGTATGGGAAAGTGAAGTAAGCATAACTGTAAGAAAAATAGTATGAAATAAGTTGAGTAAAAATACTCTCTCTTAATAAAATTCTAGCCTATTACTAAAAATTAGTAAGGAAAGCATTTTAAAGGCTAGAAACTGCTATGTGCATAAAATGAAATCAATATATGATCAAATAGAATTTATATTAAGTAAGGAATTAACATACAGTGAAGCATTAATTGAAGTTAAGCAACAAACACTGTATTCAATTAAACTAAAATAAGCAATACACAATACTGAAAATAGAGAGTGTAAAGCTAAAGGAAATGAGGAAATATCTTAGATTCTCAATCTAAGATAATCATAGTCTAAAACTATGATATGAAAGTATAACTAAACAGTTATGAAGAGATCTTATAATTTGTAAAAGAATCTCTTATATCTTTAGTTAAAGTTACATTTATAAACTACCTCATTCTGTAGGAGTACACAACAGAATGGGCGAGGAGTTAAGCACATCTGCTTAACCAGATACAGTGGGGAAGATGAATATTCACATTTACCCTCTCTAAAATATGAAGTTCTAATATAAGCGCTTTCTTTTGTACTCAATTTGCCATAAGGCATTCCCCTTTAAAATTTTAAAAAAATATTTATTTATGCATAATGCTCTTGAATGAATATTCAAGGAAAGAGGCTCAAAGCTAGGCAAGCACTCAATAGATTGCAAAAATTATAAATGTATGTGATATCTTCTTGTTTATCTAACTTTTAATAATCAACTCATAATTGGAGTTAATTAAACTCCAAATTGACTTATAGATATTTGATCTTAAGTCAATTTTAAAATGAATGTAAGTTTATTTTCATGAAACTTGAAATTAGGAAAAAGATAAATTAAATTCTAAGTCTTAAAATTCTTAGAAATTTCGACAGAGTCTCCTTTATTTTTGTTCAATAAATAATTTTTTTCACAATCAATATAAGTCAATTTTTATTGACTATCTCCAGTTCTAAAGTAGAGTTCAATCCTTTTTATAGGATTGCTCATTTCCAATTTTAAAATAGAGTTCAACCCTTTTTATAGATTGCTCATTTCCAGTTTTAAAAATAGAGTTTAATTCCAGTTCTAAAATAGAGTTCAATCCTTTTTACAGGATTGCTCATTTCCAAATCTACAGTAATTTCAAATACATAAAATCAAACTAAGCAGTTTAATATCTACTTCCTGTATTAAACATCAATTAAAAAAAGAGATGCTGACTAAAATCAGTAATATGTGACTTTTTGCACATAGCGTCTAATTTAGCATGCCTGTATTATTTTTATTACTCAACCTGCAATGAATAATATCATTTAAAGTTACTTTTTAAATATAAAACCAAATTCATTTGATCTCAACGGCAGCATATGATTTTTCTTTAAATAGAGGACAACATTTATAATGTAACAACTCCTAAGTGTAAATGAACTAATGAAAGCATTTGAACTTATAAGATAGCGGCATTTTGATTTATTGAAGTTAAATGGCAACAATTTAGATCTCATTAAAATAATTGCTGCATTAAACATTTGATTTCATGATAACTTATGTTTCTAATGAAAGGAAATGATAGCATTCATAATCTAAATTCAGCATCTAAGAAATATAACAGCATGTCATCTTTAAGGATAAATGGCCACTTTTGACTTTTATCAACTTTAGAGTTTGAGCCCGACACATATTATGCAGTCTAAGTAAAGCATTTGATTTCCATATGATATAAATGATTTCATTTTAGAAATAATAGCAACATATGTTTTATCTTAAAGGAGATGACAGCATATGAAAATAATGATAACATTTAGATCTCTTAAAGTATATTACAACATAAGTATTTACTGAGATATTTGGCAACATTTAGATCTCCTAAATTACATAGTAGAATCGATCATTTGAACCTTGTAAAATAAATAATAGCATCAATTGATCATCTGACTTTATAAAATGGCAGCTGCAACATATATTTATATTTGATTTCTTATGGAACGATAACAGCATAAGATAATAACATTATTGCAAATATATGGCAGCAATGATATCATTTAAAGATGACAGCATTAAATCACTAAGAATCTTTTTAAAATTAAAGATGGCGATATTTGATTCTTTAAAATAGATGGCAATTTATGAATTCATCTAAAAGAGATAGCATTTGTTTACTTCAGTTTAACTAAAGCAATTGAAGCATACTGAAATTAATGACAACAGTATTCTACTGTACATATAAAGTATAATATTATTCATTTTCAACATTTAACATCAATATTTAAAACTGAAGTACAAGTATTAATATTCAGCATTTGTCTTTTTAACATAAAAGATAGTAACATATGATGCTAGAAAGAGAATTGAGAGTACTCATTCTTATAAACTAGATAGCAACATATAATCACATTTAATGAACTGATAATATTTATTTCACATAATTCATTTGACAATTCATTTTATAAGTTATGAGAGCAATTCTATCACTTTAGAATACTTGACAGCAATTAGATCTTCAAAGAATAGATGTATCATTGGATTCTTAAAAATTAAAGGCAGCGATCAACATATAAGTCTATGTAAAAATGTGACAGCATTTGAATCTCATGATACAATTGGTAACATTTAAATTCTCTAATTAATTGATAGCATTTAATCATAATATAATAAGTAACAACATTTAGTTATACTTGAACAAATCAGTTAATCTCATGGCAACTCAAATCTCCCATTTAATTTGATAATAATGACCGCATTTTGTCCTATTCCATTTGGGAAGAAAGGCAACGTGTAATAGCAGCATTAAAATATTTGAGATCTCGTTGATTCTTATATAATTGGCCACCTATGACTAATAGCATCTAATCGCCCTTAATTATAAAATACTAAAGATAACAGCATTTTATCTATCTCAATTGAACAATAGCACTTACCTTACTTTGAAATAAATAACAACTCTTGTCCTCTTATGACCACCTCAAGATTTTCATAGAATACATAACCGTATTTGATCTTATAATTTATTGACAGCATAACAGAATTTTATAGCATTTAGATCTCAATAAAAAATGTATGGCAGCATTGATATTTCTTAAAATAGATGGCAGCTTTGATCCTCATAGATTTAATTAACAACGTCTAGTAGTATTAGAGTTGCATAAATTAATTGGCAGCATGTGATGCTAAAGACAACATTTCATTATCTTATTCAATTGATGGCAGCGGAAATTCTATGGCTCAAGAAGGATGAATAAAGATTCTTAATATAATTCAACCATCAGTAATTGCTCTTTATTATAATATTATAATGCATCAAATATTAGAGAGGCAGACTTTTTTGCTGAAATGACAATATTAAAATGACTAAAACAGCATTTCATAACATATTAATTCAAACAAAATAACATCTGATTGTAAGTAAATGCACTCCTTAATCAACTGTACAATTTTTTATTATGAAACTTTGGCTTCAAATACAACTTCGTCAAGATTATTATTCAAAAATGAAGTAGAGATGATTATTATGGAATACTTCAATTTATTGGAGATATTAAAAGTAAATTAAGACTGTTATCAATCATATGTATTACTATAAACAAATTATGATATATGTAGTTTAGCTTATTAACATTTAGGAAACAACATGATGTATAAAAGTTGTGTATTATATCAATAAGATACTCAAGTAAATTTTCTTTTCCTCTACTTCTTCAAACATTAGCAATGGAAAGAATCTAGTACACTTAAGCTACTTTAAGATATTTTGAATGCATAAAAGAAATTTCACAAGCCCATTTACTTTATCCTTCTTCTTCAACATGATTTCTCAGCATATAAAAATTTGTAGGATAATAAGAATGAAAATTTTATATAAATGAGAATGGGGAAGATCATAAAGTTCGATCAAACTTTGGAGGGTTTGACCAATTTAATTAAATTTAATCATCTTCCATAATCACCTAAATACATTCATTATCAAGTTATACAATAGAGGAAGTAAAAAAAAAGAGCACATACATTTTATAAATAAAAATCTATCAAGAAAAATCATAAGGAGTTTAATAGATAAGTAAATGGAGGAAGTACATTGATTCCTTCATTTTTCTTATTAACTTTTAGTCTACTGAAATATTAAGTAACTTAATGAACATTTTGATAATGAGTTTAACCCATTATAAAGATAACATATATTTTCTATGCTGTGATGATATACTCAAAGTATCCTTACAAGCAGTACAAGTACTTGCTTAGTAATTGCAAAGATGAAAATTTACAAGAGTTAGGCTTAAGAGTTATCATATAGTTAAAAGAAATCATGTAGAACAATTTGAACTACATTTTCATTATAGAATAAGCAATGGAATTACTGTAGTAAGTTGCCATAAAACACGTATAGCTCTAAGATAAAAATAAAGATCAGCAAACATGCATATTACTTATGGAATTATAAGCTTGAAGTATGGAATCTTCAAAATAATCACGAATATGTGCACATAAGTGAAAGGGGTTTCAACCTAAATTGATTTAAGTGATACCAAACATTCATACTCTAAATTGAAATTTCGAGCATGCCACTAAGGAAAGGCAAAATGAAGAGGTACCTTGCTTCAAGAGGTCGCACCAAACAGATCTAAGGTTTGCGAATGGAGATGGAGTAGCCGCTGCTCGAGTGCTCCTTTAAGCGTCCAGAGTTTCGGCTAGAAGAGGCGCTCGGCTTGGAAGGCTCGGCCAGATGAAGACTCGGTGAGAGAAGGTTCTCAGCTAGAGGAGAGTCGGCGAGAGAAGGCTCTCGGCGAGTGGAAGGCTCGGCGAGAGGAGACTCGGCGAGAGAGGAGAATCGGCGACCTTGGATGCGCCGAACAAAGAAGAATCGAGAGAAGAAGGAGTTCGGCTTACGTGCGAGAGAGATAGAGGGATATTTCGGCTGAGGAGGAAATTAGATGAGGATGAATTAGGTTTTGAAGAGATATATAAGTAAATTTAGGATCTATATTAGCCGTTGGATCAAAATAAATGGCTGTAATATCTGAGCCAAGATCTGGAGTCATTTGATCTCCAAAAATTACAAACTTGGTATTGAAATGATCATCTCGACAAGACAAACGTACGCATTCAAAAATTATTAAATTTGAATAAATATTTTATTTTATATTAATTTTTAAGTGAAAAACTAAAAAAAATTAATTACAATAAATCGGAAGCTCAAAAATTAACGAAACTTGAAGTATAGCATCCTCATATGATGCTTAACTTAGATATACAAAAATTTCCAAATTCCAATTTATATTTTTCATATTATTAGCCTTTAAAGTTTAAACTTTATAAATTTATTCAGGACAATCCGGGATCCCAAACGCGCTCAAATTTTTGCAGTAGGATCCTTTCAATATGCTTTGTAAGAGAATATTTTTATTACATTTTTATTTAACTTAAATTGGAATCCTAATTTAACAAAAATTTTTGAGCGATCGAAATTCAGCAGAATATCCGGGAAAATCAACGATTTTCAAAAATTCCCAGAATAACACTCTTAGCTAATTCGAAGTTATTGAGTCCAATGACGGACTTCATTTTTGATTTTGAAGTTTAAATAATTTAGGTATCTTCAGAATTATATGAAAATCAGGAAACATTGGAATTTACCAAACAGTCTCCAAATAATACGAAATTTGAAGTGGGGACTTTTAACTTTATTATGAGAGTAATGAAAGTGATTTAAAGTCAATTAGATTACTAATTGATAGGTAACAATATCTGGGTTGTTACAACTGATGATGCCAATGCATCCTGAAATTCCCCAGTCAATGTATGCACCATTTCGTAACTCATAATTAATCACTGATATTTATACATCATTCTGATACTCACACATTATTTTGATAGTCACACATCATGCTTATGCTCATGCTCACGCTTCTAAACTACATGAGATAAATCCAGAAAATGCTTTAAAATTTGATAATGAATCCAAAGTCTCAATTGTGCAGAATCCTGCTAAAAGGATTCTGACTCATAAATTATAATCTCAATAATTGGTTAAGGTTGAGAGTTTACTTAAAAATCATTAGCTGGGGAGATTGTATACACATATTTAGCATATTTGCAAGAAAGGTAGATTTAACCCTTAGCTTATTTAAACTGTACTTATCGAAGCACACTACGATAGGAAGCAGAACCTGGTCATAGTTTACATGTCTAGCTAAGCCGTTAAATACCTAATTACAAGCATACTTAGTGGTCTACGCAAAGTGACTTAAGATACTTAGTTTAGTTAAACTGCACTTATCGAAGCGCACTATGATAGGAGGCAGAACCCGATCGCAGTTTACATATCAAACTAAGGATCCTGTTCACTAATTATAACACTCTTAGTTTTGGTAGATTTATTTTAACGGGACTGTATTCGGCTAATCTCGCAGGACAACACCTGGTCATAAGTCAACATTGGAGTGAATTAACCAATCCTGAATACTACTGAATTAATCCAATAATATGGTATACCCTACTATAACCAACTCATAATCTGGGTTCAAAAGATTTTATTTAACTAACAATGATTTATCAAATCTATTAATTCTTACTCTAAGTAGGTGTATCCTATACAAGGCTCCAAGGATGTGATCAAAGGATCACTCAATATAGGTTGCTACCACAAGGAATGAGCCACAATCTAAGTACTTTAGGTGATTCCTACCACAAGGCATCAAGTTCAACTTCTAAAGTTATGAAGGCTCAACTAGGTTTCTACCTCAATAAGTTACAAAAGTCCTTCCTACCTCAATGTATCATTAGTTAAGGTCTTTAACCATTTCAAAAACGATCCTATAGCAAGACCCTTAAGATCTCACTTTTCTATTTTTTAAGGTTTACTTGTTATACTTAAGTTAAGGTGATCAGATTGATTTAAAATTCATTTGATCCTTTCCTATTCTACAATCATGGGATAAAATCAAAGATCTTATTGGAGTTAGATCATTGCATAAATTATTACAATTTTATTTCCATCTTATGCTAATTATCTTATATAAGAGAAAATCAAAGATCTAAAGTTTGGATTCAGATGGTTTAATCACACATATTCAATGTTATCCTTAGCACTTCAAATTTGATGATTTATGATTGATATCAAATTATATGCATTATTGGGATAATGTCAATTAAATTATCTTATAATCAAGTTAATTAATTAAGTGATTAAGATTTATATCTTAATCAAGGCAAATTAGGGTTTAACCCCTAACCTTTCTATCATTAAGACCAATGTTAATTTAAAGGTCAATGACAAATTAATATATTATTAGTGTGTTATTGATGTCAAACTTCAAGTTTGGATTAAGTATTATCTACTTAATCAAGTTATCAAGATTCTTATGTTCAAGTGTAGTTTAATGTCAATTAAGAGTACTTAAATGTCTAAATAATATTTATAGTTCTTTAACATACATCCTAAAATCATAAAAACATAAAAACATAAAGATGACATAGAATAAAAAGGTAGTTAATACTAATCAAATTTTAAATCAAGCCAAAGAGATTAGTACTTAATCACAAATTGAAAAGACTTAGGTTTCATGCCATTTGGTTGTTAAGGTTAAACCTATTTAATTCAAGCATTCAAAGAATTCCATTATCTAGCTATTGGCATGAAATATATTTAAGTTACATAGTGGCTTGTGAGCACTTATTGAAAGTGACAAGTATAAACTTAATTTGTACATAGAAATTAATGCAATGTTCAATTTTAGCTAAAATATGTTCAAATTTAGTATAACTTAGCTCTACTAGAGTCCTAGGGGTCTTAAAATATCAAAACAGTGAAGTTTTGGCCATTTCAGCCAAAACTGGTAGTTTTTACAAAATCTAGGCAGTTTCTGAAATTTTTGGAAATTTTGCAAGTTTGGGCGTTGCAAGCGCGCTGTAGCGCTTTTTGCGAGGCAGCGCGCGGTAGTGCCTTTTGCGCGATAGCGCGTGGTAGTGCCTTATGCGCGACAGCGCGCTGTAGTGCTTTTCGCACGGCAGCTCGCTGTAGCGCTTTTTGTGCGGTAGCGCGCTGTATCGCTTTTCGCGCTAGTACGCTGTGGCCCGTTGCGGCGTGCTATGGCGCGCTGCAGCGGTTCACTTTGCGAAAATCACTGTTCAATTAATTTATTTTGTCATTTCTTATAGTTTCAAAAATGTTTCCGCTGCAGCGCGCTATAGCGGTCTGATTTGCGAGTTTACTGTTCAATTAGTTTTATTAATGTTTATATATTTCACGAACTTATCGCTACAGACCGTTGCAGTGCGCTACCGCGTGCTGTAGCGGTCCATTTTGCAAATTCACTATTCAATTAGTTAATTTACAGATTTCCTAAGTTTTCAGGAAATCCTCTGCAGCCCGCTGCAGCGCCAAACAGTGATTTTGCCAAGTGCGAAACCCGTGAGGGCCTATTTTCGAGCTTAATTACTCTCAATCCAGAGAGTTCCATGAGTGGTGCCATATATCAATGGAAAGGTATTTTTAATACCTTTCTATCGACACCAAAATCGACATGAGTGGAGCATCCTAGCTATACTAAAAATGTAGATGAATGATAGGGTATACGAAACATAATAATAACATGTAGAAGGCAAAAGGAGAGGAGCAAACAGGTACCTTAGCCTTGCAAGGGGGAGAGGAGGAAGGAACCTTTGCTTCCTTCAAAACTTTGGAGGAGAGCTTCTTCTTCAAGGTGCAGCAATGGAGGAGGAGGGAAGAAAATTTTAGCAAATGGAGAAGGTGGCTGAGTTCTCCTTTTAAAGGAGGAGAGGGAGAGTAAGGAGTCATGACAAGCTAGGGAAGCTAGGATGGGGTAGAGAGCCATCATGCTTGAGCCTTAATGAGGCTTGGGGAGGGATGGCCAGCTGAACACTTTAAGAGGGCTGATAGCCAATGCAATGGAAATTAGGAGAAATTGCAAGATTAGGACTTGATAATCCCCTATTTATTTCTTTGAATATTTTTAAAATTCAGATTTTTGAGACGTACTCTGAAAAATCCCAAAAATTCACCCCTAGCTAATTTGGGGGTGAGGAATTCAACAGCGAAGTCAGAATTCGATTCCGACGATTATTTAATTATCCTATTTTTCGACGCATTTAATTACATTAAAATATTCGTGAAAATTCGACGACTTCCAAACGCATCCAAAACATCACCCCTAGCTAATTTGGGGGTGACGATTGCAACGATGAAGTCGGATTTCGATTTCGAGGTCAAAATAAAAACCTCAATTTTCTACTTAATGAAATATTAAAATAATCCAAAATATTGGATTTATCTCCGAATTGCCCAAACCTTCAGGGTTTGGTTCTATTGACTAGATGAACTTGATAGAGTGATAACTATGATACGGTTAAGTTAAATTCAAGCTAGATAACAACCTTGTGTTGTTACATGATTAGAACTTAGTATAGAACATCTAAAATCATTAATTAGGTCGTGATGATTTATTTCTTAACTCTTATAGTCGACTTTGATTCGGTATATTAGGACCTAGCTAGTTCTAATATTTTGTAACTTATAAGGATGAGTTTCTGAGTTACACTCGATAGTAGGAAAATGGTGATCCTGAACGTGTGTAACTTAGAATAGTTAGAAGGATAATTAGAAAACAAATGATATCACCATATTAGTAAAGTCCCTTACTTATTTTGATATTTTGTTGCTACGCATTTCATATTTTTATGCTTAATTCATTGTTCATATCATATAAGAAAACTTTGTGCATGAAATGAAAACTTAGAATAATTAGGATAACAGTTGCTTTTGAGTTCAGTCTCTAGGAGAATTCTGGTGCACATTTACCCTATTGGGCGGGGTAAGAAGTAATAAGGAGGCTTAACATTACTCATTGATGAGAGTGTGTTAAGTATGGAACCCACATAGTCTTGCAGATGTGCTTGACTCCTTAGCTATTTCTGAAATGTGTCCACAGAAATGAAGTAAAATAACTAAAAGATTTTGTATTTGTGAGTATTGCCTCCTCAGTTCTGCTGCTGGATTCTGTCTACCCTAGCCCTGAAAGGCTATGGGAATTTCTATCTGCTCAAGCCCTGAAAAGCTTGGGGATTTCACCGGCCCGATGACCAACTTTCTGATATGGCAGTCTTTGCATACCTGTATTAGTTGTTCAGCTTACTGTGTTCAGTATTCTGATGCATATTTCAGTTAGCTATTTTTCTTTACTTACTAGCTTACCTGTACATATTTATAGGATGCTAGATTTTACTGCTTATTATACGTACCATGTTCAGATTTCTGTCATTTAATTTGCATATATCATATGATCATCAGCATATCTAGGATTAGACTTTACTTTTAGTATTATTTTTACTGTATTATATGTATTTTCCTTGCTTAACTACTGAGGTGTGCTTTTGCCTCATTTGTTGTTATGTTCATAGTTATTTCTGTTTCCTTGTACACTTACTGCACCTTCTGCTTAGTTACTTTTATTGTTCATAAGTTGTAAAATGGTGATATTATAGAACACATTGTGGCGCCCCGCTCCCTTAATCCGCCAAAGGATTAGATTAAGGGTGAGGTGTCACTCTGGCTAACCCCTCACTTATCATTGGATTAGGATAGTCTCCACAATCCACCTGATTAGGGAAGAATTAACACAGAATCAAACTAACAGCCACTGTATAAGTAACTAAACAGAGTGCGAAAGCGATTTAAGGAAATGTAAACCATCCAAGTATCACAAAACAAATAGGAAAGAAAAATAGAACTCAGAATATAAGTATACAAATCCAAAATCACAGTCAATAGTACCTGTATTATTACATAATTTAAAATGTTTAAATTGAATGAAAACCACTCATCCTCACTTGAAGCAAAAGGGAACTAAACGACAGCTTCTTCCACGGGTTCCTCCTCTGGATAAGGCTCCACACCTAACTCCTGCTCGTCTAACTGAAAGAAGTCTGCCATTGTCAGTTTCACAATGTAGGGCCCCAGCCAAAAAAAGAAAAATCTGGTTAGACAATTGTCTAAGTACATTTTAAGCTAATGAATTATTCTAAATGTTAGGTAATATCACCATTTGACAACAACTAAGCAACATATATATAAGAAAAGGAGCGGCAAGCAATACAAAAGAAACAAGGAAGCTATAAATCATCATTTATAACTTAAGCAAGGAAAAGTAAAGAGGCTGAGACATGCCTCGCATATAAACTAAATAAGGAAGGGCATATAAATATACATATCTGTCAAGTGCTGTAAGAAAAGTTCTACATCATAAATATGCTGGTGATCAACAGAAGATATGCCAATTAAAATAAACAACTCAGCAGTGGTACATATAAATAGCGGCAAGATTCTAACATCATAAAAATATATATAAAGCAGTACAAGGAAATAGCTGACTGAATAAAAATACTGAAAAGTAAACAATAACAACTGCATATAAAACCATATGTGTACAATCTGCCATACAAAAAAGAGCTACACTAGCTCACCAAATAGGGCTGAAGATCTTAGCACTAGTACGGCTAGGGCGGTTCCTAGCACGATACGGTTAAGGCAACATTAGTCAACGAGAAATGCCCTAACACAGTACGGCTAGGGCGGTTCCTAGCATGATACGGTTAGGTCACCAATATGTATACCTGAAAGATCCTAGCACCAGTATAGCTAGGGCGGTTCCTAGCATGATACGGCTAGAGCAACAATCGGTATGAGCAAAAGAACACTGAGAGGTAGCTCAAACGCATCAAATCATTATCTTCTCATAAATTACTTTAATATTTTCACAAGGAATCTAAGGAGTCTCCATATTTTCCTAACAGTTTATTTATGCATCAAAAATCTTGTATGATATGCTCAAGGAAATATGGCACAAAAATCAAGGAATGTGTAAGCAACAAAATACCAAATAGAAGCAAGGGACTCTACTAAACATAGTGATATCAGTTGTTTTCTACTTAACCTTCTAACTATTCCAAGTTACACAAGTTCAGAATCACCATTTTCCTACTATCGAGTGTAACTCAGAAATTCGTCCTTATAAGTTAAAAAGGATTAGAACTTATCAGGTTCTAATCTAGATCAATCAGATAGATGACTACAAGTTAAATAAATGAATCATACGTCCTAGTTTTGTAAATTTAGACATTCTAACTAAGATATGATCAAGATCTTATAAACTTATAGATTATGGATTAAATACTACAAGAATTAGGTTTAATCATATAATCTAAAGGGTAAGACCTAAGTTCTAGGTTTTATTCTATTAGTGATCTACTAGTTATGGCAAATCCTATTAAATAATCAAACTTAATAGGATGAATCTCCTATCTTAAATCTAAAGTTAAAAGACAAAATAATCGAAGCAGATTGTAAAATAAAAGAAAGTCTAGAAACTAATAAACTAAGGTTTCACCCGTTGGGTAACCCAATTTACCCAATGAATGAACTCTAACCTATAATCTATTCCTATTCTCAAGTAAGGTCCTTAAGGTGTAGTGCTTAAGACTTAATAGAGATTATTGGAAGCTAACATAAGGGTTGATTTCACTCACTTAAATATCACTAAGATCTTTATAATATTGGTTTAAGAGTTTTGAAATGTAAACTAGAGGTTAAGAGTGCATAGTCCAATCTTAGGGCAAAATGACTATTTTGCCCCTACCTTAAGGGTCAAAAAGTCAACTTTTGACTTATGAGTCAGAATTGAATTCTTTTAGTTTCAATTGGTTCCTTACTGTCTAAATTGAAGATAGACAATAAGTACGCCTAAATCGGGCGAGAAACGGTCAAGTTATGGCTAAAATAAGGCTAGGGGTAATTTGGTCATTTACCTAAATTTCCAGGATTCAGATTCTAAATATTATTTTATTATAATGATGACATTGAAATTCTAGGCTAGTTAGCATCTTGAATTTTCCAATTTGGAGTTGATCTGACTAAGTTATGGCTGTTTGAAGTCTAGGGGCATTTTGGTCATTTTTCACTAAAGTCAACTCTAAATTCTAAGGTTGACTTTTTATCCTGATGTCCAAATAAGAAAACTAATACTACTACGGTGATGGGGCCGCTCTCCTGAGCATTTTAAGACCCATATTGACTATGTTTCGATAACCGGGTAAAAAGTTATGAGGCTCTAAATAGGTCCTAAAATGCTACCTCGTTATACGTACCCTGAAATAAATTTTTACATTATGTTATTTGAATCCTTACATTTTTCTGAGTATTTTAAGACCTATATTGGCTATGTTTGGATCATCCTACAAAAAGTTATTAAATTTTTAAGATTTACTATTCAAAAATATAATTTGAATTATTTTATTATTCATTTATTCAAATTGTATTATTTTACTGTTCATTCCTAAAGTTTTTATAAAATTTTGTTGCTACGCATTTCATATTTTTATGCAGCTGTATGGCTCCAAGTTGGTGGAAGAAATGAACAAAAATGTGAAGCTCATACATCAAAGGATCAGGACATCCCAAGATAGGCAGAGCAAATATCATGACATCCACTGTCGTCTCTTGGAGTTTTAAGAAGGAGACGCAGTATATTTAAAGGTTAGCCCTATGAAGGGTGTATATCATTTTGGAGTTGCGGGCAAACTCAGCCCAAGATATGTTGGGCCATTCAAGATCTTGAAGAGAGTTGGAACAGCCGCTTACCGGTTAGAACTGCCAGCAAATTTTGCTGCAGTGCACAACGTATTCCATGTATCGTCCCTAAGGAAGTGCCTTAGAGATCCATCTCACCTCTTGCAATTCCCAGAATTTCGAATCCAGCCCGATCTGTCATATGCCGAGGAGCCAATTCAGATCTTAGCTTGTGATCGCAAACAACTCAGAAATCATGCTATTAACATGATCAAGGTCCAGTGGAAGAATCGCTCTCGCAACGAAGCCACTTGGGAAAAGGAATCTGACATGCGATCCAAATATCCTAAGACTCTTCGAAAACCCATGTACTTTTCTTGACATTCTAAGCTTTGAAATCCAAGTCACGCCTTAAATCTTGCCATCCTATCTTTCCCACCGAGTGATGTCGAGGACGACATCATTCTTAAGGGGGGAGTCTGTAACAACCCATATTGTTACCTGTAACAGCCTAGGTTGTTACAGTAGTTAATTATGACTAATCTTAAGTCTTAAATATAATTATAAGTGCTAATTAGGTCAATTGGAGTCAACCTCTGAGACCTAGTCCAAATCAGGAGTCAAATTGATCGAATCCTGATTTCTAGAAATCCGAAAACCCTAAAATTTGACCTATCTAAATTGACCTCGAATTGAAAAACGGACACCACCATTGTGTTCATTGACCCTAAATTAGCTTAGGGTGAAGTTTTCGTGTCAATCAGAAGTCGTCGAAATTTCGACGAATATTTTAATAATAAAAATGTCCCGGAAATCGAGGAATCAAAATACTCGTCGGATCGAAAATCCGACCTCGCCATTGTGTTCCTCACCCCTCAATTAGCTAGAAAAAATATGTTCAAAATTTTCTTTTGAATATATATATATATATATATATATATATATATATATATATATATATATTATTTTAATACTTAACGGCGTGCCGTTAAGTATTTAAAGTTACCGTTAACTGTAGCTAGCGGCGCCGTCGCAGCCATTGGATCGAACCTTGGATCCAATGGCTACGGAGCCGTCGTCCTCGACGGACGACGGCTCCGTCCCGACGCCACGCAGCGCGCCTCGCCACCTCCCGCGCCCAATCAGCGCCCTCCCCGGCCTCGGCGAGGTCGCCGACAAGCCAATAAGGCCTCAGCCGACCTCTGGGCTCCGATTTTTTGCGAACCGGAGCCCCGATCAACTCGACCCAAGCCGAGCCCCATCCGCCGTCCAAACCAGGTACTGGATCTCCCCCATCTCAATTCCATTTCCTTCAATTATTGTCTCCTTACCTATTGCATATGCTGGATTAACGATCAAACGGTTACGATAGGGGCTAGCCCGACCGGATCGTCAGGAATTATGGTTAGGTACACAGTAGAAACCGTTAGGTTTCCGAATGCCGAACCCTAGGACCTAGGGTTGTGTTTTGCCGGCGATCCCGGCCACCTCCGGCGAAGGTCCGCCCACCGACGTGTAGGCCTCGTCGAGGGCTACCGTCGGCCGTGCGGGCCGAGGTGGTCCGGCGCCGGGAAGGCCGGCAAAAGCCGTGCCCTAGCCCGGCGCCCTCGGGCGTCTCCACAAGGGAGACGAAGTCCGGGTCGGGCCGGGTCGACCCGAGCCCGACCCGATCGCGTCGGGTCCGCGTAAGCCCCCGGGTGGGGCCCATTATGCCACGTGGTCGCCTCCGTGCCTGCCACGTGTCACGTGGGGGGCCCACACGCCGAGCCCGCGACCCTTCGGCTTCAGCCGTGGGGACCACTGCACCACGTGGCAACCACTGGGCACGCCACGTGGCATGTGGGGACCACTGCCCGAGCCCGCGGCTCTTCGGCTTCGACAGTGGGGCCCACTGCGCCACGGGGCAGCTTCCGGGCCCGCCACGTGTCACATGGGCCCACGCGCTGAGCGCCCGCGACGCTTCGCCTCACCGTGGGGCCCACAATGCCATGTGGCAGCCTCTGGCAGTGCCACGTGTCAGGTGGGGGCTCACTGCCCAGTCACCCGAGCCGACTCAGCCTCCCCGTGGGGCCCACAGTACCACGTTGCAGCTTCTAGCAGTGCCACGTGTCTGGTGGGGCCCACTATTTGTTAATTAAAAATTAGTTAATTACTGTTAGTGATTAATTAAATGCAGTTAGTAGTTAATTAAATTAGGATTAGTGTTAATTACTTTTGAACAATAATTTTATAATTAATTAACTGTAATTAGTAATTAAGAGATTAATTAGGATTAATTTAATATTAATTAAACCTTAACAGTAATTAGAATAATTAATTATTATTAAATAGTAAAATATAATTAATTATTCTTAATTAGATATTAATAGGTGATTAAGACTAATTAAATAGTAATTAGTGCTAATGACTTTTCAACAGTAAAAATATAAAAAAAATATAATTTAATTAATTAATTAATTAATGTTAATTAATAATTAAACCTAATTAATCACAGATTAATTAAAGATTAATAAATTCAGAAACCATATATCTAAACTTTAGGAATGAACAGTAAAATAATTTAATTTGAATAAATGAATAGTAATTAATTCAAATTGTATTTTTGAATAGTAAATATTAAAAGTTTAATAACTTTTTATAAGATGGTCCAAATATAGCCAATATAGGTCTCAAAATACTCAGAAAAATGTAAGGAATCAAATAACGTAATATAAACATTAATTTCGGGCTACGTATAATGAGGTAATATTTTAGGATCTCTTTAGAGCCTCATAACTTTTTACTCAGTTATCAGAACATAGTCAATATGGGTCTTAAAATGCTCAGGAGAGCGGCCCCCTCACTGTAGCAGTATTAATTTTCTCATTTGGACATCGGGACAAAAAAGCAACCCTAGAATTCTTAGTGAAAATGACCAAAATGCCCCTAGACTTCAAATAACCATAACTTAGTCAAATCAACTCCGAATTTAAAAATTCAAGATGCTACCCAGCCTAGAATTTCAAGGTTATCAATAAACTGAAATAATATTTAGGATTTGAACCCTAGAAATTTAGGTAAATGACCAAATTACCCCTGGCCTCATTTTGGTCATAACTTGATCGTTTCTCGTCCAATTTAAGCGTTCTTACTGTCTATCTTCAAGTCAGATAGTAAGGAATCAATTAGAATTAAGAGAATTCAATTCCGACCCCTAAGAGAAAAGTTGACTTTTTGACCCTTAAGGTAGGGGAAAAATGGTCATTTTACCCTAAGATTGGATTAAGTACCCCTACCCTTTAGTTAACATTCTAAAATACTAAAACTAATGCTATAATCATCTTAGTGACATTTAAGTGAGTGAGATTAACCCTTAAATCAGATTGCAAGATTCTTCTATGTCTTAAGCACTACACTTTAAGGATCTTTCCTGAGACTAGGACTAAATCATAGGTTAGAGTTCATTCATTGGGTAAATTAGGTTACCCAATGGGTGAAATCTTGGTCTTATTAGTTTTTAGACTTTCTTTTATTTTACAACTTGTTCTGATTATTTTGTCTTTAAATCTTAGATTTAAGATAGAAGATTCATCCTATTAAGCTTGATTACTTAATAGGATTTGCCTTAACTAGTAGATCACTTATAGAATAAAACCTAGAACTTAAGTCTTATCCTCTTTAGATTGTGTGATTAAACCTAAATCTCATAGTATTTAATTCATAATCTATAGGCTTAGAAGATCTTGATCAGATCTTAATTAGAACGTATAAACTTATTAATCAGGTCGTAATAATTTATTATTTAACTCTTATAGTCGACTTTGATTCAGTATATTAGGACTTAGCTAGTCCTAATATTTTGTAACTTATAAGGATGAGTTTCTAAGTTACACTCGATAGTGGGAAAATGGTGATCCTGAACTTGTGTAACTTGGAATAGTTAGAACGGCTAAGTAGAAAACAAATGATATCATCATGCTTAGTAGAGTCCCTTGCTTACTTTAATGATTGTTGCTACGCATTTCTTGTATTTTTGTGCCATACTTTCTTGAGCATACCATATAAGACTGTTGATGCATAAATAAAATGTTAGGAAAATATGGAGACTCCTTCTATTCCTTGTAAAAATATTAAAGTGATTAACGAGAAGATAATAATTTGATGTGTTTGAGCTGTCTCTCAGTATTGCCTTCTGACTGCCTAGTCAACTTATGTCACTAGGGGAAGGCCTCTATTTTATTATGTGCTATTTGCCTAGTCTCCTTGTTGACACTGGGGGTACACCATTGGTGCCCTAGCTGTACTGGTGCTAGGATCCGCCCTAGTCGTACTAGTGCTAGGATCCTTCGATTATGACTATTGGTGCCTTAGCTGTACTGGTGCTAGGATCCTTCGATTATGACTGTTGGTGCCTTAGCCGTACTGGTGCTAAGATCCTTCAACCTTTTTGCTGGGCTAGATTAGCTCTGTTCTGTATGGAAGATTGTACACGTATGTTTATATGTAGTTGATATTTGATTACCTTTCAGTATTCTTATTCAGTCAACTATTTCCTTATACTGCTTTTATATTTAGGATATTAGAATCTTACAGCTATTTATACTTACCACTACTAAGTTATTTTATTTTAATTGGCATGTCTCTTTTGATCATCATCATGTTTAGGATGTAGCATTCTTCTTACTACACTTGTATGATTATGTATATTCATATGTGTGACACCCCACCCATTAATCCACAAGAATTAAGTTAAGGCGTGGCATGTCACTCTAGCTAACCCTTCACTTATAGTTGGATTAGGATGAAATCCACAATCCACCCAATAAGGGAAGGAGTAAGCATAGAATCAACATTCAGTCACTATCTAAGTAAATATATAGAGTACGGAAGCGATTTTTCAATATAAAACATCCAAGCATCACAACATAAATATAAAGAGAAATATCTCAAAATATAAGTATAAAATCTAAATACGCAATCACCAGTACCTGTATTATTACATCATTTTAAAGTTTTAAATAATAAAAGAAAGTACAAATACACTCATCCTCACATATAAAGGCTAAACAACGACTTCTTCCACGAGCTCCTCCTCTGGGTATAGCTCCACTCCTAACTCTTGCTCATTTAACTGAAGAGGGTCTGCCATTGTCAGTTTTACAATGTAGGGCCCCAGCCAAAAAAAGAAAATTTTGGTTAGACAATTGTCTAAGTATATTTTAAGTTGATAAGTTTTATGAATTGTGTAATATCACCATTCTACAACTTCTAAGTAACAAATATATATAAAGGAGCAGCAAGCAGTACAAAAGAAAAGAAAAAGCTACAAATCATCATTTATAACTTAAACAAAGGAGAGGCTAAGATATGCCGCACATGCAAGCTAAATAAGGTAGGGCATATGAATATAAATAACTAAACAAGTACTAGAAAATGAAATACTGCATCCTAAATATGCTAGTGATCAAAAGAAAACATGCCAATTAAAATACAACAACTCAGCAGTGGTACATATAAATAGCAGCAAGATTCTAGCATCCTAAATATATATAAAAGTAGTACAAGGAAATAGCTAACTGAATAAGAATACTGAAAAGTAAACAAACATTAACTGCATATAAACAAATGTGTACGATCTGCCATACAAGCTACTTTAGCTCACCAAAAAGGGGATGAAGGGTCTTAGCACCAGTACAGCTAGGGCGGTTCCTAGCACGATACGGCTAAGGCAACAACAGTCAAAATCGAAGGTTTTAGCACCAGTACGGCTAGGGCGGTTCCTAGCATGATACTGCTAGGGCACCAACAGTCATAACCAAAGAATCCTAGCACCAGTATGGCTAGGGCGGTTCCTAGCACGATACGGCTAGGGCAACAATCGGTATGATCAAAAGAAATACTGAGAGGCAGCTCAACACATTAAATTATTATCTTCTCGTTAATCACTTTAATATCTTTACAAGGAATCTAAGGAGTCTCCATATTTTCCTAACAGTTTATTTATGCATCAAAAATCTTGTATGATATGCTCAAGAAAAATGTGGCACAAAAGTACAAGGAATGCGTAAGCAACAATCATCAAAGTAAGCAAGGGACTCTACTAAATATGGTGATATCATTTGTTTTTTACTTAATCATTCTAACTATTCCAAGTTACACAAGTTCAGGATCACTGTTTTCCTACTATCGAGTGTAACTCAAAAATTTGTCCTTATAAGTTAAAAAGGATTAGAACTGATCAGGTTCTAATCTAGTTCAATCAGATAGACAACTACGAGTTAAATCAAATAATCATATGTCCTAGTTTTGTGAATTTAGACATTATAACTAAGATCTGATCAAGATCTTTCTAAACCTGCAGATTATGGATTAAATACTACGAGATTTAAGTTTAATCACATAATCCAAAAAGGATAAGACATAAGTTCTAGGTTTTATTCTATAAGATATCTACTAGTTAAGGAAAATCCTATTAAGTAATCAAACTTAATAGGATGAATCTCCTATCTTAAATCTAAGGTTAAAAAACAAAATAATCAGAATGAGTTGTAAAATAAAAGAAAGTTTAGAAACTAATAAAACCAAGGTTTCACCCATTGGGTAACTCAATTTACCTAATGAATGAACTTTAACTTATGATCTAGTCCTAGTCTCAGGAAAGATCCTTAAGGTGTAATGCATAAGACTTAGCAGAAATTATTGGAATCTGACTTAAGGGTTAATTTCACTCACTTGATTATTACTAAGATTATTATAATATTAGTTTTAGGGTCTTGGAATGTCGACTAAGGGTTAGAGGTACTTAGTCCAATCTTAGGGCAAAATGACTATTTTGTCCCTACTTAAAGGGTTAAAAAGTCAACTTTTGACTTAAGGGTCAGAATGGAATTCTCTTAGTCCCAACTGATTCCTTACTGTCTAACTTGAAGATAGACAGTAAGTACGTCCAAATTGGACTCCAAATGGTCAATTTATAACCAAAATAAGGCTAGGGGTAATTCGATTATCTACCTAAATTATTAGGATTCAGATCCTAAATTTTATTTTAGTTTATTGATGACATTGAAATTCTAAACTAGTTAGCATCTAGAATTTTTAAATTTGTAATTGATTTGACTAAGTTATGGCTGTTTGAAGTCTGGGGGTATTTTGGTCATTTTTTACTGAGAATTCTAGGGTTGACTTTTTGTCCTGATGTCCGAATGAGAAAACTAATACTACTACAGTGATGGGGCTGCTCTCCTGAGCATTTTAAGACCCATATTAACTATGTTCTGATAACGGGGTAAAAAGTTATGAGGCTCTAAAGAGGTCCTAAAATGTTACCTCGTTATACGTACCCCGAAATAAATTTTTATATTATGTTATTTGATTCTTTATATTTTTCTGAGTATTTTGAGACCTATATTGGCTATGTTTGGTTCATCCTACAAAAAGTTATTAAACTTAAGTTTTACTATTCAAAAATACAATTTGAATTAATTTACTATTCATTTATTCAAATTGTATTAATTTTACTATTTATTCCTAAAGTTCAAATTAAATATTTTCCTATATTAATTAGTTAATTAATCATCTGTAATTATTAAATATTAATTAGTTATTTTAGATATTTTTGACTTTTATCCTAAAATTGCATTATAAATATGTATATATATATATATATATATATATATATATATATATATTATCATGAACTAATCTTATTTGAACACTTATTTAGTATTAATTATTTGTTTAAGTTGATTAATCAAGTCAATTATATTATCATTTTTTTTTTTGCTAAAATACTGTTTAATTTAGCTTAACATTAACTAATAGATTAATATTAATCTAATTAATATTATTCATTAACAATTTCTAATTAAATAATCAATTTTAATTAATACTAACTAATAATTTTCTAATTAACTAATTAACAGATTCTTAATTTGACTTAATTATAACCTAACAGATTCTAACATTTAATTAATACTAATCTAAGTAGTATTGACTACTGATTAGCTATAAGTATATTACAGATTAGTAATTATTAGTTTATATATGTATAACATATATATATATATATATATATATATATTATAATTGATTTGAGTTTTCTGACAGTTAAATGATGCAGCGGGACCCACTGGATGCCATGAGGCATCCCCAGATTCGCGCGGCCACGAAAGCGGGACCCACTCGCTGACACGAGTACTAGCGGGGCCCACCAGGCGCGGCAGAAGCCGCCGCATGGCGACACACGCACGCGGCCCGCGGACCCGAGCGCAGTGGTCCGAGTCGGGCAGCGAGACCCGTGCACGCAGTCGAGGTGACAGCGGCCTGAACACCCAGACCACGACACGTGTTGCTTCGACCCGCTCGGGTCGACCCGGCCCGAGTCGTGCCCTCGCCTTCTCCGCATTGGGCGCGCTAGGGCATCGATTTTGACGGCCGAGATGGCACCGGAGCGAGCTAGACCTTACCTCAATCGAAATGTCTTGAAGAGACCTTTCGATCGATACCCAGAACGCCGCTGGAGATGAGGCGCAACTCCGGCAATGCCTAACCCTAATGAACCGTATCGGGGTGAAGACGATAACGGAAAGAACTGTATACTCTCAGCAAAGTTAGGTTGATGGAAATTGATTATACCTAATCCAAACCGTTTGATCTTTAATCCATACATTGAAATAGTTATTCGAAAAGGAGCGATTGAAATTGCAAAAGAAATGAAGGGCAATCACGAGTACCTTCTTAAACGGCTAGGGATCTTAGGGGAAGTGCGTCGGCCCGAATGCTCGCTCAGTCACCATCCGATCCTAATCATGATGGCATTGCTCTTAAATGCGACTGGACGGAATCGGTGAGGCTGCGAGCGCGCGGATTGGGCGGCGATCGCGGTGCTTAGCCGCGTGGAAGGCCGACGGAATCTTCGAGGAGGAAGGCAACTGCTCCTCCGTTCGATCCGGACCCGAAATCGAACGGTCCGCGATGGATCGTGCATCCCGCGGATCCGACCCGATATGGGACCTGACCCGATAAGGATGGTGGGTCCCACCCATTTTTAAATAAAATGTTTATTTTATTTATCGTAATATCATATAATAAATAAATTAATATAATATAGAATATCTCCATTAATTTAAATAAATTAAATGGTTTCCAGAAAAATTCCAAATATTTACCACTAGCTAATTGAGGGGTGGGTAATGCAACGGTGAGGTCGGATTTTCGATCCGACGAGTATTTTAATTTCCCAATTTTTGAGGTATTAAATATTATTAAAATATTCGTCGAAATTTCGACGACTTCCGATCGACACGAAAATGTCACCCTTAGCTAATTTAGGGTTAATGAACGCAATGGCGATGTCCATTTTCCGATCTAAGGTCAATTTAAATAGGTCAAATTTTAGGATTTTTCTGGGTTTTCCAGAAATCAGAATTCGATCTATTTGACTCCTTATTTAGACTGGGTCTTAGAGGTTGACTCCTAATGGCTTAATTAGCACTTATGATCAAGATTAAAGTTAAGATTTGTCTTAATTAACTAAAGTAAAAAACTTGGGTTGTTATAATATGCCTTACCTTGTTTAGCTAGCATGTTATGCATGTCTTAGCCTCTTCTTTTGCTTAAATTATAAATGATTATTTATAGCTTTCTCTTTTCTTTTGTACTATTTGCTGCTCCCTTATATATATGTTGCTTAGAAATGGTAAAATAGTGATATTACAAAACATATATAAAAATTATCAGTTTAAAATGTACTTAGACAATTGACTAACCAGATTTTTCTATTTTTGGCTGGGCCCTATATTGTGAAACCGACAATGGCAGACTTTCTTCAGTTAGATGAGCAAGAGTTAGGAGTGGAGCCATATCCAGAGGAGGAGCCCGTGGAAGAAGCCGTTGTTTAGTCTCTTATTCTAAATGAGGATGAGTGTCTTTTTATTTCCATTATTTGGAACTTCTAAATGATGTAATAATACATGTACTGATGACTGCGTATTTAGATTTTATACTTATGTTCTGAGATATATTTCTTTGTATTTATGTTGTGATGCTTGGATGATTTATATTGAAAATCAATTCTGCACTCTGTATGTTTACTTAGATAGTGACTAAATATTTGATTCTATGCTTACTCCTTCCCTTATTAGGTGGATTGTGGATTTCATCCTAATCCAACTATAAGTGAAGGGTTAGCTAGAGTGACACGCCACCCCTTAGCTTAATTCTTGTGGATTAAGGGGTGGGGCGCCACATTACCATTGTCATTTAGGACTCATCTCAGTCCTAATGTTGATCCTAAGTGCTAATCAGGTTAATAGGAGTCAACCTCTAAGACTCAGCCCAAATCAGGAGTCAAATGGATCGAATCCTGATTTCTGAAACTCCAAAAACTCTAAAATTTGACCTATCTAAATTGACCTCCGATCGAAAAACGGACTTGGCCATTGCGTTCATTGCTCCCAAATTCATGTCAATCGGAAGTCGTCAAAATTTTGACGAATATTTTAATAATATTTAAATACCCCGAAAATTGGGAAATTAAAATACTCGTCAGATCGAAAATCCGACCTCGCCGCTGCCTTCCTCGCCCCTCAATTAGCTAGGGGTGAATATCTGGGAATTTTGGGAAGTCATTTAAATATTTTAAAATTAATTATTAAGTAAGAGATTTAATTATCAAATTAATTAAATAATTAAGTAATTATTATTTTAATTTTCGGCGTGCCGTTAAAGGTTGACGCCGTCCATCCAATTCGTGAGCGCCGTTTCGATCCACCGTCCAGATCAGATGGCAGATCGGGACCGTCTGATCCAAGATCAGATGGTACGCCCTCTTCGCCTCCCTCGCATCCCCGCGTGGCATGCTGCGGATGGGCGCCGCTCCGTCGGCCAGTCGCGGTAGACGTAGCCCTTGCTAGGTCCGCCAGAGAGGTGTTAAGAGAGTTGGATCTACCCGCGGGGCTCACGCAGTTTGCGATTTGGCTCGGAGCTCTCGGCACGCTATACTCGGACCCTAAGACCGTCTCGACCGCTCACTGCAGGTACCCCTCGATCCCAACCTCCATTCAGTAAAATTGCAATCCCATTGATCAGATAGCTATTTCATGTTGCTGATTACAATCTATACGGTCGGATCGTCGATCTTCTAAGTAGATTTGTGGAATTTTTATCAAATTCCACAGCAGAAACCGTTATATCGGGTTGGGTTCGTAGCGTCGACTAGGGTTAGCCTTCGTCGCCGACTCAAGCCACCTTTGGATTCCGGGCAACCGTCAATGGGAAGGTCGGGACGTCTACTACCCGTTGCCATACGGTCCGGGGTCTGATGCCGCCGGGAAGACCTCCAGGAGTCGTGCCATAGTCGCTACTATCAGGGACGAAGCGAAGGGGGTGAAGGACTCGAGTTTGGCCGGGTCGACCCGAGCCTAGCCCGTCGCGTGCGGGCTGCATGCGTTGACAGACGCAGAGCCGTGGGCCCCGCAAGGCCACTTGGGCGCGTGGATTCGCCACGCGTCGCCCGTGGGGCCCGCTTCTAGACCGTTGTCCCCTCCTCCTGAGCCGGTGGGTCCCGTCCGCAGACCAGCAACCAACGGGTCGCTACCACGTGTGGCAGTGGGTCCCACTGCATTTAAAATTATGCAGAAAACATATAATTAATAAATATAATAAATTATATATATATATGTATATATAATTAGATATATTAAGACAAAAACCTTAGTGTGATTAAATTAATGTAATTATAGTTAGTGATTAGTTAACTTAGCTAATTAAGTATGTTTAGTGCTAGATAGATAAATTAATATTAATAATTAATTTACTATTATTAACCAGTAAATAATTGATTAATTATTAAATACTAATATGATAATTAATAAATATAATTAGTTAGTTTAATTAAATCTAATTAAGACCTTCTTAATTAATATACAGTAATATTAAAGATTAAATGAATGATTAATTTATGATTAATTAATTGATTAGACTAATTAAGTATGATTAAGACTATTAGATAATCATTAACTTAATTAATGTTAATTATAATTCATTAAATACAAATTAAGAATTTAATATAATAGATTAATTAATTAATAATTAATTACAATTAATTAATTAATTAATTAATAAGAATGAATAATAAATTGAATAAATGAATAGTAAAATAATGCAAATTATATTTTTGAATAGTAAATCTTAAAAGTTTAATAACTTTTTGTAGGATGATTCAAATATAGCCAATATAGGTCTCAAAGTACTCAGAAAAATAAAAGAAATTACATGGCGTAATGTAAAAATTAATTTCGGGGTACACATAACGAAGTAGCATTTTATGACCAAATAACTTTTGACCTGGTTGACCAAATATAGTCAATATGGGTCTTAAAATGCTCAGGAGAGCGGCCCCATCACTATAGTAGTATTAATTTTCTCATTTGGACATCAGAACAAAAAGTCAACTCTAGAACTCCTAGTTGACTTTAGGAAAAATTGACCAAAATACCCTTAGAATTCAAATGACCATAACTTGGTCAAATCAACTCCAAATTTAAAAATTCAAGATGCTAACTAGTTTATAATTTCGATGTCATCAATAAACTGAAATAATATTTAGGATCTAAACTCTAGAAATTTAGAAAATGACCAAAATACCCATAATTTTAGTTAGGCCATAACTTGACCATTTGAGGTCCAAATTGGGTTTACTCCATACCAGCACACTCAGTATATTATAGGAAAGCTATAGAAACTAAGTTTGATAAAATTGGACTTCAAACAAAAAAGTTCGATTTTTGTCACTCGTTGATCGACCGAAATTACTGAATTTCCCTTAGAAAGAAAAATGTCCATAACTTAGTCAATTAAACTCAGAATCCAGCGTTCTTGGACTCTATGGACTCCTTGAATAGTAACCTACAATAAATTGCATAAAAATTTAGGTTTCAGTAAAGTAAAAATTACTGAATTTCCCTTAAGTCAAAAACCTTATTTTAAACCTGTAGAACCCGTTTCTTGTCCAAACTGGACGTGCCTACTGTCTATCTTCAAGTTAGATAGTAAGGAATCGTTTGAAACTAAAAAACTTCAATTTGGACTCTTAAGTCAAAAGTTGACTTTTCAAACCCTCAAGTATGGGCAAAATGGTCTTTTTGCCCAAAATTTAAGATAAACACCCTTAACCTTTAATTAACTTCTCAAGACTCTAAAACTAATATTATAATTGTGTTAGTGATATTTAAGTGAGTAAAATCAACCATTATGTTAGATTCTATAATTTCCCCTAAGTCATTAATATTATACCTTAAGGACCTCTCCTGAGACTAGGACTAGTGCATATGTTTGATTTTATTCATTGAAAAATGGGATTTTTCAATGAATGAATCATTGGTTTTATTAGTTTCTAGAATTTTTCAACTTATTTTGATTATTTTATCTTTTAACCTTAGATATAAGATAGGAGATTCATCCTATTAAGTTTGATTACTTAATAGGATTGGCCTTAATTATTAGATCACTTTTAGAATGAGACCTATATCTTATGTCTTATCTTTCTTGGGTTATGTGGTTAAGCCTAATCTTGTAGTGTTTAATCCATAATCTATAGTTTAGCAGTGTTGATTAGAACTTAGTATAGAACGTCTAAAATCATTAATTAGGTCGTGATGATTTATTTCTTAACTCTTATAGTCGACTTTGATTCAGTATATTATGACCTAACTAGTCCTAATATTTTGTAACTTATAAGGATGAGTTTTTGAATTACACTCAATAGTAGGAAAATGGTGATCCTGAACTTGTGTAACTTAAAATAATTAGAAGGATAATTAGAAAATAAATGATATCATCATACTAGTAGAGTCCTTTGCTTATTTTGATGTTTTGTTGCTACGCATTTCGTATTTTTGTGCTTAATTCCTTGTTCATATCATATAAGAAAACTTTGTGCATGAAATGAAAACTTAGAATAATTAGGATAACAGTTGCTTTTGGGTTCAGTTTCTGGGAGGATTCTGGTGCACATTTATCCTATTGGATGGGGTAAGGAGTGATAAGGAGGCTTAACATTACTCATTGAGGAGAGTATGTTAAGTATGGAACCCGTGTAGTCTTGCAGACGTGCTTGACTCCTCAGTTGTTTCTGAAACGTGTCCACAGAAATAAAGTAAAATAACTAAAAGATTTTGTATTTGTGATTACTTCCTCCTCAGTTCTGCTGCTGGATTCTGTATACCCTAGCCCTAAAAGGCTATGGGAATTTCTATCTGCTCAAGCCCTGAAAGGCTTGGGGATTTCACCAGCATGATGGCCAACTTTTTGATATGGCAGTTTTTGCATACATGTGTTAGTTGTTTAGCTTACTGTGTTCAGTGTTCTGATACATATTTTAGTTAGCTATTTTTCCTTACTTACCTGCTTACCTGTACATATTTATAGGATGCTAGACTTTACTACTTACTATACATACCATGTTCAGATTTTTATCATTTAATTTGCATATATCATATGATCATCAGCATGTCTAGGATTAGACTTTACTTTTAGTATTTTTTTTACTATATTATATGTCTGTTCCTTGCTTAGCTACTGAGGTGTGCTTTTAACTCATTTGTTGTTATGTTCATCATTATTCCTGTTTCCTTGTATGCTTATTGCACCTACTGCTTAGTTACTTTTGTCGTTCATAAGATATAAATAGTGATATTATAGAACACATGAAAATTTATCAGCCTAAAATATATTTAGACAATTGTCTAACACAAGATTTTTTTTTTTGGCTGGGGCCCTACATTGTGAAACCGACAATGTCAAGTATAGAGCAGTTTGAGGATCCAGTGCCTGAGGAGGAGCCCTACTTAAATGAGGTGCAGGAGCTGGGACCAGAAGATATTTAGTTATCATATGTGATGATGAGTGCATTTACACTTCTATTTTCTTAAACTTTAAATGTTGTAATGATACAGGTACCTATGACTGTATGTTTATATTATTATATGCTATTTATTCTGAGTCATATTTTATTTTGCTTATATAGTAATGCTTGGATGTTTCTCATTTTTAATTCGCTTCTGCACTCTGTATGTTTTAGTAGATAGTGACTGATATTTAATTCTGTGCTCACTCCTTCCCTTATTAGGTGGATTGTAGATTTCATCCTAATCCAATGATAAGTGAGGGGTTAGCCAGAGTGACACACCATCCCTTAGCTTAATCATGCGGATTAAGGGGTGGGGTGCCACAAGATGTTAGCCTGCATGCATCGTAAACATCCAAATAGAATAATAACTGATCAATGTCGAGCTATAGAATCTGCAATTTTGGAGGTGTTTCCATCTACAAAGCACAGTCTTTGTTTGTGGCATATCATGCGAAAATTGCCAGAAAAAGCAGTCGTAGACAAAATAAACAAGTGTTAATATCTGAGTTTTCATCAGTAGTTTATGACTCTTTGTCTGTGTATAAGTTTGAACACGGTTGGTTGGCGGTGATGGTCAAATACTAGCTTATTGAGAATGACTAGTTCACGTCTCTTTATGAGAAAAGGGCGAACTGGGTGCCCATTTTCTTGAAAGATTTCTTTTGGGCTAGAATGTCAACTACATAATGAAGTGAAGGCGTAAATGATTTCTTTGATGGGTACGTGAATTCAAAGACGAGTCTATGTTTATTTGTTGAGCAATATAAAAATGCTCTTAGAGATAAGTTGGAAAAGCAAGCATAAGCTAATTTTAGATCATATATTTCCCAACCACAACTTATTTCAGATCTAGTATACGAATAACAGTTATCTAAAATATATACTCTATATATATTTTACAAATTCCAGGAAGAAGTAAAGAAATTGATGAATTGTATTATCTGAGATGCTGAATATGTCATTTAAAATATATATGGTAAATATGTGGGATGGAATGAGAAGACTTGATTTTAGAGTTGCTTATAATCTCATCGAAGAGGATATGTGGTGCATTTGTCGCTCTTTTCAGTTTAGTGGGATTGTTTGTTCACACATACTCTATGTTTTGCGTCAAAAAGGGAATGCCAGAATTCTTGAAAAATTAGTGAGCTCACGATGGAGAAATGATAATAGACAATTAACTTATTTATTAGATTCTTCAACTCAGACTACCAACATCAGAAGAAGATTTGACGACTATTATGTTGAAAGCATACAACATGCCAATGAGATTATTAACATTGAGGGAGTAAATGATGAGGCTCGTGCATATACATTAATTGCCTTACGGGAGCTTAAAGAAAAGCTTAAAGATTTCTGTGGTCATTGAGTGCCAAATGTAATAAAAGATCCTACTCGCGCACACCCAAAGGGATGCCCGCCAACCAAGCGACTTACAAGTCATCATGACAGAAAAGGAAAGAAAAAGCTCAAGACCTAAATACTTTATACTTATTTTTCATGCAAGCATTTGATTAGTCAGCTTGAATATGCTTTCTCATGTGATAAAAGATCCTGCTCATAATGAAGGGGGTTATTTGGCTGCTGTTTCATTTGGATGCTAGAACAAAATATGTTGTTAAATTGATGATGTTTCATTTACTTAAAATTACTGTTTCATTAATTTAAAACTATTATTTTATTAAATTTAATAAGTTACCAAACTGAAATTATTGTTTGATATTGTTTATTGGAAGGGAGGTATCAAGAAAAAGTCATCAGCTGATTAACATATTACTGTAGTGCTTTTAGTTTCTTTATTTTCTTAAGTTTTGGAAAATTTTAGTGAGAGCCAGCAATTCTCTTCATTCAATAGCGTTGGATTCATAAAATTCAATTACTTAAATTAATATCAGGTTATTAATAAACAAGTATGAACATGATTTTTGAAGCTCAGGTTATGTTTCCTTCGATCATAATAAGCAACATCACATAGATTAACAATTCATATGCAGATGGTCTTAGTTTTTAGATCATTCTATTCAAGTGATGTTGTTAAATGGAAACTTTGGCTTAACTTGCATTGAATAGCTTGATTACTTGAAAAAGGATCTTACATACATAAGAAATGAGCAAATTTATTTATTTATTTATTTATTTTAACAGTCTTGCAACTTGTCGGGTTTTCTTGTTTTATTTGAGGTGAAATCATCAAGGAAGAAGAATTTGTTAATGCTATTTTTGTTATTAGTATTCCATGCTTGGAGTTAGATTTAATCGGTCTTGAATTATTATTTGTTTACAAAAACGATCGTAGACGTCTTTCTAAAGTATGAGGATGTTGGCAAAGATCTAATGTGAGAATATATGTTAATATTGGAGATGATGTTGATGCTCAACTGCTTTGCCTTTTTGTTTGGACCTTTGGCTTTTTCTTCCATCATAATTTTGGCTTCTTAGAATTATTTAGATCCTACAAAAATTGGTGTAGTGCAGTAATTAAAATTTCTATTGTTTAAGATGTTTCAATTGCATTTTTAACTATGATTTTGGCTTTATTTTTGCTTTTCTTTTTGATAACTATCATTATGTGTATTGATTAATTGTAGAAAATTAGTTTATATATTCACTAGACATTAGATACCTAATGGCATTAAAAATATTTACAAAATCTTTATAAAATTAAAATCTAATTTTGACAATATTAGGATAATTGTTTCTATCAACACTAAATATTGGAGAATTAGAAATAGCAATGCAGCATATTCTGTAAGATAGCATTTGATGATGTTGGACAAATAAAAGTTTACCAGTAAAAGCACACAAAAAAAAAAGTAACAGGAAGCTCATTCTAAATTAGAGTAGCCAGTGTCGCAAACCTGTTTTATCCTATTATTTGGTTATAATATAATTACCTATATATATATATATATATATATATATATATATAATGTCATAAATACATATATAGTTAGAGTAGTATAAACGATTAGTCTTAGATAGAATTCATATGGATACAAATTTTATGATAAGTATATATATATATATATATATATATATATATATATAAAAGTAGATATAAGCAGAACTATAATAATTTATATAGATGTATTTCAGTGAAAAGTGTTGTTAGTTAGGATTAATTAAACTTGTATTATTAATTAGTTATATTAATTAATATACTTATTTCAAACACTAAAATATCCATTCGATTTACGTATATATATATTCCTATACAGAAAACATATATAGATTTTTTATTTAGATTAATTTGTATAATTAGTTTAATAATAATTAAGAGTTAACTATGTTATCTACTAACAACAAATTAGATAATAATTAATTAAATGTAAAATCTGAACTAATTAAAGGAGTATTTAAATACACATGATAGATAATTGACTTAATTAAGTATAGCTGGAATAATAATCAAATTAAATTAATTACTTTAGGACTTGAAACGTCAATAACTTAGTCAATCGAACTCTGAATTAAGTGTTCTTGGACTCTATGGAATCCTTGAACTATAACCAACATTAAACTGCATAAAAATTTAGGTTTTAGTAAAGTGAAAATTTCTGAAATACCCTTAAGTGATAAACCTTAGTTTGAACCTGTAGAACCCGTCTCTCGTTCAAATTGGATGTATTTACTGTCTATCCTCAAGTTAGATAGTAAGGAATCATTTGGAATTAAGAAAATTCAATTTGAACCCTTAAGTCAAGAGTTGACTTTTTGGACCCTTAAGCAGGGGAAAAATAGTCACTTTATCCTAAGATTTGATTAAGTACCCTTAGCCTTTAATTAACTTTTCAAGACTCTAAAACCAATATTATAATTGTATTAGTGACATTTAAGCAAGTGAAATGAACCATTAGGTCAGATTTCAGAATTTCCCTAAGTCTAACACTACACCTTAAAGACCCTTCCTAAGACTAGGACTAGATCATATATTAGAATTCATTTATTGAGTAAATAGGTTACCAAATGGGTGAAACCTTGGTTTTATTAGTTTCCAGACTTTTCTTTTATTTTAGAACTCACTTTGATTATTTTGTCTTTTAACTTTAGGATAGGGGATTCATCATATTAAGTCTGATTACTTAATAAGAATTTATCTTAATTATTAGATCACTATTAGAATGAAACCTAGAACTTAGGTCTTATCCTTCTGGGTTATGTGATTAAGCCCAATTCTCGTGGTATTTAATTCATAATCTATAGTTTAGAAGATCTTGATCAGATCTTAGATAGAATGTCTAAATTCACCAAAATTAGGATGTATAATTTATTGATTCAACTCATAGTCGTCTATCTGATTGAACTAGATTAGAACCTGATTAGTTCTAATCCTTTTTAACTTATAAGGACAAATTTCTAAGTTACACTCGATAGTAGGAAAATGATGATTCTGAATTTGTGTAACTTGGAATAGTTAGAATAAATAAATAGAAAACAAATGATATCACCATGTTTAGTAGAGTCCCTTGATTCTATTTGATGATTATTGCTACACATTCCTTGTATATTTGTGTCATATTTCTTTGAGCATATCATGTAAGATTTTTGATGCAAAAATAAAATGTTAGGAAAATATGAAGGCTCCTTAGATTCTTTGTGAAAATATTAAAGTGATTGATTAAAAATAATAATTGTATGTGTTAGAGCTGCCTCTTAGTTATGTCTTCTGATTGCCTAGTCTCCCTGTTGACACTAGGGATTTATGTTACTTTGTTGTGTGCTGATTGCCTAGTCTCCTTGAGGACATTAGGAGTACACAGTTTTGTGCCTTAGCCGTGATGGTGCTAAAATCTTTTATATTCGGTGAGCTAGATTAGCTCTTTTGCTGTATGACAGTTAGTACACAGATGCTTACCCATATGTTCAGTTTCGATGTTTTGTTTACTTTTCAGCATTTTTATTCAGCCAACTATTTTCTTTGTACTGCTTATATATATATGTTAGAATGTTAGAATTTTGCTGCTACCTATATCTATTATTACTGAGTTCAGTTATTTTAATTTGCATATTTCTTTTGATTACCAGCATGTTTAGGATGTAGTATTTTTTTCTAGTACTTGTTTAGTTATTATATTCATATATCTTACCTTGTTTAGCTTGTATTTGAGGCATGTCTTAGCCTCTCTTTTTGCTTAAGTTATAAATGATTATTTATAGCTTTTTCTTTCCTTATTGTGTTGCTAGTTGCTCCCTTATATAGTTATTACTTAGAGAATGTAAATGGTGATATTACAAAATACATATAAAACTTATCAGCTTAAAATGTACTTAGACAATTATCTAACACAAGATTTTTCTTTTTTGGCTGGGGCCCTATATTGTGAAATCGACAATGACAGATCTTCTTCAGTTAGATGATCAGGAGCTAGGTGTGAAGCCTTATCCAGAGGAGGAGCCTTTGGAAGAAGCAATTGCTTAGATTTATTATAAGTAAGGATTAGAGCCTTTTTATTCTCTTATTACTTAAACTTTAAATTGATATAATAATACAGGTACCCTTGACTATGTGTTTAGATTATTATGCATTTTATTCTGAGTCGTATTTCATTATATTTATACTATGATGTTTGGATGTTTCTTATTATAAATCGCTTCTGCACTATGTATGAATTCTTCTTAAGTGACTGAATGCTTGATTCTATGCTTACTCCTTCCCTTATTAGATGGATTGTGGATTTCATTCTAATCTAATAATAAGTTAAGGGTTAGCTAGAGTGACACACCACCCCTTAGCTTAATCTTGTGAATTAAGGGGTGGGGCACCACATATAGGGACCTTAAAATGTAAAAATAGTGAAGTTTCAGGCATTTTAGCCATTTTTTGGGCAATTCTAAAATTGTCTGATCGCTACGGCGCGCGGTAGCGCGTTCTTTTCGAAAGTCAGGCGCGCTGCAGTGCTTTTGGGCGCTGTAGTGCACTGTGGCGTGCTATGGTGCGCAGTAGCACTTTCATGAGCTGCGGTGGATTTTAGCGTTGTGGCACGCTACAGCGGATCAAGTTCGAAACTTGGGCGTTATGGCGCGCTGCAGCAGTTTTCGGTGCTGTTGCGCGCTGCAGCGGTTTTCGGCGCTGTTGCGCGCTACAGTGCTTTTCGATGCTGCGGCGCGCTACAGCGTGTCTTGGTTCTTAATTCTTGAAAGGCGATCACTATGATAGATTTACAGTATTTTCATTAAATTATATTTTTATACATCGCAAGATTATTAACATGCTGCAGTGAGCAGTAGCGCGCTACGACGTGCTATAGCGCACTGTGGCGGATCAGTTTCTACAACTCGGGCGCTGCAGCGCCAGACGGTAATTTTGCCTGTGCGAAAACTATAAAGGGCCACATTTCGAGCTCAAATACTCTCAATCCAGAGCATTCCATAAGTGGTGACATATATCAATAAAAATATCTTTTCGATACATTTCCATTGACACCAAAATCGGCACGAAGGTATCATTTAACTATATGAACAATGGTGATAAACGCAGGGGTGTGCATAATGGACGAAAAATAGAGAATGAGATATATTACTTTGAAGAACTATAATGGCTTCCATGCATAATCTTGGATGTCTAAGGATGCGAATAAGTATAATAGAGAAATGAAATGATCAAGGAAGAAGAATAAACGGGTACCTTAGCCTTGCAAGAAATGAAGAAACCTCTATTTTTTTCAAGAACTTTTGAGGAAGAGAGCTCATTCTTCAACACAAGATGCATAAATGGAGGAAGAGAGAAAGCTTTAGAGCTTTAATCTTGGTAGCAAAATGGAGAGGAAGGGCTGAGCTTCCTTCTTAACGGAGAAGGAAGAAAAGAGAGGAGAGGTGATAGGGCATGGGAAGAAGAAGTGGGGAAGAGGTGAAGTGACATGGACTTAGCCATGCTTTGCGCCATAATAGGGAGGGGGAAGCATTGAATTGCAGCCAGCTAGGAGAGGGAAAATAGAAAATAGGGAAATAAATTGGAAATAATAATTATTTATTCCTTTAATTATTTAAAAATTCATATTTTAGAAACGCTCTCCGAAAAATCCCAAAAATTCACACATAGCTAATTTGGGGGTGAGGAATTTAACGGCGAAGTTGGATTTTTCGAATCCGATGATTATTTAATTATGCTAGTTTTTTGGGTTATTTAATTATATTAAAATATTCGCAAAAATTTGACGACTTCCAAACACGTCCAAAACATCATCCCTAGCTAATTTGGTGGTGATGATCGCAACGGTGAACTCGGATTTTGATTTTGAGGTCAAAATAAATACTTCAATTTCCTAATTAATTAAATATTAAAATAATCCAAAATATTTGATTCAGCTCCAACTCACACCAAATCTTTAGGGATTAGTTCTAACAACTATATGAACTTAATTAAGATACGATTAAGCTAAAATTAAGCTAGGTAATAACCTTGGGTTATTACACCTAACATCACCTAAAATCACATTCCTCCAAAAGCATTTAATCATCCTGAACCCATACCCATCACCATTAAAAAATACATTTTTCCATATTCATTTAATCAACCCGAACCCATTGTTAACTTGTGGGATAATCAGCACATCCAAGAGGAAATAGAGGAAGGAGCACTTTCTCAACAAACCCATGAAGTTGAACTGGGTCCTAATATAAGCAAACTTCTATGTAACAATGCTCCTATTGGTACTGGTGATTTCAAGTTAAAAAATGGTATTCTTAATATGCTCATAGCTTGGAGGAAATGAGTTAAATTGTGCACTCAGCATCCCATTGGATATTTTATTTCTTATGATAAACTATCACCTATGTTTCATGCTTTCACTTCAAGCATCACAGAGATACAAGCTCCTTGGAATATTCAGGAAGCTTTCAAGCATCCTAAGTTAGAAGGCAACAGTTGATGAGGAAGTTTGGGCGCTGGAAAAGAATGGTACATGGGAAATTATTAATCTCCCAAGAGGTAAGAAACCTGTTTGGTGTAAGTGGATTTTCATAGTAAAGTACAAGGCAGATGCTAATGTGGACAGGTATAAGGCTCAATTGGTCGCCAAAAGATTCACTCAATCATATGGAATTGACTATCAAGAAACCTTTGCTCCAGTTGCCAAGCTCAATCATGTTCGTGTACTTTTATCCTTGGCAGCTAATCTCGATTGGTCGCTTCACCAACTTAATGTGAAAAATGCCTTCCCCAATGGTGACTTGGAGGAAGAAGTTTACATGGACATTCCTGCTGGACTTGAGACGACATCAAATTTCAACAAGGTTTGCAGACTCCAAAAATCCTTATATGGTCTCAAACAATCTCCCAGGGTCTGGTTTGAACAGTTCACTAAGGAAGTGAAAGGGTACGAATTCGCTCAATGTCAAACCGATCACTCATTATTTGTGAAACACTTCGCAAAAGAGAAGCTAGCAATTAGCATTATATATGTAGACGACATAATTTTGATAGGTGATCATGAAGAGAAAATTGACTTACTTAAGAAATTATTGACAAAGGAATTTGAGATCAAGAATCTTGGAAACCTTAAGTACTTTCTTGGAATGGAGATTGCTAGGTCAAAAAAGGGTATATCAATCTCACAATGCAAATACGTTCTGAACTTATTAAATGGAACAAGAATGCTAAGATGCAAGCCGACAGAAACACATATGGATACAATTGTCAAACTGGAAGAAAGTGATGGAAGTGCACCAGTTGATAAAGGAAGATATCAACGTCTTGTTGGAAAACTCATCTATCTTTCTCATACATGGCCAGACATCGGCTTCTCCGTTAGTGTGGTAAGTCAATTCATGGATAATCCAACTGAAAAACATATGACCGCTGTGATCAAAATATTGAGGTGCCTCAATATGACACCGGAAAAAGATCTCTTCTTGCAATGAACAACAAAGAAAGAGATTGAGATTTTTTCAAATGCAGATTGGGCAGGTTCAGTGACTGATCGAAGATCAACTTCAGGCTATTGTTCATTTGTCTGGGGAAACTTGGTTACATGGCGAAGCAAGAAACAATTAGTGGTAGCCCGTAGTAGTGCTGAGGCAGAAACCAACTGAGACATTGTTAAACATAATGGAATACCAAATATTGGTAATAGAATTCTTAATCTTAGTAATGAAAGAATCATTAAAATTGTAAGCATTAAGCATTCTTAAAAGAAAGCTGCTTATCAAAAGTTTTTTCAAAATCCAATTTAATGATAAGGTTGTGACCTTTTTTTTTTTTTTTAAGGCTATGGAACATTTCCTAGGCCGTAAGGATATTATCTTGAATGTGCCTCCCAGTGATGAAACCATATTGGTTTTTTTCAATAATATTAGGGATCAGAACTTTTAACCAATTAGCAATAATTATAGATATAATTTTATTAATCGATGAGCAAAGACTAAGAGATCTAAATTGATTCCACCAATTCGGAGAGTTAACTTTAGGAAGGGGAGCATTACCGAAAATGTTTTTACCCCGTTACAAATATCATCACCTATAATGTTCCATGACTTAATAAAAAATTCCCGAAAAAAACCATCAGACCCAGGACTACTGGTGTTACGCTTAAAATTATTAACCACATTCTAAATTTCATCATTAGTAGGCATGTTGTTTAGATAGTTATTATCACTTTGGGTAATGATGATTTCAAGAGGGTTCAAGGAAAATTCATTGGAAAAGTGAGTATCAGCGGAGAGCATTTTGGTGAAATAGTGAATGGTAGAAGCCTGGATGTCATCCTCCAATGGAAAGAGTGATAGAGTGAATTTTATTTTTAGTATTGCTACATGATTTTTAAATATCTCCCAAAATGTATTGATGACTAGGATTTAGAGAGTTAAGTGAAATAAAATTTTTTTATTAAATTCACTTTTGCTTGTGGGGCCCATAAAAATATATTTTTTAAATCTTAAATCTTAATCATCCATACTTTTTGAAAGATATTTGGAAGCTAAGTAACATTTTTCATACTCTTAAAACACAGTCAAAACCAATACAAATTCCGAGAAGCCTATTTTCCCAATTGCAAAATGCCATATAATCAGCTGAATTGATTAGTTGGACCTTCCAACCCTCAATTGTCTCTTTAATAATACTTATGATATTATGAACTAATGAAGAAGAGCATTTAAAGTTGTGGTTAAAAATACAGAGATTTCTTTCAAGCCAACAGCCATTAGTCAAGACAGCTAGGGAGTTTGCAATTGAGACAAGCTAAGAACAAGAGAGTATTAGAAGATAGAGAAAGAGAGACTTTAGCCAATTTTTTAAAGAGAAAGAGAAACTTTAGCCAATTTTTTTATAAATATCTAAATTTTCTTAAGAAATTGTATCATATCTTTGACAAAAATTCTAATTTTTATAAAATTAAAACTATCATTTTCCACTCAACTTTTTTAATTAAAATAATTTTGAAACATTGCTGAATAGCTAAGAAAATTTTGATTATTGAGATGGGGTCATCCTCGTCGCCTTCTTAAGGGCCAGAATCCGCCAGCTGAAATCTCGAAATCAGTTCCAATGGCGCCTCAGCAGCTTCTGCATGTTCGGCTTCTAATCATGTGGCTGACATTGCCGGCGAAAGCCGCTGTCGGCTATACATACTTCTGCAACCCGGTAACTTACACCAGCGACGATCCCTTCGACACCAGCATCAATGACGTTCTCGTGAACTTGTCCATCAACGGGTGGGAGGCCCACAACGGCGGTGTCTTCAAATACGAGTCCCCTGCCTCCACCTTTAAAGCCTACGGTAGCGCCGCGTGTTCCTCCGGCCAAGTTGAATGCGGTGGCTGTATTTTAGCTGCGTTAAATACACTGGTCCGTCTTTGCCCAAAGGTGACCGGCGGTCAGATTATCAACTTCTCACCGGGCTGCACCATCCGTTACGAGGAATACAGATTCTTCTGAGCCGAATTAAGCGATTGCCATTAATAAAGCTAAGAACACGCTTTCAGCACTGTAGCAAGCTTTGTCTCTCATCGCTCCTCTTGGATCTGAATGCGCCATTTGTATTCCTGTTTTAATGTTTGATTTGATTGTAATTTTGATTTGCTATTTGGATTCTATTTGCTTGAAATATGAAATTAGCCTAATCCTAATTTATTACGATAATGGGATTCATGTGCGCTTCATTCAATCAAGAATCATCCAATTGTATCTATCTAGCATATGAACCTGTTCCATTTGTGAATATTATTAATACATTATTTTAGTTGAACCATATATATTTTGAAGAAGCATATATAATTTATATATAATTTATGAATTAATGTAAGCACTTTTGAACGTGTTAAATCTGAATTCCTTCCTCCCATATCCTGATTCTTAAGAATAAGCAAAAGAAATCATTTTTAAAAATGAGTCTTCGCTGAAAAAGTCATTACAAACAAGTACCTGATTCTTCAGATCGTTTTTAAAGATCATCCTCGTCGCCTACTTAAGGGCCAGAATCCGCCGGCTGAAATCTTCAAATCAGCTTCCAATGGCGCCTCAAAAGCTTCTCCTCACGAAAACAGCCGTTCGGCTATACATACATATGCAACAAGGTGACTTATATTAGTTTTTTAAGAAAAAATTTCAGTTATTTTTTTTTGACACCCCTTAGTCTATTATAGTAAAAAACATTTCCTTTTAGATTTCCTAACACCTGATATCAGAGAAAGGTTAAAGAAAATTGAAGAAGAAGATGGAAGGTTCGTCCGGAGATTTGACGAAGCCAAAACTTTCTCATTTCGTTGGAAGAATTGCCACAATTGGAGCATCATGATGAAGGAGATGAAGAACACACTATCGGCAAGGCAACTAACAAAGTTAAAGGAGATGAAGAAAAAAGATAAGAATGCACTTTACTTCATCTATCAATCGGTAGATGAAGCTATCTTTGAACGCATTTTATCGGCAATGACCGCCAAAGAGACTTGGGATATATTGCATGTGACTTACCGAGGTGAAGATAAAGTAAAGTTGGTGCGTCTCTAAACCTTGAGGTGTCTGTTTGACACACTCAAAATGAAAGATTCAGAATCGATTGAATACTTTTTCAATCGAGTGGTGGCCTTAGTGAACAAGATGCTGATGAATGGAGAATTAGTGGAGAACAAGAAGATGATTGAGAAGATTCTACAAAGCCTTCCTCGTAAGTTTGAAAATATTGTGGTGACGATAGAAGAGTCAAAGGACTTATCAACCTTGACTCTTGAAAGTTTGATGGGATCGCTTCAGTCTCTCGAATTGAGAATGAAGCAGTATGAAGTTGTTCCAGTTGAGCAAGCCTTCTAGACTCAACTATCTATGAGGGGAAACTATAGAGGAAGTGGAAGATCGTCATTTGGAGGAAGAGGTGATCGATTAGATGGTGATCGAAATAAACAACAACAACAACAGCATAACTATCAGAACATATGTGAAGTTTCAAGCAGAGGTAGGGGGAGAGGAAGACCACTATCTCAAGTTTAGTGTTACAGTTGTTAGAGGTATGGGTACACTGCAAGATTCTGTAGACAAAAGCAGCCCATTGAAGGAAAGGAGTCCACTTTTATGCATGAGAAAGTGAATGAAGATGGAAGTGATATGTTATTGACCTGCGATGGGAAAGAGAACGGTGTAAATGAAGTCTGGTATGTAGATAGTGGTTGCAATAACCACATGACTGGTAATAGAGAGTTATTTTTAAGCCTGGAGAAGAGAAAGAAGTTCACACTGGTGGTGACAAAAAGCTACAAGTTCAAGGTAGCGGAAAAGTAAGTGTGAAGACTAAGAAGGGCATGGAGACAATTGCTGATGTCTACTACATGCCCGGACTGAAGCACAACCTGATCAGTGTAGGTCAGTTGTTGAAGAAGGGACATGATGTTCACTTCAAGAAGGATACTCGTGAGATCCGCAATAAAGATCAAATTTTACTCAGGAAGGTGGTGATGACTACAAATAAGATGTTCCCTATCAAGTTTGGAGGTGACTCGGTGAACTGCTTAAGTGCAGTTGTGAATGACAAATCTATGTTATGGAATCATAGATTTGGTCATTTGAACTTTGGAGCATTGTCAGAAATGAAAAAAAAACAACTGGTACTTGGTTTACCAGTTGTTGAGAAGGTGGAGAAAGTTTGCGAAGGTTGTATCTTTGGGAAGCATTCCAGGAATGCATTTCCAAAAGAAGGGGTATGGAGAGCTTCGAGGCCTCTCCAACTTGTATATTTTAATAGATGCGGACTAATGAGGATAACTTCCATTGGTGGAAGGAGGTATGTGCTAACCTTTATTAATGATTTTAGCAGGAGGACTTGGGTGTATTTCATGAAGGAGAAGTTAGAAGTATTTAGTTACTTCATAGAATTCAAAACTATGGCAGAGCGATAGAGTGACTTCTACTTGAAGACACTCAAACTGATTATGGAGGAGAGTATCTCTCAAATGAGTTTAGAGACTATACAAAGAAGTATGGAATCTGGCACCAGCTAACTGCAAGATACACACCACAACAAAATGGTGTGGTGGAGCGAAAGAATCGTACTATCATGGAAGCAGCCAGAAGTATGATCAATGTTATGGGGATGCCAAATAGTTACTGGGCTGAAGCTGTAGTGACTGTCGTTTACCTACAGAACAGGTCATTGACAAAAAGTGTTCAAGGGAAGACTCCACATAAATCCTAGGGTGGAGAAAAGCCAAGTGTTGCCCACTTAAAACTATTTGGATGTGTAGCTTACTCGCACGTGCCTGAGAAGTTGAGAGTAAGTTAAATGAGAAGTATGAGAAGTGCATCTTCGTTGGATACAGTGAGAAGAAGAAAAGTGCAAAGTTTATATAAGAAGAAGGAGAAGGGGAGAAAGAAAGCTTATAAGCTGATGAAGAGGAGATGCAAGCTCCAGAGGAGAGCATATCTCCTATTAGAAGACTTTCTCCTTGTAACAGCCCAAACTCTTAAGCACCAAGGTATTGTCCGCTTTGGCCAAAAAGGTCTCATGGTTTTGCCCTCAGAAGATAACTTCCCAGCAGGTCACCCATCCTGGGAGTGCTCCCACCTGAGCACGCTTAACTTTGGAGTTCTTATCAGGAACTCCACCGTTATCTGAAAAGGCGCCTCAATATTTAAGAGTTTCACTTATTACTACTTAAGTGGGTCTTCACACTCCTGGTGTTTCTTCATCATCATCAAGTGGAATGTCTGATTCGCCTCCAAAGAAAATGAGGACTTTACAAGGTATCTACAACAGAACTCAGGAAATCCTGAATGAAGAATGGGTTGATTTTGCCTTATTTGTTAATGCTGATCCAGTTGAATTTAGTGAAGCAGTTCAAAGTGAGAAGTGGAGAAATGCCATGGATCAAGAAATTCATTCTATTCTGAAGAATGGAACTTGGGAGTTGTCTGAACTTCCAAAAGGGCATCAGTCTATTGGGGTAAAGTGGATTTTCAAAACAAAGTTAAATGAAGAAGGCAAAGTTGAGAAGCACAAGGCTCATCTTGTTGTGAAAGGCTACAAACAGAAGTTTGGATATGACTACAATGAAGTATTTGCTCCCGTTGTTTGTTTAGAAACCATAAGATTGTTTTTTTCTCTTGCTGCTCAGTATGGCTGGAAGGTTAGCCAGATGGATGTAAAATTGGCATTTCTGAATGGTGTGCTTGAAGAAGAGGTATACATAGACCAACCCCTTGGCTATGTGGAGAAGGGAAAAGAAACAAAAGTTTGCAAGTTAAAGAAAGCACTGTATGGGCTCAAGCAAGCTCCTTGTGTTTGGTATGGTAGGATCGATGGCTACATTGAGAAAAATAGGTTTAGGAGATGCCCGTATGAGCACACCTTATATATCAAGGAGAATAAAGGTAAGTTCTTATTTGTTTGCCTTTATGTTGATGATATAATTTTCACTAGAAATTGTGAAGAATTATGTGAGGACTTCAAGAAGCCTATGAAGAAAGAGTTTGAGATGACAGATTTGGGTCAGGTTTATTACTTCCTTGGTATAGAAGTAAAGTATAGTGATGGAATGATCTCACTATCTCATAAGAAGTATGCCACTGAGATTCTCAAAAGATTTAAAATGGAGAATGCTGTTCCCATAAGCACCCTAATGGAATTCGGATTGAAGTTGTCAAAGGAGACTAATGAAGAGTCAGTTGATTCATCTTTGTTTAGAAGCTTGGTTGGAAGTTTGATGTACCTAATAGCTACTAGACTGGACATCATGTTTGCGGTTAGTATGATTAGTCGCTTTATAGAGAATCCTAAGAAGAGTCATTGGGAAGCAGGAAAACACATCTTGCGTTATCTGGTTGGTACTACTGATCATGGTTTCAGTACAAAAGGGTAGATGGCTGCTGTTTGGTGGGATTCTGCGATAGTGATTGGGGTGGTTGTGTTGACGATAGGAAAAGTACATTCGGATTTATATTTAGTCTTGGATCTAGTGCTATCTCATGGCAGTCCAAGAAATAAAAGGTTGTAGCTTTCTCAACTGCTGAAGCTGAGTATAATTCTCTAACTATTGCAGGTTGTCAAGCTGTTTGGTTAAGAATGGTGTTACAAGATTTGTTAAAACCTCAAGGAAAAAGTATTGTTCTATTTTGTGACAATCAAGCTGCAATAGTACTGACAAAGAATTCGGTCTTTCATGGAAGGATGAAACATGTTCGAATGAAATATCATTTCATTCGAGAGCTACTCAATGATAAAGAAATTGAAGTCGTATTCTGTAGCACCAAAGATCAAGCTGCGGACATTTTTACGAAAGTGTTGAAGCCTACAGATTTTGCTAAAATGAAAACAAAGATCGGAGTTCTGAAAATTTAACTTAAGGGGGAGAATTAGTTTTTTAAGTAAAATTTTCAGTTATTTTTTTTGTTTTGTGAGTGAAGAGGTGTGTCTCTTCATTAGGGATTTTTTTGGGGATATGTCCTTTTATTAGGGATGTGTCTTTTCGTTGACACCCCTTAGTCTATTATATTTACTAATATATTTTACAAATTAATATATAGTAAAAAAAATTTCCTTTTAAATTTCCTAACACAAATTTCCATAATAAGGTGACTTACACCTCACGAATTTCATCGCTAATGCGTTCTCTATTGCCGGCACCGACGATGTCTTAGAATACACAATTCCTACCACCACCTCTAAAGCCTACGGCAGCTCCTCTGACCTCAACCCCGAAAACTGCTTTAACTGCATTGTGGGCGCCCAATGGTGACTGGTGGTCAGATTATTGACTTCTCGCTGAAGTGCGTCATCCATTACAAGGTGTGCAAATTCTTCTGAGAAATTCTTTGCTCATAGCTCCTCTGGGAATTGAATGATCTGCTTGATTAACCAGATTTGCCTTTTAATTCTTAATATTTATTTATCTTTGCTTTGAATTTTTTTTTTCTTTTTGGAAAAATATTGCAAAAATTAAACTGTACTAACAGAAGTTAGACTAATACATTCTGAATTTAAAATAGAAAAAAAGAGAACAAATGACAAAGGGAGCCCCGCTTAAAAAACCGGCAAGCTCAGCTGAAAAAGGTAGAGCAGTTCCGTCAGCTTTCAGATCGCCCTGCTACGCTAAAAACTGTTGCACCAAATCGTATGCTACACATAACACTGCCAAAAAATAAGCCAAAAATCTTCAACACTATTCAGCAATATCTGTAAGAGATAACAAGCAAACCCAACAGCTTCTATGTATGACAGGAAGAAGCAGCTACACTAGGGAAGCAAGACACAATATCCATTAGAGCAAAATTTCAGCAATAGTCAAGAAGATGATGATGTGCCTCTAGAAAGGAGGCTCCAATTTGGCATAGAGCTGAGAAAAGAATGTCAGTCTAGTAGGCAGGCTTGATTGGAGAGAATACGCCACTTTTGAACAATAGCAAAAAGTCTCATTTTGATATTCAATATGATAATTGGGGCCATTAGTTCAATTTTTTTTTAAATACGAGCATTTCTTTCCTTCCAAATGAAGTCGATAATCACCCCAATAGTAATAAGGAAGGCTCTTTTGGACCATTTGTCTAAAAGAGAAATGTCGTTCATGATTTGAGTCATAGAAGGAGGAAAAAAGTAATGAAGACCAGAAGGCAATATCTCTTTTAGAATTTGAAAAGTATAGTTACAAGTGAAAAATAGGTGAGCATGGGATTCAATGTTCTGAAGACAGAGAGGGCATAGAGGGGTGCAAGGAATGCCTCTGAAATTGAGAATATTCGTAGTTTTAAGCCCAAGATTCAATGCATTCCAGATGGTGCATTTAATAGAGCTTGATGCCTTTGTTCCATAAGGTGTCAGCCTAGGAAACATCAGAGAAATGGGTGTACAACAAGTCATAATAAGATCAAAAAGTGAAAGTGTGACTGATTTTATACGTGCTATGTTTCTACTATGATCCATATGTTGGGATCGTTTAGGGTTTAAACCAAAAACGGAACAAAAAAAAACTTGAGCGAGCATTGAGAAACTGCAAAAATTAAAGCAAGAAAAATAAGCACATAAAATAATTACAGTCACAAGACAGAAATTACGTGGTTTGGTGATCACACCTACGTCCACGAGGAGAAGAGCAAAGTTTCACCAAAATCGGAGAGGAATACAAATGGCTTAAGGTTAAAGAACCCTTACAAAACCTTCTCTTGGAGATCTTCTCTTGTGTCTTATGTGTTATAACTCTTGCATATCAAGGCCTATTTATAAGCTATTCTTGATTCCCAAGAGTTACAAATTCCAATCTCTCAATTAAGGACATAAAGTAAACTTCCAAATCCATAATTCCCGAAACAGAAGTTATTAATATGGCAGTTTCTTAATACCATAATTGAGAGATTTAATTCTATATATATATAATTAATTTCCTTTAATTTTTCTTTAATTAAGGAAAAATTAATTTCCTTTAATTTTCCTTCAATTAAGAAAAATTAATTTTCCTTAATTTTCTTTCAATTCTCCACCTCATGTCTCATGTGCTTCACATGAGAACTGAAACCTTATACTCTCGATCAATGCAACTGCACCAAATTGGTTGCCTACATATCCCCCTCCCAAGGGAATCAAGCCACCCGTAGTTTCACTAAAGGAGAAGTCTATTAATGCTTCTCCAAATTCACCAAAGATTTATAATGGGTGAATTTCTGAACAGTGAGCACCTTTGTCATCATATCCATAGGGTTGTCTTTGGTATCGATCTTCTCTAGTAATATCTCACCATCTTTGATAGCTTCTTGAACAAAATGATATCGGACATTAATATGCTTTGTGCGAGCATGACAAACCGGATTAGTAGCAAAAATATAGCGCTCTAGCTATCGCAATGTACTACTATCTCCTTTTGCCCCGCACCCAGATCTTTTAGCAAGCCTTTTATCTAAATAGCTTCCTTGAATACCTCAATAATTGTCATATATTCAGCTTCCATTGTTGACAGGGCAACTGCAGACTGAAGGGTTGACCTCCACCATACTGGACCTCCTGCAAGTGTGAATACATAACCAGTTATTGATCTTCTTCGATCCAAATCTCCAGCATAGTCGGAGTCCACATATCCCATGCACAAGTTAGCTATTGATGACTTCTTCTAAAACAATAATCCAACACCAGTTGTACCTTTCAAGTACCTGAAGATTCCTAGCACTGCTTGCCAGTGATCCTTCCCCAAATTATGCATGTAGTGGCTCAAAACTCCAACAGCTTGTAACAAATCTAGTCTAGTGCAAACTATGGCATACATCAAGCTCCCAACTGCACTAGCATACAGCATTGTGTGCATTTCTTCATTTTCAAAATCTGACTTTGGACATTGCTCTGCAGATAGGCGAAAATGAGGTGCTAGTGGTATACTTATAGACTTTGTATTTTTTTCAATCCTAAACCTCTTTAGCACTCTCTCCAAATACCCCTTCTGGGTCAACCAAACTGTAGCGCCCTGCCTCATCACCGCGCGCAAAAGAGAGGTGAATCGTAATTCAACGGCGGAGCAATGCGCCACTCGGGAAAAAAAAAACATCTTCCTGAATAGGCTGACTAAAACTAGCCACACTGAAGGCTGCTGGCTTGAACCCAAGAGTAGGATCGAGTGTCAATACTTAAGTTAAGAGTAGAGTAATTATCTTAAGTATTAGACTAACACATATATTGGATTATAAAAAATAAAGAAGGAATCCAATATATGTTCTAAAATATTAGTATTTTCAGTATGCTGAACAAATCGTAATACTAAGTATAGTAGTAGTATAACAGAGTGCAGAAGCTAAAATAAAAAATTCGAATACATTCATCATAGAACAATAATAGTATTTATCTCAGAAAATTTAACTACTTAGTACATGCATTCTACTGATCAAAAGAAAACTAATGGCACTATAAATATGCAATTTAGCTAAGTACACTTATTAATCAACCCTAATTAAGATCTAAAATAATTAGAAAAAAATGGAAAATCTAATCATTAGATGTTCAATATTATTTTATATTCTTGGTCTTGAGGATTTTCTGATCAATTTGATATATAATATCATAGAGTTTGGATCAGTGGATTGAAAGTTATTCAATTAATACATTATGTATTTTTATTTAAATAATTTCCTATGATTGGATTAATTGGATTATTTTCCTTAAGAAAATTAATTCCAATTAATCAAATATTAAATAAACGGGTTTGGCCCGAATTCAAAAGATACGAGTCGACCGGGGCCCGAGGACCCGACACTGTTGCACCGCGCGGGTCATGGGTGAACCCGGCCCGCACTGTGTTTCCATCCCCAACCCTCTTTCCCCGATACTCAGGGAATTAGGGTTAGCTTTCGTGACAAAATTCCAACCTCTTTGACCACGCCATGACCTCCAATTGATCCTCACACCATCAGTAGGCTAAGACGCTTCGATTGTACCCATTAACCCCTTGTGAGATGGTCAGGTAAACCCGGACCTTACTCACCCGAGAGGCTTTACCTCAGAGCTACTGGGAGAGATAATTCTCCCCATAGAGACCTTGATAGGCCCCGGGTACGATCCCTACACCTTCATGGAGGTGAGACGGATCGAACCCCTAAGGTGACTGGGCCAGTGGGGGTCCGAAACACTGGGTCCTTACTCGGATCTAGCCCCTTTCACAGGACTTAACCTAATCGATCGTATCGATCGATCAGAACTAGCTCACAACCTAATTTCAATTGCAATGGGTTCGATTCAATAATTACAAACCATACGCATCAAATGGGAGAAAGCCCGAGCCTCATTGGCTCAGACCGAGCAAGAGGGGGTACCTGGTTCGTCGGGATGGCTCGGGGTGATCGACTGAGGGTTCGGCTGGTCTTAGCTAAGCTTTTAGATGCTGTAAAGGATTCTGAACTCCAAGAGAGCCTACTATCAGCTATTCGAGAGCTCCTAAAATCGCCTACGCAAGCTCGGACAGACGATAATGGCGGAACGAAGGCAGAGAGGAACTGAGTTCGATTAAGTAGCAAAGGGGAAAAGGGAGGATTACTGATGCTATTTATAGCCTCAGACAAGTTTAGGGAATCTTCCAGAGGGCTGGCTCGGGCTGGGGAGGCTCGAGAAATTGGGTCATGGCCGAGCTCTCAATTTTCCTAATTGAGTTCGGCCGGGTCGCGAGGCCCGACTAGGACCGATATGCCATTAAGGGAAGATCCCTAATGACATTATTGAGGTTGAATGAATAGTTGGGGACAGGGCCTGGCTGTCTGGAATCGGCCATATTCCTTCTGTCGGGCGCGGGCGAGAGGAAGACGAAGGTCCACAATGTCAGGACCTTCGGATGCCGTCTGATCGATCGATCCGATGGCGGAATGGCTCGGATCACTCGAATCCTAACGGCTGATTGCAGGAGTGATCCAGGCCGTACGATTGGTCGGGCAGATCCAATGGTGGGTCCGTGATTCCGCGGGATCTAATCCTAGCCGTTGGTTCCATAAGCACGACGGCTAGATTTGCGGAACTCCGTTGTCGCGTGACTTGGGCTCTGCAGCGGATCACCCGCGGTCCGCACAGCTGATCCCGACCATTTTAATGGGTAGAGGATTTATTTGCTATTTCAATTTATGGGAAGCCCTAGAATGCAATTAGACCAATTTAATTAAATTTGAATTATGGTCTAAATAATCTCCAAATTGCACCAAACTTTCACCCCTAGCTAATTTGGGGGTGAGGAATTCAAAAATGCAATCAAATTTTAATCCTGATATCAAAATATTTTAGGTCTAATCTAGGGCATCTAGACTAATCAAAATATTATTTTTGACTTAGAGAAGTCCAATAAACTTCAAATTTTCAGGATAGACTTGATTTGATGTTCTAAAAGTAGGGGCATTGAAATTAAGGTTTAATTAAGCTAAATATTAGCATGGTAATAACATATTACAGACTTCCCAACTTAAGAACAATGTCGTCCTCAACATCATCTCAATAAAAAAGACAATCATGTAAAAATTTTAAGAATAGAATTATGTTTCAGAAAGTTAACGGATACCTAGATTTTCAAAGAGATTGGGATACTTTCTTCTCATATCTGTCTCTTTCTCCCAAGTAGATTCTTCTAAAGAGTGATTTCTCCACTGAATCTTTACAATTGGAATTGAGCAATTTCTCAGCTACTTTTGATCATGAGCTATGATCTTAATTGGCTCTTCTGCATACGAAAGACCCGGCTAGAGAGATACCGCTGGAAGTTGAATTAGATGAGATGGATTATGAAGACATCTCCGTAGAGAGGAGATGTGGAACAAATTATGGACTACAGAGAATTCTTCAGGAAGCTTCAATCGATAAGCTGCAGAACCAATTTTCTTTAGGATTTCAAAAGGTCCGACATAGCGGGGACTTAGCTTCCCAGCTACACCAAAATGATACACGCCTTTCATCGGACTGACTTTAAGATATGCAAAATTTCTTTCATCAAATTCCAGAGTACGGTGATAAGCATCATGATATATACTCTGACAATTTTGAGCTGCTTTGATTATTTGCTGGATCAGTTGGATCTCTTGATTAGTTTCCTCGACTAATTTTGAACCATAAAGTTGAATGCTGCTAGTTTTAGACCATGCTAAAGGAGTACTGCATTTCTTGCCATACTTGCCTGAAAATTATTGTTGTCTGCGAACTGCATGAGAGGAATATGATTTTCTTAGAAGCCTCCGAAATCTAGAATACAGAGATGAAGAAGATCTTCCAAAACTTGATTGACTCTTTCCATTTGACCATCTGCTTGAGGGTGAAAAGTGGTGCTCATGGCTAGAGTAGTCCCCAAGTCTTGATGCACTGCTTGCCATAATTTAAAAGTGAAATAGCTATCTCAATCAGATACGATAGATCTTGGAATTCCATGGAGCCTATTTATTTTTTTGATATAGAACCTTGCCAATTTCTCCACAGAATTGGTTTGATGCATAGGAATAAAATGTGCTGATTTGATTAGTCGATCGACAATGACCCAGATTGAATCAGCACCAGATCTTAATTTAAGTAAACCCATAACAAAATTCATAGAAATATCGAGCCATTTCCATTTAGGAATTGCCAGAGGGTGAAGAAGTCCTCCAGGCTTCTGATGTTTAACCTTGACTAGGTTAATACTTGGCATATAGCTCATGACTCCGGAGTTCTTCTAACACTGGTCGCATGTGGTTCTCATGTTCAGCTTTGCTTTTTGAATAAATCAAGATATCGTTGATAAATACGATGATGAACTTATCTAAGTACGCCTTCAAAATGCGCTGCATTAAATCCATAAAAATGGATGGCACATTTGTTAGCCCAAATGACATTACTAAGAATTCATAATGTCCATAGCGAGTTCTAAATATAATTCTCTCGATGTCTGAATCCTTAACTCGCAATTAGTGGTATCCAGATCGCAAGTCTTTCTTTGAGAGGACTTTAGCTCCAGATAATTGATCAAATATATCATCGATACGAGGCAAAGGATATTTGTTCTTGATATTTACTTTATTCAATTATCTATAATCAATGCACATTCTCATCGATCCATCTTTCTTCTTCAAGAATAAAACTAGCGCTCCCCAAGGAGATGAACTTGGACGAATAAGACCTTTCTCCAACAGTCCTTGGAGTTGCTTGTTCAATTCTTGAAGCTCCTTAGGCGCCATACGATATGGAACTTTAGATAATGGCTGGGTTCCTGAAATTATTTCGATCGCGAATTCTACTTCCCTAACTGGAGGTAGACCTATTGATGCAGTTGTTATTTGAAAATTAGTTGAACTATAAGTCTCATCATAGCAAACAATTGTATCAATTCAGCATCATTCATGTGTGGTTGTTTGCTGGCTTAGTGTAATTATTTACTGTCATTTATAGTCTTATATGAAATTTAGTTGAATTGTTACAGTTGCTTGCTTTAGTTTTATATAAGAGCATAAAGTGTTTAATGTTGATGGATTGGATATGATTATATTTATAAAGTGCGGCTATTTACAGTCTATGATAGGGAGCGTAGAGATATGAAAAACAACCCGTACAATCAATTTTTTATGTTTTCCTATTGATTTATATATGTTTACTAATGGGAAACTACTTGTTTTGACTATTTGGATTAGAAATTTAAGAGAAAAATGGCTGTTTGAGAGGTAGGGAGGGAGCGTAGAGATGTTTCTTGGTTTGAGGCAATTGAGTTGTGCAAAGAGACCAACTTCTTACTAAGAGGATTTGGCGAGATGCATTCTTAAGGTAAAACAAGTACAAGTCACATGCATAGCATAATGTTGTTTTTTCAATTTCTTAGATGTAAACTGTAATCATTGTCAATTTGGGGCTGCTGTTTCATTAACTTCAAACTACTGTTTCATTAGGTTTCAGCATTCACATTTTCCTTATATTTATCTAAACCAAATCTATTTTTTTTCCTATTGGTGTTATGCATTCGAACATTTTCATGTATCTGTAGTAAGTATTTAAGTGACTTGATTATAATATCTCTAATTCTAGTCATGGCTCTTTGTACTTAATTATTACTTCAAGAAATGCAGAAAAATGATTATAATATCTTTAAGATATCTTTAACCCTCCATCCATCCCATTGAGTGCTTCAAAATAGTGCTCTTATGATGGCTCAGATATTTCAAACTAAACTTTATTACTTTTGATGAGTTGATAATACAATTTCTTAGCTTGCGAATTGGCTTGTTGGTATACCCATATATCATTCAATTTATCTTAAAGATATTATAATCATTTCTCTGCATTTCTTGAAGCAATAATTTAGTACAAAGATTCATGACTAGAATTAGAGATATTATAATCAAGTCTCTTAAATACTTATTATAGATGCATGGAAATGTTCGAATGAATAACACCAATTGGAAAAAAAGCATATTTGGTTTAGATAAATATAAGTAAGGAAAACGTGAATGCTGAAACTTAATGAAACAGTAGTTTGAACTTAATGAAACAGCAGCCCCAAATTGACAATGATTACAATTTACATCTAAGAAATTGAAAAAAACAACATTATGCTATGCATGTGACTTGTACTTGTTTTACCTTAAGAATGCATCTCGTCAAATCCTCTTAGTAAGAAGTTGGTCTCCTTGCACAACTCAATTGCCTCAAACCAAGAAACATCTCACGCTCCCTCCCTACCTCTCAAACAACCTTTTTTCTTTTAAATTTCTAATCCAAATAGTCAAAACAAGTAGTTTCCCATTAGTAAACATATATAAATCAACAGGAAAACAAAAAAATTGACTGTACGGGTTGTTATTCATATCTCTATGCTCCCTCCCTATCATAGACTGTAAATAGCTGCACTTTATAAATATAATCATATCCAATCCATCGACATTAAACACTTTATGCTCATATATAAAACTAAAGCAAGCAACTGCAACAATTCAACTAATTTCTTATAAGACTATAAATGACAGTAAACAACTACACCAAGCTAGCAAACAACCACACATGAATGATGCTGAATTGCTGCAGTTATTTGCTATGATGAGACTTATAGTTCAGCTAATTTTCAAATAACAACTGCGTCAATATCTACAACTATATAAACTAAATTTTTTGTAATTAATCAATACACATAATGACAATTATCAAAAAGAAAAGCAAAAATAAAGCTAAAATCATAGTTAAAAATGCAATTGAAACATCTTAAACAATATAAAATTTAATTACAGCACTACATCAATTTTCATAGGATCTAAATAATTCTAAGAAGCCAAAATTATGATGGAAGAAAAAGCCAGAGGTCCTCAATTGTAAAGAAGACTAAGTGAAATTCATTAAAAAGAAAAGAAAACTAGAAGTCGTATCATAAGGAATGAGCAATGAAAGAATATTCAACCCAAACAAAAAGGCAAAGCAGTTGAGCATCAACATCATCTCCAATATTAACATATATTCTCACATTAGATCTTTGTCAACATCCTCATACTTTAGAAAGACGTCCACGATCGTTTTTATAAACAAATACTAATTCAAGACTGATTCAATCTAACTCCAAGCGTGGATTTCTAATAACAAAAATGGCATTAACAAATTCTTCTACCTTGATGATTTCACCTCAAATCAAACAAGAAAATTCGACAAGTTGCAAGACTGTTAAAATAAATAAATAAATGAATTTGCTCATTTTTTATGTATGTAAGATCCTTTTTCAAGTAATCAAGCTATTCAATGCAAGTTAAGCCAAAGTTTCCATTTAACAACAGCACTTGAATAGAATGAACTAAAAACTAAGACCATCTGCATATGAATTGTTAATCTATGTGCTGCTGCTTATTATGATCGAAGGAAACATAACCTGAGCTTCAAAAATCATGTTCATACTTGTTCATTAATAACCTGATATTAATTTAAGTAATTGAATTTTATGAATCCAACGCTATTGAATGAAGAGAATTGTTGGCTCTCACTAAAATTTTTCAAAACTTAAGCAAATAAAGAAACTAAAAGCACTACAGTAACATGCCAATCAGCTGATGACTTTTTCTTGATACTTCCCTTCCAATAAACAATATCAAATAATAATTTCAATTTGGTAACTTATGAAATTTAATGAAACAGTAGTTTTCGCAAACCCTAATTCGCAAAACGCTGAGGAAGACGAAGAGTCTTCCTCGAGCGCTCAAACCTGCAAAATGCTGAGGAAGACAGAGTCTTCCTCGAGCGCTCGAACCGATCAGTTGCGACTGGTTCATCCTTCTCCAGCTTCCCGGCCTGGTTCACGCGAAGACGAGATGGAGGACACGCGGCACGCATCCGTGAGTCGAGGGACCGCTGACAAGCTTCAACGAATCACACATCGGTGCGTGTCCGAGGGGTTCTGTCAGCGCTGTCGTCCGTCTGCCCGGGTGGGGCCCGCCAGTCAGACCTCAGCCAATCGCTGCTCGCCGCATAGCCCCTGCGGGTCCCACCTCTGCGTTCGTCAACCGGTGTGGATCCCACCTGCAAAATAAAATAAATATTTATATTAATAATAAATATACAGATAATCATTATAAATTCTGATAATACATATTAATCTACTTAATGTATATGTATATATATATATATACTTATATAAATATATATGTATATATATATATAAACAAAAAAATAAGTATAATAATGTATTAAGAAACTTTAGACAGTTAATTAATAGAGAATAAATTTTAAAATAAGAATTAATTAAATGAAAGCATAAATTCATTTAAATAATTAAAATCCTAAACTTCAGACATCCATATCTTGCAAAATATAATTCCAATTAATACAAACAAATATACCAAATTTATCAGAAAAATATAAGAAATTTAATGATAACATTTAATTTGCTGTAGGATCAATAGTTCACTTAATGACATTTTAGGATATTTAAATTATTCTAAAACAACAATTTTATTCAAATCATCATAACTTTGCACACACTAATCTAAACATACCCAATATGGGTCTCAAAGTGATCAGTAAATCCTAAAGATTAATTTAGTAGTATTTATTTTACAATTTGGATTAGTTTGAGCTTAATGACATTTAGGACATAACCCTAATTAGGTTAATTAATCCTAGAACTTCAATTGACCATAAGTTGGTCAATTGAACTCCAAATTAGGTAATCCATATATCCATTTTGATTAGAAAAGCCTAATTAATAGTAAACTACAAAAATGTTTAGAATCCAACGATTAGATTTCTTAATCAACCCTAATTATCTTAAAACTTGATTAGTAAAGATTAGCAAATCTAATAATCCAATTTGAGTGATTCAAATTTTAGAGAGCTCCTAGAGTAGAATAGAGCCTAGTGGTATGGTTGGTTTAATTATTAGGTGATTAATTTCATTAATCACTCACTAATCACCCTAAACCCTAATTAAGCCATAACTTAGCCAATTAGAGTCCAAATTGAGTCTACCACTAGTCAATATGATCAGTGAGTCATTTGTGAATCATAGCCACTTATTTTGCTCAATTTGAACACAATTTGGAAAAGTTAGGATTCTTGGCCCTTAATTAAGAACCCTGAAATTACCATTTTACCATAGAAATTGTATTAGCTATAACTTAGCCAATACATATCAGAATTTGATAATTTTAGGTTTTATGGAAACCTTAAGACTTAATCTTCAATAAACTGACAGAAAATTTAGATTTCATTTAGCCAAAATGAATGTACTTACTGTCTAAACCCATTTCTTAATTTGACCTTATAAGGCTTAATATTTAACCAAAATGAATGTACTTACTGTCTAAACCCATATTAGACAATGAGTAATCCCCTCACTTAAAATTATTTCAGATTTGAGTCCTAATTAATAAAGATGCATTTTAGCCCCTTAAGTAGGGGCAAAATGGTAATTTTGCCCAAATTTAGGGTTAAACATTATAATTAGTGATTAAAGTGATTTAGACTTTAATTTAGATAATTTTAAGTCTTGAATTAGAAATTTAAGAAAAAAATTTTAAATTTGATCTTAAGTAAAAACTTATGTAAATATGTAAGTTCTTTTTCATTCCTTTGAACTTCTTAGTTCACTCATAGATCTTATAATATTAGCTAGGATGTGTGTCTGAAAGATACTCTTAATATTTAAGAGCCTTAATTCTTAAAGTTAGGAGTAGATCTTAGATTAGAATTCATCTAATGAGTAAAGTGGGTTACTTATTATGTGAAACCTTAGTTTTACTAGTTTATAATTTTCATAATTTATTAAATAATTATTTGATCTTTTAATCTTAGAATCAGGATTAGAGATCTATCATATTGAATTTAACTTAATTCAATAGAATTTGTCTTAACATTTAATCAGTGAGATGGGATTAAACCCTAGCCCTTAGAACTACCTTTGGATTAAGTGATTAACCATAATATTTGGAGTTAATCCTTAATCCTTTCAATCTTGATTTGGCTAATCAAGATTGGGTTTGGGATTATTTAAAATAATAACTTAGGATGATTGATTTACTTATTTAACCTTGTAGACGACATTGATTCAGTTATGATTAGGACTTAGCCAGTCCTAATTATGTTCAACTCATAGGATCATCATTCAAAGTTACAAATAGTATAAGAATTGATGATTCTGAATCTTCTGTAACTTAGAATAGTTATATCTATTAAATTAGAAAATAAGTGTGTAGTACTATTTATTACCTTGATTTTGAAATATTATGCCTTCCTTGTTTTGAGCTTCATTACACTTTTGGATACATTATATTAAACATGGAATATTTGATGAATATTCTATGTTAAACTTGAATACATTCATATGACATTTTTATAACTTAAGGAGAAAACTTTATGAAATAAACTTTACTGTACTTTGTGGGTTATGTCTTACTTAGTTTGCCATTTAGTATAACATTACTTTTGAGACAGCATTTGCCTAGGACACTTTCCTAGTGCGTGTTACTTTTTTCTATGACACTTTCCTAGTGCGTGTTACTTTTGCCTAGAACACTTTCCTAATGCGTGATACTTTTGCCTAGGACACTTTCCTAGTGCGACATACTTTAATCTATGACACTTTCCTAGATGATCAGATGAACTTTACTTTTTGGTAGGACTAAGTAGTGGTATCTCCACACATTACTTAATACTTTTATTTTACAATCACTTTACAATTCTGACTTACTTTTACCTTACAGTTTAATACACTTTCTTTTAAATTTTCATTTATTGCAGTTCTTTTATATTATAGAATTTTCTGTCATCTTCTTTTATTCAATCACTTTACTTTATTAAAAGTATGTTAGAATGCTAGATGTTTCCTTTCCACTACAGTACCCTTACTTTATATTGTAAATTCGTATGTTTATTTTGGTCATATTACTTATGACTTTTCCTTATACTTAGTAGATTTTCATTAGCACTTTACTTATCTTTTTATGCAGCTTGAGTTGAGGTATATGCTTACCTCACATTTTGTTTAAGTTATAATTTATTATTATAACTTGCCTTTCTTTCTTTATTGCTTTACCACTATTTTCATGCTTCAATTAGTTTGTGATATCATTAAACGCATAAAAATGATTATCCTAAAATGTACTTAGATATTTTGTCTAACTAAATTTTTCTTTTGTTGGCTGGGACCTTGCTATTATGAAACTGATAATGGTAGATCCCGAGCTGTTTGAGGAGATAGAACCTTCAAAGGAGAAGATCTAGGAGGAGGTCCAGGTTGCTGAAGATCTTTAGATTATACGCTCTAGTTTCTTTATATTTTTGCATCGTGAGGATGAGAGACTTTATATTTCAACTTTTAACTTTATATATTTGTAATAATACAAGTTTAAATTGTACTTTTCTTTTCCTGCATTTTATATTCTGAGTTGGATGTTTCTCATTTCATTATGGATGAATGGATGTTACTATAGTTTATTCCTTTTTCTTTCGCACTCTGATTATGTAGTATACTCATTAAGTGATTGTTTTTCTTTGCTCTATTAAAAAGGACGCATCCTTCTCTTAAGATTGGATTGAAGTTTTAATCTTCCAACCTAATGTTAAGCGAGGGATGTGCTAAGTCACGACCACTCCTTAACCTCGGATGATTAATGGGCAGCTGGCACAAATCCAGTAATATTAATTTTGCTGTTTGATTTATATTTTAACTAATCACTTTTTGACCCAAAGCCTAATCTTGTAAGGCTCATAACTTTTAAACCACTAGTCCAAACATAGGTAATATGGGTCTTAAAATAATCAGTAGAACCTCTAAAACAACTTAGTAGTATTCATTTCTCTGTTTAGATTAATATTAGCTTAATCACTTTTATGACCTAACCCTAATTACCCTAATTAACCCTAGAACTTCTATTAATCATAACTTAGTCAATTGAGCTCCAAATTAGGTCTTCCAATATACCATTTTGATCAGGAAGACCAAATTAACAATAAACTACAAAATTATTTTAGATCCAATGATTATATCTCTTAATCAACTCTAATCATCTTAAAATTTGATTAGTGAATATTAGCATAATTAATAATCCAATTTGAGTACTTTTAGTTTCTTATTACTCCTAGAATACAATAAAACTTAGTTATGTGGTTGGTTCAGTGATTTTATGATTAATTTCACTAATTACCCACTAATCACCTTAAACCTAAATTATTAACCCTAAATCTTGTATTGGCTATAACTTAGCCAATACTTATTAGAATTTGATGATATTAAGTTCTATGGAAACCTTAGAACATAATATTTAGTAAATTGATAGAAAATTTATATTTCATTAGGTCAAATTACCAATTTGCCCTTATAGGTCAAATTCCTTAAATTAACCTTATAAGGATTAATACTTAACCAAAATAAATGTACTTACTGTCTAAACTCATATTAGACAGTAAGTAATCATTCCACTTCAATAAATTTCAGTTTAGAGCCCTAATTCATAAAGTTGAATTTTATACCCTTAAGTAGGGGAAAAATGGTCATTTTTCCCAAATTTATGTTTAAATATTTTTAAACCTTAGATTCATAATTAAATCTCTAAAATCAGTATTATGACTAATTTGAAATCATTTTAGAGTAACTTAACTCATTAAAATGGAATTTATGAAAAACCTTAAAAATCACCTAAAATTCTTTAAGTCATAATTAGGTCTCATAAAGTGGATTTAGTTCATCTTATGCTTTCTATGAGTTAATTAAAACCATAATTTCAGTTAAATAGTATCAAACCTAAAGCTTAATTATTCTCTTTAGGACTTTCCTTCAAATATATAAGATCTTATTCCTTATGATTTAGCTTAGAAATTAGGTTAGAGTTCATCTATTAAGTAAATGGGTACTTAATAGATGAAACCTTGGTTTTATAGTTTTCTAAAATTTCATCATTTATTTATGATTATTTTGTATTTAAACCTTAGATTTAAGATTAGAGATCCATCTTATTAAGTTTGAATTTGCTTAATAAGATAACCTTAATTATAGCTCGTGAGATGTGGGTTTAACATTAAACCATTAGAATTATAACCTATTGAACTAAGAAGTTAAAATCCAATTCTTGGATTTTAACATCTTAATCTCCTAATTTTGATTTATAATTAATCAAGATTTATTTGGGATTCGTAAAATCATTAATTAGGACGTTTGATTTATTATTTAACTTAAATAAGCGTATGTGATTAATATATGTTAAAACTTAATTAGTTCTTTCAATTATAGGACCGATATTCTAAATTTATACTCAATAGTTAGATATTGGAGATCCTAAACTTGTATAAGTTCAGATTAGATAAAACGATTTAAATTAGAAAATAAAATGATATCACAAAGTTGTTTAGTGCTATTTTATTCATTAAAATGTGTATGCTTTGCTTCCCTTGCTTTGGACTTTGTACCTTGACACATTATATGGAACATAGTTTACTTTCTATGTTAAATTTTGATTCATTCATAAGGCATATTCATATTTGAAAGAAAGGATTTAAAGCATGACTTTACATAACTTATAGTGAAGTATATTTTACTTAGTCTGCTTGGACAGTGTTACAGCTTTACTTTTGCACTAGGATATTTCTCCTAGGTGCTTTGTGTTACTTTATTTTTACCTAGGACACTTTCCTAGTGCGTGATACTTTTGCCTAGGACACTTTTCTAGTGCGTGATACTTTTGCCTAGGACACTTTTCTAGTGCGTGATACTTTTGCCTAGGACACTTTCCTAGTGCGTAATACTTTTGCCTATGACACTTTCCTAGTGCGTGACACTTTTCATCACATGTACTTAAATTGTTGCTTTAACTTTTATTTTCTAAAATATATGGTTTCTATATTGAGATAGTATGCATAAGTTTTAGATGTATCGATTCCAATTGTAGTAATTGATAATGAGTCAAATTGTTTAAAAATATAGGTGATTATTACAATTGCTATAAAAAATACGTACACTTCAATGGACAATAATAATTGCTCTACTAATTAATGTTCCCTCAAACAAAGTTTTTAAATTTGAATGACAAATATGAGGGAATGATTATTTATAATGTAGTAGTAATAAAAATGAATGATTCAGATGAAATAACACCACTCCCCTTCACTATATTCCCTCTTGCTAACCCTAAATTTTGAGCCCACCATTTCTATCACCAATCTTCCTAAATGAACCTCACATCCCCTCCCCCCTCTTTTGTACTTTATTTATCCCTCATTCAATTTTCTTCTCTCTAACACCCCCCCATTCCTTATTCTTCATAATTACTATTAACATAATTAAAAGCTTCAAATAACTTTGTCTCATTCAAATTAACTTAATAAAAAGGCGTTTCCTTTCCATAAGCACGATTTCTGCCATAATCAAAGGACCCTCGGTCCTCCCTCCATCGGCGCAGAGAGGAAATCACGCTTCTAGAAACCGTCAGCTTAATTGCAATGAAGAGAGCCGACGGAGTGCACACTTCCGATTTTCTTCTAACAATTCTCGTAACCGACGGAAGCAACTCTCTCCTTCCACGCCTTCTCCATTCACTGCAAGCAATGAAAGCTACGGTTACCAACTGAAAAACCAAATACATTGTAATTTAGCGTAGATCCTTCCCTTTTCGCTCGCTAGACACACGCCGTTTCTTCCGCTCCTCTTCTGAAACCGCCGAATTCCAGAAGAGCCCTATTTAAGCTGCCGAGTACCCACAATATATTCACAAACTTCAAAAGCCCTCCCGAGTCTCCAGTGGCATAACCCACATCCTCTCGATACCTCCCTCACCAACAAAACTCAACCGTCTTGGCAAACGTTGCTTCAAGGAAGAGAAGGCATCGCCATCATCAGCCGCCTTCTCCATCCAAGTAGAGTTTCTTCATTGAAAACCTGATATCTTCCATTGACATTGAACTTCTAAAGTTTTCCTGAGGTATGAATTTCTTTCAGAATGCCGTATTTCAGAAATACCTCATATGTTGTACACTTACTACTCGTGTGCAACTAATAGTAGAAATACACTTCCTACTCTTCATTCCTATAATGTGTTATATTATCTATAGTATACCTCTAAAGCTTTGTTACGATATCTTGGAAAAATGATGTAATTTATTTCACCCGTCAAGTACTTTTAGTAATTTTGATTGATAGTTAGAAGATTCTTGATCCCTTGAAATTAATATGATTCTAATCCTAAAATTATTTAATACCAGTCTATGATATAATCACTTTTTTATTTACTATAATCAAGAAATATCGAAATTCTTTCAGGTGCGTTATTCCATTTAAAACCAGAGTGAGATTTAAACCAACTAAAAAGATTAAATTGGATTTCGTTTTAGATCCAAGTCTTGTTTTAGAAATCTTCATTTCTTTGTTTAGATATTATGAGAAATTGTTTGTAGATGCAGTCAATCATTCATGATAATTTTGTTGAGAGTTAATATCCAATTGCATTGTTATAATTAAATGTTATTAAAGAAATCAATGATTTGTGATCAATTTTTATTCACATTATTATCATAATACCATATGTCACCGTTCAACCCTGTTTAGAAATTTGGATTGACATGATTTAACTTGAACGTAATGCTATTATTAGGTCATTATGCTTTTAACCCTTCAATTAGAGTTTAGAGATGGTAATGGATTATCAATTGAAGTTCAGAGTGAGTACCAAAGTCATTTTAAATTCAATTAAGTGGCAATAATTGTATTAAAATCTAGTCTTTGAGGAAGATTGGGCTTTCGCCTAAGTTCTCAAGTTCTAATTAGAGAGTTTTTTCAAGTACATAATCTTATGAATAGTCTAATAGGCCATTGTAAAGGATAATAAAAAACCAAACATAATTTTTACAAACACATCAAATCATTGAGTACTACATCAAATTTGTGAGTACTTTCTCTGCTTAGTCAAATACTAAATACAATGGATATTATTTTTATATTTTTATTTGCTTTTATTACTGTTTAAACATACTTTGAGCCTGTTTTATGTTGATATTAAATGTGATATTTTTGCTGCCAATGATATAAAGAAACAAAATGATGTTTATGTATCTTATGAATGCTTTCAATGATTCCAAAACAATGGTTGAATTAGGTTATGAACGGTGCTAATCTATCAAGAGTTATAAGGTGCTATTTATAGCCTTTAAGGGATCTCAAAGTGATGAACATGCTTTTAATGAACCCAACCTCAAAGTTCTGATTTTGACCATCAGAACTACTAACATTACTTCATGATATCAAGATATAAACATAAATATAAATTTTAATATGATTATCTTTTGAGTTTAGCATATGATAAAATGTTGTTTGCAAAAAATCTTAGTTATTTTTATTCGCGTTAAATCATATTTTCTTGAAATTATTACTTCCTTATTTTTGTTTTTCGCTTTCATTTAAAGTATAATATTTAATATCTTTTGTACTTAAAATATACACTAAGATATTATTTTTAATATCAGACCAGGTACAGCTAGAAGATACTATGATAGTTTAAAAATATTTTAAGGAATTATGATACAAAATAGAAGAATACAATGTTAGCTTTTATTTTTATAAGAGACAAACTTTTATCAAATATGTAATATTCTAAATGATATTATCTTTAAATTAAATGAATAATATTTCTTATATTTTGTATAGCTCTGGATGTTATTTAAATGCTATTTTTCTTAACCGATAATATGATCATGCAAAGATGTACATAATGTTAGATTGGTTGTTATTAACCACAAGTCATCACACCTCCCCCCTCCACTCTCTCTTTCTCTCTTATATATCCCACACCATCCCAAAACAAAATCATTTCCATCCTCCTCATTCCTATCATAAACCCTAAACCCTACATCAATCTATAGATCCCAAAACCAACCACCCTACCCATCCTTGCCTCATCATCCATCATCCATCTTAAGACTCTGTCAATCACATAAATAGATTTACTCAACAAACATTATCCGAATAAGTTTCGTCGACTAACTGCACATAACAGAGCAAGACATTTCTATCAGAATAACATGACAAACCATAGCCTCACAAATTTGAATTGAAGAGAAGCTGTACATACTACATTTATCTCAATTATAGGGGGTAGCTTACAACACTACACTACAAATTGTTTAAGAAAAATCACATAAATTGCTGTCTTACTCTTATAGGGGGGGGCGAGTTTCACATGCACATAGCCATTAATTGAGATGCATCCAAATTTTCAATTTACAAATATTCTAAAATATCACCATCTCGTTTCGATTTATCTTACTCCGCTTACTTTTTACTCATTTTAAGGAGTCTTTATCATGTTGTTTCTACAACACACTTGTATGGTTTTCAGGTATAACCCCAATGGTTATTATGCAAGGAATTCATGATAAAAATAATAGTTATCGACGAGCTATACTACCACGAACAATAATGCAATGACCAAAGGAAACCTTAACGTGTTACTATCCTAGCTGCCAAACAAGAACTGTATGCAAGTCTTGTTGGCCCCTTAAAACTCTCCCTATCTTTCTATGCATCCCATCTCCTAAATACACACTTGGCAAATTTAGGATAATTCTTTGGGGGCTATTAAGTTCTGTAAATATGTTTTCAGCAATACACTAAAATATTCTACAAAATTCAGATAAAGCCACATTGTATTGAAAGCAAATAAACATGACTTGCAAGCTTCACATTTAAAATAATGAAGATTAAAGTAAATATTGGCTGAAATTTACTGAATAGAAAAGAAAAGGCACACGATAATCAAAGTGCTGATGGAAAATTTACCCATAAATTATCCTGTTAATACATGTGGGACTACCCATAAATCCTGCTGCTGTGAATTCTTTTCTCCAAGGCATGCTTCAGATGAATTGCAGGTTAAAGCATGTGGGATTGCAAGGATATGGGCAATCAACTTCCCTTACTTCTCTCCTTTCAAAGTACCAGTCTCCGACCGCCTCAGCGATTGTCTGTTTAGCCGAAAAAAAAATAAATCCAGATATTAGGTAAATAAACCTTTTTAACCCAATTATGTTAACTTGGGCTGATGAACCATCTGTCTCAATTTCATACACTAGCTTTCTTAAATTGTTATGACCTTGAAGGCTATTAAGGTAGAAAAAGAAATTACTGTTTACCAAGTTGCTTAGTCTTGGAGATGTGGGCGAGTGCCATGTAATATTGCTAATCGTTTGGCAGTGCACAAAGCAAGAGTTAATATACATGCCCCACTTACGATTTTGCGGGAATTTGCTCAAAGCATCAAGCAAACTTCTCCTAAAACCTGCGGAAGCATGAATATGCAACAATAATAAAACTGATAAATCATAAAAATAGCACTTTTCTTATATTCATGCTCTTAAGCATTACCATGCAATATTTCAATCTGTTCGGAATTACAGTAGTGAATATTCATCCTGCATCTCCGCCATTGCCCTCTGGGATCAGCTTCTGAGGGAACCAAAACATTTTGAATCTGAAAATGTTAAGAAAAATATGAAGGGCTTGTTACAGAAGTCATGTTTTACAGATAAAGAACTCTTCTGAGTTATTTGACAAAAATGGTCCTCTAACTTTTTAATATTATCCAAAATAGTTAATTGACTCCTATAAATCCCAAATTGAAATACTATAAATTACTCCTTGGCTGTCTAATCTTTGAAGCATCACATTAGCTGCCGTTGCAAATAAGTGGGACTTTGTAAACAAAAAGAAATTGAAATAATAGCTATTAAATTTATTCATTGTTTACCTTAAATCTTATTTTGATGCAGTCGTTGAAATCATTAATTATAGAGCTTATGGAAAAAAAAAAAAAAAAATCACATTTACCGGCTTTAACCGCATTTATTCTTCACATAATACCACTTATTTGCAGTGCCTATTAATGTGGCGTATACTGAAATTTAGCCACGATACTAAATTTGTATATTATTTTATGGGCTGAGAACCAATATGGGATTTACATGTGTCAATGATCTATTTTAACACTTTTATAAAGTCTGAGGGATTATTTTGACAATTTTTAGTCAAGAGCTGGTTAAAAGCTAAAAAGCTGCTAAAATGAAGCTGCTAGAGAAAAAATTGTCTGACATTTATAAAGATCAACGACGGTTGGTGGCGGCCAAGCAACCAACGACCAGTTGGCATTGACATGGGGTTCAGTGGCGGAGGCCAAGAAGTAAACAAGTAATTTTATTCTAACATTTAAAAAGACATTGATTTTAGCTTCTTCCTCTAAAGCTTCCTTTTAAAGCTGCTTCTCCATGAAGAATGCAAAAAGCAGCTCTCCCAAACAATGCCAAAGCAACTAATCAGTGAGCAGCAAAAAAGTACATCAGACGGAGCCAAAATGAAATATCAACTATAAAAGCTTTACCTGCCAAAAGTCATAAGCTGGGTTAAGAATAAAAAGAGGTGTATTTATCCATTTGATAAGCTCGTGTGGAAAGAAACACTGACATGTTTAAAACAAACTAACATAATATCAGAATACAAAATACCCAAATCAGCAAAAGAGGTTAACTCATCAATTAGCTAACAAATCACATGATCGAAGGCATGCCTGCGGTGGATCCAATGCTGTGATGCAATCATTTGGCAAATTTTTTGCTACAGACTGACAATAAATTTGTTGTTATAAAGGTAATATGAAAAAATAAATTAATTTCTTTTAAATGGACATTAAATCCATTCTAGAATAACAAATAGACAAACCTGAAAATGAACCACTTCATTATAAAAAGATTGCATGGTTTTACTTCCCGATATATCCTTCCTGAAAGAACAGATGATACAAAAAATAGTCCATTAAGCACAAAATACTAACGGTGACGATAGCTGAATAAGAAAGAAAAGCATAAGAAATGAATTCCAAGTTTAAAGAATTAGCTGAAATAAATATTTACACATCAAGAAAAAAACCAGCATCTGCAAGGCATTTGACTGTGACACCCTTTGGCAAACGGCTGCGAAAATTATCACAATGAATGAACGTAGCAAGACCACCAGCAGAACATCCTGTAAGAAAAGCCTGCAGACTGCACAAGTGGATTAGAGAGAGGATGGCATGAAAGTTAAAGCAAATAAGGAGAAATTACATACATAACACTCAAAACTTGCGGCTATCCTCTCACAACCATTATCAACAAAACTACGCCCATTTAAAAGTATACAAGAAAATTTTAACCCATATATTTTTATTTTGTAAAATACACAAGGGATTATAACATACAAAATGCACTGGGTTGTTAGTTCATTTTTAGGAGTAGGTGGCCATAACATAAATATGCATATATTGGGTGTTAAGCATGCAATTATCCCAATGGGGTAATTACACACCTAGTTCAAAACTTGCATATTACTCAATGGTCTGTTTAATAACAAAGAAAAAGACATGAAATTACTGTGTATGCATGGTAAAATTAGGAATGACAACGGTATGCCCCTATATTAAAGAGAGTTGCAGAGCTTAGATACGAGATTTGTGAGGCACTGAAATCAACACGAGACAAGCACATGAAATAACATGGCAATGGTCACAGGGCACAGCTATAAAGGTAGGGCACAACAAACACAAACTCAATCGTCGTTTTTTAAAAGTAATTTAGTGTGCAATTAAAAGACAATGCATTAGTTTTCATTTTAAATCATCACACAATGAAGTACACTAGTACAAATTTCAGCTTTACAATATTAAAAGAAAACCAAGCATCATTAATACAATAAAATTTCAAAATTTCCATATACCTAATTTTTCATTTGTCAATTACACACCAACAATAATGAGCCAGAGAATCAACAAGAACATGAAATTGACCATTGGACCAAGAAAAAGAAGCATTAAAGCATTTCCCATGCATCCCCATCCATAGTTCCGGTTATATCCGTCCTTGGTGAGAGCGTTATCATGTAATGCATGATAAATAGGCAATGTACACATAAAAACAAAACTACAATTATATTATTTGTATATCGGTATCTGGCATACAATAATACACACACACGCAACGGGTGTGTATATATATATATATATATTTATTTATTTATTTTTTCCTTTTTTTTTGTATATATATATATATATATATATATATATATATATATATATATATATATATACCTGTACATATATGAAAAAAATTTGTTAGCTCCTAAAAAGGTTGAATGGTTAGAATTTTCTTTTAAAATATGTATTCTTAAGTGGGCCCCACATGCAAAAGTGAATTTAAGGCTAATTTTTGTGAGAAATTTTATTTTTTGTATTCTTGGGAGCAATTTGGAGGATTTTTGAGAGGTGTGTATCAAAACACTATATATATATATATATATATATATATATATATATTGGAAATTTCATAAATTGTATCTTATTGGATGTATCATATACCATGGGGCAGAAAATAGCATGTGATATTAATGATCTAAATGATATGTGATGATGGCACAAGCTTAAAATGAGAGAATTGTGTTGATAAGATATAGGTTAATAAATTGAGTGATACTAGTAAATTTCATGAAGGGAAACTCACTAAGATGATCCTAATGAATCTCAGAGGTAAGATAACCAAAGAAATCAGAATGTGAGAAGCCTAATGCAAGGCAAATTCTATCGATGTGCATCTCTGCTAAAAGTAAGAATATGTCCAATAGATCTGAAAAAAAATGTAAATAGCATGTGATGTTAATGATAGAAATGATATGTGATGATGGCACAAGCTTAAAATGAGAGAATTGTGTAAATAGAAAATAGCATGTGATGTTAATGATCTAAATGATATGTGATGATGGCACAAACTTAAAATGAGAGAATTGTGTAAATAGAAAATAGCATGTGATGTTACTGATCTAAATGATATGTGATGATGGCACAAGCTTAAAATGAGAGAATTGTGCTGATAAGATATAGGTTAACACATAAATTGAGTGATATTAGTAAATTTCATGAAGGGAAACTCACTAAGCTGATCCTAATGAATCTCAGGGTAAGATAACCAAAGAAATCAGAACGTGAGAAGCCTGATGCAAGGCAAATTCTATCGATGTGCATCTCTGCTAAAATTAAGAATATGTCCAATAGATCTGAAAAAAAATGTAAGAAAGTTATGGGTTGATAAAAAATGTTTGTGTCCTCGTAAATTAATTTTAAAAATATGCTATACAAGGAGATGGGGTATCTCACCAAATTTGAACGATTTAAATAATAGATACACAAATAGAGTGAACTTAGAGAAAGCTCATAAATCTAGCAAAGTATAATGGAATCAACTCCTTAATAAGACACTCATTTATCATCAGAGAACGACTCAACTGTATATAGCTTGCAATGTTTAGATGTGTGTAACCTTGTGTGTGGGTAACTAAGAACAGTTCATCATTATATATTCGAACTAATGTCTACATAAATGTTCAAACAGTATGGTGGTTGCTAAGTATCTCAGCAATAGGGGGGGCATTAGAAAAATAGCTCAAGTGGAAATCATGCAATACAGCATCAATTAAATATTACAATAAGAAAAAAATAATAAATTGCATACAATTTTAAGTGATAGAAAATTCAAGCCAAACTTTAAATTTCAAATTTAATTTTGAATATTTGGAGAGAAATTTGTAGTGATTAAGTTAGGTGTGATAATTAATAAAAAGTTTTTGTCAAACTATGAATTCAAAAATAAATTTTAAAAAAATTCAAGTGAAAAAAAAATTATATATATATATACATAATGAATAGATAGATATAAATAAATTTAGAATATAAGCACTTAAAAAAATGAATTGAAATATCATTAATTAATGACAATTTTCTCTAAATAGCTTGAAATAAATTTAGTTTTGAAAGTGTTTAGAATCAATGCAATCAAAATTATTCCAAACACTCTTTTCAAATATAACCTCCTCCAAAAATACAAATCTGGCTAATTTTTGCATCTTGCATATATCTTTTATGATTGATCGGAACCAATTGGTGCTAATACATAGGCTAGGACAGTACTAATAAGCAAATTCAGATATAACAGGCACATAAAGTAGGTACTAAAGATACCAATCTTCGTGAATATCTTGTGATTATTTTCACCCTTGAATTTTGGCATGTGGAAGAAATCATCCATACAGTAAAACTGTGATGCTGTGTTGGCATCAATAATTCCAAGCTCAAACATGTTCTCTACAAATTTTTAGCTTCCAAAGATAAAGAAAAAGGTCAAGCTTTGAATAGTTTCAATTTAAAGATCAAACTGTAATGACCCTAGGTCATTTTGAGAAAAACATTAAATCCCTGCCAAACTCAAATTATGTTTATCTCCCGCAAATTTTCGTTTTCGTTAAAAAAGTCCCTCTTTAACTTGTTTTCGTACAATTTCCTGCTATTCATCAATATTTCTTTGCGTATTGATCGATTGATCAATTGGGGAAATTTCTTAAAACCTATTAATGATAAAATGAAGTTTAAGAATGGTCATTAATCTCATATTTAAATTAGAAAAATATTAATCCGAAATCAAGGAATTATAACTCTCCTTTCCTCTTCCTGAAGCTGTTAGCATTTAAGCTGACGGTTCCAACAAGGAAAGATGGAGTCGGCAACAAGCGATTTTCGAGACTTACGGGAATTAGTCGGTTTAATCGGCGGCACCTATGCCGCATGGAGTGGATGTGTGTTACATACGCACGTCCTATTTAATCACAAAGAGCCGCTCGATCCTTCACCACCTTCACTCGAACGCAGTTCTGCGATAGAGGCGCAGACGAGCGCACCGAAGTCGGCAGGGAGGCAAACAAACGATTGGGTAGCCAACTTCTTCCCTTCCATCCGATCTCGGCAAGCACAATCTTCTCCTCTTTCCGCTCTACAGAGACGCAGACAAAAGAAGAGACGAACCTTGCCTTCGATGTCTCAGGGATTCGTACGATTCTGCTCTGTGCTGATCTCTTCTTTCCCTGCGCTCGATCTTCCTGCAAGTACGAATCTCTTCTCTTTATCGATTGCGTCGACTCTTAGGATCATATAGGTTGATTTGCAATGCTTCAAATTAAATTAGTAATCACCTTAAATAGTTAATAATGAAGATGTTGTGATTAGACACAAAATAATTAGGATGATTTATAATTGCTACAAACGATTCTTTACTAAACTTGATGTGTATCTAATTAATATTATATGCAATTAAAAGACTTTTAATATGAGCAAATTATCAATTGAAGTGGTATTATGCATGTATATTATAATGTTTAGCATTGAAGTATACTTTAAAAAATTTGATTGATAATTGGGTTGTCTATGTGTTTCTTCTAAAGTTCACCGTTATGAATCTCATGCATGTATGACGCCCTCTTTGAGCCCACATAACTATTTGTACATTATTGGCTTGTTTTAGTCTTTACATATTCCCCTAATAAATAATATGCTTCAAGTTGTTATTTAAAACAGGTACTTGCATATTTATGCTTATGGCATCCGTTGAACTAATGATAAAATCAAACTAGTTCGGTTGGTTTTAATGATGGTTGGCGTGACGTATTCAGTGAAATCTTTGGCAAACATTTCAAAGTTCCTTGTAGGATGCTTCTATCTACACCTAATTTCCTAGTGTTTATAATGCGGTTGTTTTCTTAGATTATCTTGTTGGAATAAGTCTTCATAATTATGCACACCAAAGCATGTGTAGCACTTCTAGCCTACTAAGTAAAATATTTTTATCTTAGTTTGCTTTGCACTATTTCAAAATGGATTGATCCTTTAAAATTCATAGTTCCTAACCTAGGTCTTAAAGTCTTAAGAGGATCTAAAAAATTGAGAGAATCATAAACTAATCAAGATTAACTTAGAAAGGAGAATATATGCTCTAATAATAAAGACAGACATTGTCAAAGACTAATAAATTTACAAAACATAACTTTTGTAGACACATCAAGTCTCTCAGTACCACATCAAAATTGCGCGTGATTCGTTTACTTGTCTCCACAAAGGTACACTGGATATTATTTTTTATGCTTTTTTACTTTCATTTGCTACTTAAGCATTATTTTGAGCATTTTTATATTGCTACTTAATGCATTACTCTTACTACTAATGATGTAATAGATATAAAATGATATTTATGTATCTTGTGAATGTTGCAAATGATTCTGAAACGGTGGTTGAATAGGTTAGGGACGGGGCTAGTCCTCGGGAGCCATAAAAGTGTCATTTGGAGCCTTTGAGGGGACCCATATGAAGGTTATGCTTTTTCAAAACTTTTTATTGAACACAATCTCATGATTCTGACTTTGCCCATCAGAACTGCTAATGTTGCTTCATAATATCAAATCATAAACATAAACATGAATTTTTATGCGATTACTGTTTGAAAATTTGACATATGACAATGAAATATTTATTTGCAAGAGCAATGACTATCTTTTGTTTGCATTTTTTCATATTTTCTTGCAATGATTATTACCTCATTTATACTTTCCGCTTTTGCTTAAAAGTATATTATTTAATATCCTTTGTACTTAGAATGTACACTAAGGCATTATTTTTATAATGCCAGACCAAATCCTACTGGAGGAGGCTGATGTAGCTTAAAGATATTAAAGAGAGAAATGACGTAGAATAATAACAAATTTTAGTTACCTCTCAAGGGATAAACACTTTTGTATGATGACATTGATGTAATAATTCTGAATGTTATTTATTTTAAATTGAATGAATATTATTATTTTATACTTGAATGACTCAGAATATTATTTAGCTATTATTTTACTTAACCACCAATATGATCTTGCGGAAAGATGCACCCGATGTTAGATTGGTTGTTACCAACCTAACTTGGGTCATCACACAAACATTTGCAAGCAAAATCCTTGTAATGACAAAATACACTTTGTAATAAGACAGTGAAAATTAAAAAGTAAAAAGTAAAAAAATGTAAGAAATGGGTGTTTCCCTCTATAACTTCCAACTAGATGATTAAAGAAACATATTAATTTGTTCTGAAATTTGAAAAATGAAACATTTAAATCGAAAAAAGTTTATGTAAAGTCAATAACAATTTAAAGTTTATGTAAGATGAAACCGGGAAGCACCAATATCTAATTAAAAGTTAACCTATCTTTTGATTAAGCTTAAGCATAGCCAAGTTGAGCTTCAAATTGTTTAATCTTACAACTTAACTTAAGCAGCTAAAGCCTGCTAAAACTTGAACTAAATAAATTCGATTTAAGGTTAACCAAGCATTAGTTTCCAACTTGAATCAATTAAAGTTAGCTTAAGAAGGCAACCAAACAGTTTCAACTCAACAACAAAATAACTTTTACTTGAGCAATTTTGCTCAACTTATTTAGCTTAAGCAGTCATACCTGAACTATACATGAGGGGTTGGCTTAGAACTCATAAAATTCACAATAGTAAAAGCAGCTTTAAGAAAAGGCTTAATATGTAAATTGGGTGACTAGTTCTAGGATAAATAGTTAAGATCCAAAGTTCAAAACCATTACAGAAGCATTATGGCCAAAGAAAAATTTATTTTAAAAATACCTATATACATATATAACTATATATATTAAGCAAAAATCAACATATACAGAATCCAATGTATGAAATCGGCTGCTTTATATCCAACAGAATTTTATCAGCAAGAATTTATAAGCGGTTACTTAAAACCATGCAAAACTAAAAACAATGACCTGCTTTGCTTTTGCAAGTCCATCAGATAAGAGCTGATCAATAATTACTTCCCATATGTGTTGACCCCTGAAGAAAAGCTTCAATCCATTCTACATAGTGCAAATAACATAATACAAATAAGGAAATTGCTTCCAGTATTTCTATGAAGAGACCAAAGCAGCATTGGAATCTGAAAGAAAAAGACAACTAGAGGTTCATGATCTGCAGATTTCTTTATAAGGTAATTCCACCTGATCATCACCTTCAACACCCCCAGTAAAAGATGCACCATCGCAGTAACGCACCTTAACTTTGTTCCAGTTAAAAAAATCTGAAAGAACAAAAAGCTAAAATTCTAAGACTGAGAAAAGGCAGATGATAAAAATGAAAATACGCGATGTAATAAAGCAGAAAAGATATATGCAAGAAAGTTCAATTATAATCACACAGAATTGGTACGATGTATAAACAGTTAAGCTCAATACTTAGTAATACTGATAAATTGCAATAGAAGGCTCTGAACAAATGATAAATGGTGAGGTAGTAATAATCATAATTAGAAAATGGTTTTAGATCTTACCTTTTCTTCATTTGTGGTTTAAAATATTTCCAATTTATTTCTAGTAATATCTGCTATGACATTGAAGGAATATATCAGTCAGTGAAAAATTACAATTAAACAAAACCACATGGGCAATGCTTTTAAATGAAAGATTAGGCATCTTGCCTGGCATGACAATTCCATCTTTTTTATCATGCTTTTCCATGCTCATTTCAAGTAGACCAAGCCAATATATCAAGCTTGAAGTAATTATCACTTCTACTGAAAAATTCATATCGTTAGTAACTTTCTTGTGTATTAGGAATGTTGTTTCAATGTTGCATTATCCCATATTATATCATGCAAACTTTCCCAGAGCTTCAAAAACAAAACTGAAAAAATTCATTTAACTTCAGCATTGCCACATCACCGAAACAAACCTCATGGTCAAATATGATATTTATCTTAATGAGGTTGAAGTTGACTTGAACCATAAACCGTCTCCTTAGAAGGTTTTCAAAGCACTTCAAGGTGTAAGGAGTTTTTGGAGCACTCCAGGGAGTGGAACAATGTGGAAAAGTACAAGAAGAAGAAGGTGATCATGAAAACAGAGAAGAAAGGAGCACTAGATCAAGGGTAAAGGAGAAGGATGGCCTAAACTGATAATCACACTAGAATGCTTTCAACACTCAAACTTCACAAGAAAATCATTAGTCGACTCTATTGGTTGAAGCACCAAATGATTTAAAATAAAGCTAATCGTTTACAAAATCATTTAACCTTTGTTAGTTGTGTTTTTCAAATCTAGTATAAGCCTTAGACTTGACCTACACGCAGATTGAAAAAGCACTGGAGTACCCAAGCACAGTGCTTCTTACCAGAGATCAGTCTAATCGCTCCTCTATGTGTTTGTGAGGTGATTCTAGGGTATCCCTTTTATCCCTGTAACTTCACCTTTTTCATTTTTCTAGTGAAGCCGATCCTCTCTTGTTTGATGTTTCCCACTATAATTTTCCAATTATATCCATGGTCCATTTGCAATGTGTCTTGAGATATTTACATTTGTTTTCTTGTTAAACCATCCGTCATATCCTAAAATACCTAATTACTTATCAAAAGATCTAGCAACTTAGCAATTTTCCATGCAGTTGACCAACATCGAGCCTATTTGTCATGCAACTATATGGCTCAAAAATTTCCAGTATGGAGACATTGAAACCCAGGATCAATCTCCACTAGCTCGGCTAATAGGCTCTCAATTAGGCACTGTCAAGAAAGAGGACTGGCTGAACTTCTTCTAGCTCAAGTTATGCACTTGACTTGTACACGAGAGAAGAATAACCAATCAATACATGCAGTGTAACTAATCAGCATACGTGACAGTTAGCATGTAGGTTTGTTACAAGATCACTCACTGCAGCATTGTATGATTGTATTTAATAGTTACTTGTTTTTGTCTTTTCAATAATTGTTGTAAATAGACAAAATCTAAATAAACGAAATAAGCTTTGTTAAGTACCTGAAACATCATTTTCTATTTCCAGTAACTATACATACATTATCCCTAAAACTTTACTTGAAGAAAGAGCACGGAGATGTTTCCTTAATAAAAAGAATAATTTGTAAAGCATATGTCATGTATATATACAATTGTCAGTACTTACAAGACTTTAAGAGAACATCTCTATGGATTTCATATAGGAGTTTACATATGACAAAGCAAGAATATAATAATGTTTTTGTGGTGGTGGATCATTTTTCAAAGATGATAGTACTAATGCCTTGAAAAAATGTAATTACTAGTGGAGAAGCAACCAGACTAATCTTTAAGATTGTCTAGGTTAATTTTGGTCAATCAAAATCAATCATCTTTCATCGAGGCACTAGATCTCTCAGTATATTTTGGAACTGTCTATAGTCAATAATAGATGTATCGTTAAGAAAATACATCATTTCACCCATAGAACCGGGAATACTGAAATAGTTAATTGCATTGTAGCACATATTCTACGAGAATTTCATGCAAAGCAACAGAAGATACATGATGAGTCTTTAATATATTCAATTTGAATTCAATCATGCTATGAATGGATCCACAATAATGGTGCCCTTTGGGTATCGTCTCAATTATTCACCTCAAAACCCATTTGATATGCAATGGGTAGTAGAAATTCCGATTAAAATTTACCAAAAAAAAGATAATAATTGCGCTCAAAAATTCTTAGGAATAAAAAAAAATCGCTCTAAAAGGACGAAAAAATTAAAACAATCTCAGCAGCGGTACAAACTGAGACATAAATGGCATTGTATTGAGAAATTTTTTGAAGATGACAACTCAGTACAGTTTCATATATAAAAGAACAACTTGTGGTGAAGGAAAAAGTCTCAAGCCAAGCATATAAGGGTCATTCTAAAAATACGGAAATTGGTGATCACATACCAATTAGATTTCCCAGCATATATGAAAATTAATTCAATTATGAACGTTAAGAACTTCAACCTTTTTAAACCCTCGATGTAAAGTGAATAGACAAAGAAAATTATATCGCTAATGAACAATGTTTTTATGAAGCAAGAGAAGAAGCTTCATAATAATAAATTTTTTAAGGTTAATCAACCACTTACCCATAAAAGAGCAAAAATTTCAAATACAATTGGAAAGAAAGGGAAACCACTACAGATAGCTAAATGGAATATCAAAGAAAAGACGATAATGCTTTTTACTTCGCTACAGCTTAATCCATAAAAGTAAATCATTTTTATAAATAGGGTGTGCAATCAAGGAATCATAAATAAATTACTCGTGATTGACTGAAAAAATAAATATATTGTAAAGAAATTTTATCAAGAGGTAAAATTTTGCACTGTAGGGTAATTTTAAAATTGCATGGTACTCACCTATGAATTCAAACATTTTCCATTTTATTATAAAAATGTGATGATTAAAAAATTAAAGGCAATAAATTAAAAATTCAAAAGATAATGTAAAAAATGAGTATTTCATTTGTTTAACTTTAAAAATCAAAGATTCTTTTCTAAGTTATTTTCACATAAATTTTGAAAGTGGTCCAAGCTGATTTGAGAAAGTATAAATAGCTATCCAAATGAAGGAAGAGACATCCCATCTCATTCTAAGCTTCATTAGAAAAAAAGAAAGCTATAATAAAGAGTTCACATAGAAATTTAAGGAACAATTTTTTTTTTCTCTTTACTTATATTTTGCCTCATTTAATTTTACTAGTAAGCTCATTATTCTTTTACTGCTCTAATTTTTTTTTTCTCTTTATTTTATATGATTATTTTATCCCATACTCTCCAACAAAAAACAAAAAATAGTATATCTTACATTGATAATTATCTTACCAAAATTCTAATGAAATTTTTTTTAGAAGATTAAAAATCATATATGAGACATGCTATACATAAAACTTATCATATCTTACACAATTATGTGTAATGTATGTTTGGGTTGATTCAGGATTGGATTCAAACCTACTTTTAAATGCATCAATTTTTGATAAAGGTAAATCGTGTTGCGTCCTTGTCAAGTTACATCCGAACCCAGCCTATGACCCCGTTTTGACACCCCCTAATTATAGCACTCCATTTACTCAACATGATTTTAGAATTCAAAACATATTAAATAGCGTGATGAACCAGCATTTCTCTACATCATTAAAAAGTCATATGATTCTACATATTTTCTACTATTCATTATTTTTAAAGTATTTCAATAAATTTTACTATCCTATCTAACAAAAGAATAAAGGCAAAGCTCAATATTGTGCTAATTATATATGAATCAAGTTAATATATCATACATTAAAATTTTAAGAGAGAGTAATTGAATGCAAATTACGTATGGATAATGGTATTTCTCAAAATAAAGTTTGTTTTATGTCAGATAGATCTACCACGAAAGTCATATGTATATTAAAAAGTTTGATAGAAAAATTTAAGAAAATAAAAAAAGATCTTCATTTTATTTTTATTGACAAAGTACCGAGGGAAGTTCTTTGGAGAGCATTAGAGAAAAAATGGGTATGTTGCTTATATTGATGTTATAAGAGATAAGTATAATGTGGTTGTAGCATGTGTTCGATCGCAATGTGACTTGTCTAATATTTTCTTGTTACTATTGGATTACATCAAGGCTCGGCTCTCAAATCATATTCTTTTGCTTTATATATGAATAGTCTTACTAAGAACATTCAAGAAGAAAATCTTTAGTGCATATTATTTGCATGACATTTTTTTAATTGATAAAACTAGGGATACAGTTAAAGTAAAACTTGAACAGTGAAAAACTACTTAAGAATTCAAAAGTTTTTGTCTTAGTAAATCTAAAACAGAATATATGAAATTTATGTTCAATTATATTAGAAGCTATAATCTTGAAGACAACTATTGAGAACCATGTGATCAAGAATGTCAAGAGAACCTAGTTCAATTATTCAAAAGTTGGTTGGATGAAATGGAGCACTACTTCTAGTGTTGTGCGATACAAAAATCTCACTCAAAATTAAAAGAAATTTTATCAAGAAACTATTAGACTAGCTCTTTTATATAGAGCTGAATATTGGCCAACAAAAAAAAAACTTACAGATAAAATAAGTCTGACAGAGGTAAGGATGCTTAGGTGGATGAGTGGGTATGCTTATAAAAATAAAATGAGAAATGAGTTTATCCATAGCAAGGTTCGAATGTCTCCAAAAGTGGATAAGATTAGAGAATGTCTCATTAGATGGCTAGAGTATTTTAAATGTAGACCATGCAACGCCGCAATTAGAAAAATTGAGTTTATGAATTTCGCCCATATTAAAAGAGGGAGAAGGCCAAAAAAGGCATGGGAAAGAAACTATTAGGAAGGATCTTCTCTATTTGAAACTTAGGGAGGGGCTTCTATCTAATCATGCACAATGGAAACAAAGCATTCACATAGACGACCCACCTAGAGGGATAAAGGCTCGATGTTGTTGTTGTTGTATCTAATGAAAGAACAGTAAATATTATCCTCAAAGCTATTTGAGTCACTTGAAATTATAAAAATCATATAAAAATAATCTAACCATTTATATTAAATGTCCTCATTACTAAAAAAATATTTTAAGATCCACATCATAAACACGCCGCGCTCGAGTCATCTAATCCTATAATTTTTCTACACTTCATCTTCTATAAAGCACTCTAACTTAATATGTCTAATAAACAAGCATTTGATAGCCTTTAGAGCTATTAAAGTGATGTTAATCAGATTATTATAAAATCTATTAAAAATCTTATGAAAAAAATTATCTCTCTCATCACTAAAAAAGAATTTCTAACAAACACCCTTAATATGCATTACTAGAGTGGTAGACTTCAAATTTTTTATATTTTAATTTGATTAGCTTATAAGTGTCTCTATCCTCGATAGTATCTATTTATCATATAACCTTCAAAATAATAATTGTATCATCACAAATTGAATCTTGGAATAAAGACAAAAGCAATTTATACACCAATCATTCACCTTTCCCTAGGCTTGATTACACCTAGCTAATGATTTCAAAGGTCATGTTCTCTATCCATTGTTTTTAAATGAATGATCTCTTCCCACAACTTTCAGACAACATACAAAAGATAATGAAGCCAATCACAAAGCACAACAATCAAAATGACAACTACTTTGTTGGTAGCTTTTCCCATGCTTCTACCTATTGCAACTATCTCTCTCCGTTTCTTTGTCCTTATTCCATATCCAAGTGATTATGGCATATTCAAACAATTTCTAGAGATACAAACACATTATTACAAATTAGAGAAGAAGAAGAAAAAATGAGTTGTGGTAAGAAACTGAGAAAGTTGCAAAGGAATTTGACGCCTTCCTCTCACATCTATCTTTTGTTCACATTCATCCCAAAGCTCCAAAATATTATCTTTACATTCCTTTTTTCTTTTCTTATTCTAAAAGGAATGTAATTTGTATTTTTCTCTTGAAAGCTGAGCTTATTTTACCATATGTGGTCCTCTAAAATTCTTTTGTTTATTGTAAATTAATTAGTATTTTTACCTTGGCTGATTTAGGAAGCATCATTGGTTTGATTGTAAGTTTTCTTGTATATTGGCTTGTATTTACTTAGGTTTCTATAGAAATAATTGAGGATTAAATGTAATGTTTATGCAAATATTTCATAATATTTATAAACTAATTTTTACACACTAGCGCATCTAACATCGAAGTGTCAATTTTATGAATTTACCACTTAAACACAGGAAATCTTTATAGAGTAAAGTGAAAGATAATCTTATTGTAACAATAATATTTTATGTGATAGTTGGGTAAGCACTAAAACCTAGGTGTTAATAGGTAAACTACAAGGAATAAAGAAGTATGCACTTATAAGGAACTTTTATAAATCAGTGTAAGAGATATTGAAATATTGCGTTAAATAAAAACTTTTAAAATTTTAAAATATAAACACTTGGTGAATGAGCCAAATTCTTAGAATGTTTAAATGTGATATATAATGATAATTAAATTCAGGTTGGCCAACTGGTGTCCAGTGAGGATTTTTGTAGTTCAAATTACTCTTCCTCCTCCGATTATTATCGTTCAATTTGCTTCATACAAGGGTGGTGTGTATCTTTTTATTTAAGTTTTTTTTTTTCATTTTGTGCTTCTTATTAGCAAGATGCCATGCCATGTAGAGCACATGATGAGACATACTAATATGATTTTTATCAAAGGTTGATAAGTAGTGCAGACTAACTAAATTGATAACAAAGGTAGCACATGTAGAGTCAAAGAATAGGCTTGATTGTTACTGTGCATCATCTCAAGTTAATCCATGCATATTGTGATAGCTATGATGGCATTTATGATTATGCATTAGTGAAAATGGAGCATAAAATGTAAGAAAATATTATTCTAGAATAAAGGGGGGCTAATGTTCAAAAGGGGATTTATGGTCACGTCATTGAACACAATTTGCTTCAATGGTATCACCAACACCTGATAGCTTTCCAAAAATGACAATCAGATGTGTAGGGTCAAATTACACTAGTATTAGGCCACCCAAAATGAATCCTAAATGAGGGTAATGTTATTTGTTAATCCATTACATTCGATTGATTTGCATGTAGGGTCATATTATTACACTAGTATTAGGCCACCCAAAAGATACCTAAAATGAGGGTAATGCTATTTGTTAATCCTTTACATTCAATTGGTTTGTATGTAGCCTCAATGAAAGAAGATCAGCATTTCGATGGGTTGAACACGACCAAGATCCATCCAGAAATTCACTGAGTTTACAATTGGTAATTTGTGTAAACTGTGTTCTTCCCATTTCTGTTGTAATTATTTCAAATGATGTACTCAAAGCTATCTTCTCACATATGTATTCTTAGACCAATTTCTTGCTCATTATACCACCACTTCTTGTGCTTCTGCTTATAAGACTATTCTTAGGACGAATTGTCTTAATGATTTGCTAAAATTTGCAATGATTTCCAAGACAATACATACAAGAATCTTCAATATTAAGATAGATAAAAATATACCTGGATTTTGTGATGGGTAAGGACTCAATATTCCAGTAAAATGAGTTGGTCCCATATCCACAGATGATCCCAATGTTGTCCTTGCACGTGAAGCACATGATTCTGCATTATTACACCAGCCTCCTCCCTAAAACTTGTGAAATATAATAAAAATAAGTATGGGATCAATAAAAGTCGATTGCAGACGACTGTATCATTTCTTCATCAAGCAAACTGCTAGAATGCAGATGCATTTTATCCATAAGATGAAAAATATTACAAAACAAACTAGAAACAATCTTATCTCAATTTGAACTCAAAGCTCAATCAAATGGTATTTAATAAAATTTCACAACAGATAAATAGACAATATTAAGAAATCATGACAAATCTTTTTAGATCTAGTGTGAATTCTCTCAATGCAGATTCCTACTATTCATCCAAAAAGGCTTTATCAACAGAAATAAAACGAGGTCTAATATTCAAATTACACAATAAAGCATGATGCGGCAGAATTCCATAAGTACCTCGAGGTGAAGAAGCCAATTATCAGACCCCGATCCTTTGCCTCTGAGGATATGATACCCAGGCGGACTCCCATCCAAGCAAACTTCGATTGATCGCAGAATTCAGACAATGAAAATGCTTCAGAATAAATCTATACAAGAAACTTAGAATCGAAACCGGTTGAGAGGAACCGGAAGAGAGCTTACGAGCACCCTTGGCCTTATAATCTCTCAGCAAAGTGAGGTCAACAAGAGGACTATCCAGCGACCTAAATACTGGATCTTGGACACGTCGCCCTTTCCTTTCTTCGTGCTCCCAGGAGCGGAAGGTGAAGACAAGGACGAGGAGGACGAAAGCGCAGGCTCCGGCCAGCTCTAGGAGATTGCTTCCCAACCACTGCCGACACGGAGAGCGAATGCGGTGCAACGCCATTTCAAGGAAGCGCTGGGTTATTGAGGACAGCAAAGGAGCCTTTGCCTTGAATTGGAAGGCGAAGGCCAAATTAGCTTTAAAGAAGGCATGGGCAGCCGATTCGGGTTGAGCCGACGACGGCATTTTGAGGCCCGTGCGCCATTTCCGGCCGTCGGGTCGGGCCAGCTAGTCCAAAAAAGAAATAATCAAAACAGATGTGAATTAATTGGTGAAATATATTGTTTTTTGAGGTTTAATATTTTCCTTTTAAGAAATACAAATTTATCGTTTAATTTTTTAATATAAAAAAATAAATATACCCCAATTTTTAAATTTAAATTTATCAATCACATATTTAAGTTATATTTGATTTGAAATTCAACCTAATTTCATAATATATATATATATATATATATATATATATATCATTTTTCATCACTTTTTTGGCTCTCGCTCTCGATTTAGGGCGGCTTTCTGGTGATTTGGGGGTGATTTAGGATCTGCTTCTAAAAATGATTCTTTAAATGGCAATGTGTATGCCCTTGATATTACTACTAATGAAGATAGTTTTAATAACATAATCATTTTGGAAATGTGGATGCTCTACTTATGAAATCGTTCCTATTACTATAGATACTTCTGAAAATATTACTTCTTATATTGCATTTAAAGATTTAATTGTTCGAAATATTAATGAGATTATTGTTGGTAACACTGCTGCTAATACTAATGAAAGTGTTGAAAATAATGTTGGAAATGTTGCATTTATTGATACTTCTGTTGTTGGAAATATTATTAAAACTGTTGCTGAAAATATTGTTGCAAATGTTGCCAATCTTATTAATTATGTTGTTTAATTTTTACAACTCTGATATTATTGCAGTTGAGGTTCCAAATATTAATAATAATATGTGTGGCACAACGGTTAATGTGGCACCTGCCCCTAAGAAGAAGAAGGGAGTGATCGTCACTTGGAAAACCTCTCGCTTATTACTAGATCAGGGTATGACCCCCAATCCATTAACAAGGGAGGGATGTGCCCTTAAGTAAAGAGTATGTGGAATCATTCACTAAATCAATACATGACATTAAGAGTGCAGAAACAAATAAAAAAATAAATTCACATCCATTATACCGTAATGCAGAAAATAAGAAACAAGTAGCTCAGAATAAAGTAATACAGGAAAAATAAAATACACAGGGTACCTGTATTATTACAGTGTTTGAAAGTTTAAAACAGAAAAGGAAATAACTCTCAGCTTCACAAGCAAATAAGAAACTAAAGGTCTTCAGCGGCTCTTCCTCCTGATCTAGCTCCACTCCTGGCTCAACCTCAAATAGCCCAAAATCTATCATTGTCAGTTTTATAATGACAGGGCCCTAGCAAAAAAAAATCTAATTAGACATATTGTCTAAGTACATTTTAGGCTGAATAGTTTCATATATTAACTAATATCTCCATTTACTTAAAACTGCTAAAGCAAATAAATAGTTGCAGCAAGTTAAGAAAGAACAGGTAAAAGCTATAAATAATGCATTCATAACTTAATAAATAGTGAGGTAAAAAGACATGCCTCAACCCAAAGCTGTATCAAGGTTATACAATATATATGTAAAATAAATTATAAGTACTAAAAAGAATAACTCATCATAACATGCTAATAATCATATGAAATTATACAAATTAATAGAAAGTAAAATGAAATGTGATACATATAAATAAACTGAATCAATATATAGCATCATAGCATATATATAAGCAAGTACGCACTAAGCTAAGATAGAACTGAAGTAAAAGTAACAAAAAATAGAAAAGAGTCATGTACAAGATGTCATATCAGAAGAATTGGCTAAATAAACCACTGAACTGTAATTGAACTGAACCTATATCATAGCATATCACTTAGCATCTCAATCTAAGACAGAAAATTATATTGTACTTGCAACAATCCAAGTTGTTACCATAGTCAATTAGGACTAATCTTAGTGATAATCAAGTCATTATGAGTCAACCTCTAAGACCCAGTCCAAATCAGGAGTTAAATGGATCGAATCCTGATTTCTAGAAAATCTAAAAACCCTAAAATTTGATCTATCTAAATTGACCTCAAATTAAAAAATGGATTTTGCCATTGCGCTCATTGCCCCCAAATTAGCTAGGGTGATGTTTTTGAGGCAATCAGAAGTCGTCAAAAATTCGTCGAATATTTTAACAATATTTAATATATCCAGAAAATGAGGAAATTAAATACTCACCGAAATCGAAATCGACTTCGCCGTTGCGTTCCTCACCCATCAATTTGCTAGGGGTGATTTTCTAGGAATTTTTGGAAAACATTAAACTATGTATTTTTAATTAGGAAAATTATAATTTATATTAATTAAATATAAATAATTATATTTATTTATTCCTTTTATTTATTATCCTTTTTTCTTCTTCTTCTTTCCTTCATATCTCCTTCCGCCTAAATTACAAGCAAGCCCAAATCGCACACATGTCGCAAGCCCTAATCGCACACATGTCGCAAGCCTCGGCCGACCTCCGCTAGACCCTCCCCCACCGGAGCGAGCGATCTCTCCTCTTCTCCCGCCACGCGTCCCCCTCGTGTGCGACGCGCGTCTCCTCCGCTTAGGAGTCTCCGCCGCTCGCCTCGCAACCTCCGCCTCCATATCCCCTAAAAGTCGAAGGCTTTAAGCCCTGCGTCTAAAAAAAACCTCTCGGCCAACCACCTATCCACCTCTTAGGCCGAACTCAATCCAGCAAAGGGCAGCCGTCTCCTTCCCTCTTGGCTAGGCCAAGAGATCCTCTTAGCGCATCAAGCTAGCCTCGCCGTCGACTCTAGTCCTTGAGAAATCAGAGGATCTAGTACCTGCGGTGGAGCTACTTCATAAGAAGCATCAGTCCAGAGTTGAAGAGTTTTAGTATAAGTTTCCTTTTCTGTGGTAAGGATGAGTGATATTCTCTTTTATTCAAAGTTATGTAAGATTAATGTAATAATTTGGATATTTAATGTATTTTCTTTTACTTTACTGTTTTACTCTGAGTCGCATGTCATATTATGATGGAACTGGATGTGTTATGTTATCCTTCTTGCTTCCGCGCTCTGAAATATTATGTATTTAGTGATTGATTCTATTGCATGTATTTTTGGTATATCTCTCCCTTATTAGTGGATTGTAGATTATACATAATCCAATGATAAATGAGGGATTTACAAGAGTGATACACCACCCCTTCCTAATCTTGTTGATTAAGGGGTGGGGCGCCACAATTGGTATCAGAGAATTCTATAAAGTGTCAGATTGGAATTTACATTCATCTCTATCTAATGGATTGTTCTTCTGTCATTCAGTCACTAAATAAATACTTATATTACATCCAATGTATCATAGTCTTGTGCTCATAATAAAAAGTATAAAATGGAAAATACCTATATAATTGTATAATACGTTTTCGACTACAAAACACAAACCTTAGTTGATCAAGTCATAGTTTGTGACTTGGTAGTAGCCTTATGATTTGTATCCTAGTATATCATCTTGATTTGGATGAGGAATCCATCGTCTTGATTCATTTGTGAATTCTCTTGTAACAACCCGAGATTGTTACTGGAGTAATTAATCATAAATTCAGGAGGATTAAGTCGAAATTAGAATTTTAATTTTAGTCAAATAAAAATTAAATAAAAACATTTTCAATAAAGCGTATCAAGGGGATTATGCTACTAAAATTTGAGTGCAATCTGAATCCTGAATCGTTATAAATAAACTCAGGAAGTTTAAAATTTCAGAGTTGATAAAAGGTAAAGTAAAAGTCAATTTTCAAAAATTTTGTAGATCTGAGTTAAGCGTTATATGAGGACGCTATGTTTTGAGTTTCGTAATTTTTCAAGCTCCGGATTAATCATAGCGAATTTTTGAAGTTTTTCACTTAAAAATTAATATAAAATAAAATACTTGTCCAAATTTAATAATTTTTAGACGCTTACGTTTGTCTCATCGAGACACTCGTTTCGATATTAAATTTGTAATTTTTAGAGTTTGGATGGCTATAGATCATGGCTCGATAAATTTCAGCCATTTGCTTTTAATCCAATGGCTGTTTTGGATGGGTTTATGGCTTTAAATAAATTCCTAAATAATTCTAAACCTAATGAGCCGCCAAAGACCTAAATTTTCCTACCTCCATTCTCCTCTCAGCCGATTCTTTTCCCCTCTTCCAAGCGAGAGGCGCCTGCTCGATCCTTCGCGGCAAGAGGCCCATAAGCGTCGGCTACCTCCTTTCTCTGCTGGAAACCGATTGCTGCTTGCTCGTCTCCTTTCTCGGATGGAGGTGAAGAGCCCTGTCGACTTCTCACTTTCGACGCAAGGCCGAAACCCCACCAGCCTTGCCCTCGGCAAGAGGCCGAGAGGCGCTTTCTTCTCCCTCTCGACTTGGTCGAGAGCTGTCGCCGGTGTCCATCCCTTCCAATCGAACTTGCAGCTCTTCTCTCCTCTCAGCTGTCATGGGAGGTACTTTTTTTTTATGGTCATTATTGTGTAGTAAAGCTCCTTTATGGCCATTTGATACTTTATCATCCTGCTTATCATTTCAATCATTGCAAAAAGTAAATGATATATATTTAGATGTTAATTTTATAGGTATTATGATTTAGGTATGAGCTATGTAAATACATAAATTTTTTTTGTCGTGAACATAATTATCTGAGTAATCAGATTGATATTTCAATCGTTATATCCTGATACATGGGATGTAGCATAACAATACCATTTAGATTAAAGTTTGTGTTATCTAAAGCAAATATTATAATTGTACTGAGAATGAATGGAGATTCACTACTACTCTCTTAGAATTAAAGCTCCGCTTTTCTTTCACAAGCTTACACCATCCACAACTTAATTTAGATGAGACAAATTAGAATTGTGCTAGAAGACAAAAGGCCACATCATGTGATTTGGCATTTTCATTTTCTATGCGATAGCAGAAAAATATTATAAGGCTTCAAAATAGCTCACTAAGAGATTGGAAGATTAGGATTTGCATTTAAAACAAGTATATTTTAGTAGGTCTTGCACATAAAAATTAATTTAATGCTGATTTTTTTTTTGAGAAACAAAAATATTTTATTTTTCTTTGGGAGCTATTTTGATGCTATTTAGGAGCATCAAAATATTACAAAATATTACATTCAATCGTGTAGATCCCTCTTATGAATGCAGTAGCTTATCATTCTATCTTCAGTTTTGGTGAATGAGTTGGCTTTAATTCATGTTTGTCTAGGAGAAAGAAAAGTTACCAAAAAGTATAATCTAGATGTGCTTTGGTCGTTTATTTCAGGTGTTATAATTAACGTCTCATTCCAACTAATCATCGAGCTTCAAGTTCGATTTGCCTTAAAGGTACGTAAGTACTCAGAACTTGTATTGAGTTCTTTATATTAAATTACTTATTTAGTCCTATGTTAAGTGCGTACATCACTTGCATAGTTCTTATTACTGTTTTTGTACTTTTACTTTCTTAAGTTTTATGTTAACTTTCAGTTATTTTGCAAGTTGTGTTAAAGTGTTGAGGTGTTTTGATTCCATCTTGAATACTTAATGCCATTAAACTCTCATTTATCTCTAATTAAACTTAAGAGATCTTAAGGGATTGATCAAGTGATTTACACTTAATCTAGATCTTATACCGCCATCAATAATTCATTTGATTTGTCATTGATCCGTAATATAATTATTGGTCTTAAATTGATAAGGTTAGGGGTTAACACCTAATCTGTCTGATTTAGACCCAAACTCTTAATCACTTAAACAATCAACTTGATTGTAAGATGGTTTGACTAACATAATTCTAATAATCTATTTGATTTGATATTGACTTTAATTCATTGAATTAGAAGTGCTAAGGAAATTAAAAGAATTAGTATGATTAAGCATCTGGACTTGAAACTTAAGATCTTTGATTTTCTCTTAAATAAGCTTATTAGCATGAAATCAACTATAAAATCTATGATGATTCATCACAAGATTAAATCCTATTAAGATTCTTGATTATATCTCATAATTGTAGTCTAGGACTCGATCGGATGGGGCTACCCACCTGATCTAGTTAACCAAACTCAATGAATAATCCCATATGATTATATGGAGTATTTAGATATATGAGATCTTAATGATCTCACATTAGATTTTATGTGATAATAATACTAGCCTTAATCATCTTTAAACCAATGAGGTATGAAAGACTTATTGTGTTAGCATGAGGTAAAAGCTTAGATGATCCTACTTGACCCTAGAAGTTAATCTTAAATTCTTATGGTAGAATCACCTAAACTACTTAGAATAAGATTTATTCTATGTGGTAGTATCCTATATTGGGTGACCTCTTGGTCACATCATTGAAACCTTGTGTAGAATGTATCCCCTTTGAATCATAGATTCATAGTTTTGGTAATCCATGTTGATTAAATAGCATTGATGTAACTCAGAGTGTTGACTGAGTCTAGTGTTGTAGATCCATAAAGCTGGGTCATTCCAGTAATATTCAGTATTGGTGAGTCACTCTAAGTAAGACTTATCTTGTGCTATCTTGTGGGTTTAGGCAAATACAGTCCACTTAGAGAAAATTAATCAATCATAAGAGTATTATAATTAGTGAAGTAGATCCTTAGTTTGAAGAAGTAACTGTGATAGGGTTCTGCCTCCTATCGTTGTACGTGGTGATAAGTGCAGTTATGAGCAAACTAAGTATCTAAAGTTACTCTTCTTAAGATACTATTAATATGTTATATTTAGGGAAATGGAATCTTTAGTTTGAAGGAATAACTGTGACATAGTTCTGCCTCTTATTGTTGTGCGTGACAATAAGGGCGGTTATAAACAAACTAAGTATTTCAAATCACTCTCTTTAAAACACTATGTATGCTTGTAATTTAGGTATTTAACAGCTTAGTTTGAAGAAGTAACTGTGACAGGGTTCTGCCTCCTATCGTTGTGCGTGACGATAAGTGCAGTTATAAGTAAATTAAGTGCTAAATTCACCTTTCTTGGAAACATACAGCTATGTGTATACAACCTTCCCAGTTAATGATGTTAAGTAAAGTCCTAATTAAAACCACTTATTGAAATTAGATTTAGGAGCCATAATTCATTTAGATGAATTCTGCACAATGGAGACTCTTGATTCATTATTTGATTTATATCATTTTTCTGAATTTTGAGCTTTAAGTCATGTAGACATAGAAGTATAAGCATGATCATAAGCATGATGCATGAGTATCAGTAAAGATTAATAGATAACAAAATATTGTGTATATATCAATCGTGGAAGTTGCAGAATGATTAGTACTGAATTCCCAACTAGATATATATAAGTATTGGACCGTACGATTCATTGCAGTTCAGTGATATATTGGTTACATATCATGACATTCAGTTTAGTGGCATATATACATACATTTATTCAGTGGCATACATCATACATTCACATACATCTTATTCAGTTTCAAATAATTTACTGTCTTTTCTATTTTTCAGTATTCAGCTTTACATTTCAGCGTTACCTTACTTTATTGCAAATTTCATACAATTTTTGTTATTCTGCGCATTTACAATTTTTTTTGTAATTTTACTTTACTTTGCTTCAATTTTGTATAGCTTTATATTTTCAGTTATCTTATAATATTTCTGCAGCTTGATGTCTGTCTTACTCTTATGTTGAATAACATCTTTTAAATGTAAGTATATGCTATTTTATACTTAGACTTTATAAGTCTAATATTGTTTTTTCTTTGTTGGATTGACCCTGTCATATATGTACATATGACAGCATCAGGTGTTAGCTCAGACCTTATGCTTGGGGTGTGCTGGTGATAGAGGGTCAGGTGTGATTGATAATCTGCAAAAAATGAGATCTTACTCAGTTAGTAAAATTTATATTGCTCATATTTAGTTAAATATAATAAATGAGTTTTTTTCTTATTATTCTGCATTTTCTATATTGTATATGAATGGATAGATGTGGATACTGTTGAATGCCTTCTTCTTAATTTTTGCACTGCTTTACTTATGTTTCTGCTAAGGTCTTGCTCACATTTTAATTAATATCATGGATATAAGTTGTCTATTATCTGTGGTATTAATGACAGCCACCACTTAATCGTAGTTGAGTTAGTGTTACTCGACGATTGTCAGAAGGTGGCCGTTACAGTTGGTATCAGAGAGATCCATATGATGTCAGATAGGAGCTTCGTTCCTATCTACCAAATGGTTCGATCTTATGTGAGCAAGAGTAGGGAGACATTAGTGTAGTAGTATGTGAATCCACATTCCATTTAGTACAAATTGAAATATCAGAATAGTAGGAGATTCATCTTGAAAGAAAGATATAGAAATTATAGAGGGTTAAGAAAAGGAGTCGACTTAATGATGTTAGGTACATCTTATATGTGAATATTATGTTGACAAACACATTAACCTACTTAGTTGGAGAAAATAGTACTAAATTATGGGATATGAATAGGAGTTTGAAATAAAAACATTGATTCCATCCAATATCACGATGTCGTTATTTCACTATCCTTAGTAAACCAAGAGTTACAAAATGAACATGAGAATACTTCTAAATCAACGATTATATCACTAACAATAGAAAAGAAAGCGACAAATACAGAATTTGTAGGTTCGGCTGCAGACGAATTTATAGAAATAACATTTGTGCCTATTTCTTGATATTGTTTGATAATTTGGTAAATATATCCTTCATAATCAATGCGTCGCCTAGTCCTTAGTTAAATTAGGAGTATTTCATCTAGACCGTGTTGAATTTATACAAATGAATTTTACCCATTTTTGTTTACCACGTAGTTTAAAATATACATTCATAGAACTTATTTTATTGCCGGTAGGATTGGATCAACACGTGGGCTCAATCGTTATACAAAACTTAGTTTATTTTTGAACTTATTGACATTTTTTTTATTCTTTCTATTTTTGATGTTTACAATTGGCAAGTATCAAATAGACTTAAATAATGCATTCATAGATTAGAATCTTCAAGAAACCAATTACATGATTCAAATGCCAATATTAATAGATCTCACTTATCATATTTATCTATGGCGTCTAAACAATATGCTCAAATTGTTCTCGAGCAATCGCCTTATGATTGGTTTTTCCCAAACTTTCTTTTTATTTTATTCAATACTTGAAGTAGTCAAAAAGATTAGTCATGGTTCCATTATACTTACAACTCCCGCGTACTACATGTTCGATGTTTATACGGATATGTGTCCTTTATAATTAATCATTACTACGTTATTTTGTCTTGAGTATACCAAATGCTTAATTTACTCCCAATAATTTAGGAATCATGCATCACATTCTTAGTGTCTCAGTCAAACACACTCGCATGTGGATTCGTTTGTTTCATAGTACTGACATTTAAGAATTTCTTGATACAATAATGACAAATTGTTTGTTTTTATGCAATTGTTTCATTCTCAAATTGCAAATTATTCATTATCCTTGTTGACTTATTCGTATGTATGATACTCTTTTACTCACTATTTCCTTATAAAACCTGAAGTTTCAGTTGTTAAGTAGTCTCAAGTTCCAATTGCCAAGTTTAAATCTGAAATTTTTCTTTATTTGCTGAGTACAAAGACTAGTGTTATTAAGAAAATCAATATTTGATGTTCGTGCAGAAGAAATTAATATTTCAAGTCTGTAGCAATTTAGTAGATTCAAAATCTTATGAACCAATTGCAGTTGACGCAATTGTTGTTGCGTGGCCTTCAACTCCTACTCATTATCTATATTGTAGTATTGTAGCTAATGGTTTTGGACTTGTTTTTGAACTCCGAATTCTGGGTAGGATTTGGAAGGAGGTTTTAATCAACTTTTTTTTTTATTTAGATTAGATGTCAAGAGCCCATTAAGCAGAAAATCCTGGATTAAATTCTTTCAAGCAGTCAACTTGTTGTTGCTGCTAACCATTTCCAGAAATATTTCCAATTTACTTCGCTTAAGCACAACTTCCTTCATCTTGGACGAGTATAGCTCCTTCTTTCAGCCGCAATCCTCCACTCCACTTGACCGAGCATCTTGTCTGGCCATTTGCTTCATGTCTGAAGCTCTTCCAGCACCCTCTCCTAAGCCGAACTCTCTTATACTCGAGCCAAGGTGCAGCCCCTATTCTTTAGTGCATGGCTAAACGCCCCATGGCCGAGCAGTCCACCTTCCTCTTGGCCAATCAGCAGCCCTCCCTAGCAGCCATCACCGTCTTCTAAGTCTTATTTTTCTTGCGTTTGTCAACGTTTTGCTCGCCACCCGCAAGGTGCTTGGTCCGGCAAATCTCCTCCTTTTTGCTGGCCATGCGTTGGTTCGATGTCTTGAGAAGCACATTAGCGTATATCCACAAATCCAAAATCTACTTTTGTATGACTTAGTTACACGCAACAGTATGCATATATTTTACATTAACTTTGATATATTTATACACATAAATTGCTCCTTATTTCTACACAGGACACAACAAATAACATAAACATCACACGATTATAAGAAAAGCTAACATTTAAGAATAGCATTCAGACTGATTAAGTAGATGCAAATTACATTTTGCATGGCCATCTTTTACCCATCAAAGAATGAAAATAACAATAAATAAAATGATTAGCCACAAACAAGGGGGTGCAAAACTTGTGAACTAACTCAAGAATTACAGACATACCACCAATAAATCAGCTCTACTGGGGTGCAGAGAAAATTAATAAATTATGAAATATATAAACAAGTGATTGGCAATTCATTAATGCATTCATGCATGTGGAGTGATTGTGAATGTTTTCAAAAGGGTTGATAAGTTGATATTCCTTGCAGATTTTTTATATATATTGAATATAAAGAACAGGAATATATTATTGATTGATCATTCTCGGGAGACATTTCTTAGTCTTTGAAAGGGTTTTGATGTGATGTTGAGGAGGGTTTAAAGACATGCAAGTTGTGATTCATTGTTGGACGTTAATTTATAAAATGAAAGATGATAAGAATTTTGAGTATGAAATATTTAGTGACAACCTACATATTCTAGAGTACCAGTTGTCATAATATCCTTTTATTTCGTAATCCATTATTCATAGTTTTTGTAAAATTGTGGGTGTATAAGATAGAAGTGGCTAAGCATCAGATGTGATGAACTAAATTAGTTATTTAGATATAAATTCATTTTTTATTTTTTTTGAAATGGTTGAAGGGTTTAGTTAAATTACTATACTCATAAATTATTATTATTATTATTATTATTTTGCTTGATATAGTTAAACTGAGTAAGAGAACGACTACTTTTGATCTACCTTGCCATTGATTTGATTCCAATATCTTGTTGATTATATTGATAAAGAAGCGGTTGATAAAGTAGATTCTGAAATGGCTTTCAAGATCAAGTTGTATCAAATCTGAAATTTAAATTTAATTTCTATGATAGTAGAGTTAAATTATTAGAGATTGCCATTAATACAAATAGAAATAGCTGTGTGCATGTTGGTATTAATAGACTAGGTCTTGATGCTGCTTAGTAGCACCTTTTATGTTGATCAATACATTTGTATTTGTATATATTTTAAATCCTTGTTGCATTTGTAAAATGCAAACCTTATTTTAATTTTGCAACAACAATGTCAGTTGCTTGTGATTTATTCATGCTTTTTTGGAACATGTTGCCAACTTTTGTCTTGATAATTATAGAAAATCTGTATTCAAGCCAAATCAAAACTAATGAATAGACAAGCTTTTAAGCGTGCATTCTATGGCAATCTTGTGGGAATTTTGTACTGATAAGATTTGTGTTGAGCATTGTTTAATTTTGATAGTTGGCGATGAATTATGAAGCTATGTAAACAATAAGTATCGATGATGAGGTTGATTGTGTAGGTTATAACATTCGATATCGAGCTTGATCATACCAAATAAGGATAGTAGAAACACTCCTGAGCTATTCGCTGTCATTGAATGTGACTCTTGCTCATTTTATTTAAGCAGTGATGTCGAAGAAAACATCGTTTTTAAGTGGGGGAGTCTGTAACAACCCGAGGTTATTACTGGAGTAATTAATCCCAAATTCATGAGGTTTAAGTCGATATTAGAATTTCAATTTTAGTCAAATAAAAATTAAATAAAACTATTTTCAAATAAAGCGTATCAAAGGGATCCTGCAACTAAAATTTGAGCACAATCTGAATCCTGGATCGTTCTAAATAAATTCAGGAAGTTTAAACTTTTGGAGTTGATAAAAGATAAAATAAAAGTTGGATTTCAGAAATTTTGTAGATCTGAGTTAAGCGTTATATGAGGATGCTATGTTTTGAGTTTCGTGATTTTTCAAGCTCCGGATTAATCATAGCGAATTTTTAAAGTTTTTCACTTAAAAATTAATATAAAATAAAATACTTGTCCAAATTCAATAATTTTTAAATGCTTGCGTTCGTCTCGTCGAGACGCTCATTTTGATATTAAATTTGTAATTTTTAAAGTTTGGATGGCTATAGATCATGGCTCGGTAAATTTCAGCCATTTGCTTTTAATCCAATGGCTGTTTTGGATGGGTTTATGGCTTTAAATAGGTTCATAAATAATTCTAAACCTAATGAGCCGCCAAAGACCTAAATTTTCCTACCTCCATTCTCCTCTCAGCCGATTCTTTTCTCCCACGCAGGAGGAGCCAGCTCGATCCCTCACGGCAGGAGGCCGAGAGGTGTCGGCTTCCTCCTTTCTCTGCTGGAAGCCGATTGCTGCTTGTCGTCTCCTTTCTCGGCTGGAGGTGAAGAGCCCTATCGACTTCTCCCTTTCGACGCAAGGCCGAAACCCCACCAGCCTAGCCCTCGGCAGGAGGCCGAGAGGCGCTTTCTTCTCCCTCTCGACTTGGTCGAGAGCTGCCGCCGGTGTCCATCCCTTCCAATCAAACTTGCAGCACCTCTTGCGGCTCTTCTCTCCTCTCAGCTGTCATGGGAGGTACATTTTTTTTTATGGTCATCATTGTGTAGTAAAGCTCCTTTATGGCCATTTGATACTTTATCATCCTGCTTATCATTTCAATCATTGCAAAAAGTAAATGATATATATTTAGATGTTAATTTTATAGGTATCATGATTTAGGTATGAGCAATGTAAATACATAAATTTTTTGTTGTTGTGGACATAATTATCTGAGTAATCAGATTGATATTTCAACCGTTATATCCTGATACATGGGATGTAGCATAACAATACCCTTTAGAGCAAATATTATAATTGTAGTGAGAATGAATGGAGATTCACTACTACTCTCTTAAAATTAAAGCTGCGCTTTTCTTTCACAAGCTTACACCATCCACAACTTAATTTAGATGAGACAAATTAGAATTGTGCTAGAAGACAAAAGGCCACATCATGTAATTTGGCGTTTTCATTTTGTTTTCATTTTCTATGCGATAGCAAAAAAATATTATAAGCTTTCAAAATAGCTCACCAAAAGATTGAAAGATTAGGATTTGCATTTAAAACAAGTATATTTTAGTAGGTCTTGCACATAAAAATTGATTTAATGCTGGTTTATTTTTTTGAGAAACAAAAATATTTTATTTTTCTTTGGGAGCTATTTTGATGCTATTTAGGAGCATCAAAATATTGCAAAATATTGCATTCAATCTTGTAGATCCCTCTTGTGAATGATGTAGCTTATCATTCTATCTTCAGTTTTGGTGAATGAATTGGCTTTAATTCATGTTTGTCTATGAGAAAGAAAAGTTACCAAAAAGTATAATCTAGGTGTGCTTTGGTCGTTTATTTCAGGTGTTATAATTAACGTCTCATTCCAACTAATCATCGAGCTTCAAGTTCGATTTGCCTTAAAGGTACGTAAGTACTCAGAACTTGTATTGAGTTCTTTATATTAAATTACTTATTTAGTCCTGTTAAGTGCGTACATCACTTGCATAGTTTTAATTACTGTTTTTGTACTTTTACTTTCTTAAGTTTTATGTTAACTTTTAATTATTTTGCAAGTTGTGTTAAAGGATTGAGGTGTTTTGATTCCATCTTGAATACTTAATGTCATTAAACTCTCATTTATTCCTAATTAAACTTAAGAGATCTTAAGGGCTTGATCAAGTGATTTACACTTAATCTAGATCTTAGATCGCCATCAATAATTCATTAATAATTCATTTGATTTGTCATTGATTCGTAATGTAATTATTGGTCTTAAATTGATAAGGTTAGGGGTTAAACCTAATCTGTCTGCTTTAGACCCAAACTCTTAATTACTTAAACAATCAACCTGATTGTAAGATAGTTTGACTAACATGATTCCAATAATATATTTGATTTGATATTGACTTTAATTTATTGAATTAGAAGTGCTAAAGAAATTAAAAGAATTAGTATGATTAAGCATTTGGACTTGAAATTTAAGATATTTGATTTTCTCTTAAATAAGATTATTAGCATGAAATTAATTATAAAATATATGATGATTCATCACAAGATCAAATCCTATTAAAATTCTTGATTATATCTCATAATTGTAGTCTAGGACTCGATCAGATGGGGCTACCCACCTGATCTAGTTAACCAAACTCAATGAATAATCCCATATGGTTATATGGAGTATTTAGATATGTGAGATCTTGATGATCTTACATTAAGTTTTATGTGATAATAATACTAGCCTTAATCATCTTTAAACCAATGAGGTAGGTAAGACTTATTGTGTTATCATGAGGTAGAAGCTTAAATGATCCTACTCGACGCTAGAAGTTGATTTTAAATTCTTGTGGTAGAATCACCTAAACTACTTAGAATGAGATTTATTTTATGTGGTAGTATTCTATATTGGGTGACCTCTTGGTCATATCCTTGAAACCTTGTGTAGGATGTATCCCCTTTGAATCATAAATTCATAGTTTTGGTAATCCATGTTGATTAAATAGCATTGATATAACTCAAATTGTTGGCTGAGTCTAGTGTTGTAGATCCATAGAGCTGGGTCATTCCAGTAATATTCAGTATTGGTGAGTCACTCTAAGTAAGACTTATCTTGTGCTATTCTGCGGGCTTAGGCAAATACAATCAATTTAGAGTAAATCAATCAATCTTAAGAGTGTTATAATTAGTGAAGTAGATCCTTAATTTGAAAAAGTAACTGTGACAGGGTTCTGCCTTCTATCGTTGTGCGTAGCGATAAGTGCAGTTATGAGCAAACTAAGTAACTAAAATTACTCTTCTTAAAACACTATTAGTATGTTATATTTAGGGAAATTGAATCTTTAGTTTGAAGGAATAACTGTGACAAAGTTCTGCCTCTTATTGTTGTGCGTGACAATAAGGGCGGTTATAAACAAACTAAGTATTTCAAATCACCCTCTTTAAAACACTAAGTATGCTTGTAATTTAGGTATTTAACAGCTTAGTTTGAAGAAGTAACTGTGACAGGGTTCTGCCTCCTATCGTTGTGTGTGGCGATAAGTGCACTTATAAGTAAACTGAGTGCTAAATTCACCTTTCTTGGAAACATACAACTATGTGTATACAACGTTCCTAGTTGATAATGTTAAGTAAAGTCCTAATTTAAACCACTTATTGAAATTAGATTTAGAAGCGAGAATTCATTTAAATGAATTCTACACAATGGAGACTCTTGATTCATTATTTGATTTATATCAGTATATAATAATTAAACATTTCTGAGTGTATTTACTTTCTGCACTTGAGTTGAGTTACTGTTTCTTTTATTTTTCTGTACTATGCTGTGATGTGAATATTATATTCTATTTTGTGCTTCCACTACTTTGATATGTATTGATGTATGCTTACAGTTCCAGGTGACTAGTCCTTGGCTTAAGGCGAGTTGGGTCCCACCTGACTCTACTTGAGTTGAGGATTTGCCACAGTCGGAGCACCGTACTCCTTACGATCATGTTAATATCAGTATTAGCGTGGCCGCGAAGGGTACGGGGCCCCATAGGGTTTATGCTGGTTGTTGGCTTCAATCGTTCAACTCCTTCCCTTCGAGGTAAGTGTTGTGGTTTACTTCTTAATGTGGTGTTGTAGGTCCTCGGTACTGATCTTTTGATTCAAGATTATTGGCTCTTTGATCTCTATCATTTGCAATGTTTTTGCCTTAGTTTTGCTTTGTCTAAGTGTGTCATGAATAAATTTTTTTTTTCTTCTGTCGAGAGACCTTTTAGATATCTTCTGGATCTCTGTTTTTAGGGTTGGCTTCAGTAATTTAATCCTTCGACGACTCTGTATCCTCCCAGGCATAGTCCTATATGCTTTTATTTTGAGAAATATATATAGACTTTCCAAATTATAAAACGAGTTTTTATTATAATTTTGAATATACAATCTGTTAGTTTTGTCATATACATTTGTACAAAAAAAATTATAAAACAAAATTTTGATATAAAATTTTTGCCTTTAGATATTTAGCATTTAAAAAAAAATTACAAATAAAATATAGATAAATATAAATAAAAGACATATCAAGAAGAGATAAAACATCTATTTATTTATGAATCTTCTGTGTGTGATTGGATGTATGTTAAAAGAGTATTGCTATACTTAAGCACTAGTATATACTAAAATATATAGATGATGTGTCAATTCAATGTGTAAACAGATTATTAGTTGAATGTATTTTTTGATAAGATATTTATACAAAAATTACAAAAAAAGAAAATTTTTAATTGATCTTGAATACTTTGTATAATCATAGCATTTTTCATGTTAAAATACAAAAGTTTTAGCTAAGCCACGATTAAAATTAAATGTTTTTTTATTACTGAACATAATTATTTATTAGCTAAAACCCAAAATAAAGAAATTATTGAACACTATTATTTTCTTAGCAGCAATTATTTATTAATAAGGTCTTAGCTTTTTTGGACTCACTTTGTGTATAATAGCTCAGCTCGCATCCGGATGATCCCTGATTAATGCGAAATCACTCCAAACTTAAAGCATTGTTCCATGGCCTATTCCACACCTCTTCAATATGCACAAAGTCTATTAAATTAAATGTGCACTACATCCGGTGCTAGCTTTTGCCTGCCAAATTAATAAGCAATGCATGACATCAAAAATTTGCATTAATATTTAATGTGCAAGTCTTAATATTTACAATATTAATACCTATTCATTATTTTTATAATTTAATTAATTAGAAGAGGCTAAGCTGACACATGATTTTATATAATAATATAGTATAATGTGATAATTTTATAATAATTAAAATGAGTATAATAAATAAATTTTCCCCTTCTTAATAAGATAAAATAAAAATATAAGTTTTTAGAACAAATATTATAATAAATATAAAAAAAATTTATTTAATTAAGAAAACTACTATAATACTTTCAATAATATCCTCTTCAACATTCCATCATCATTATTACTTTAAATTTAGTATTAAATTGCTTTTAATTAAGATTCACTTATTAAAATCATGATTATATAATTATTACAATTATTTAATTGCTAAGAAAAAGATAAGAGACATTTTTAAGAATATTGAAATATTTTCCTAAAATAATTAAGAGCACTCAAAAAAAATAATGTTTTTGGGAAGAACTTATGAGAATTGGCCCACTATAAATCAAATATGAAATAACTATACAATCTCAACAAAAATGAGCCCAAAATAAATAATCAGCCAATAGTTAAGAAAATTAATAGAAAAAAAAGAAAAATAAAATTTAAAATTAGGACTATAGATTCAAAGCTTCCATGAAAATAATGTGACACCTTTGATCCATTTTAGGAGTCTATTCCTTGTACAATCTGAAATTCTGAAGTATTTTCATAATATGTTCTTAATATAAATAATTGAATTACAACCTCATTCATTAATTATCTTAAATAAAATAATAAAGTTCAGAGGGGCACATTTGGAATTGACCAGCAATAAAACGAAGTAAACTCCAGATTGTTCGATGGCTAAATGACTATACTATCCTCCAGATTATTCGCCTTTGATCTCTCATCTCCATGGCGAAGCTCGCATCCTTTATACTAAATGCGCTATGGCATGCATTCGTGTTCTCGCTAATTAGGCTCCAGTGTTTCTTCGTCATCCATGAACTGCGTTTTCTTGAATTTATGATGCTCTTTGAAGGTGTTTTGCCCTAAACAATCTAGTCCTATCTTTTTCATTTCTTATCTGTTGATTGGATCATGAACTTATTTCTATATGTTCTGGCAGATGATATTTGCTGCTGAACGGGAGATTTATTTGGAGAAAAGGTGCATTATAATCAGTTTTTGGATTTAATCGGAGCTTATTTCCTTAATCATAATCAGAGCTACTGAGAGCAGGAAGAAGATTGCACTGACAAAGAGTGGTGGGTGTATTTTGCCTCTTTATTTTGCTTTATTTTTTTCATTTTTTTTATCATTCATAGACTGTGGATTCGATCATTCTGCCTTGTAGTTAATCTATAGCCAGCTGATTAAGAGGGTGTTTTGTTCATATAGACATCTTAAAACATCTTGATGCTGTGTTATCGTAAGTTTTAAAAAATTGTATTGTCATTTGAATCAGACACAAAAATGTCAGAATTACTTTTCGAAATTAGGGTTTAGAAGCCTCCATCGTTGATTTCTCATCTGAATTGCTGCTCTCTTTTTGCCCGAGACTTCGCTCATTTTTCTGTTCTGGTGCCGTTTTCTACGCATTAGAAGTTAAATTCACAGTAAGTTAATAAAATAAATAAATTTTATTCTTGAAATGTATTAACAAATATCTAAGGGCTAGTTTTAGATAATATTGTTACGGAGATCACAATGATGTTTGCTTCACTTTTTTGCATATTATCAGATTTTCATTTTTTTTATTTTTCCTTTTCTTTCTGTGTTAAATGAATATAAAAACACACACAAAAATGCAAAAAGATTTAAACAAAATGTAAATAATATTAAACTAAATAAACAGCAATATCCTAATAATACTGATATCTGAATAGAATTATATACGAATATCTTAATAGCATGGCTGAGTTGAAGAATCAAACCACGCTAAATGTTTTGAGAAAAGTTTAATTGATGCATAATCTAGTGACATAAGATGTAAATAAGTTGAAAGATTATTTTTCAACTATGGGAAAGTATTTGGTGGATGAAACAAAATAAAAATAACTTAAAATTTCAGAGAGATGATGCTTGGGATGCTATAACTATTATAATATTTTTTTATGATTTTATCAAGACTTATGGTTGAAAAACAAGAGAGCATAACAAGATTGAGCGACACACGGTTTGAGTGTTCGGATTTGCTTATGGCGGCAAAAATGGAGTCGGAAGGGAAAACTAGTTGGAGTAAAAAAGAGCAAAGTGGAAATACAAAATAACAGAAAAGCAAGGTTACAAAGCAAATACTAAAATTATCCTTGCACATATCCCTTAAAGATTGTACGCAATCCTAAGATCATTCGGTTATGCTCGCCATAACCAAAAAAAAGAAAGAGCTCAAGTTGTTTACTTGTGAAAATATCTATTAGTCCCTCTCTCCAAAACAGAATATAATATATAAGTATTTGGCTCTACACAAATCCTAGCCATAACACATAAAGATGAAAATACCCTTCATAACACTTCATGAGACCCCAATATGGCTCCTAGGCTTCCAACCATCCTTAACACCGATCCAAAAATATCATAATTCAATTACTGATTGACATCTCATAAATTTAAAAATAAAAAGTGCACAGCACAGGTGCACTAAAACGACCCAAAACAAGCCAAAATACACAAAATCACTCATCGTGCATGAGATTAAAGGTATTATTGCATCAAATGAAAATAAAAAATCAAATAAGATAATAAATAGAGGAATGCTATTTAGACCCTCTGATGTGGCACCCAAAAAAGCCCATCCAATAGAATTTGAACATATTTCATTAGTATATATTTATTTACATTAAAATAATATAAATATTATTTTTAAAGTTTGTACTGAATGCACCCAAAAAATCCCATTGGATGGGCTTTTTGGGTGCCACGTCGGCGGGTCTAAATAGCATTTCTCTAATAAATAATATCACGTGTAATATTACTTTGCGAATCAAGTCAAATCCCACCTCAGAAATTAGGATCCCGGGAAATTTCGAATTAGGGCAAACAAAAATACCCTTATAAAATAAGAATAATTTTTAGATCAAAGTGCCATAATTTAGGAGAAATCCGAATAACGAAAGTTTCCGCTTTATTTTTTGAATTATTTAAATTCAATAAATCAAGAACATTGAAATACATGTCCGAATTCATCATTTTCGGTATTGTTGTGTTAAGTAAATTATTTAAAGATTGCTCGAAAAGTTTCATCAAATTCTGAACGTCGATTTGATCGTGGTTAATTTTTGAAATTTTAAACCTCAAAAATTAACATAAAATAAAATATTGCCCTGAATCAAAAATTTTCGGCGCGAGGGTGTTCGTTATATCATAACACACCTCAGTGTCAAGTTTCGTTATTTTTGGATGATAAACGGCGGAAAAATGCGAAAAATTTAAATTTAAGTAATTTTTTTCCAAATTCCTCTGTGCCCCCCCACAACATTCGTCCGATCGCAGATCCACCTACGATCGCAGGCTCTATCTTGTGACAGAGCCTGCAGCGGAAGCTTTCGCCAGCCTGCGCCATTTTTGGCTCAGGCTGTAGGCCAAGTGGGCTGACCCCTTCCTCCCTCTCGCCTATTTAACCCCCTCTCCCTCCCTCCCTCCCTCACACCACAGCAGCAGCCCCTCCCCCTCATCCTCCCTGCCAGCCAGCCATCTGCAGCGGCAGCCGGCCAGGTCCCTCCTGCCGTAGCCCTCCCTCAACAGGCCAACAGCCAACGAGCAGCCGTCCGGCCATCCCATTCCAGCTAACCGCCAGACCAGTCACTCCGGCCACCCCCTTCAAACCATCCGGCCTCCCACAACTTTTCAGTAGTACTATTCGGGGTAAGAGGAGAAGTATAAGGGGAAGAAAAATTAGGAGATATTTTGATTTTTTTATTTTTCTTTTATTTTCAATTATTCTACCTTTAAATTAGCCATTCACATTATTATTATTCTCATTAATTAATAGTGAGAATAATACAAATGTTATAAAAAAATGACTATTATTTTTCAATTTTGTCAATTTAAATTCAATCATTTTCATTCTAACTTTATTATCATAATCATAACATTATAATGATTATTACTGCTATCATAACAGCTTAAAAATTGGACTTCAATCTTAATAGAAAAATAAAATGAAAAAAGAATATAATCAAAGTAAAGATGAAAAATTACTCCTAAAATATTGGATTAAAAAACTAATTTAAGATATCCAAATCTAAATGCAGATCCAAAGGTCGAACTGTTCAAACTTGGATTTTAAAGAATAAAGATACCCAGTATATGACATGTCTTATATTTTTGTACTTTTACTACTACTTAGCTTCACTTTTGAGTCAAATTCATATTGAAACTTGGTTGGTTGTTCAGAACCAATGTGACAACATTCATGGCTAATTACTGGAAAAATAATACCAGTAATAGTATTTGTGGCTAGTTACTGAAAAAATAATATCAGTAACGGCATTCATGACTTGTTACTGAAAAAATGACATCAGTAACAACATTCGTGGCTAATTACTGAAAAAATGACACAGTAATAGCATTTATGAGTTGTTACTAGAAAAATGACATTAGTAACAACATTCGTGATGCGTTACTAAAAAAATGACATTAGTAACATACATTTTTGAGCTAATATCTTTTGCAGGAAGTTAATTATTTTGTTTGCACTTTTACCTTATTATTTTTCCTGCATCTTTATTTCTGCAAATCGCATCCCTGCTATTATAAAATATAATACTTCATTGCTTACTGTGATGCTTAGAGTATTCTCTAATTACTGAGAATTTTAATCCTGATATTATTTTATGTACAATACCAGGTCAGGTACTTCTGGGAGAACTTAAACAAGAACCTTGAAAATTTATACAGGCGAAATAATCTACGAGCAACTTTTACTATTATTTTATTTAATTTTTCAAAGTTCATCTTGTGTTTTAGAAGATGAACTTTGTCAAAAATTTGTTTGCTACATTGTAAAATTTGAAATATTATTAAATGAGAACTATCTTTTGGTTTTTATGTGTTCTTTCTCTTTCTCAAATTACTCAATATGATCTTGCGGTATGTGAGTACTCGATGTCGGGACAGTTCTCGTTGAATCGGCATCGGGCCTTCACAATACGTGTGTTATGACCCAAGGTTGATTGAAGGGTGGTGGTGTTGTATCATTACCACTTTCAGAAGAACTATTATCCGCAAAGTTAAAGTTCAAGTAATCATCCAAGAAGTTCGAGTTCAAATTATGAAGCTTCATCTTTGTCATATAAGTATATTCTTAAAAGGTGGCTTATTCTTTCAATTAATAACAAATTTTTTCTCAATGTAAGCCTGCATCAATTTCATCAGTGATAACATATTCAATTTCCAAAAAAGAATGTATATGAAACTTATGTGATATATTACTATTTTTCCCTTGCAATAAAGTTAATTTATATTTTATTTGAATTTAAATCAACAAAAAATGAAATCAAATCTTCCATATTAAATAATGACTAACATATTATGTGAAAAATGTAAAGGATAAATATTAGGTCTAATTTTCACAACCACTTTTAAAAGACATATATAGCTTGAGCATGCTTATAACAAACAACATTTTTTTAAGTGTCCTAGTAAATTGTGCTACAAATGTCTTAAGAGATGGAGTGGTTTGGGGAGTGGATGGTTTTTGACTTAGTTTGGGATTAGGCAAAGCAATATTCTTACGCCTAGAAGATGCTTTAGATTTAGACACTAACAACAATGTTTGGTGTACGATTTCTATTACAATTTGTGGATCTCGCAAATTTACCTGATACCTAAGATCCACTCTGAAATTACCCGATAAATTCCATCGTGCATTTGTTATATCAAGGTACAAATAAAAATTCAATTAAAATAAATGATGCCACTTAACGAATGCACTGTTATGATTCAAGGCCAACTAAAGGGTGGTGGTGATACACATTAATTTTCTTATTCATTATAGTATTATTAAGGGAAGTTATCTTATTTTCACTAGCTTTCTACTCAATGTTAGGAATATGAGACTATTTTTAGCACGCAGAATAAGATCGAATGAGCCATTGTTGAAATTGGTCAAAATTATTTTGTAGAATGTTATTATAATCCTTGAGTACACTTTTGGGATTATCATGCTTTAGGATGCAAATATAAGAATATTTTAGTAAAATAATATTAGTCAAATAAATGATAAAATGAAGATTTAACATGATAGTTGGAAAACCTTTCTTTAATTAAAGAAGATATGTAGCTATGATTTAGTATGATCTAAAGAAGGTTATGAGAAAAAAATATCATCTTCTATACCTTATAAATATTTATCCTAGCATTAGCTTAACATACCTCAAAAACTAACATTAAAGTTTTCCAAAGATAGTATCTTTTGTAATACATTTATCTCTTGTAATTAATAATGGAAGGAACTTGGTATGATATGCAGGAGCAACCAAAATTTTGGAATTATAAAGAGCTCATAGAGAGTAAAATCATCTTTATTACCAAAATTACTGAAATTGCCCAAAATCACGTAAATTTGAAAACTAACCAACCTTAATTAAAGGACATTACTGAGCACTTGTGCGGCAAGCCACTATGAGTACAAATTTAATGCTTAAATTGTTAATTTGCAGTAGAAAGCCATTTATCCCTATAAATATAGGGCTGTTAGAATGTCCAATTGCTAATCTTGACAGTGCAAATCAAGTGCTATCAAAATCCACGTAAAATCATTCTCTATGCTTGTGATTTTCAAGCCTTGTTCAAGGTCGCGTTGTTTGTGTTTGAAAATTTCACAACAAGCAAATGTGCTGTCAAATTTTCTTTTGTTGTATAAACTTACGTTGCAGATTGTGTGCAAGGGGACTATACTTTTCTGCTAAAGTGGAATTTTGTAAAGGAGTGTGCTCGGCTTCTCCGTTTCCAGGTGGAGCTTAGAAAATAGAGTGGCTACTGTGTGTTGGAGATAGGGAATGAGGACATAGAATATAAAAAATTCTATGTTTAGTTATTGTTTTCTTTCTTATTTTATACTAGCTTTTTATTCTGTATTTTCTTTTAAGTGGTTGTTTGGTATGTTAAATGTAATCAGATTATAGTATGATTGATTACAATGAATTTGATTAATATAGATATTTGATTGTCTATAATAATTTTATAGGAATAAATTTTTTTTTGTTTAAAACGAAGTAATTTGTGAAGTACGGTGCTCTAAATGATTTTGTGGTGAGATTAACTCCAAAGCCAAAACAAAGATAAACCTAGCAACAAACAAGGAACAAACCACAAATTCAAAGCCCAGATTACCATATCATAGATATTGGATTACCCTAACCAGTAGAAATTGAATCCATACCATCATTGCAATAATATCAAATTGTGATATTTTTTAATCATGCGATCCCTAACAAAAAATATAAGAAAGTGGAGAGACTTCTGCAAGCCAATAAAAATACCAATTAATTTGCTCATGGGATCGATTATTAATAATACAAATATTGGATTAATTTAATAAGTATAAATTGAAACCATGCCATCACAATAGCAATATTAAATTCAGATGCAATCATAAGCACTGCTATTTATTTCTTGAGCATGTGACTAATAACTAAGAAAAAAAAGTGGAGGGATTCTCATGGAAGGTAGGCGCTGGATTATTGAAGTAATAGGAGATAATAGTGATGAGCGAACCACTCTTCCCCGGCCCTAATATGCTGACAAGAAGAAACTTGAATGAATAGTCATAGTTTCTCTCATGGAGAAGATGATAATTAATGAGGAGAAGCTTGACCCAAAAAGCTAAAATTGTAGAGGAGATGATTTAGCGATTCTTTGTAGGGCATCAACAAGGGCTTGAGCAATAGCCATTGTTTTGTCTACATGGTGAAAGATGAAGGTGACGAACAAGCTACACTTTCTCACCCCTAGATTGCCAATGAAAAGAGAGAATTGTTGTCTTCTCCCGTGAAAGGTGCGAACATTTTTTAAAATGTAATCAAATTACGCCCGATTTGAGGATTGTTTGATACATGAAATATGTGAGAAAATCGTACAATAATTTTACTTGTAATTAGATTGCTTTTTAAATATAGTATATCTAACATAAAAAATTTGTAGATTCTTAGATTTAAATTAATTTACACTTAAATTACTACAAACCAATCCACTCCTAAATAAATTTATTTTCTTTATAACTAGAATTAAAACATCTAGTAATCTAAATCAATCTCAAAAATCTATGTAAACCAAAACTACTCAAATCACCCTCCTCTTGTGTGTACTAAAGTATATTCAACAATGAATGCACCAACAACCAATGCCTCCATCAGGGTTCTCAAGATTTTAAAGGTCCGCAAGGCAGTCTTTGGGTGTTATTTGAGTGTTAGCTGAAGTGAATTTTAGTCAACAGCACCGTTGCAATCACTCGAGAACATGCGACCTGTCTGAAAACTTAAAAGTTCAGTTGGTTGAATGATGGATAAAGAAAATTGTTATGAGCTATGGTAGAGAGGATGAGAAGGTGATGATTGGCAAATTTGATAGAAATGACTTTAAACTATGAATTATACCAACAAAGAATTTTCTATACTAGAAAAAGTTATATTTTTCCATTGTATGGGGTATAGTTTGAAAGGATAAATCAAGTAAAATGTTCTAGATAATTAAGGTCTTAGATTTGTATGTCTAACATTTGTGCTAACGTGTCTTTTAGCAATGCTAATGAAAAGGTGACGATCAATTTGTTAAAATTGTTGTTAAATATGTATGAGAATTTATTAGCATCAAATAAGGCACATCTTATGTATTTTTTTAATAAAAAAATTTGAAAGGATGAGCATGCAGTCAATCACATATGGGAGTTCAATATAATCATGAATTAATTGGAATTCATAAACATTATGCTTAAAAATAAAGTTAACACACTAATTTGTTATCCTTTTTATTGGAGTGTTGATCGCCGACAGTGACAAGTTAAAACAAAGTGATATTAAAGTAAAAAATTTGATTGATTTAGGAGAAATTTAAAGAAGAAAATCTTATATAACACACCATGCTCACACAGTTCAACATACCTCCAAAAAAACATTGAAAACTCTCCATAGCTGGTCATTTTGTGTATCTACTTCCTATCTCATACATATAGGTGAACACTTATTGAATTATATAAGTTTTGCATGATTGTAATTGCTTGCAATTATCTTTTATTTATTTTCTTTATTGTAAGACCCACCGTAGTGCAAAAAGAATATATTCTCTCACTTCCCAGCCCTATACAAGTCTTAAGCACACCTAAAAAGAGATTGTAATGATTGCTCTGGTAAAATAATATTATAACTGCTGCAACGAACTATTCTGCATATATTTAAACAAAGAGCATCGTTATTCATGAGTTGAATATTTTTCTGTATAATGGGAATGAAACCTTGATTACTGTAGGTATCTTGAGCACCCTTTTTACAGATCTGGGAGTGCATACATGGTTGTTCATATAGGAAATGAAATCGCCACTCTGACATGCTCAGCTTTATGAAATATTTCTGCCAGCTGCGAAGTTCAAAGTTATATTTATATTGCTCAATGCAGATGCTATATAAGGTTCGTATTAATGGTAACCCTTTGTAGGTATTGCTAATACTTTTTTCTTATTTTCAATTAAAATTCAGTGACAAAATGTTTATCTCTATTTTACTGAGAATTATATACTCGAAAGTAAAAAATACGAGAAAACAGTAGGGGTTATTGCTAATAAAAGTCATAGTTATATATGCATTGTCATTTAAGACTTGAATTGTTATTGGAAGAGCTTGGATATGAAGTTTCTTTTAATGTGCAGGTATTGATATTCCAATGCCGGGTGTAAAATTAGAGAAACCATTTGGCTGAAGGCACAGAGCTCTTAGTACGCTCCTAAAAGCTTACCCAAGGTATATACAGTTCATTTCTAGAAAATAAATAAATCTTACATTTTTTAATGTAGCATGCTGGCGCGTATGCTAGGTCTCTTATTTCGATCACAGTTTAAATTTCTCGTTATATGCACATTTGATGGCTGATATGCATAATGGTTTATTTGTTCCATGCTGTTATTTTATTTAAAGAGTTTTAAAGGTTGTGTGCAATTCACTGTAGTTACTGTTTCAAAAGGCATTCTAGGGCTTGCATGGGGTTCACTTTTTACACCTAAGGGTTGAGGCTATTTCCCATAATGCAATTAATGCTAATAAAGCTAATAATATGCTTATATATATTCAGTTTAATAATTCAATTTTATTTATGAAATCTGAAATAAAAAAGGGGCTGTTTGGTTGTATCATGTTTAGTGCTATCAAGATAATGTATTATCAGATAACAATACTGTTTGGCTGAGTTCTATTATTTTTATATGTAACAATATCATTAAATTATTTGTATATTATTTAGACCACAGAAAATTTGTTTTATAAAATTAAAATTAAGATAACATAGATTTAGTTTTAGTTGCACATGATTTAATTTTATTAATAAATAAGCTAACATTACTAGTAAATAGCAAGGAATTGAACAACCCCCTAAATCATAACGTCTCATTTAGTCCCCCCAGACTCGATTGCTTGGTTTATCCTAAGCAAGAATTTCTGCACCCTCGTTTTGCTCAAAGCATTTGTGAACTTCAATTCCCATATTTTTTATGAAATGTTAAAAACATAAAATTTTAGTGTTTATGCCTCAGTGCCTCGTGAATTTATGCCACAAGCCTCGGGCCTTGTGCTTTTGTGAGACTCCAGAATCATAATGCTTAAACTTTTTCAGCTTAAACCAGATTAAATGATAATGGCTCTTTCTGTTTTCGATCAAATTGTTTCAGATGGAAGATAAAGCCAATACTGTTACTAATAAAGGTACCAGCATGACTCGGATGCTAAATTTCATAGGTAAAAAAGTGCCTGATAGAAAAAAACGGCAAAAGAAAGTATCCCCAACGTCATCTCGATTGCAGCGAACTTTTTCGATCCATCATTTGGAATGCAATGATTATGTTCCTCAAAAGGAAGTGGGCCAAACAGCTTCAGATGATGAGAATTCAAACATTGCTTCAGGTTCCTATTCATTAGCAATTAGTGAATGCGAGCCACAGGTACAAAAAACAAGCACTGGAGCCACTGAAAGGAAGACGGTGGATGTATGCGGTGGATCAGATAGCAAGTTTGTTGAAGTAGAAAACTATATGCTAGATGAGCATTTAGTTCTCAAGGAAAATATAGTTGATGCGAGGGATGCTTTGTTAAAACTGAAAGATGCAAACATAAATGACATGGCAAGTGAATTTGCGATCAAATCAAAGCTCTTACTGGATTCGCTAGAGTTGTTTAATGCTAATAGAGAGGCTCTTTGTGGCACTTTTGAAGACCGGCATTACATCTCATCTGTTACTGCTGAGAGAATACAGTACCCCACTGACTTTCGAAGGTTAACTAAGTTTGCTTCTTTTCATGGATTTGAATTCTCAAGAAGTTCTACCGAAAGTTGCCTAGAAAGGCATAAAAGAAGAGAGAGTGATTCCTTTGTTATTCGGCGGATTAAATCTGAATCTTCTGGCAGCATTAATATTGTGAGGTCTGGCTCTGTTTCAGAAGGTTTACCAGGATTTCATGAATTGAGGAAACGAAGAGAAGATGGAACTGTCCAAAATAGCTTGATAGGGTTCAAGGAGAGGGTAAAGGATTCAATCATGATTAACAGGAAGGAGAAACATAGAATCTCTAGGGACAGCATTTTGCATAAAGTTCCGTTAGGTCACAAGCTACCCGAAGATACAAAAGATAAAAAAATGCTGAACCCCAGGGATGATCCAGCTTCAAGAAAAAGCATTCAACGAACTTGGTCGCTTACCGATTCCTTAGATAGGTATTCTCATTTGTTAGAAACCCTTTCATTCAATGAGAAGGCAAAAATCCCATATGCTTCAAAATCAAATCGAAAAGATAGTGTTTTGCTGCAAGGAAAGCTTAATAGAATGTTGTCTGGTCCGGTGTTCAGGTCATATTCTCTTAGCAAGGCTGTTCAAAGTGAAATGTCTGTTGAATCATCAAAAAAGAATCTAGCAGGAAAACCTTTGGAAAAAAATTTAAAGTCAAAATCATTCCAAGAAGAGACTGTCTTGTTGGATCAAGGAAGGTTTTCAAAAAACTTGGGAAGATTGATGTCTGCTCCAGTATTCTGTTCTAATTCCTTCAGCGAGGCTGCACAAAATGAGCTCTATCTTGAATCATCACAATTCCTAATTCCAGATCCTCCTGGCATTATGATGGAAAAAATTGAAGATAAGCCAAAAGCAGATGCTATTTTACATATTTTAGAGCCAGAAGCTCACAAACATGAATATGTAGAGGAATCAGATTCTCTTTTTAGTGCAGGAGAAACGGTAAGATTAGAAAAATGTGAGACACGTAATGTAGAAAGCATTACTGAGATGGTAGAATGTACAGTGAATCCGGTTTGTATAGTTGATGACTCTGGCTACATTGACCCATCTCTTTATAAAGAAGGTGTGAAAGAGGAAGCAGGCTTGGCTTATAAAGAAGAAACTCAATCAGAAGTTAAGTCTGATATCAATTCTGGAAAAGCAAATTTTATCTCACCTTTCAGCCCAAGTTTGGTTGATGGTGCTAGTAGCTCAATAAAATATTTACTCCCCAAAGGTACGATCTTATTTCCGTTCATACTATTATTTCTTTTATCTTTATATTTTAATCCATGCTTTATGTCTATTGGTGATCAACTATAGCATTATCGATCGAGTGTTTCACTATTTGCTAAGCATAGATATCAGCATAATCTAGATGTAAAGGCTTTTGGGTTAAAGTCATTTAATAGCTAATTAGTTGAATTGGATGTTTAAAGCACAAATTAATTGAATGTAATTTTGAATTTCACATAAACTGATACTCTTTTTTTTAAAAACGTAATAAAATGTTTTTTTTTGTATTACTTGGTTTTTAATATTTTCAAATAATTTTATAGAATAGTGTGTGGTTAAGCTGACCTGGGTAAAAATTATCCAATTTGGATGTTTGATTTGAGCTTATCTATGCCACTTCTACACTAAGGACAATCTCCCCCAGAATGTCCTTTTCATTGTAGGGATTATCTTATTTAACTTATTTGGCATGCGGTACTATAACTTCATAAGTTTGATACCTTAATAACAATTTCCTAGAGTATTAAAGTGGCATGCAGTACTATAACTTCATGAACCCCACATGAAATTGCCTACCAAGTTCTCTTTTCTTTTGTTAATACGCACAGATCCCTTCACTCTCATTGGCTAGGATTCTCCTAGCCTCTACATGTTATGAAGTGTTTGATTTACACCTCAAATTTAGTTTGGACGTGACTTGTGCTACGCATGTGGGGTTTAGAGGGTAGCACCCCCTAGCAGAGGTTAAGGGAACAGCGCCTTCATGTCAAAAATTTGAAATTGGGGGTATTATTTTATTTTGATTCTCCTTTTAAGCACACTTATCCACATTTATATATTCATTTGCTTGAAGAGTTTAGATTTAGTTTTTTGTATTCCTAGTTTTTTTTTTCCATAGTGTAGCCGTTTCTCTTCCGTGATATTTCATCAAAGGTTTTTCACATAATTTTTGTATCGAGTGTTGTGATAGTGTGATTATGTAACGCTTTCTCTTTGTTGCTTATTCGATGTTTTCTCTAATATTTTGGCATCACAACGTTCGATAAAGTTTTGCAAAGGTTTTTTAAATCTGATAATGACAATGAAGTATGATATTGAGAAACTCGATAAAGTCAGACGATTTGTACTTTGACAAGTTAAAATGATCACAATCCTCACTTGGCTTGATTTTGTCGTCACTTTACTCTAGAAGGACATGATGCTCAAGACCTTAATGCTAGCCAATAAAAAAAATAAATCCTTGAGAACGCCTCATTTATTAAGATCAATTTGGATGAATACAAAGATAAATAATTGACTTTTTTGTTATTGTTATCCTTGCTGTCTGCCATCTTATGAAAAATTTTGACATTCAATGAAATGATGGTGACAAATTTATTTTGCTGGAGAATGTAACGCAAGCCCTATTATCAAATGATTTGTTGGATAAAGATGAACATGTATCAAATTTGGGGTAAGTTGATAGTTTGCTTGTGTGAGAAAGATTGGAACACAAGCATTTCGATAATAAACTTAGATCTAAATTTAAGTTTCAGAAGAAAAGCACAACTCACAATTAATAATTTGGTTAAGCCAGTGTTGGTACTGAATACAATTGCAGCATTTTGAGTGCTAGCATTAATGATTAAAAATTTGAATCATATTGAATTCTTATTTCAGCCTGCACTTTCTATATGACATTCAATAAAGTAATTTTTACTTTGTCATACTACTAGAGGAGTTATTTTGATAAGAAATGTTGCATAATGTAGCATCACAGACATTTTTTTTTTGTGACTTTAAAAAAGTTTCTGAGCATACAGAGATGGTTTCAAGTCAGGTTGTCGATCCATAATTGGGGTTAACGGGTATTTTTTAAAGGAAAAACAAGGTGGGCAATTACTTACTGTAACTTCTTTGGATGTTAATAACAGCATGCATCATGTGGCATGGACTATTGTGGAATGTGAATTAAGGCATAATTAGGAAAGATTCTTAAAGATGTTTGTAAGAGATTTAAATATAGTTGATGGCCATTCTAATTTCATAATTGTTTCTAATAAACAAAAAGATTTGATGATTGCATTTTTAAGTGCGTTTCCTAGTGGTTCTATGTTAGGCACCTACACCAAAATTTTAAGATGACAGAATTCAAGGGAAATGCACTAAAACATGATTTATGGTAAGCGGCCCATGTAACTACTAAAAGTGAATTTAATATTGTTATGAAAGAGATTAAGCACTTGGATGAGAAGGTTTTTTTATAGTTAAGTGATACAAATTCAAGAACTTTGTCAATATCATTTTTTTCAAGCGCATCTAATGTGATATTTTACTTAATTGTTTTGCTAGAGTCAATAAGAAATCTTGTACGTCAAGGATATATAGATACATGGAGAAGACAAAGAAATATACTATATTATTATGCCCTCGAATATCTGAAAAATTAGGTAGTCGTGGCATGCATTTGTGTAAGTAAAGGTGGATAATTACACTCTTGGCTCACTAAGTATAATTGAATCTCGTGCTCAATAGTTGTGCTTGGTGGTAACCCTCTTGGCCCATCGAGTAACTTTCAGCACTTCTATTCAGCATTTGAAATCTTCATGTTGAGTGATTTCTATTTAATTGAACCTCTTGGTACTTCTTTTCCTTTCCCTAGGAGGCTCAAGGTGAGACAAAAGATTAGGCTAGGGGAGAAGCAAGATGTATATCACTTTATAAAAAAGTCTGATTGAGAAGATCTACCTTTAGGTAGATTATAAGGTTAAATTCTTTTTAATTGTTCTATAATCATCCTCTAATTAGTTTAAATTAAACTAAGATACTAAATTATTTAGAAGCAACTAAGTTAAACAAATCTGAAACTAACATGCTCTAAGAATATTAGTGTTATGATGTATTTTCTTATAAACACTCCTTCGTATGCCTGAGTAGATGTCATTGTTTTCCTCATATTGGAGCCATATAATATTTTTTATGCTCTTGCTCTCCTATGGTTTTTTCGATTTAAATGTCATATAAATTTGATAATCATTGTGTGTTCATCTTTATCTTTAACGATCGTGTTCCTCGTTTATTTTAGCATTTTTTTAGCGCTAAAATAATCTCAAAATGAGTAGTTTGAGAGCTAAACTGGATATTAATTAGTTAAAAGCGAATAAAATGATATAGTTTAAATAGTTCTGTATACACTAGTAAGAAAAAGACTTCGCAGCCAAAAACATTTTAGAATTTTTCTATTCACAAGAGTATTGTTAACCTTACACACACTAATATACGTTTAAATTTGATTATAATAATTGAAAATGATACAGTAAAATGCCCAAAAAATACTCTTGTGATTTAACCTTGTATGATTTATTTATTATTGCTAATCTTGTAAAATTGCATGTATTTTCCTTTTGATTTTTAAGAAAAAAAAAAGATTATATACCTCAATCAATAAATGCTCCAATATTTTTTAAATATAATTAATTCTCTTTAATTAATTTATAATTATATTTTTATTAATAAATTTTAATTATTATAAATTAAATACTAAAAATCGTCTTCCTTTCAAAAATACACATATATCTATATAGCTCGGTTACTGACCGTACGATTTCGATGGGCAACAGCTCCAGAGCTTCAATCCGAGTCCGAGGAGGAGCAATCCCAGCCGTCCAATGAAATTTCCGCCGATGACGCTTTCCTCGTTCAACTTGAGGATCGTCTGTTCCGGTTCGTGAGGCACACGCTGAGCAGGTCGCATCGGTTCGAAACCCTAAAGGATCGGAGGAGGCTTTTGAGAGATCTGACGGAGGAGGCCCTGACGAATATTTACGAGAATGCCACCGCTCCGAACCCTTGGCTTCTTCACTTCCACCCGAGAATTCGAACCGTGCGCACCGCCGGCGACCATCTGCTCAGGGATGCTTCGGCCGATATTAGCCTGCATTTCCGCTCGCCTATTCGACGAACCTGGATGCGGCGGCGAAGGCGGCGGCGGTGGCGGCCCTCCTTTCTCGATGATCTATTGGCGCGCGATCTTGCGAAGAACGATGGGTGGATGAATCTTTACCGCCACGCAGAGTGCGTCGCCCTGCAGATGGAGGTTTTGATTTTGGACGATCTATTCGACGAAGCCCTTGCGGGTTTAGGCTGTGGAAGTATTGATTTCTGACACCGACGACACGTTTTTAATGGTAGTGGACGCATTTATTTTTATTTTTTCATTTTTTTTATTTGATTATACAAAGTAGAATAAAATACGCTTGCGCGCGTATTACATATTTCTTTGTTTTTTGTTTAATTTATATAAATTAAAATAAAATAATTTTCGAAAAAGAATAAAATATCCGCGATTATATATATATATATAAAGTTTTGATTTTTTTTTTTCATTTTTTTAAATTTATAAGAAACGTTTTATCAAAAATAAATAAATTTGATGTATTAACTATAAAAGTATAAAAAAAAAATAAGTAATCCATTGAATTAATTTAAACATGTAATCTAATGTGTTTTTTCCTTATATTTGTATTGCTGCAGGATAATAACAGCAAATAGTTTTTTTTTTTATTCATACTTATCCTTTTTTTTTTTTTTTTTTGTTGACACTAAGATAGCTTTTAAAGTACAATTACAAAATGAGCTATGTAGAGTTTTTTTAAAAGAGTATTGCTACATTTACACATTAGTATATATTAAAATATATAGATGATGTGTTAATTCAATGTATAATTAGATTATTAGTTGAATGTATTTTTTGATAAGATTTATATTAAAAATTATAAAAAAAAAAAATTTTAATTGGTCTAGATATTTTTTAATAAATATTCTTATGTAATCATAATATTTTCTTTTTAAAAAAGGATTAAAATGATTCATAGTTCTTCCATCCAATCACTAACAATATTCCAATTAAGACTAGAGAGTATCTTAATACTCAATTACTTAGTACTGAACTTAAATTTAACATAGAATATTATTATATTTATACATTAGTATACAACAAAATATGTTAAAAATATTTTTTCTTAGACTTGCAAAAAAAATTCTATTAGTTTTAAATATTTTTGAATGTATATTTTTATGTATGCATAATATTTTTCTTCAATCTATTACAAATATAAACTTTATTCAATTTATTAATAAATGCTCTCATTAGGTCCTCTTAGCAAAATACGTTCTAAGCTCTATAAATAAAGTTCCCTATAGTTAGGTTTAAATGGAATTTTTTCTAAGTATTTTGCTGTCTCTAATCTAAGTATAATATTAAATTAAAAATAATTAAAATTTATTAGTAAATATAAACCTCACATCATTTTTCTTTCTTTAATATAAGATTCATTAATAATTTAGCTCACTTCTTATCCTTTCTTATCCTTTATACTGTGTAGAATATTATTACACTTACATATTAGTATATATCAAAATATATAAATAATATATCAATCTAATATGTTAATTTATGATTAGTTGAATACAATTTTTTATTAGATATATATGCAAAAATAAAAATTATATTGATCCTGAAATAATTTTTATGTATATTCTTATGAATAGCATTTTATACAGTTTAAATCATTTTAATTTTATATAATTGAACAGTTAACAGCCAATTAACAGAGAACACTCCACCTCCGAAGAACAACCTAGAAACAAACGAGATTTAATCCATCCAATCTGCATCGAACGGTTCTTAGTTCTTACAAGAAAAGCCGATGATGGGCGCGCGTACTACACGTGTCCGCTAAAGAGTCAATCGAGCGAGACACATGGACGGTAGAGTATCGTCCCTTGCTGCCCTATAAAAGGCTAAGAGGAGGATACGTTTTCCCCCTTCCTGTAAGAATTTTGTAATTTCGATTGATAAAATAATGTCGTGCTGCGGAGGGAACTGTGGGTGCGGAGCCGACTGCAAGTGCGGCTCTAGCTGCACAGGGTAACTATTTCTTTCGAAGTATGATAAATTTAGTTGCAGGCTTGATTTCTTCGATCGGCTTCTTCTTCGGGAAGGTTTTTGTTCATTCATTGCGAATTTATTCCGATGGTGTCTTTCTTAAAACGATCTTTGATTAATTTGGTAATCGGTGGTGCTTTCTTGCCAAAAAATTCATCTCTGTTTTGTTTTAATGCTTTCAATTCTTACAGGTTTCGTGATAATTTTAAATTTTGATTGGCTTAGATCATCGGTTTAAACTTCGTTTATTGTTTCGATCGTTGATCTATTGCTATTTTCGCATCGAAGCGTTTTTTTGCTAACTTTTGTTATTTTAATTAATTATTTGTTCGATTCCTCATCTATTTCATTCTGGTTCGCGACTAATCAAACCGATCCGCTCTTACCTTGGCAGATATTTTCTTGTTTTTTCTTACTTGGTATCTGTTAATCGGTCAAGTTTATCTTCGCCTGTATTTGTAATCCTCTGGATGATAGTAGGAATCATTGATAAGTATGATCATTGTTGATGATATTCGATTAACCGCCTCAGAAAGTTTTATATGTATAATCATAACACTTTTTATTAATGGCAGATGCAAGATGTATCCCAATTTGAAGGAAGAAACCATCGGCGCCGGAAACTCGATGTTTCTTGGAATTGCTTTACCTCAGATGGGGTTCTATTTTCTTTATGAGATTTCGCCATTCATATATATCCTTTTGATTTCTATCAAATATAAAACTTATGATTTATTTATCGCTTTTTTCATTTGCTTTAGCTTTGAGGCGGCGGCACCTGTGGGATCGGCGGATAGCGGCGCCTGCAACTGCAAAAACGACGGTCATTGCTCTTGCAATCCCTGCACCTGCAAGTGATTACCCGAGGTGGCCCTTTGCTTTAATAATCTTTAATAATAATAAATAATTTTAAATATAATAATAATAATAATTATAGCCTTGTCAGTTTGATGGAGTTGTTTATGGTCAATAAATAAGATGAGCAGCTACGCCTATTTGAATGTGTATCTTATTGTTATGCTGTAGAACTGTAATCAAAATAAGGTGAGTAGCTACGCCTATACGTATTGGTATTCATGTTTCCTTTTTGTAGATAGCTGTTTAAGTGGCATTTAAAAATACTCATCTAATGAGATTTTTTGAATGTCATTTAATACAAATTTAAAAAATAATATTTATATTATTTTAATATAAATAAATATATATTAATGAAATATGTTTAAATTTTATTAGATTAGTTTCATTAGATGGTCTAAATAGTATTTCTCTATGTGTATATATATATATATATATATAACACATAAGATGAAATCTGCTGATAACTTAAAAAAAAAAATGATATGCTTATACAAGAATATATATCAAAAAAGTATTTAGGATTAATTAATTTTTTTTTTTTTTTGTAATTTTTGTATATAGTTGTTATTAAAAAGTGCGTTCAAATAAGTATAGTAATACTCACAAAATAAAATAAAGAAGATAATTTCATGAAAGAATCATCATTTGTTGACTTGGTAAAAAAAAAATCACAGAAAAAAAAACTTACAAAAAAAATTTTACAAGCTTAAAAGAAAAATGTTGAGTAGATAAAGTACTCATCTAAATATATCTGATTATGCAGCTAAGATATTCAAAAAATATAAAATAATGCATTTCTTATAAATCACTTTCAAAATGATAAAAATATTATTTGCTCAAATTTATTAACATAACAAATAATATTTATGATTTTTAATCAGACAATAAAGAATAAATTTTTAAATTCTAATTTAATAAAAAACAAACAATCTTAGCTTTAGGTAAGAATTATAAAATAAACAAATAATAAATCACCAAATGCAATTAATTGACATAGAACCTATAAATTATGAATGCAATACAAAATTAAGACCTTATAAATTATGAATGCAATATAAAAACTAATTTTTAAGCTATAAAAATTTTATTTATTGTTTATAACATAAATCATTAATAAAAAACTTAAAAATTTTGTCCACATAGTCCGCAACACATTTCCTTAACACAAACTATAAAATATTAATTAAAATTATTATTTTACTGCTAATAGCATTTTCTTGTTGATACTTGCTACAATAATTTTATATTTAACTAACTAATATTTATATTTTATATATTCATATATTTTATTTAATCACTAAAAAATTATCTTCGCATTACAAATATGAAAATAGATAAACTAATAACTAAATAAATTATGTAATTATTTAGTATTATTTTGTGATCAAATCAAAATCTCTATTAGAGTTGACGCTTAAAGCAATACAGATCAAGGGTTTGATGCTCCTTGAAAAAAAATAATTGAAGCCGACTATTCTTTATTGATGATTTAAAAATAGAAAATAAGTTTTTAATAAATAATAAGTTTGAAAACTACATATTTTATCAAATTTAGTTTGATGATATATAAGAGATTAATGTGTTGTTAATTATTAAAAACTTAAAAAGGAATCATAAATCTATATAATCAGCAAAATTATATATTTTAATTGAATATCTAATTATATTAAAAAATTGATTAAATAAAATGCTTTAAAAATTTGCTGTACTTATCCTTTATTGAGCCACATATCCTTTATTGCTGACGTAATAAACAGATATAAAACACAAATAAAATTGAACAAAATAAAAAGTAAAATTTTTAAGGAATGACAAAATAAACAAAAAAAAAAAAAGTAAAAATTAAATCAATTTTTGTGAGAAGGGCGATAGCAAGAATGGTAATGTAATCATTTACCTTATCCGAAAATAGACAAAGTGCAACCAGTTGAACAACAAATAAGCGCTTATCACCTACAGTTGAAGTGGTTGGTGAAAAATTATAAAGTTTTTCTTTTGAAGTTAATGATTTTATAAATATGTTTTTATATCTTACTTATGAAAGAGTATTTCATAAATATATTTTTAATAAAGAATGTCCTTAAAACTAAATGTCTTAACAAATTTAGTTGATGATATATAAGAAATTAATGTGTTGTTAGTTATGAAAAACTTGAAAAGAAATCACAAATCTATATAGTCAGCAAACCTAAAAAAAAAATTATATATCTTAAATGAATATCTAAATTGTTAAGAAATTAATTAAATACAATACTTTAAAATTTTATTTTACTTATAGTAGAAGTTATGTCATTAAATATTTCTTCATATATAATATTTTTAATATACTTAATTGGTTGATCAAATTTAACAAAATATAATATTCGTAATCTATTTCAATTTGTCACTCTAGAAAATGCAATATAAAGTTGATCATGTGTAAAACTGGTTTTGGCAAAAAGATTCCAACATTACTCAGTGTTTGACCTTGGCTTTTATTTCTTGTTGCAGCAAATGCAACTTTGACAGGAAATTGGCAACGATATAACTAAAATAGAAAATCATGGTTCTGCGACGTCATTGAAATTCTAAGTATAATAATTGTTTGACCAATAATTGAAGAACCTTGGTCTCAATCTTTTAAATGATGAGGCATGTACTATTATATAAATCTATGGCTTAATTCAAATTATGTAATATGATTATAGGACCCTAACTTTCAATTGAATGCCATGATCTGCTAAATTGCTAAATTTAATGTTATGTATGAACTTGTGAGTGTACCCAAAAGCTTTAGTAGTTATTTCATCTTCGTATGAAATATGGATCAGCACTACAATGATTTATTAATTTTCCTGGTAACTGATCAAGGATCATGTAATTGGTTAGGTCAACATCATTATTTATAGGAGCGAGGATAGAACATGATTGCAAATAGGCGTGAATATAACAAAAATCATCGAGCTATGGATAAATAAACTGTATCAAATAATAGAGAGATGTTTACAGTATGAATTAAAGATCATAATGTATTATCATCCAATTACCTAATGAAGGATCTTCAAAACATCTCCACCAAATAGACGTGTCTGTAATAATTTCATAGATTCGATATCAGCATTTTTATGCAAACACATGTTTGTTCAGAACTCATATAATTTACAAAATTTTCAAATATAAGATCTTTATAATCTTGCAGTAATAATATCTCTCTCGAGTACCTTTTCTTATAATTGGGAGAATTTGTCTAAAAGCTCCAATAAGAGCCAAAGTCTTTCTAACAAATTCTCTATTTTCAGAATTATGTATTTTAAATTTCATTAGATCTCTCAAAATATGATATAATGCTTCAAAAGCAAAATGATGCATCATAGATACTTCATCCCATTTTATTAAATCAGCAATCTGTAGCAGCTTTGAAATCTCTAATTGCTGTGAAATAGCACATGTTGATAATTCTGTGAGAGATAAAAGAACTTTAAACCTTGAATGTGCTATACGTCCTCCGGGTAATAGCAAAGCTGTAATTTTAGATGATGCAACTGTTATAACAATCTTTTTATAAGATCATATATTAGCTATAATTATTTTCCAAAGAAATGTCTTTTCTGTTTCGCCACTTCTATATACAAAGAATAACCCACTTTTGTTTGATATGCATGATTCAATGATAGTTTCATAAATATAATGTTGTTTTGAATTCAATTATTGATGATAAATTGAAATTAGTTATACGATAAATTGGCATTATAATTGAATTTCTCTAAAATAAGCTGATTATGAAAAATTACAGAGCTACTAAGGCTAAGTAAAGGCATTGAGTCAAAATTACGAGGTGAGTTTCCATTTTATTTAAAGTTCTTTCAATTTGTTGTATTGCGTAATTTAACTTATTTGAATGAGTAATAATATAATTATTATATAGAGAATGCATATAAATGAAAATATATATATATATATTTTCAACTAATTTATAAGAGTGCTTATGTCATAATTCAATAGATTGGTTAATCTCACAATACATAATAATAATTACAAACATATTTCTTAATTGATGCACGCCTCAGTTAAAGCATCATCTCATTCGGTATCCTCACCAATTAGCCCCAACACTGCTCAGAATATTGAGTGTATAACATCATTGACTCATTTTAAAACTTCAAAGTATTGAGCACCTTTAGCAATATGCAAAAGCATATAAAATCTCTCACCAGAACTAAGATATGCATGATACAGACGACTTTTTTACATTTAGACTTCCTACGTAACCATTCTTTTGATGTATTATTCCAAACCCAATATAATAAAAACTCAACATAAGTAAAATTATGAGCATCTTGATACCTTTTATTATAAGTAAACCATTGCATAAGTTTTGTTTTCATATTATTAGGTTTAGAGATAATATCTTGCAAAATATTGTTATCAATAAATATAATAATATGTTCATCCTCAAGATGGTACAGGTGAACGTTCAATAGACGGATGTAGAGTATACAATTTAAATGAAAATATTCTCCAGCATGCTTCTATTGGCAAAATATATTGACAATCAAGATATTGTTTAATCTCATCCACCATTTTCAACATTTGAATTTTGCAATAAAATCATCATTCTGTCAGGACTCTTGTTAACATATTTATAAAGATACTTGATAACTTTGGATTTTGCTACAATTTTCACATTTATATGAGCTTCATATCTTAACAAATGATTCTGATTATACAGAACCAGCCAATGATTATCAATATTTCGTCCATTTTTTAAAGCTGTTATCCCATTATCTCTTCGTATGTATGTAACAAAACTATTTTGATCATATGTTGTTGAAGGCACAACTTTCTTAAGATACCTCTTTGTACAATTTCCATCCACAATGCAGAAAGAGTTAGAGTTTATACAGTAAGGATTGTGAATCATATGAGTAAGAACTAATTTATGTAAATATGATTCTAATATCTTGTATGATAACTCAGCCATAATTAAAGATTCAATCTTTTTAGTTGCCTTACATTTATACTCTTTTGAAATAGTTATCAAAAGATGTATATGCGGGAGGCCACATTTTTGGAATTCTACAACATGTAAATTTATATAAAAAATAAATTAACATTAAATATTAATTAATTTAAATACAAATCATTATATATTTGAGAATTAAAAAATTTATGTACTAACAATAACTGTTCCAAATATTTGTTGCACATTTTTCAAGAATTATTTCTTTTTAATATTAAATATTATATATACAACAACAGGTCGATCCTTAATCTTTTGGCTAGGAATTTGAAGCAAAGCATCTTGAATTTCATTTTATTTGGGATTGCAAGTGAAAGTAATGAAAAGATCTGGAGGGCCCATATACCAAAAATAGTTATTGCATCATAATAATTTGAAACGTATGACGTGGGCTACCATAAAATGATGAAGGGACAACATATCACTTTCCAATATTCGCTGCATCATTTTCATCATAGTTAATTGCATATTTTAGACCTTGGTATAACTTAGTACAAAATTCTGGCTATTTTTTCTTATGAAACGCAATCTATTTTCTTGTATTGTTGCAAATGAGTCTACAATATATTGTTGGAACAAACGATTTGCAAACAGTAAAGTGTCTCCATATTCTCGTCAAAATTGAATATGAAAGTAATAAAATTCTCTCATCGTCACACACACACTTTGCTTGATATTTAATTCTGACCAACGAATTATATTTGATGTTTGTTGCCCATCCATCTTTATCGTAAGGAAATAATAATGGATATTAAAGAGGCATATAATATGGTTTTATTTCAAAAAATTTTGCAAATGACCACATTTAGGATATAAAATTATATCACGACATTTGCTTTTATACAAATAATCTCCAATCAATAATGTTGCAACCTCATTAGATGTTATTTTAATATAGAGTCTTCCATTTATTGAATGAATAATTGTTATTTTTAGATCAATATTTTCATTATTTCTTAAGAAATCACGTGTTGACCTAAAAATATTAATATATGTGTTATGAGCAAATTGAGATTTAAATGTGTCATACTACCTTAAAAGCATTGTAATTTATTTTCATTCTTATGATTCGTATCATATATGTACATATGAGCAAATTGAGAATTTTTCCATCATTCGGAAGGAGTGAGCCTATCCTATGATAATTTGAACCATTTATACGAAAACAAAATGAACCACGCCCATCAGTGATAGTATGATCAATCTTACTACCCATGGATGTGAAATCAAACATTGAATTATAAATTCTTATGTTATCTTTAAACTTGGAAAACGGTGTATCAAAGTGACCAAACAACAATCTTGTAAGAACCATCGGGCATGATGGCGATGATGGTAATGCAATCAATCTTTTATGACAACATAATTTGAATGTGGGATTAAATATAGATCCGCTGTTTTTTTCTTCGCACCACATCTCAGCACCACAAAATTGACACTGAACTGTTGGCTTTTTAATTTTGAAAATTTTACCAAAAATTATTGCACGTTTTGTAGGGAAACACTCTGCGTATAAAAAAAGATAATTTAAAATGACTAAAATCAATAAATGTATAATATATATATATAACATTTATTAATCAACAATATCAATAGCGATATTTGATCCGTCATTATGGAATGCAAAATTAGGCAGATATTTATTAATCAACAATAATAATAGCGACATTGAACTGTTGACCCTTTAACACTCCAACTTCAATAGTACCAAGGGTTGTATTTGATCTGTTAACGACTACATTCTCCAACTTCTAAAACTTGTGCGAGACAGGTATTTGAGATTACATCTTTTATAATTGTTGTACCCTTACATGTTACACAATTAATATTAGGATACAAATTATGTTGAATAATGAACTTCATCGGCAATCTGTTGAATGACATGTTTCTAAGAGATTGACATGAATTTCTTTAAATCATAAATTAATGATATATTTATCATTATTCATTTTTTTTCTTTTTGACTGCATAATAAGATATATTCAATCGTAAGCATTTTTTTATATTCTTTCTAATGTATGCAATCTTCTGCAGTCCATTGTTCCTTCTATAAAGTAATAATTTTCTATTAATGCCTTATCAAATGAAAAATATTATAAATTTTAAAATATTTATGTGATTCTGCACTCATTATGTCTTTGAATATGAAGCTGTTTAATATGCAAAATAAACATATTCAAGCATTGTATCAAATAATTATGATAAATATTAAAGTTAAAATAATGCATAAATCAATACATAAAAAAGAAAAAATATTGCAGTTTAATCACATAAAGATAAATATGAGAAAGTTATTCACACATACAATAAATAATATTTGTGACTTTTAATCGGGGCAACGAAAAATAAATCTATAATTTCTAATTTGATAAAGAAAATAAACAATCTCTAATTTGGATAAGAACTACAAAACAAACAAATAAGGTTGCCCGTTTCCCGAATAGCGCATTGCTCCACCGCCGATCTGTTAGTTATACTTGTCTTTTGCACGCGGCGACGAGGTGGAGCGCTACAGTTGGTATCAAAGAAGTATCAGAAACATTAAGCAAAAAATTTATAAAATATGAACGCAATAGAAAAACTAATTCTATTAAGCTATACAAATTATTAATGAAAGACTTAAAAATTATGTATATCAGTGCATCTTAAAGATGAGCGCTCACCCATTATTGATGTTTGACAACTACAGAAAATAAATAGCTCCTTGATAAAACAAAGAGAATTGCTATCTACAATAAATATATATTTACAATTATCTATTATAGTTGCATCAATTAAAAAGCAAAAAATAAATCTTTAGTTAGCTCTAAATTGCTCAGGACTTATAAAAAAGATGAAAAAGATGAAGATGAAAACCATAATAGGGATCATTGTGATCAAGAACATCAATACCGCCTTGAAATTGATTTCATTATTTTTCTGCGGAGAAAGAGGGATATAATTTATATATCAATTTAATAATTTGAAACTATAAATGCACCTCATATGGCATTGTACTGCATTAATGTAGGTTTTTTGGAAAACTCATATGGCATTGCCTCCTTAATAATGGTGCAATCATCAACATTGCACTCCTATCAGCATCGTCTTTTTAATAATGTAGGTGCAACACCATAATGAGCAATGCCTTTTATTTCACTAAATTTAACTATAAAGTTAACAAAATTAATAACTTTAATAATAAATATCATTTAAGCTAATGTTGAACAAAGCTTTTAGTATAAATGATAATATATGAGAGCATTTGCATGCCTTAATTACTTAGGATTCTCCTCCATATATTCATAATAGAACAGAGCATCAAGAAAACATATAGAGAATATTGCCTTGCTTTAACAATACCTAACAACTTTAATCCCAGGCTATTGGATAACTTCAATTTAGCCATCCAACCATTCAGTATGACAAATTTAAATCCCAACTAATCATTTTGATCCTAATTTTTTAATTCTTAACTCTTTATTTCTAAAGATAAAATTGAACTAAATATAAATGGTCAGTAGACTAAATTAGACATTGAATAATTGAGAGACTAAATTGAATAGAGTGAATACTTTGATAAAATATGTCAGACTAAATAAATCAATATTTAGTCTTTTTAGACTTGTGTCTAAATTAAGACAGAGATCCTTCTAGATTAAACCTATAAGAAAAGCATATTTCACCAATTATGTTAGATTAAATTAAGATTATAATAAAAAAATTATATCTGGATGAATTCAAAAAATAAACTTGAATAAGTTAAGAGACTATTCTTGAAAAATATTTCAAACATGTCATTCACATTTATTGAGAAAGCATAAAGTAAAGATATTATTCTGAAACTCATTAGTTAGGCTTCCATCTATCATTATAGTTTTTACTAATAAAAAAAAGTCTAATAATGTATGGAAAAGGTAATAATCACCTTGGTCTTTATTTCACACTTTACATATAACTGTTGTAATAGGAGGGAGAGATGGCCAACAATGCGGCTACCAGTGAACTACGGGATGCAATGGCAGCCAAGTTCAAGAACATCATCAAACTTCACGAATTATTGCTCATGGCGGACAATCGATCATCGCTTGGCTAGACTTTCTACGATCTCTATTCTCCTTCGGATCAAAGTTATTTTTTTTCTTGTGTGGGTTGTATTCGTAATCCAGCAAAAACAATAATAATAGATTAAAAACGATAAGAATAAGGAAAACCGCTGTATTTGATGGCAAAGTGGGATTCGAGATTAAGCCAAAATATTCATTTTAGACATATTGTGTTCGACATATTAAGGTATTTAATAGTTGTGATCTCAGAGTAGAGAACAAAAAGGAGAATTAAGCTCACCAACTGTGATATCACAACCACCGAAGAACTCTTTGCAAATGTAGAGATGCGGAAAAGGCCAGCTGGAGTACTCCTTAAATCCATGCTGCAGCCTCTCGTTCTCCAGAATGTTCACGGATTCGAATGGCACATTTAGCGTCCTAAGAATCAGCTATTGGCTCAAACCTAAAAACCCTAAAGGATGATTCGTGTGGAGTGCGCTCCATCGATACATCTCAGAATTATCATAAAACAGTGGAGAAATTAATGGGGAGTGATGAAACTTTTACCAGTAGAGTAACAAATATGATGGAATCGATTTGGCCGGCTGCAAACAAAGGCAGAGCAACCATTTGTGAGGGCCAGTGATCAGTGGGATCATCGAACAAAGGCAAGGGCTTAAGCAAATTGTGTGATCCATGCTCTCTAATTTTTTACGTGGAGCTTAGGAATAGAGAGACCAACTACTTCGAAGAAGAATGCAAAGTCTCTTCGAAGAAGATATGCTGCAGTTTGTAAATCACAGCTTGTGGCTAACTCTCTCTCCTATATTCTCTCTCTCTCTCACACACACACACATATATATATATATATATATATATATATATATATATATATATATGAAAGCATGAATCTTGAAATACACATGAAAAAATTACAGCGACCTTAAGAAGCTCTTATGCCAAAAATTACACTGAAAAAAAAATAATAGAAGATCGTTGAAATAGATTAACATAAAATACATTGTATTTAAATTAACATATACGTTTTTTTTCAACAAATATGATAGAAGCTTGGCCTTACCAATATATAATTCATCACCACCTCTTAAGTTAATAATAAAAATATATGTATTAATAAAATTGAAATTATGTAAAAGAACATTAAATCATATACATTCTCATTAAGCGTAAGGCATTCTCATTAAGCGTAAGGCAGTATATTTCTTATGTTGTTGCACATCAATTATATAAATTATTTGTTTTAATTATAAATAAAAAATAATCAAACCGAAGCTTTTCTTTTCTTAACTTTCAAATTGAAATTTTTTTTTTTATTCAGCATAATCACATAAATCATTAAGCAAAAATAATCATCAAACAATAGTTAAATAAAAAATAAATTCATCAAATGCATAATAAGTAAATTGACATGACCAAACTTCCATTTATGACAAACATACAAAATCACAATTGGTTAATTCCCAACAATATCAAGAGTGAGAGCGTGATACGGCAAACTTCATTGTATCCTAATTTTTTATTTTATTTATTTAAAAATAAAAAAAAATTTGAGGGGGAAAGAGACGTACGCATTTCTTAAAAAAATGCAAACTTTGATTAAACGAATCTAAACTTGATCAATATCAAGAGTGAGAGCACGATAGAGCAAACATAATTGTATCCCAATTTTTTATTTGATTAACTGAAAAATAAAAAAAAATGAGGGGAAAAGAGATACAAATTTCGCAAAAAAATGTGAACTTTAATTAAACGAATCGAAACTTGATTTATATCAAGAGCGAGAGCGCGACAGGGCAATTTTTGATCTGATTAACTGAAAAAAAATGAAGGGAAAAGAGACATACACATATCTAAATTATCAATTTTTAACTAAAAAATTATTGAAAAAGGAATCTGACTAATCTCCGATGGATCACAGCGTGCAACACTAATGTTCTTCCTTGGATGATGGACACGAGTGTTGAGACACAAAGAAAGAAGGTAGTTTCAATCCTCATGGGGAGCTCAACTTTGGGGAGGTGGGAGATATTAGAGAGTTATACTATGAGCACCTCCTCAAGCTTCGGCTTGATCTCATCCAAAGAGGAGAGCTTGGAGGGGCTCCGGCCTTTGCTCGATTAGGGCTCGCTCTAGAGATCTAATATTAAACAGAGGAGACGAAGGGACTCCATATAAGCCATATAAGCCGAATGGAGACAAAGAGGAGACGAAGAGACTCTGAAGGAGAGGCTGTTATTTGCAAACGAGAGTCTCTCGTTCACTCAAAACTTTTCTCTCTCCCATATAGCATAGTGATTCATCAATAGAATAACAAATAATAAAGAAACAAATTAAATCATTCGATCTAATGAAGACAATTTTGGTCCCTTACTACCTGATGAAAGTGGCACTACAATAGAGAAATAGAGAGATGTACATCTTCATCATGCGTAATGATATTCATCACCAGAGAACAACAACGACAAAAGCAAGAGCTGAACAAAAAATTAAATTCAATGGAGGCATAATCAAACTATAACATCAAAATTAAAATTAAAATAATAATGAAATTAAATATTTATCTAAAGATTTTATATTTTAAAAATATTGTATAATTCTCTCAAGAGCATTAATTTGAATGCTAACATTTTATTTTCTATTAATACTTTCAATAAATGTGAAATTAAAATGTATTCAAAGTCATTAAAGTATAACCAATTTGAATTAAAAATTCACATAAACTAGAAATAAATTTATTGTCCATAAACAAATATACCTAATTTTAAAACATAAATTGCACATATATTTTAAAAAATAATAATAGACAACTTATCATTAAATATAAACACGCTGCAGAGCCGAAACCAAGATAAGAAAATAAACTTTTTATATTAAATCAAATAAACGACATCATTTAATAAGCTTAATTCATACCCCTTCAACAGCGATATCAAATTCAAAAGTATGAACAACATCAAACAGTTTCTTATAAAGTAGTTTCTTATTAAAAGAATGCATTTGATTTTATTTTAGCATTAACACTTCATAATGCTCTATAATTCATTTTACAGCAGTTATATAAATGTAAACATTCACCGCACCCAAACAAATACCTAATATTTGTTTTTTTTCTTATTTCAGGTATAATTGGAAATTAATTATATGTATTTAAATTTATCTTGCTCAAATAATTCAGATGCTGTGATTGGATGAGGAGAATGAAGAGGGTTAGTAAATCTTTTATGGTGCACGTTAGAAGTAATAAATTGAATTTACAACATCATAGTGGCAAATCAAAATTAAAAATATGACTAACAACAAATAAAGATAAGAGATTGCTTCTTAAGCATGCGATCGGACTAAACATAAAAAAAGCATAAGAAAGTGGAGAGATTCTCACCATTTGTAGCCGGTGAGCCGCTCAATAGATGAAAATAAAAGAAACTCGCAGCGTTAGAGTTTAGGGTTTTTTTGAAGATCGACGGTGAGTGAATAAGTTTTTAATTTATTTTATTAGATTGCAGATGAAATGAAGCCACATCCACCAATAATTAACCTTTTGACCAAGCTAAGCAAATGTATACCTAATCATAATATTGTAGATGTTGTATTTAAAAGTAAAAGGATAAGAGTAAACTTATATACTCTTTAATTTTTATTAATTAAATTTTAGTAGCACTTATGTTATTCAGATATGTGTTATTAAGATGCTTATATTGCTAGAATAGATTAAAAAATATTCAACTCTGATATTAATCTTATAAATTATTTATAACTTTAGAAGGGTTGCTTAAGTAATATTAATAAGGGATTACAGATGTATTATAAAAGCCATTATAAGCAAGAAACATCAAATTAATAAATAAACAAAAAAAGAGTGATTTCAGTTAAAGAAAAATGATGAGATTTTAATTTAAAAGAAGCAAACTTAAACTCAAATCATAAAAACAATGCTTATCTTTTGAAGTTTGGACATCACTTTCATTTGAAAATTTAGTTAGCTTACTTTTTAAGGAAAACTGTGATGACGAATGTGAATACATGCAAATGATGAGGGCCAGGAACCCTTTACAGGGCTGTCGGCTTTAGAGGCGTAGGGAGGACGGCGACTGAGATAAGCAAATTTGTGGCCGATCAATGAAGAGTTGGGAATATGTAGCAGACCTCTGACCAAGAGAAGCTGTGCCGAGTGGGAAAGAGAAAGGGAAGTAGAAAAGAAATGTTTGAATCGGGGTTATGCGACTATAGTAAGAGGAAATAGGAGCAGCAGGACTTGCGACTAGACGCAAGGTGCAGCCCCGAGGAAATAGGAGGTCCGGCTCTGACACTTGAGTTGGGAGATGGAAGAGAGCAGCATGGCGTGGCTCAGGGATCGCCGCTCCGACTCGACTGATCGGGGTAGCTTCTAAAAGAAGATAAATGGGAAATGGTAATGACATGAGAAAAGAAAAGCAGTAGATCTTGAAGAAATAACAAAAAGAAAGAAAAAAAGAAAAGAGAGGAGGTGAAGGGACATGCAAGAAGATCGAATTATTAACAAACACAAGCTTCTCCTTAATTCAAAATTTCTCTCTCTCTATATATATATATCTATATGAATATATATAATAGCATGAAATCCCTGCAATGCACACGAAAAAATTTAAAAAATTATAAACAGCTTTTATATTTAATATATTACAAGCAACTCTCAAAATTAGATGAACACAACTTATACATACATCTATATAATCTATATAAGTATATATATTTATATGAGAGAAATTGAAAGAATGTGATGAAATATAGAAAATATAAATAAAATTTTCTCAAATTTTTATATTTTCTTATTTATGAAAAATATAATCTAATTACTGAACTAAGAAAAACACGAATTTTTATATAGATAGGAGAGAAATTAGAGAAGATTGCGATTAAAAATTTCTTATCCCGTTTATTTTGTCTCTATTTTGATTATTTTTTATGAATAAATAAAACTCTTTTTTGACTTTTCATTTTTCTTCTTAAATAGAGGCAAAACTTTCATTCAAAACCTTCTCTCACTAAATCTCTCCCTTATACATTTATATAATTATATATATGTATCTATATATATGTAGGTTGCTTAAATCTTTTTACAGATTATGTGATAGATTATGTGATGTGATCATAATTTTTAATTTTTTTAAAATAAAATGAAATAATTTGATAATAATGAAGATTAATTGAAATTAAAAATAAAAAAAAATATGATTTAGTAAGAAATATATTTAACAATAAATAAATAATTAAATAGGTATTATAATCATATTTTTAGAATTATTAATCAATTATTATTTTTATTAAATTTAATTTTTAAATTTAAACATTTTAAATTATTTAAATTAATCTTTTTTTACTTAAATTATTTATTATTAAAATAATTTATCATTATATTTTTATATTTTAAAAAAAATCCAATTAACTTATTAACTATTAAAAATTCCCTTAAAGATAAGAAATATTTACAAATAAAAAAAAAAATAATAATCACAATATTTTAATTTAGAAATATTATATTGATGAATATTTTAAGAAATAAAAATATATACTCACATCATTATATACACTATCCAAATATATCACTACTTATTTTTCAATTTTTTTTCTTATATATATATCTAAGCAAAAAATAGGTGTATTAATTATACTCATATATCATCTATATATTATATTATGTATATGATAATGGAATCCAAAATTTGGGTCTAAAACCTGTTTCATCAAAACCAAAAAAAAAAAAAAAACAAAATTGCAGCAGAAAAAGCAGCAGAACGTGGAAGCAACAAAATCAGAAACTCCAACGGTTGAACCAGAAGAGCATCTATTAGAAAAATAATATGATTACACAAAATATATATAAAAAAATATTTATGATCAATTAAATTTTTTTCTTTTTATAATTTTTATTTATATATTTTATCAAAAAATGCATTCAACCAATAATCTAATTACATATTAGATTGACACATCATCTATATATTTTAATATATACTAATATATAAATATAGCAATACTCATTTTGCAAATACTAAAAAGCACATCCATATTCGCATAAACAGTCGATAGAAACCATAGATAAATACTCGCCATAAACAAAAGCGAAGAGCACAACTGCTATTTAGATGATCATTTTTTCAAGTATTGAAATAACTGCTGTCCTCATTGGAAGGGCAATTAGGTTCATTCCGAATTTTAATCCCCATGAATCAATTTCTAGTGGCACATTCATATCCGTTAACTCTCATAAATAGTAGTTTGAGCCTATTTACCAATAGTAATTAACATAAAAGATTAAATTTAACACATGTATTTCAAATTTGATTCAAGCCAACTATATCAATATTGTTGGAATTATTGTTAATTGTAAGCACATGTCACATATAGTTCAATTAAAAAGCAAATTACAAACTTCTATTTTTTTTTTTTTACTTTTAGATACAAGACAACAAAGCACATAAGCGAGAAAAAGAATGAAAAATTGGATGGATACATGGCTGGCTTTAAATCGAGTCAAGCCAAACTCTCTTAAAATTTTTGAGTTCAAACCAGCTCGAATCAAATTCGAGTTATTTCAAGCAATTTCAAGTCCAGTTAAATAGGTCTGAGTCAATCTGTTCGACTCGAATTTGTCTAATATTTTGAGTTCAAATTTCAGGTCAAATTGCCAGAGCTAGATGCACGCATACACATGTCAGTTGTCAAAATGCAATAATCGTATTAAAGCATTACAGTACATAGTCTAGTTAAAAATTAGCATAATAAAAATTGTAAATTGCAAATTATAGTTTTATATATAAATTCTAATCAATACATAACAACAATTGTGATCAACATATATCGATCTATAAAAATCAAAATAATAAATTTGAGTATATTTACAAATTACAAATTTATATCTAAATTTTAATAAATAGATTGAGATAAGCAATTGTAATAGCAGAGCAGCTAATAACAGTTACAACAGCAACTTGTCAATAATAACAGCAGCTGTTGTGAAATCATCACGCCCGTAGCAATATTGGATATCATTTGCAACATTCCTACATAAAGAAATGTAGCTGTTTAGTGTGTTGATTAATAATAATTTTAAAATATATAAATTATGAATTTTAATTGAAAATTAAGAATTTAAGTTGAAATGCTCTAGCTATGATCATATATATATATATATATATTAAGCACATGGACACAACATGCCATAATTGAATCTCACACAATTGAAATAAAATATGTTTTAGCACATACTGAGCAATCATGTTAAGCACATGGACAACCATGAACATGAAAAAATTTACCTTGAAAAAATTTGTTCGTTCTCTCAAAGTTTGTTTTAGTGTGCTTGAAAACCCCATCATTAGCCCATAACAGCTATTATGAAATTTTATGAGTTCCCCATAACAATATGCAGTTACCATCTTCAGAAATAATACTAGCACTATGCGAACTAATATAATGTATCGTCAAGCATAGGTAGCTAGTGCATTGATTAGAAGTAGAACAATCACATTTCAAAGATATATGAATTGTGCCACCAATTATTTTTTCAACTTCTCTTTTTCAGTGTCATGAACTTTCAAATATTCTTTAGTTTTTTTACAAATTCTGATGATACTATTTAAAGCCATTGTAAGGATATTAAAATATGGCTGCTCAACAAATGAAAAGGCCGTGCAGGAGAATTCCTCTCAGAAGTGATATATATTTGCTCAGTAATAATTAGTAGTTTTGTAAGAAAGCTTTTAATTCTTTGTGGGTTGTGTGAATCATATATTCAATTACTTTTTTGCCACACCATTTTTAGCTTGGTTTATGTTTTTAAGGTTGAAATAATTCTTTGTGTTTGTATCAGGCATTAGGCATACTTTTTAAATGTTAACATAAATTAAGGTGACCCAAATTATAACACTTTAGGTATGTTCATGCAATCATATGCAGTAGCACATGATTGCCTGAACATATCCATATCAAGGAATAATGTGCTAAAGAATACAATTGCATGAATATATCTATATCAGTAAAATAGAAGGACATTGAAATATATCAACAATAAATCACTTGGAAACTAAACATATCTAATATACAGCAAGGCATTGAACAATACTGAGCAACTTTCAGTTATATAACATATTTTTAGTTTTAGTACAAAACAATAATACAAATATGTTTTCAGTTTTTATATAAACAACAAAAAGTAAATTTTTAGCAATTAGTCAACAACATTTGATAGATGTAACAACGGCACATAAGCAATGTATAATTTATCCCAACTTTCAAGGATAGCAAGTTCTATGAAGAGTAAGACAAATTTAAGTTATTTCCTGAAAATGGTCTCTTGATTATTGAAAATGGTTCAATTTAGTCTTCCGACTATTAAAATATTCAAAATAGTCCCACAACTACTTTTAAAAGTCCAAATTATTCCTGTTTTAACATTTTCATCAATTTTGGATGAAAAGGTTAAGTATTGCAAAGCATTTTAACATATGGGTGTGATGTAATGTCATCATAATGCCATTATTTAATTTTTCATCTAAAATAGATGAAAAGTTAAAATGACATTAATTTGAACTTTTAAAAGTATTTTAGGGAATACTTTGGAGGACTAAATTGTGCATTTTCCAATAATCTAGGGACAATTTTAGAAAATACTTCTATAATTATTATTTGTGCTTTGTCGGAATATGAATTATTGGTCTTTTTACTTTGCCTCGTAACTATTCCAAAAAAGATTTAATAATTAATAGCAATAACAAGCTACCATAGATAAATTTCTAAGAGCATTTAAATAGATTGATAGAAACAAGCTCTCAAAACACTTTCCCCAAGATTTAACAAATGTAAATGAGCGCATGAGATTTAGCAATGATTTAAGAGTTTAAATGTGTTTTTAGCAAATTTAAGATTTATAGAACTAAACAACAATGATTCAGAAATATAACAAAAAACTAAGTATGAATGGATCACCATCATCTCAGCCAAATTCTTAAAAAGCCATCAATACTCTAGTCTCATAATACCCAAAGGAAAAAACAATAAAGGCAAAAAATTTGCAAAAACTATGCTATTGTTCCAAAATCAATAATATATTAAGCATTATATAATTATTATTTAATTTCCAGTATTCTCTAACATTAATAGCACCAACAAAAGTTTTCCCACAAGAGAATTCAAAAAGCTTTTGTATGTGTACTTCCTTTTCTCTTAAATTGCTCAATATGATCATGAGGAAAGTGAACACCTGATTGCCGGGACAGTTTCCGCTGATTTGGCGTCAGGATATCACAATTTATAAGATCTAAAATGTGGTCGTTCAATTTAGGTTTGGATGATGAATGACCACGATTAAAAGAATGGTTTGGTGTTAAAAATATATTCCAATAGCAAGACTAGGAATGTATAATTTCATTTAAACTTGTTATACATCTCTTTTTATATTTTGTAATTGACATCTGATGTCGTTTAACCATTTTAAAAAGCTTTACTTGGTTTTGGAATCTGGTAAAGGATGATATTAGCAGGACTATTCCAAGCCAAGAATACATATTTATAGCCCTCTTCATCATCAAAAGCATGATTAAGCTATAGATGATTCTGTCTTTAATAATTCATTTCAATCTTTGAAAAATTTTAAACTAAGGGCCTTTTTTATCTAAATTAAAAATAATATTGAAGTAAAATAAATAATGTCAAGTAATTTTAGGTAAATTAGTTTCAATGTAAATACTTTTTGAATATTTGAAAATTTTTCAGTGTAAATAGACTTCAATATTTATTTAGGAGTAAACTAAAATTCATAATATTATTAAAAATTAGAAAAAAAAAAACATTAGCAATCATGTCCGACTAATCCCATATTAATGTAGGTTCTAAATGGTCTAAGAAGACTAGCAAAGGTCGGCAGAGGTTGGGAAAGCCGAGAGACACTTGGTGAAGGTGGAACTGGTATAACAAACTTAACTCGAGCCAGTGCAGATCCAGGATGAACGAGAAATCTGGAGGATGCTGACGCATACAAGCAATGGTCGCCAAAGCCAGTTAAATCGAAGTCTGGGTGATTGTTTGTGGTGTTATCTCAGTTCGTTGTTTCACTTCTATACTCAAAAAGTGCACAATTCTGCGTTAAAACACTTGTTCTAAATGATGTAATAACATTACCCCAAAAATAATGCAACACACCAAACAATATTTTAGCCATAAACACCTATTAAATTAAAATATAGGTAAATATTTTACACCCAAATAATAGAAAGCAAAATAGCCCCTAAGGCAATTATGTTTAATAAACACATTCAAATATCTTCAATGGGCAGCCATAGTCAAGCGCTTCTTGATATCATATAAAGGTATGTTTATGGGTTTACCATGAATTAAATTTTATGTAAGGTGGTGGCATAGTGCTCCTCTCATCAATACAACAAGTGATATCATGTTTCTATGTAAAGGGAGAATTATTTGAAGGGATTTTTTATTTGCACAACACTCTAACCTTCATTATTTACACATTAAGCACCCAAAGTTTTAATATTCTTTATGCATTGCCTAAAAAATTATAAGAGCACAAAAATAACTTTGATGTCATCGTAAGTTTTTGGGATTAATGCCGGTGATTTGAAGAAAGTAATAGTTGAGGGAAGAGGCTTGCTAACATTCTGAGATGATGGACAATGGCGGCAGACTTGTGTGGAGAGACGCTGAGAGCCAAGAGGCTGAGCAGATTTAACGAGGTTGGGCTCGTCATCATAGGTCAATGTCAGCCGATAAAAGCTCACTTACATTTATCTATTAGGTGATTTGCATAAATAATATTAAATAGGTGAATGCTATATTGACATGCTGCAGTGGGCAAAAAAAAAGAATTAAACTCCAATCGGTTTTAAAGATTAATATGGTCAGCAAGGTATCCCTAAAACCACCCACACTTCTCTTAAACTGGCCCATGTCCATCCAAATTTGATTGGATCACCCATACTGATTTTGAAGATTATCACTAGCCCATAAACGAAAAAAAAAAAAAAACAAGCATATTGTTTGCTGAACCGGGAACAGAATTCATAAAAAGGAATACCATTAAAAACCGCTTTCCAAGAGAGGTGGCGACATAAAGAGAAGAATTACTCACAAGCCAAAAGGTCAGCAAAGTTTAATTTTGTGATAATTATATGCTGCATTTTGTATTTTTTATTGTAATGAAGGTCTATATAAAGAGCCCTAATGACATGTAATGGTTATAAACTAATGAAGAAAATTTTGTGTTGCTTTGTGAAAGTTTGGAGGCTTTGTGCAAGCCTTCTAAAAGTTCTTCCAAATCTTCCATAAAATTCTTACAATTAACTTTACATAATGTAGATTTTTACTTTTTAAATAAATCTAAGGGGAATTTTAATACGAGTGGCTTTCAACAAGTATTGTGAATTCCCGCTTCGTTTTAGAGCAGCAGCATCATTTGTTTCCATTCTAGTTCTTGCATGCCTTCTATAATTTGGGTTTTCTCAAAACAAAAAAAGTATGCTAGCTGCGCAATAGCTCATCATATGCCAAAGATAAAATCAATGCAGTTATAAGTGGTTTTTGAAACTTCAAAAAATACATCACAAAAAGGAAGTAACTTCAGTACAAGTTTTTTTTTATGCACAGTAAAGTAAAGTATAACACGTTTAAGAACAAAAAGACTAAAAATTAACTTTCATTAGCAATAATTTAAAAGAAGAAGATTCTGCAATCTTATGCATAATAAAAGAAAATTAAACAGGCCTAACCTTACAGCAAATTCAGGAAGGAGATGACTCTGCACCATCATGGAGAGCGCAGCACACAACGGCCTTGTGGTGTCCTTGATAGGTTTTTATGGCCTCTCCTGATGACATTGACCATAGTTTGGCAGTGCTATCAGAGGATGCTGCAAGCCAGAAATGGATTTCATATATACATCAGAAAAGTTTCTCAAGGAAGAAGATTGAATTCTGCACGCATAAAGTAACATCATACCAGTTATTAAGTATGCTCCATCAACAGAAAACACGCAATCCCAGACCCAGCGCTGATGTCCTAAACATTATAAACCTTGGGATGAGTTTGAAATTTAAGTAAAAACATAAGTTTCCCCAAAATATAATATAGTTTACAGGGCTTCCAGAAAGCACAACGAGTGCTAATTTCTTTAAACATGATATACCTTGTTTTTGGTCATTTTATGAAAATTCGTAGCAGTTATCATTGAGCAATGAGAAAGGTAAGAGGTTTAATAGTTTTTATGATGATCCGAATCTGATAAAGGCAAGGAGTGATTGTAAAGGTCAGACAAGATGCAGCTACAAATAAAACAAAACATGACTAGGAGTGAAGAGAAAGAGGTAGAGCTAAACAAGAACAAATCATGCCCATATTAAGGCATCTTCCAACAAATTTGATGAACTTTTAAAAGAACTCCAAACTAAAATACGCTGAAAATGGAGCACTCTCGGATAAATGACCTTTTGATAAGTAAAAAAGAAAATTTGACTCTTATAGCTCAGTATTTTTCCTTCCCTTCTGACTTTGATTTGATTAAAACAAGTCACCCTTTTCTCCTAAAAGACTACATGGAACCACAACTACTCCAAAGTGAACATTGCCAGAGTCATCCGGTTCAATAATCAATCATTTCCCTCATCAAATTCATGTCATCACAATTTTGATGAGTGATAATGCTTTAGGTGGATTACAATAAAGTAAAAATATTCACAAAACTGGAACATATTATGTTTTTTTCCCTTCCCATATAATAAAGGACCTTTTGTTCAGTAAACTCGCAAAATTGAAATTAATCTCAACAACGTTTTTTTTTTTACTCAAGGTGGAGATCCACTGTTTCCCATGAATGCCAACAAAGGAGAATAAGCTGGCATTCCTTTTGGCAAAAAACCTAAGTTAAGTCTTCTTACCAGTCAACACTCTTTCCAAGGTAAATCCATCAACATTCCATATCTTGACTGTATGATCAGAAGATGCTGTGGCAAGATACCTATGAATAGTTCCAGCATATAATTAAGTTAACATAAGCAAAACGTATGAACGATGTGGAGCTAATTTGTCTGTAAAAATTGTAAAAAACTAGTAATAACCCTAAAATGAGTTCAAAAGCAACTATTAAAGCAATAGTGCAAGGCATCATGCTACCGGTTCGGATCGCAAAATTCTGGTGAAAGCAGGCACTTTAAAATGTAGCTATCATGTGCTTGCAACTTGTGCAAAGGTTCAAAGTATGTCATTGTCTGCAGAATATCACATTACAGAATAGCATTATGAGGCCATTTCACTCGTATAACTGAAATCTTCATTATTTATGTATCTAACACACTAAACCTTCATGCTTACATCCAATCTACCCAAATTCCCTCATAACTTAGCTGACGTCATGAGCATTAAACTCCATAAAATTTAAAGGATTTATAATATACATATTCAGCATCCAAACTTTAAAATTTACAAAAAGCACTTTCACCTCCTCATTCTAAGGTGCAGGACATCTCATATCTTCTTATAATTATAAGTATTCTAAGATTAGTAAAGCGATAGTGCATTATTACAAATAATGAGCTTGGGTGCTAGACATGTATATTCTAAAGATGTGAGTGCCATGAATGCAATGACCCCAAGATTTAAATGTAAGATATCTATTAGAATGCAGATATTTCTGTCCTATGTAAGCAAATATCCCTATAAACAAATTATAGCTAATTGGCCACATTGCCTCAATTCACTGCTCCAAATGCAAAAATCCAATTTGTTCTTACCTGTGTTCCTTTTAGCAGCCGCCATACATAGCATGTTCCACGGTTATTGGCAGCAACAACCATGCTGCCATCCCACATTACTGTTAGCGACCTCACAGCAGTATCAACCTCTGGAACCTGTTGCTCATCCCAATAACTAGATTTCAATTTTTTCCATACTAATTTTTAGAGATAGTTACTTGCTTGACACCAAAGTTTCAAGTAATTATACATATCATCCGAATTTTCATATTTACAAAACTAACACCTTATCATACCTTGTGCATGAAATCTTATCCTCTTGCAATGATTAGTAATTTTGATGCAATAATGGGGTTTCAAGTGGCAACATTGCAAAAGTTAAAATAGAGCGTTAGATGTGTAAAGAAAGATTTGACGGGTATGTGCCATATTCTCACTTTTTTACTATCACACACAAATATATGTAATATGATGTTAGTAACATTCATTATTTTGCAAAATCACAATACAAAACTTGCTTACAAGTTCGCAGCTGCAAGAATTGGCAGTCAAATCCCACACACGTATATTTCCGTTTTGATCTCCAGATATCAGTTCCGTCTGCAGTTGGCAAGAAAATAATATTTTAGCAATCTTGTAGAAGCCTTTTTCATTTAGCAATTGAGAGTACTGTAAAGATGAAATATAATGAAGAGATTGAGCCGCATTTCACATCAATATTCCAAAATGTGTGAAACCAAACATACATGTGTGTGTATAGATATTGATAGAGAGCTAGGCTACTATGCTTTTAGAATGATAGGGCCTATATTTCTCACACATTGCTAGGATTCTATTATATATTCTTGAACTCCTTTAGCTACTATAAATCTAAACTAACACCTCCGTTGTTGTTTTTGGGATGAGAAAGGTGGAGGTTTGTTTTTTCTACCTTAAATAGTTGTGCCATCCAATGAGAGAACATTTTATTATACCTAAAATAAATCTAGCAATACAGGTGAAACAATGTTTGGTAATTTACATTTAAGTCAAGATGCTAGTACAGAGTACAAAAAGTGCATCTCTATATCATTAGGAAGTTCCTAAATGATAATATAGACCAAAGAAAGCATGTAATAATACCGACAAAAATAAAGAAAACCAGAAACCAATTCACTAGTAAGCCCCGAAAAAATTATAGACATAATAAAAAGATTAATCACCCCTTCAATGTGCCTACGTACCCCCAGCCAAATGAATCAGATCATGCGTAATTCTAAAAAATAAAACGAGACGGAGCTGCAGGGATTGGCCTCCAAAGGAACAAAGAAACAAATAAAGAAAAAATAATATAAAAGAATAAAATACAAAAAAAGATAATCAAAAGATTTTCAAGCCACAATCTCTAAAAAATAAATTAGCCTTTTCATATCAATCCTAAAAAATGCTGTAGCATCTGAAAAAAAAAAAAAAAACAAAATTTATTTAGATCTTAAGAGAGAAAAAAAGCTAAGAAGATTTAACCAGTAACAAAACTCAGTAATTTAATTGACTACTAAACTAGGTTACCATTGGATTAGATTCTTTAACACAAACCTGTTTAGAATAGTCTAATCACTGAAAAATAGGCTGCTAATTCATGCAGGGTAGATTCATAAAGATCAATCACAAAATATATCAGCTTCCTCCTTCAATATTATACATGAAAATTTATAAAAAAAATAAACAAAATGAAGCATCTTCACATTCTTCAGAATTAGCAAGAAACAAATTTCAGATTAAAACTGATTTATAAGTTCACATAACTGGAGCCTCTTATTTTTCACTCTTTTTTTATGTAACAGCAGTCTAATATAAAATAAGATTACAAAAAGTAGAAGCCGCAGCAGCCAGGGGCTAAATATAAAAATTGCAACAACCCAACACAATCAAGTTCTAATATATGGAGACTGGATCTTGTCTATTATACAAATACCATTGCTATCAATACCTCAATTAGCCTCCCTCCAACTATGAGATAATTTATAATTTAAAGTTATATAGAAGCTGAAAGGTTTTTTTCAGATTATAGAATGAATCCCAAACTCTTTGGGATTTAGAAATAAACTTTTGGACAACGATAGAAGCATCACATCCAATCAAAATATTAAAAAAACAATTAGTCTTACAAATTTCAAGACCCATAATGAGAACTTTCAACTCAGCAATGAATGAAGAATCAGCCTCAACTTTAGAATAAAAAGCATGAATAATGGAACAATTGTAATCCTAATAATATCCCCAGTCACAGATTTATTACAATATCTTTTAGAACTACCATCAACGTTTAACTTCAAGAAGCCTTAAACAGGATTAATCCATCATGATCTCCTTTGAGATTTTTATAGCTGATCGCTTCTGTAAATTTTGCATTCCAAGAAAAATAATAAAACTTATACAAAATTCTATTACTAACAAAAGTAAATCTTCTATGTTTACAATTGTTTCTTCTTCCGAGATAGACTATAGGATAAGTAAAGGAATTAAGATTCTGACAAGCCCTTCTTTAACAAAATTATCAAATAACCTCCGGGACCAGACAATATTCTTTTAAATCAGATTAAACTTAGAAGAGAAGCCAAACAGATTTGCAAAGTAATTCCAACAAATAAAGATTGCTTTCTCATTATTGATGAATAAATAAATAATAGTTTCAATTTTAGATGAACAACAAAAGCATTTTGAAAGAATATGAATCCCTCTTAAACTCAGAATTCCATTTACAGGAATAGCATTTCGGAGAAGTCACCAACAAAAAAAAGATGGTGGGTCTAACCGCCTTATTCAAAAGAAATTGAGCACCTCTATCTCTTAAGATGTTGTAGGCTCTTTTGAATATAAAGCAACCTGGCCCAACTTGACTTAAATTATATTCAATTGCCTCGAAGTCAAAAGGTATGGTTAGAACTTCTTCAGCAACAATAATGTTGAAATTTAAAGATTCCAGAAGTTTACCTAAGTTCCACTCTCTATCAAGAAAGAACACACTTACCTTGCAGAAACTGTGTCTAAGGTCTGAGAATCTCAGGGCTAAGGGTTGGTCTCCAAACTAGTAATCGAACCAAGAAAATTATTTACCAGCTCCTATCTTCCATCCAATAAAACTTTTGATTCTATCTCTAAAACTAATAATTCTCTTCCATAATAGAGAATCACCATTTTTACTAATAATTTGAGAGGGATGATTATCCTTACAATATTTATCATAAACTTAGCCCAAAGATTTGATTTCAACCTAAATTTTCACCAAAGCTTTATATTGAAAGTTTTAAATAAGGTTTTTAAGATTTTTCTAAGACTAAGGTAAGCTGCTTCAATAGGAAAACAAAATTCTCTCTCTATCTAAACCAATGAATTCTATTTATGTTGGAATTTGACACCCCAAACAAATCTATTAAACACCCTCTCAATTCTATAATAGCACCCAAGGAAAGATTTAAAACTTGAATAAAGTACAAAGGATAGAAGTAAGAACACTTTTAAGAAGTGTTAGTCTACTTCCTGAAGATAGAATCTTACATTCCCAATCATTGATTTTATTTTTTAGTTAAAATTTAATCATATAAAGTGATCTTGTTAATTCCTTCGAATAACGACATACCTAAATATGTGATTGCAAAAGTAGTGAATTCTGAAATGGTTCTACATTTGGATTGAGTGGAAAGTCTTGGGAGGATTAAAATAACTTTAATTCCTATTGATGAAAAGATTCGAAATCTTCTCATAGTGATCTAATAACTTCAATATTCTTGATAGTGTAGTTTTACTTCCATTACAGAATACAAGTAAATCATTCGCATATACCAAATGAGTAACTCTTAAATTTGTTTTAGCACTATAAAATACAGATGAGTAAATAATGACGAGACTATTAATACTCCTAGAAATGTAACCAACTGCCAGAATATATAAAGTTGGGGATAAATGGCCTCCTTGACAAAGATCTTTAAAGCTCTTACAAAATTCAAGGAATATAAGGAATTTGACTTGAATCTGACAAATGTGGTTCAATAGGTGGTTCCATTCTTGAATCTGACAAATGTGATCATATAGGGAATTTGACTTGAAAAGCAATTAAATACTAAATTTCCCTAACAAAGATTTTTATATAATCTTCTTCGTGAAATAACTTTTTAAGTATATGCCTATTATCAATTACTCCAACACTGAAAGAGCTGATTAATCCTAACTCATTAAAAGATCTTCTGAACACATTCATTAATAGCTTGTCATTCAAAATTTTCATACAAGAGTATATTCGAAAGGTTTGGCAAGAACATTAATATCTATATTAGAAAGCCAAAGTGTAGGTCTACCACGATGAGAAGCAATAAGCTTGATTCTCACCATAGTAGAAGTAGTGCCAAACCCTCTATTTATAGCTTTGACGAACGAATGTGGATTATTCACATTAGGAGAAGAACGAGTGTTAAAAAGATCGGGTAAAGAACACAAAGTTGCAGGCACTAGTGGGACACCTTCAGTTTGCAAATGAGTTTCAGACACAAAAGATTGTGCTATAGGTTGACCTGGCTGTGTACCCCCAGTTTGAATAATCCCAGACATATCCATCAAAAAAAAAAAAAAAACTCTTCGAAAAAAATTATAAATGCGCCATTTTCAACAAGATTCAAAACCAAGAAACGGAGAATCACAAGAACCCACCAAATTTAAAAGAAAAAAAAGGAACAGATTACCAGATTCCAGCCGATGAAATAAAAAAAAGAGTTAAAACCCTAAATATTCTTAATAGACAAAGCTTCAGAACTTCCAGATCCCAGGAATGCAAAAACGGTGGATGATGTCCACTGATTTCCACAGATCTCGTCAATTTCAGGAAGAAATCAGACAAAATCAATTGAGATGATGAAAAACACTTGAAAATCAAGGATTTTTCTATCGCTATGGAAAGGATCTTCGTACAGGAAAAAATAATTCTTTGGAATCACCAGTACAAAGCACCTTCAGAATTAGAGACAATTATTTGACTTGATAATAGGTTTGCATTAGGTTATTGACATCCAACATAAAGATTTTTCAAAGCAACATAACTTCAAAATAGATTATATGAATAATAAGTTTGCTCATAAAAAATCTATAACATTGAGGATAAAACAATTGAAAATCATGCTATCAATGAGAATGAGAAATTCAAGTATCTTGGTTCAATCATTCAAACTAATGGCAAAATAGAGTACAATGTTATTAATAAAATCTAAGCTAGTTGAATGAAATGAAAATATCACTTGTTGGATGTTGTGCCTCAAAAATCCCACTTAAGTATGAAGGAAAATTTTACAGAACAACTACAAGCCCAATTATGTTATTTAAAGCAAACATTGTTGATGCTTTGGTTAAGTTAATAAATTTTACGCATGTTAAAAGAGATTGACAAAAAAGACATGGAATTAAACTATTAGAAATGATATTAAATATTTGGAGCATAGAAAATTTATAAATTAATCATGCACAATGAAAATAAAGGAATCTTGTAACCAACCCCACTTAATGAAATTAAGAGCATGGTGGTGTTGTTGATGTTATATTGTTATAGGTATTGTAAATCTAAACATTCGACAATTTTTGAAAGTCGTAAAAAGATGAGAAAGTAAAAATTATACCACCTCTCTCTCTCTCTCTATATATATATATATATATATATATATATATAAACACCATCCTCTCCAACTAGTCCCTATCACCCTCATTGTGCTTCAATTGTACGACTACCCTAACATGAGAGAGAACGGGGGGCCAACTACCCAAGTGTAATCACGCATTGTATATTTTGTGTATGTATGTATTATGAATGTATGTATTTAGGATGAAACTACCATCCTTTGGAAGAATATAAGTATTTATCTTAATTCATCATCCACCTTCACTTAAGTATCTCAGCAAAACCCTAAACACACACACCCACACACACACACATATATATATATATAGTGGAAAAAGTAGGTATGTTAATTGCAAGTTTAGATAAAAAAACTTTTATTACTCATCTTATTTTAATTTTACTTTTATATATCTAAAAAAGAAGGAAAAAACATATATATATATATATATATATATATATCTTTTATCCTAGTACATCATCCATCTTTACTCAAACGTCTCATCAGCTAACATTTAAATAGGATACACACACATTGACAAACTGTTTCATTGAAAAATTTGCTGCACCTCTTAGTTAAAGTGGTGATACAGAAATTAGAAGTATAATTTTCTTGTGTATATAATCAAATTAAAAAATTGAAAAAAAGAATATATATATATATATATATATATTATACCCCAATCACCCTAAACAAAAATCCCCAAAAATCTATTGCCATGTTCTTAAAATAAAAAAACCTCAACGGTTCCTAAAAAATACTCAAAACTTGACTCAAGTACAATTTCTCAATAGAATAACACTACAAAAGCCAAAAGTTCAAGGTGCTAAAAAGTTGAGCAAGTGATTCAGCGAGAGATGGTGCCAATCAAGTATTATTAGAAATAAACATTAGATCATAATTCCTAAAAATTGAAATAAAATATAAGTCTTTTCAGTATAATCTATAACTTAATGCTCAAATAAATAGTACAACAAATAGTAAGATATACTTTCAAGTTTCAACCTGATTTGGATGTAAAATCACTGTGTTAACAGCTGCCCGACTCTCATATTCACGTTGACAAGTTGCTGCCCTGAAAAAGGCACAAATATAAATGAAAAATTACAAGGGGAATTCTCACATGAAACTTCAATATTGTGATTAATAAGTTTCAAGTGGATGAACATTTATAGACACAACTTATGAACATTCAGTAGTTTTGAATTAGTTATTTTATTTCATTTCAACATAAGTTGTAGAGGGATGGATTCCCTCTGTAAGCTCATTCTTTCTTTATCCAATAAATTTTAGACTACCAAATAAAATATAAGTTAAAATATATACTTATTGATCAACATATATTGTTTATTACTCAAAATAAACATTAAAAATATCAAAAACTATTCAGTAAAAATATCCAAATTTATTTGATTATAGAGCTTGACATGTCAAGTTTAACTTGCATGTCATGTTGAACTAATATGCCAATGATGATCGTGTGCATTGTTATTAATATCAATCCGACTTTCATATTCATGTTGACAAGTTGTTCTGGAAAAAGTAACACTATGAACAAAAAACTGTAGAAAAGCACCTCACATGTAAATAACAGTGTGATTAATATAACGTTGGTGTATGAATACTACTGGTAAACATATCCAATACCAGATGGATAAAAAATTTTATGAGTTTTTTTTTCATATCTACTGGTGAGCATATCCTAGTAGATGGATGAAAATTTTTATGAGTTTTCATATCCAAGTTGTAATGGGTTATCTACAAAACCTTTCTGTCTTCCCTCTCCAAAAATTTTACCCTGCCACATTAAAGTTAATTTTGAATAATGTACTTATTGATCAGACATACCTTATCGTTAAAATATATTATGAAAGCCAGAAATTATTTAGTACAAAACTTCTAGATCAATTTGGACTGAAAGCTAGATATGTGAAGTTTACCAATGCATGTCATGTCATCATCTACAATGAATTATGGTGTCTATGGTGATCATGCACATCATTCTGAAAAAAAAAAACCTAAATCGTGTATCAACTTGAGAACCCCTTTATTTTTATAAAAATACCATAATAGAAATTGATTGACAATAATATTGGAATAAATTAGGCTTAGATGAGTAAGAATTTGATTGTTTTAAGATTATCTATTGTCTTCACAAATTTGGTTTAGTTTGTTTAGCAACTAAGCTTGCTGATTTTAAAATATGATTAAATTTCATCCCATTCACAATCTAGTAATTTCCTCTCACAAGTGACATTTAAAAAAAGGATGTACTTCTATCATTAGGTTATGGCCATAACTGAACTCTGATCAATTTAATGCACATTTAGATCAGATGGGATGCATAATATAAAAGCTAAGGGGAAATTTAGAATATTAATAGAACTTTCATTTTCTTTTGTACAACTTATCAAGAAATACATATAAAAAAAACAATGTACTGTATAGAATAAATGCAAAAATTAGTTTTACATTAGCTACATAAATTCCAAGTCATTAAAAATATTGTGATGAACAAATGGAAATGGTAGAAAGAGATGCTATTCATATTGAACAATAGTGTACACACGCTCTACCTTTATATATGTGTGTATATGTGTATGCATATCTATATATAAATATAAATGTATACATGTATACATGATACATATTTTTCTCAAACACCCTCTCCTACACAGCAAGATCATGAAACCAGTAAAAACTACACCACAGATAAATATTTTAACAAGTTTTTAATCATGTTTTACACAGAAACCCTTAACTCACTTTAGGTGAAAATACGCCTAAAATCTACCACCATCTGCATAGAGCAAGAAACCTTAAATCCCTAAAGAGATACTCTCAAATAGTTGGATGAGGTCGAGTGCAAGTTCTCTAATAATAACAATGCTGAAGTCATAATTTTGAAGTGATAGAAATTCAAACAGAGCAATTCATCAGGATGGTGGGAGTGAGTACTATTAGAAGTAAATGTTAGGTTATAATTAAAAATAACTTCTCTCTATTAGAGCATAACAGTCGATCACAAGTAACCAATGTAGGATTATAACCACATATCACAATATATATACATATGTTGTACCCATTTATGTATGTAATGAGAATTCAAGACTATAATTCCTGCGTGCAAGTCTTTCCTTTCTTCCCGCTTTCAATCTTTCTACATGGTATCAGAGCTCCTTCAATCCTCTTCCTACTTCCATCTTCGCTCAACTCTTTCTGCCAGATCCTTGCCTGCGAATCCTTCAAGAACCTCAAGAACATCTCCATCATTGCCAACGTTTAATGGCCGCACAATCCTCTAGCATGGAAAGAAGCACAGATGCACCGGAAAATTAAGAAACAACATCACTTGCACTCCCTTCTAGCCTTGCGTTCTTCTAAATTAACATCAAAAACCTAATCAACAACCCCCTAAACTCGGACAACCAACAAATTTGGTGAGTGCAAATCTTCAACAAAACCCCCACCTCATATCTCAGATAGCACCGTAATCAAATGAACAACCCACAGCTTGAAGTATGGATCTCCACTGATCTAAATTTGATCTCCACACTATATTTCAACATCTCCTCAATTCTACCCTACATACTCCATACCGAAATCTGTCAAGAAGCATGGAAGATTTTTGCAAGAAGATTCCAATCCACAAACAGTTCCAAGGTCATTCAACTTAAGAACACCATACACAGCGTTACTATGCAAGACAATGCTTGCCTACCTCACTGAAATCAAAGACAATAGATAAGATCTCAGTTGCCGGCTCCACCATTGATCCCAAAAACATAATTCTTTACACCCTGAACGACCTCCCCGCTCAATATCAAGCATTCAAAACAACAATCCGCATAAATCTCAAACCTCTAAGCCTAGATAATCTTTATTCCCTACTATGTAGCAAAAAAAACAACCTACAACACAAAGCAAGCCGTGACCTACATCAAACCTTACAATCCATACTCCTCCTGGTACAAGAGGTAGAGGCCGCGGTAGAACATGGAGAGGAAAAATCTGAACATGCTCCAGCTCATGACCAACTAGCACATACAACGAAAACTGGAGAAACCAACACCGAACATTAAATATGTGGCAAAATAGGGCACACAACAATTTATTGTTGGCACTGACATGATTTAACCTTTGCAAAAGCACCCCATCAACAACAATTATACAGACACCAATTGGTTTCTTAAATCCAATGTATAAGCTCACATAGCCAACGATCTTAGTTACCTTTCTATCTCCGATTCATACAGTAGATACAACAGGGTAACCTTCGGCAATGGCAAGTCCCTGCACATCTCTGATGTTGGCAATGGCCTCTTACTTACTTCATCTCGTAAGCTCACTTTATCTCAAATACTACAGGTTCTCCAATCTATTCAATTTCATTTCTGTCCACAAACTTGCAATTGATATTAACTGCCCTATTCTTTTGATCCAACTGGCTTCTGTATCAAGGACCTCCACTCAAACATGGTTCTTCTTCAAGGCCGCAGTCGTAATGGCATCTAATTCATCCCACCAAAGCCATCACACTTCACCGCAGCTCCTTGCTTATTCCAACGCACCTTCAACAACAATCCTTTGGCACCAAAGACTAGGTCACCTAGCCTCTCCCATCCAGCAACTTCTAGCAAACCAGACTCCACACATACCGCTCAGCAGCAACCACAATGAACGCATTCAATGCCTAACGAATAAACATCACAAATTGTCCTTCCATATTTCTACTAACCACCACTATAAATCATTAGAATTAATTCATTCTGATGTGTAGATTCAATTTAGTTAATAACAATCCAATTTCGTTGTCTAAGCAATAGACGAAAGATTAGTAACTAGTGTCTCTCCCTTAATCTCTGAGGACAATAATTTTTGTAACTCACCATCCATGTATTAATCTAGACCATGTGCACTTGCGTATAAGCAAACGTCACACATAAATTGTGACTTATCACTCATCAACCGCCTTCCTTCTATAACCACCAAAAACAAAACACCCTACGAACTCGAACAATAAAAAACCCACCTACACTCACCTTTGTGTCTTCGGCTGAGGACAATAATTTTTGGGACTCACCATCCATGTATTACTCCAAACTACGTGCATTTGCGTGAGCAAACATCACACATAAATTGTGACTTGTCACTCATCAACCTCCTTCCTTCTATAACCACCAAAAACAAAACACCCCACGAACTCGAACAATAAAAAACCCACCTACACTCACCTTCGTGTCTTCGGTTGCACTTGCTACCTACTTCTACCACCCACAAGACAATCCAAACTTTCCCCCAAAACTATCCCTTGCATATTAATCGGCTACTCCCCTAAAACCATAAATGATATTGCTGCAACAATCCACTCATGCAAAATTTTTCATCTCTCACAACGTACACTTTCTCGAACATCACTTCCAAAATCAATTTCATCTCTTCAATCTTCCCCAACCTCTTCAATAACAAAACTCAATAACCCTCAACTACTCATTCCTCCCTCTACCCTCTTCCAGCCATCATTTGTCACACCACAACTCAAACCATCAGAACCAACCACCAACTCTCTCAATTTCTCCAACCTCACCAAACCTTCAAACCTCTACTTCCTCTAACTAAACCAATCACTCTACTTATATCTCCTCTAACTTCCCCACAGCCAAAACCATCCCTCATTCCTCCCCTTCTATTACACATCCTTCACACCCAATATTTACTCAACCCAAAATAGATGCTCTTAAACCCCGTCCAACCCTCAACCTCACCACTCAACCACTCACACAACCCAATCCCAACACCTACACCCAAGTCAATAAGCATAATCATTGGAGAATGCAATGGCAGCTGAAATCATGGTCCTTAAAAATTAAAAAACATGGGATCAAGTTCTCCCAAACCCAGCTCAACAACCTATTGGTTGCAAATTGACATTCCACACCAAATATAACACCGACGGATCCATTACTTGTTACAAAGCACGCCTCATGGCTCAAGGCTTCAACCAAACCTATGGGTTAGACTACATAGAAACATTCAGTCGAATTGCTAAAATATCCACCATTTGCGTACTCTTCACCATAGCCACCCCACCACCGTTGGTCCTTATTCTAGCTTAACATATCAAATGCATTTCCCCATGGCTCCCTGAACAAAATAATGTGCATCAAACAATCTTCGAACTTCACCGATCCCTATAAACTCGATTACGCGTGCCTCCTTAAAAAGACATTCTATGGGATAAAGCAATCTCCTTGTCAATGGTTTTCTATCCTCACCGAGTTTCTCATGTCAAAAGGCTTTACTAAAAGCAAATCAGATCCCTCACTATTCATCTACAACACCCCGTGCATACTTACTAATATATGTTGGTGATCTACTCCTTATCAATACATATCCCACATTCTTTCAACAAACAATCAAAACAATGGAAGATCATTTCAAGATGAAAAAACCCTTGGCTCCCCCACTCAATTCCTCGATATCTCAATCAAGCCAACCACCAACATCCTGCATCTATACTAGGCATCATATGCAACACAGATTCTTCAAGATGCAGGTGTCAAATTGCAAAGCAGCCCCTACACCTGCAAGCTCAACCGACAACTATCTAATTGCCTCGAACCCATTACTTGATTCGTAGATCCACAAACTTGTCGGCCGCTTTCAATTCCTCACCATCCACAGACAACTTGTCATCAATCGCATCTGTCAGCACATGCACTAACCCCTACATCATCATCTCACTCAACAAAAATGCATCCAATGGTACATCAAAGAAACAATTCATTTCGGGCTACCCATTACTCCCACCACCGAGAGCCCCATGCGCACTCCAATGTAGACTGGGCAGTAAATTCCACTGACAGGAAAGCAACTACAGACTCCGACGACTACTTGAAGAATTCCGACATCCCCAACCACGAGCAACCAATATCTATTGGGATAACATGTCCGCAACATCCTTGGCGAACAATCCGTTATTCCATGCTTGCACAAAATATGTAGAAGCAGACTGTCATTTCATTCGTGACAATGTCAAAAATAATGAGGTCGCCATCCACTACATACCATCAAATGAGCAAACAACAGACATTCTCACCAAACCACTTTCGATTTCACAATTAATTACATACAAGATAAGCTACCAGTTCAAGACTCCACTGTGGGTGGATATTAGAACATAATTGTGGATCATAAGTAACCATCTATCTACTGTTGGATTGTAACCACATACCACTATACATATACATTTACATATGCTGCCCCATTTTGTATGCAATGAGAATTCAAGATTATAATTCCTGTGTGTGTCTTTCCTTTCCTCTTGCTTCCAGTTTTCCTACACTCCTAAAAAAACAATGCCAAAGGGAAGTTTACTTATTACAATATGTAAACTTAATGTTCAGATAAATAGAACATCAGATGGTGGGATGAAGTTTTAGTCAACTTGATTTAGATGTAAGACAACTAGATTTACAGGTGCCTGCTTTCATATTCATGTGACAAGTTGCTACCTTTAAAAAAGATACATGTATGGATTGAAAATTGCAGGAGAACGTCTCGCATGCAAACTAGAGTAGTGTGATTGATAACATGGTTCATGAACATATTCAATAGTGGGTAGCTGAAAATTTTTAAAGAGTATTTTTTACCCAAATTGTAGAGGGTTCTTTTCGAAATTTCACTTAATATTTTTTTATTCAATAAATTTTAAACTACCAAATAAAATTTAATTTTGAAAATTACACTTATTGATCAATATCATTATTCATCATTCAAAAATAATACATTAATATTAAATATTACTATGTAACAGCTTTACCTATTTTACTATAGAATCTTGACATGTCAGTTTACTTTGCATGTCATGTCATAATTTGTGTTGAATTACAATGTCTATGATGATCATGTGCATCATTATAAAAAATCTAAATGTGTGTCATTATATGAAAAAAATCTAAATGTGCACCATTATGTTGACCATTAAGATTGGGATGCGCTTCATGCTTATAGGCATAACAACTTGATTGGATTTATATTTTTTCATTTTTTAAGACAATGTCATCACAAACTTAGCTTTTTAATTTTTAACTAAGCTAACTAGTTTTAAAATGTCATTAAATCCCACATTCCATTCATGATCTATAATTTTCTCCCATAATTATCCCCTCTTTTAACTAAAGTTTTGAAAAATAATGGAAACTTCTATTATAAGGTTAAGGCCACAATTTAAATATAAATCAGCTACACATTTACATCATACAGGATGCATAAAATAGAAACTAGGAAGATAGAAATGTCAAAAGTGAACATGCATAACTACTATATGGCTACATTGACAAATTAAGGCTCTGATATCAATATGACATAAGATAACTAGAGATATAATTTTTAAAGTAACTAATATGATTTCACATAAAACTTATTAAATATATGATATAAAATTATAGTGTGCAAAGTGTTAAACATTATCATTATATATCAATAGATGACAAAGATGCATAATGTTGAAATAGGTTAAGCATATTGGATCAACTATACAAATGAATCAAGAAATGAGGATATAACATCTAAACTTAATTTTGATAGTTAAAACAAAATGCTTCAAATTTTGTGTGAAAAAATAATAAAATGAATTTTTTACAATATCTCAATCTTAAAACCTAATCAAAGCCAATAATAGTTTATAACCCAAAGGCAAAAACAGAATAAATTTGTGTATAAGCTACTCTTGTATCTTCCTGAAAAAGACCAACAAAATCACTGGTAATAGTGTCCCCCCAAAAAAAGCAAGTCCCCACTGTATATCCTTCCATTTTCCGTTTCACAATGGCACCCAAACACTCACCTTTAATAATGATTCCCTATAGCTCAAACATTAAAGGCTGCATCATTACTCTAATAAGCTGTGCCACACCAATTTTTGTTTTGAAAGGGTTGGAAGTCTCAAGTTTCCTTCCAGAAGCAGAATTTAGAGCACCCTTCTCATCTCCAATAATAGCATTGCAAAAAACCTCACCATTGGTTGTAGTGAACGATTCATCAAAGTTTTCTTTTAGCCATCTTAGCAGGGGACACCTATGGAAACCATAAATGTGCAGTTGAAGTTCATGGCCGAAAAGATCCCAGTACTAGCACAGATTGCCATAGTTTGGTATGACCTGCCATGTTTTTTTTTTGCAAGTCTACACATCCAAGTTTGATAGCTAAGAATTTGAGAGCTAAATTCTATTTAGTGCGCACAAGTGACTCCCTGAAAACTTTCCAATAAGTGCAAATGTTGAGAGGCAAGTTCCAAGCCTTCAAATTCTCGGCAATGGATAACATGAATGAGCAAGAACTAACCAAGTGTTGTCTGTCTTCTGACTCCTCGTAGTCCTAAATGCAGTTGGAAGTTTCAGCCAAACCTCAATAAGACAGCCAAGCATTGTTGAATGGATTTAAATTTTAGTTTGTTTTTTATATCTAAATTTGTTGTGATAAAAATAATTTAGATAAACACATAAAAAAAACTAAAAAAAATGAATTAATGAATAAATATTCTATAAGCAATATTAGAGTAGCAATTATTAAAATAAAATGATTGAATACACAAATGATGTGAACATGACAACAAAATATGTTCAAAAAATAGTATCAAATCTTTACAAAAAGAGAACTTTTGATTATCATGAACGTGTTCATAATGACTTGAGAATAATAGGTTTATAAGTTTTACATTGAATAAATTAAAAATAAATATTTACAATGGTTTCTACAAATACTCGGCAATCCACAAGAAGGTCATTGTAAGAAATATAATACTACTACGATGGCGTAATCACAATAAAAAATAATTGCTTGGCATAACTATGTCCAACGGAAAAAAGAGATAACTTGCAATTTCTGGTTACAAATTAAACTACTAAAATGCTTTCTCTGATTTGAGAAAAATTAGGTAGATCCAATTTTGAACTTTCTAGTGTTTCATTTGTTAACATTATGTTATAGATGTCAAATAATAACCACCAAAAGTAGAAAAACTAATGAAGACTTTAAGAAGCAAAGCTTCTACCATAGCTATTATACTTATGCTATCATAAACAAAACAAAAGAAACAAAAAGTTACGATTTGCATAGATATATAAGGACACGTGAATTCAAAATTTACAATGCTTTGTGAGGTACATTCAATGAAAACAAAGGTGCAGATTCCAATACAAAAACTAAACCTAATGATGATGATAGTGATGTTCTTGATTGTAGGAAAGGGTTTTAACTAATCATGATAGGTTTGGGACTAAGCAAAGAGTGGTCATGTCATACATAACGGGCAAGGCAAGCAAGAAGTGCAAAGCTATCAGAATGCCAGAGAGCTAATGTTGAGAGCAAGCAAGCAAGCAAGCAAGCAAGCAAGCAAGCAAGCAATATATATTATATATATATATATATATATATATATATATATATATATATATATTACAACTTTCTCATTGAGAAGATTCTCAAACATAATTGGGGTTGGAAAAAATAATAGAAGCGAGAATGTAAGTGCGGATGAGCCGATACAAGTATGGATAAAGGTTGCAGGCCCAAAAATCATCATGAGTGTGCGTAAGGGTACGATGAGTGCTGGAGAATTAATCATGCAAGTGAGGGCAGGAGGCGCACAATCAGATAAGTAAAGCTAAGGCAAGTAATTGCATTCACGAGGGTTGAGAGATCGAAAGTAGGGTGGGAGGAGGCTAAGTGGCTGAAGAAGTATCTACCTTTATGTGTAAACTAAATAAAACAAATACAAAACAGAAGATTCACATTTTGACGTCATAAAAACATTCCTTCTAATCAGATATCTCTTGATATAATGTTATCATACACCAAGTAATACCTTCTAAATACCTTAAATCCCAGATTTTAACTGTGCCATCTTCAGAGCCGGAATACATCCAGTTGCCATCACATTGAAATCCAACTGCCATGACATTATTAGTATGTGAATCGTAGCTCAAAACCTGGGGGTACAAACAAAGGTAGAAGAAAAATAAAACAAAGTACTATCTGTAAAAATAAAATAAAAAGAAACTGGTAATAGCAGCTGAACATACAGGTTGAGGACTATTTGAGTTGACATCAAAAAGACGGATGTGAGGGTTTCCAGCAGCAGCCAAGAATTTCTTATCAGGTGCAATTTCAAGCCGATTGACTTGCTGCAGGACCCAAATTTACTATTTGGTTAAAATAGAAAGCGAATTTCAGTAAATAACAGTGTTTGTTATAGTAACAATTATAACAAAATGAGGATAAAATTACTCGTTGTCACTTTAAAAGCAGAATATATAAGCATAAAAGGATGTCTCACAATGTGAAGTTTAATGGTAAGCCATTAAACAGCTAAAACCCTATGATTTTGGGGTTAATGTCATCATTGAAAATTGCAGATTTGATTAACGATAGAATATTTCAGCAGCTAGAAATGTTAATTGTTTGAACATTTTCACTCAAAATCTCAAATAAAGTTCAAACATATGAAGCAAATCTTTGTGCCAGTGATCGACTCAGGCATTAATGTGCAATTCAGGGTCATAAATATTATGCACATTCAACATAAGATAGCAACAAGCTATTCTAAACTTCTATAAATTAGAGATTTGAAAACTAAAAGCATTAGGGATGATATTTTGTCTGCACGTCATACTGCATAGGACCATAAATGTCTTACTCAAATGCAATAAGGAAAGTAAATTAGTTAATTTTGAATATCACAAATCTTTCAAATGATAGTATGTAAGCTTAAATAGAAATCTCATGAATTAAATAATAAGGCATCAGCTAACAAACTGAACACAACAAAAGAAGTCCATATAGTTGATTTCAATCTAATGTCGCAAACTACTCAACAACAACATGAGATGACAGAAGATTATGATGTACAAGTAGTATAAAAATCCTGATCACTCAAATAGAATGCAATAAAAAAGAAAGATTTCCCAGCATAATACTCAATTTAGCATATTCATATATCTATTATTTCAATAATAGTTAAGATGATGGGTCAATCAATTAAAGATACTCACGTGGTGACCTAGTACAATACGAGACAACTGACGAGTAAATCGAATGAGATGGTGTTGTTCAATGTTCAAGACTTCGAAGAAACAATTCTTCCAGCCAAAACCATGGAGCGAAAATTGATGTGAGTGAAGGTCACCCAAAAGAAGATTGTTGATCGGGTAACTAAAAACCCATATGACATGGAAGTTGAGAGTCTGAAAAGATCTACCTAGTGTTTCCCAACCTACCCAAGGCGTTTCTCGACCAAAAACAAATGTCAATCAACAGGTTAAGGTATATGAATTCAGTAATAGATTGGAATACAATAGATAACAATATTGGAAAAGTACCCACACAAGGCACATCACAAGTGATTTGGGAAGAGTTGATGACACCGAGTTAAGTACTTCCTTGCCAACAATGTCCAATGAGAGAGAACCGATAAGTGTCATGCCTCCCGAACACATGAAGAGCCTTTTACTTAAAAAGTGCAAGTCAACAAAAAGTAAGTCATTGCAATTTCTAACTCGAAAAGTCAAAAGAGTCTCATCTCCAAACAATTGGTTCAGAAATTGGGTCTCGAAACGTCACAACACCCGCAGCCCTATCCATTGGGTTGGATAAGGAAGGATGCTGAATTGACAATCAACCGACAATGTCGAGTTAAATTCTCTACAACTCAACAAATTCAAGGATGAAACCATACGTGATGCAGTACTCCTCTATCGGCTATTACAAGGAAGTTCCTATTTGTAATATCGAGAAGTTGTTTTCACTCAAGGAAGCTATAGTATACTCTGACCATAGATAAAAGAAGAAGGGAGAAGTCATATAGAGATCAACCTAACTTACAAGGAAAGTTCTCTACTTCCACATAGATCAAACGTGCTAATCATGGCTGCCAAAGCTATGTGGATAATTTTGTTCGACCAACTAAGAAGGAATCTAGCGAAAAGTCAAAAAGAATTTCAACAAGTTTAAGCCTGGTCACACTTATGGTCAAGGTAGTAGACCAACAATTTTATATATTAAAGTATAAAAATTTAATTCAATAGACAAGTGATTTACTGCCAAGCCGTTTACCGCGTAGTAGGTTATCGCCAAACAAATCAGTTGAGCGTGAAATTCAATTATACTCGGATACAACATGGGCAGGCAAATCTTGGTATATATACCAAAACTTAGCATTTGAGAACAAAGAGATCAAATATTAAACACTAGAGCGATTGGAACAAGTTTTAATCTAGTCGAAGTTAATAATCCTCCACCCTATACTAATCTTCCCTTGCAAAGATATAGCATATTCACCTTTGTAAGAAAATGCGCTATTATAACGTGATCCTCTCCTTGCATGAAAATATTTAACCATTGGCTTAATTGGAGGGAGATGTAAGAGAAAATATAATAATAAAGAATACATAAGATTCATCCAAATATAAGAGGTCAACCATGGTTGTTAAATAAAAAAATATTTAATTTAATTAATATACTTCCCACCTAATCAATCTCTCCACAAAATCCCAACAATAATAAGAAGAACCTAAATATAATAAGACTATGGGTTCACAGTTATTTAAATATAATAGTAATTACATACATAGCATCTAAAGCTTTACAAATAAAGCACTATTGCTTCACAAAACTTAAAATTTTTCTAACTAGATACAAGGTGTCATGCACTTTAGCAATGAGGAGATGAGAGTACAATTTCCAAATATTAAAGTTTACATATAAAAAAAAAGTTTGATGTATTAAGCAAGTAAAAATCCCTAAAATATATAACGATAGTTTCTAAGTAATTATAATAATCTCTCAAACAAGGATATGATCCTCCAACAGGCTGCGACACTTGGGATTATTGGCAGTGAGATGGACTAGGCTCAGTAGGAAAGTGCAAATATGGTTGATGCATATATGATAGAACCATGTATGACAAATTCTAAGCTAGATAGCTTCCCAGTTGCTTTATAATAATAATCATCCTTGAATTCATTAGAGGAATACAAGAAGAACTTCATGCATATCACAAAACCTTATTGCCTGTTGCATCAAGAAAAAATAGTGTGATAGAGGGAGTGTCGAGATGAGTAATAATCAAACAATTTGTTTTTGTTGTAAGATTGTTTCAAGTTAAAATTTATTTGACGCTGGCCAAAGCCTTTTTTAGTGTCAATTCCTTCCCTAAGGCTTTTCTCCTTACTTCATTCCCCCATTAAATCCTCCATTTTTAAAAAAATAAAAGTTAACAACATAGCTTTTGCATTGATAGAAATTTCATGATTGGAATAAATGCAAATAGAAAAATTTTGGTTTAAGAAATAATCTCTCTAAAAATGAAGAGATGTGAGCAGAAAAAGAGTCAACACAATAAAAAAGTAAACTATGGATACATCAGCAATAATCGATCATACATGAGAACTCTTAGGAATAAAACTGAACAAGACCACAACATGCTTTAAGATTACACTTATTTATTAATAAGCTTCTTCTTTGAAAGCCAACATTTTTCCCCCACATAGCATTATTGGCCATGTAGCAGCTCAATAAAATGTTCCTTTAAATTTGAGGTGAAATTTTCCAATCCCACAACACTCTAGAAGAACTCCATTTCATTCCAAACAGATTGAATCCTATCAATCACATTGCCCTATTTCTCCATTGCTTTGTATAATTGAACAAAGCATTTGACCTCTTGCTCTTCTTGATCATGCGATCCCCAAAAGTTTTATTCACTTTCAATCAACTAAGACAAAATACTAAAGATTCCAAAGCAGTCATCCATATCTCAAGTTTTCAATCAATCAAGAGAAAGTCATCTGCAAATAACACGCAGCAAGAAACCTCCTCTCTAATGTGTTCATTAAGAGCAAACATAACTAATGCAAACAATTGGAACAGATTAAGAATTAAAAAAACTCACAGAATCTGGGTACTGAAGAGTACGGTAGCACCTCCCACTCTTGGCCTCCCAGAACCTGATGGTGTGATCATAGCCTGCAGTAGCCAGAACCACAGAAGGCTGGCTCATCTTCTTCAACCCCTTAAAAACCGAATACATCAAAAAATAAATAAATTAAGGGGCTGTTTGGTTCACCGACATCTCCCTGTCTAAAGATGTCGGTGAGATTGGAGCTGTTTGGTTCAACGCTATCTCATTAAGGACATCTCAAAAATCACCAAAATGTCACCTGATAATGTTATCTGAATGTCGGCCGAAAATCGGCAGGAATTCAGATAACATCGCCCGACAAGCTATCGCAGGGATGGGTTCTTCGCGTTCTTCCAGAAGCTCACCTTCGCCAGACGCAGCTCCGGTGCAGAGTCCCCCGCCTTCGCTTCGCCTGACGCAACGCCGGTGCAGCCCACGCCTTCCCTTCGCCTGACGCAACGCCGGTGCAGCCCACGCCTTCCCTTCGCCTGACGCAGCGCCAGTGCAGAGCCTCGACGCCTCGCTCAGCCTCGCTCGCCTCGCTCACCTCGCAGAGAGGATCGGCCGACTCAGATATAGAAATGCGATTTTTATATGATTTTCATTTTTATAATTGAAAATATGATTATATGAGAATATATATTAAAAAATATTTATCATCAATTAAATTTTTTTTTATAATTTTTATATATAAATTTTATAAAAAATACATTTAATCAATAATCTACTTAAATATTATTAACATATCATCTATATATTTTAATATATACTAATGTGTAAGTATAATAATGCTCTTTTATAATTTAGAATTATATTTATTTTATAATTTTTAGTATATATTAGAGTTGATTTAGAACAAATTTATTGTGAGAGTGAACAAATAATAATTCTTTCTTAGTTGTTTATATTATTTTATCAAAATTGTTTAAATAATTATTTTTTAATTATTTTTTTAATTATTACTATTTAACATATTTAATTCTCAATGTTACAAATAATCTTACATAATATAGATATATAATATTAATATCTATTATTTAAATAATATTGAACCAAACAAATTATATTATTTGAATATCATTACTATATGAATAATATGTTATTTGAATAACATACTATCTTAATAATATACTATCTAAAACGAAGACGGGATACATTTTGTTTGCATAGTATCACTTCAAATAAATCCCTCTAAATTTATAATAATATCTCATTTAATCTCTATGAAAATTTAATCAATTATAAAAAATTTGAAATGTTAATCTCCTTTAAAAAATTTTTATTTAATAATATTTTATTTCAATGGCTTATTTTAACTAATTAAATACTTATGAAATTAAAATGAGACTTTTATAAAATCTAAGTTTTATTTTTAAGAAAAAATTTAAGAAAAAATAATTTAGGACTTTATTAAAATTATATTAATCATAAAATTTTATTCCAAAGTTTAATGAAATTATAAAAATACTTAATTTAATAAGAAAGTATGAGAAGAGTATTAAGAAAATATGAATATTATGTGCACTTTGTTTCTTATGAAAATATTTGAGTAGATATTATATTAAGAGAAATGCTATTTAAACCTGTCGACATAACACCCAAAAAAATCTATCCAATGAGATTTGAGTATTTACCAATTAAGTGTTTAAGAAATATATTAAAACAATCAAAGAACATACTAACTATATCCCATCCAACAATTTTAAACAGTCTACGATAAGAAAAATATTAAAACAAGATTTCTACCATAAAATCACAGAATATATATAACTGCATGCAAGATTAGTTCAAGTTAAGTTTATATAAATATTATTTGCATGAATTTAAATGCAAACTTTTACATAAATAACACCAACATTTTAAATATTACTTGATAGTCACCCAAATTTAATATTTACAAAATAAGCACTTTGATTTCCTCACTTTTAAAATGCACAACATCCCATGTTTACTAGTGTAACAAGAGTGCTTTAACTGTAAATGCTAGTTGAAAGATAAATATGCTATACATGTGAAGACTCCTATATAATAATCATTTATATATTTATAAGATCAAGTCATTACCGAGCTGAAAATAATTGAACAAGATACTTCTAAAGCTTGATAGGAAATTGAGCTTCAAACATATATTTAAGTTCAACTATCTAGCTTATCGATGATGTTGAACCTATTTTTCCGAAATTAAGCATCTTGAACAATCTGAGACCACATTTGTTTCCAGCAAAAGTCATAGGGCCCAATTGACAAATTTATATTAAACATTTTACAGTCAAACAGACAGATCAGATTAAAAAAAAAAAAATCTTTCAAAAAAAAAGCATAATTGCACATTTCATAAATTTCAAATATGCACTTTATTAAATATGTATATAAGCTACATAGAAGACATACAAACGGATAGGAGATGGCAACCATGTAAAAACTGGAACGCCTCTTGTGGAAACCAGAAATTTGCATTAGTACAAAACCTGCGCAAAAAACAATAATGGGAAAGTCATTTACCACATATATCCTATGAATAAGTCATAATGATGATGATAAAAAATTAATCCTTCTCATTAACATCATAAATTAATGTTGTTTTCACATAAAATTGGAGTTATTGAAACATTATATCACCTTTTATTTCACCATTATTTTATATAATAACTGAACCAAGTATTTATATCAAAATACTTATGTCAAAATCAAGACTTCTTTCTATCAATATGATTAAACTTACACTCATAAATTTCATTTAGACATACTAAAATGAATCCATTTAAATTCTAAAATAATCCTCTATAACTCGAATTTTTCTTTTACCCAATACATAGTCTTTATTATTAAAAATAATATCATCTACATGCACCCATAATCATCCTATTGAAAGGGTTTAGTAAATCAATATTTAATGCAACGAGATAAGAACTATGCAGAATCTCAATACAACCCAATAATAACAAGAACAGCATTAAACAAGCCGCCTTGTGATCAAATGTGTGTTACAGTCTCATTATGCATATCTTCAATAACATTAATGAGCTATTAGTCAAAAAGACCTATCGAGTATGTTTGTATACTTTTAGTTTGCAAACGTCTAAAGTAAGCCATATTTGTGCACTATTCTTAGGGATTATTTCTACCCTTCTGGGAAAAGAAAAAAGTGAAACATAAAGCTAGAGAAGCACTATCAAGTGCATCATTGCCGTTCGTTGTAATTTAATTTCCGATTGGAATTGGAGCATTTCTTTTGTTTTTACCTTTATACATAACTACGAGTCTGAACGATTATCTTTAGATTCCTCATAAGTGTCCACCCTCGAGTTTTTTGCGGGATCTACATCATTCCGGAGCAGACAAAGCAAGCTCGAACAGATAAAACTCCAATGCATGTGGATTCAGGCTCAAAGAAATGCCCTTTCTACGTAAAACACTGCCCATTCTACGTAAAACAATCAGAAATTTATCAATAAAGGCAAGCAGATGTTTTGAAGGGCCATCAACTTCCTCATCAAAAATCCTCTCATCCCTTCTCAATATCTCAAAAATTTTTGGTACAACATCCTGAAGTTGTGATGAGGGGCAGTTCGCTTATTCCGCAAGCACCCAACCAGCACTGGGAGGGTTTATAGGCTGACCAACCAGAACATTATCTAATTCCCCTGCCAACGCATGGCAAGAAGCATCATTTGAAAAGCCCGATTGGATCAGCAAATCCAATTATTTCCAATCTAACATCTACTCAAACATTTGCAGCCGCAACAAAGCCATCCAAAATCACACGAGGGTCTACCACTAATGGCAATATATTCTCTTCATCAATAACAACATTATCATTAACCGCAAGAGCTGTATCACTAGCACTCCTCGTCTTATAGACGTTGTTAAAAACATCATCAACCAAGCCATCCTATGTGACCCCAGACACTTGACCTTGCTCACCTATGGAGGATGGCACAACAACTTTCAGAGGGGCCGATCGAACTTCCAGAGGGGAAGAATATTTGTCCTTTGAGACATATTTGAGTTTAATTATGTTAGGTTTGTTCACATTTTCCTTCGATCTCTCCTTGAGGTGAGGATTGAGCTTGAAGCAGTTCGATTCATCATGCTCACCTATCAAACAGTGGAAGCAGTAGATCAAGAGGCTTTCAAATATGCATTCCTAGAAAGACTCCGAGTCCTCACCACCGATCAATATTTTAGATTCAAAGTTCTCTGTCAAATCCATTTCCACCAAAACCTTTACAGCAGACGATTTGGTCATTATTTGTTGTAGGAAAATCGATTTTCATCGATTTATAGTAGTATGACCCTAAAGTGAAAAATATTGAACAAGTAATAAGGTGGACCTTGAGGAGTGGAAAGTTTAGCCATACATGAACAAAGGGAGGTTCACATGATAGATCAAAAGAGGGTGTCCATTTAAGAATTTTTATTGGACGGTTTTTAACAAAGTAGATTCTCCTAGAAAAGATCAACTAATTATACATAAATATGCACATTCTAATTATATATATATATATATTAATTTATCAACTTTCCAAATATAAAGAAATAGAATGAAAGTATGAGTGTTCAATTTTTTCCTACAAACTTAAATAAAGCCTCATTATGAAAGTACAAGTTAAAAGTTAAATAAACCAACATGTAAAATATAACTTAAATATTAATTGTTTTTAATTAATATTTTCTTGATTTACACATTAAAATAAATAAATTTGAAATAACAATAACACAAGAATCCTTTGTTTCCATTTGCTTTATCAAATAGTATCCCCTCAGGCTCTAAGTATGTAATAATTTCTAATCATTTTTTGCCACATCTTCCGTTTGTTCTTCTTTAATATTGACACAATTTATTAACGCCCAAACTATCTAAGATAAACCAAGATACTAAAATCATAAGATTTTGAATGGGTTAGCTGTCATGCCTATAGTAGTCAATAGAGCAAAATGGTATGCACTAGAAGACAAATTCAAGTGCGCTGAAATTGAAATCTTTATGCATGGAGATTGAAACAAAAATCGCAAAGCTCTAGTTCAGTGTGCCTTTGTAAAACCCATCAACCTTTCCATTTTTGGAAGCTATGAAAAAGAACAACTTGAAAGTAAAATAAGACAAAGATATATGATAAGACAAGATTATTCCACCGGTGCTAAAGATAGTCTCAGAACTTCATTAAGCTAATGACAATTAAAATAATGAAAAATGAATAATCATAATTTAATCATTGTGAACTTCTTATAATATTTATACACTATAGATGAAAAAATTCACAATATCTGCTACATTATTTTTAGAAACCATTTTGTTGATTATAGTTTCTTTTACCTCAATATTTTTTAGATATTAAAATCATGATTTTGCATAACTCAAAAATTATTACACATTTCTTAATTCTTAATATGTTTGTGATTCTAATTTTGAAATTACACAGTCCCATAAAAACAGAGTGCTATTGCTCTAGAGGATTGAAACTATGATGCATCATTCGCTGTTTACAACTATGATCATTACCCAACATCCAATCTAAGACAACAGTAATATACTGTAACGACCCAATATCGATATTTTTCAAATTACGTTAGAGCCCGCTTCAGACATCAGGACCCTGGGAAATTTCAAATTAGGGCAAACAAAATAATTTTAAGATCAAAGTGCTCTAGTTTGGGAGAAATCTGAATAATAGAAGCTCCTGCTTTATTTTCTGAATTATTTAATTTTTAAAAATAAAGAACATTGAAATACGTGTCAGAATTCATCGATTTCAGTGTCATTACGTTAAGTATATTATTTAAAAGCTCAGCGGAAAGTTTCATCAACTTCTGAGTGTCAGTTTGATCATGGTTAATTTTTGAAGTTTTAAACTTCAGAAATTAATTAAAAATAAAATATTTGTCCGAATCGAAATTTTTTGATGCGAAACAGCGAAAAAATGCAAAAAATTTAACTTTGTAATTTTATTAAAATTTCCTTCCTTCCTCTCCCCCTTCTGCGACCCCCCTCATTTCCCTGCGACGCGCTCGCCCGACAGGCGCTTCTAGCGCTGAAGATTCCGCGCCAGGAATTGGCTGCCTGCGCCGTTTTTGGCGCAGGCTGGTCGACCCACCTGGACGACCCCCCTCCCCTCCCTTCCTCTCCCTCTACATAAACCTTCCCCCTCCCTTATTCTCCCACAACCCCTCTCCTCCTCCAAACCCTAGCCAGCGGCCAGCAGTCCTCCCCTCCCTGCGAACCAGCCAACCCTAGCCGACAGCCAGCAGCAGCCCACCAGCATGCAAGCCGGCCACCCAGCAGCCCCCGGCCAGCCCTCCAACGACAGCCAGCCACCCGGCAGCCCTCTCCTGCCGCTGCCAGCTTGCTGCAGCCACCACGGCCACCCATTCCGACCTCCCTTCGCTTTCCGGCAATCCTAATCCTAAGGTAAGAAGAAAAGTATAAAAGAGAAAAATGGAAAAGATAAGAGGAGAAATTATTTTGCTATTTCTTCGTTCTTTTATTTTATACATAGTTAATAATCATTATTATGAAAATAATAATGATCAAATATTGTCATTCACATTAATATGGTTCTCATTAATTAATAATAAAAATTATACATATGTTATAAAATGACTATAATTTCAATTCAAATATTTTCATTTTGACAGTCATTTCTATTTTATTTTTTCATTCTTATATTATTATTATCATTAAAATAATGATAATAATAATATTATATCAATATAACTACTATCCTCAATGACTTAATAAACGTTATAATAAATATTACTGTCATCGCAGTATCTTAAAAATCAGACTTCAATCATAATGAGAAAGCGAAAGAAGAATATAACCGAAATGAAAATAAATATTACTCCTAAAAATATTGGCTAAGAGCTAACTTTAAAATATACAAAACCTAAATGCAGATTGAGCGAACTGTCACTCATCCGAACTGTTGAACTTTTTGAACTTAAAGAACAATGTACCAGATATCTTTTATTACTCTGTTTAAATATGATTTTCTGCTCAGCATCGCACAAATTTGATAAAAGTGTTTTTTAAAGTCACATAAAATAATATATGAACAAGTTTGGATAAGTGAGAAGCAAGGGTTCCATGTTGATTTATGTCAGACAACCACTAGGATGAGGCTGTCCGACATCGAGAGTCATAAGGAGCCTATACTGATAAACCTTTGAAAGGGCAGAAATAGGGAAGTTGAGATATGTAACACAAAAATGAACCCCGTTTTCCTCGATTTTGTACTTGCCCAACAAAATCATATTTTGCCTCAGATATCAAACGCTAAAATTTTGTACTTATTTTTGTGACTGCAATTATTTTTATATTAAATTTCAAGTGTCATTGAAATAGATTTGCAGGGATAAGTTTGTACAGCTTTTATTTCATATCAAATATTGATTATTTTACTTATTATTTAACATTTGTAAAGATGACATCTATCAGTACTTAGTTTCACAACTAATTGATATTCGAATGCCCGCACTTTTGAAATGTGCCCAGATCAGGAGTTCATCCTCGAGGAAAGATGCTAAAGAACTGAGCAGTGCTGATACTGCTACCCGTTGATCCACCGCTTTCTTTTTGACTCTATCTATTTTTAAAAGTTTGTAATTTTTCTTTTATTTTGATATTTTGTATCCAAGATTTGTGAATTAATGAATAAATGAGTTATGTTTGATGTCTATATATTTATCTCTTAAATCACTCAATATAATCCTGCGGCTAAAGGACTTGTTGCTGTTGTTTTACATCTCACCCCCACAAACCGGTGCTGGATCTACTCCCGTTGACCTGGCACCGGGTCCTCATATATACACCATTCTTTCTTCAACCATAAATTGATGTCATAAAAACAAAGCACTATAAATTATGCAGACTAGCCATATATGTAACTTATATAGTGTGATGAACTTATAAATTATAAAACCATGATCAGCAAATTCCTACACGAGAGAATATATTGGCAGTGCCTTGTTAATAACCAACAACTTTCCAAATAACCTAAATCACTCAAATAAACCAAAATTACTCGAATGTGAAAAGAAAAAAAAAACAACTAAATCAGTCAAAAACATTGAAACTGGATGGAGGTTTTCAAAACCCATTGGCAGATCAAATATTATCACAAAGACAACTTTGATAGTCAGTTTAATAAACCAACACTCTTAATATGTTTGTTAATTGTTACTGATGCGTCAAATTTCTTTTGAAGAACTTGTCATTAGCTTGATCAAACTCTTTATTTCAAGACATTTCGATATGAATGCTATCTACCATTATTATGAGTAGATCGTCAATCCTTATTTGTTCACGCAGAATCACAAAACTCAAGTTTTCATTACTTACCTAACTTGTCCACTTGTCCACATCTTTTCAATTGTGTAAGGTTCGAATGAAAGTATTTGTAATGTCAGAATCAACCTTGCTCCTATGCAAGCAGATATTGATTCAGCTCTTGGTTACATTTGTGAGCATTTGTAGTAATTTTTAGGAATTGCTGCATAAGACAATATTTCTCGACCTCCTGTCAAACCTTGAGAATAGTTTACTAGATGGCAAATAATTTGTCCAAGAGTTGATTCACATGGCATTATAGGGTTAATATTATGAATCAACAGTAATGCCAAAAGAAAGCCCTCCTACTCCTAGGTTATGCGGCCAATGCAAGCTCTTTTATGACAAATAAAGACTGATTTTGCTAATGAGAAGCTTTCATCATTACATTGTAATGATGAACTTAAGCGTCCGGAGTAGTAAAATAAGTTGCATCACCAACTTGTTCAAATCTTGAAGCACATAGAGCATCCTCCATAAGGCCCACCACCAAAATCTTTCTGCAAGTTCAGCTATGACAATATGATAAATAACTGGGTATATTCATAAACAAATGCCATAATGTGTAAACATCTATATATAGATAGGTGGAAAACAACTGTTTCTGACAACATTTTTTGATACAAGCAGGAAATATAATCTAGAGAGTATATAACATAAGAGTTTTGAATATTCAGTAGCATATTTGATATAAAGAAATGTCTAAAAGCATAGTGGGAAAACATCTATATAGAAAGACGAAGAACACTTCTCTACACAATTTTTTTTTATAAAAACAGTAATATAATCCAGACACCATCCCAAATGACATTTTTATAATACGGTAGCATAGATATAAAACAAAATGTCAAAAGGCTAGTATAAGAAAATACCAAAACAAGAAGTTGGAGCTCAGTATAATACATTCATCGATGATTTATAAAAAATTAACTTAACTAGTTTTTAAAATAGAGCTCTTAACCTGCACAAATAACAAGGATAAAACAAAAGTTTACTAGGAGCTAAAACTTGTAACTTAAACATAAATATATAAATAAATAAATAAATAAAATTTTTAGCCAACTTAAAAGGTACCAAATGACATATTCAATCCAATTATGTTCATTTAATCAAGTGATTCACAACTTAATTTAGGCTTGGGTATGGAAATTCATCATATACATATCGTAAATGTATTTTTACTTTTACTTGAGGCGTTGGGATTGAGATAAAATGGTGTAAAGTAAAATTTTTTTGGGTAAATTGAGATTTCTAGCATTTGGCATGAAGTAAAATTGGTGAAAAACTTATACACTATAATTAAATTTTGCATTAAAAAAAAAAAAATATATATATATATATATAGAAAGTGGATAATCGAATTATGCCAGAATCGGGCATAACTGGAGATTGAGCGGCTGAGCGGAACAACCGAGCGAGGAGAGACATTTCGTTCAATCGTTAGAACGAATGAAATATTTCGTTCATTCGAGCGAACGATTCTTGCAGCTAGCGAAATGTTACATTGGTCGTCTTCTCCGACGAATAATTTCATTGGTCGTCTTCTTCGACGAATGATTCCGTTGAATCCTTCATTAGTTCGAATGAATCTTTCGTTCCGAGTTGTTCGGACAAACAAATCGTTCATTCTGAATTGTTCGTTTGAACAATTAGAACGTTCAAACAATTCAATCATTCAAACAATTCAAACAAACAATTTGAACGAATAATTCATTACTTTGTTTCGTACCAATGAAACCCTAAGAAAAAAAAAATTTAGGGGGTGATTTTACCTCCCAATTTACTCAAAACACAATGCTTACATACTAAATGCAAAAAAAAAATTGTTGAATTTCTTACCAAGCAACCATAAACTAATATGATTACACAATAATCAGATTACTTTATACTCAAATTTCTAAAATTATCTCATGACAAACGAGCCTTTTGAGTAGCTTAATATGTATGGGGTTGAAGTTACACAACTTGTCAATAAATCACATAGAGAGTTGTCCATATGAAACTAATTAATTTGCATTATAATAAAATTTAAGAAATAATAAGAAGATATTAAATGGTACCAACATGTAAGCATCTTCGACATATTTAATCAGAGCCAAAAGCATTAGTTGTCCGTCGCAGTACTTCAGATGTCCGATCAAAACCATGAGATGCCACCTATCATGGGTAAGCTCAAATTAGTGGATAAAACATGGAATCTTAGCTTAGCAAAAAATACAATCACAATCCACAACAAATTATATAGATGTTATTTGATACACATATTTGTGATAAATTTGGTATTATGCCTTTGTTGCTGCCCAGACTTCAAGTTAAATTAATTACAATTAGCATGTTATGTAAATGTACTAAAGTAAAATAATAACAAAATGAATGCCCTAACAACACCACACCACACCACCAAGCCTAAGTTCAACAAAATGAAGACAGCTACATGAATCTGTCTCCATTGTTAACAATCAAAAACAACTCTCCAAACTCTAAATATTCGAAATCGTTCCTAACTTCTTACCATACCTTCTTTTAGGCTTTCTTTTCCTTTTAACATGGGCCAAAAACATAAGCACAACATTCCTAATCAGAGCATCTAGCATTCTGTGTAATATGCCCAAACCATCTATACGAAAGCTTTCTATAAACTTATCCTAAATTGAGAGCAGTCCGGTTTTGCTATGAATGAACACATTTCGCATAAAATTCCCTCACGAATACCCACTCATGCACCTTAAGAACCTTGTCTCTTAATACTTATTTTACCAATATGATTTAGTTTTGCCATCCAACATTCTGCAAAAAAGGACTAAAAGCCTAGGACAAATTAAATATAGTATAGAGCATCCCTCTAGCTTCCTCTTCAAATGACATTCAATTTCTAAAAAATATGCTATACATTATGAAACTTTCATTTACCAAATATGTAAGTGCAGCATAGCGTTCCACATTTAAGAACAAAGGTTTTCCTCGTTGCATGCCAACATCCTGCAACAAAGTGGAAATAATCAATGAACAACAATAAATTTCTCAGACCATAAGAACCAACAGAAATGAAGTAATTATAATTCGTTCAAAACTATCACTTAGGACATATCATATATACAACAAATCAGGCATCAGTTGAGAGTAGGATTTTGTTGTTTTCAAGAGTTCGCACAAATTCATAAGATCACCTTCAAATAAAGCAAACATATACTGAAAATATTAAATGCATTATTTGAGCTGAATGTAAGAATATAGGAACCCTATCATTAAATAGAAAAAACTATGAAGTTGACGCACGCATATGAAACAATCTGTAGTTCTAGGATATTTAAGTCATCATACGCTCAAATGTTGATCAAATTCGAGACCTCCCAAGCATTCCAAATAAACTTTGCAATTTAAAATAAAACTCACTTTCACGATTATAAAAATAAAATAAAATAATTCAACAATTTTTAAACAAAAACTTATTTCAATAATTACATTATTGACTTAATTAGTATAAACTACAGCTATTCTGAGTTATGGACTACTCATGAATTCTTAAATACTAAATTCCAATTTTTGTTATGAGTTACAAAGCACTTAAATGCATAATACATTAAAAAAGAGTAAGAGGAAGGGTTGCCATTGGCTCATAGTGGAGACGGTAGTGAATAAGAATTTTCTAAAGTCAAATAATTCACATACATTTTTTTTTGGAAAACTGTTGGTATATTAGAAAGCAAAAAGGTCTTACAAGCATCTCTTGAGCACCTTATTAAATTAAGGTTAAATTGGAAGATTAAATACCTCTTCCCCAAAAGCATCTAAATAAGGAGATAGCCAAACAGCTAGCCTTGAAGATCGCTGAAGTAAAACTGAAGTTTCCTGTAATGAAAAAAACAAAAAATATTCACAATAAAATTCTATTGGGAAAGAAAATCTGATCCAATAAACACCTTTGCGATTTAGACATACCCGAATCAACAAAAACACGCCAATGCCAGCACCACAAGATGCTGCATGGTTTAAGCATCTACTTGGCCTTTAGAGAAAAAAATAAAAAATGAATTTGCATGATTATGGAAGAATGTCAATTACAATAAACAAGATAAGTTGAGCAAACCCAGAATTCAGACCTGTAACAGGAATTCCAGGATGGACAACATAATTGTCCACAGAGCAAGCATAGAGCAGGTTTCTTAGGAACAGATTTGCAGATAGGACACTGAAGTTTAACATACCTAACAACATAGTTAACAATGGAGTGAGTACCATTAAAACAAAAACTTGAACTGATACAAAAAAAGATAAATACAGTAAACCTCTGCAAAAGATCTTGGTAGATCCGAGGAATCTCCATCAACTTAAATGGTACAGCAGGTGTACAATATAATATACCACCACATTTATTAGACCTTAATTCATCATTAAAGTGTTTGCACCATTTCAATGCTAGGGAATGTACGACTTCATCCTTAAGAACTGCTTCAAAAGATGAAACAAGAAATAAATCCTCCAACTCCCCTATTCCGTCAAGCTCCATTCTCAAGTAATCAGCACTGTCAACCTCCGATGCATCTGTCTTTGCATGACGATTTAATATTTTCCAGATATTGGATTGATCAAATATGGGTGCTGTCACAGATGATTGTAGTAGCTTCCACAGTAATGCACACCTTCTAAGATAAGGAAATGTTAATCTACGAATCATTTCTTTTGGATGATAGAAAGGATCAATATAGTTTGAAACAAAGTATTTTTTCACTGGTGAAGATTCTCCCATCACTTTGCACAAACCACAGAGAGGCGAATCACTGAAAAGGGACTCATCAATAAAATCTTTGCTATAGCATGCAATGAGCGACTGCAGCATAGATGCAAAATAAAAAAACAAAATAAATAAAAAATAAGCATTTGTAAATGATTTCTGATTCAACATATTTAAATAGCTATAGAAGTACCTGAATAACAGACACGGTGTAGAATAAATGAATGAGAGGCATGAGGAATTCACTGGATTGCATAAATGGAAATGGAAGACAGAAGAGAACCAACGTTAATGAAGAAAATGGATCATGAGCAAGGATTGGATCAGTAACTCTCTTCCAAAATTGAATATCTGAAAAGGATTCTCCACTTTCAGAATGCTCCAATTTTGTTGACCCTGTAATGAAAGGAGAAAAAAATACGATTGTTTCAACATGATATAATTTTATTGCTGAAGTAAAATTTTCACCAAAATCAACATAATACTTGTGACATGTCACAATTAAACAATGTTATACAATCATTTCATAGATTACCACTTCAATTGATTAATAAAGCATTAAGCACTTAAAAATAGAAAACTCTCCAAATAGCTACTAGAATATATTGAGAAACAGTATAAGATAAGAACAATGCCCTTCATGAGGAGCTTAATATGTGGAACACTCACTATTGCATTTCTTATATTAAACTAAAAAAAAAAATTCTGAGAAACTACACCTTTTAGCTTGTCTGAATTTGACAAAATGATATCCTCTGACATACCAAAACAAATAGACCTTGCCAAAATTTGAATTCCTCTAAACCTATGGAGCATAACAATCAAACTCGAACTACAAGTGTTTTTAGCAACATGCAGTAGCAAATTCAATATAAATCCATCAGGAGAATGAAGTTCATTGTATAAAGCTTCCAAGTTAAAATTAGAAGGTGATGCTCTCAGCCTCCCACGAGCAGCAATTTCTGCTGATACTAGGGAATACCTGAGAGTGTCCCATAACATAAATAATTGGCTGAGACTATCAGGCTCCAAAGCTGGTTCAATAGAGTTTTTCAGTTTTCCGGAAGACATTTTTAGAAATCCCCCTTGCCCCAACTTTTTTTCTGCAATTTGAAGAAGAGATAATGCTAGAGGAAGTTGGAAGGTGCTATTCACTTGAGCAAATTTTGGAGACACTTTCATATGTTTCCTAAGTTTATTTGCATTGGTTGGCAAAGCAGGAAGAACAGAATTTGCAATTCTTCCGCATAACGGGCAAAGCAGTTCCCCCTAGATATACAACATATTGAAAGCATGCAAAGAAAAAACTTACAATTAAAAAAAGATAATGCGACTGAATTGAAATCTGGCAGTTAAATGATGAAAATATTAAATATCGCACCAGATTTGGATCAATAATGTGCCCTCCTTTAAATCCCGACCTGCTAATGCTCCTGAAATCAAGGTTATTACATAAAACAATAAATAAACGTTCCAAAGTAAAGAATGAACTACTTCCCAATTAGTGAAATACAACAAACATATATTATGATAAAAGCATCACAGCAGATGAAGAGGTAATTAAAATGATCAATAACCCAAAGCAACCCTTCCAGTTTGTCCCATAAAGGGCCATCATACTTTTAATAAGAAAACTCAATTTTGCTTCAATAATGCATCTCATATAATTTAGAGTTTACAACTCACAAAAACTACACAATAATTCATGCATCATCGAATAATACCTTTTTAAGGTTTTTCTCACAGGAAAAAAATAAATGTGCACATTATTAATGCCCAAACTTGGTCTAAAATTCCATTATAAATGAAAATAAACCATATATCCCGATAATAGATCATTAAATATAAATCTTCAAGACTGAATTTTAGGGGAATCATTAAATTTAATTAGAAATGGTTTAACATGAGTTAAGACATGAAGCACTAGTTTCATACTCCAAAAGAGTGAATAATGTACAAAGCCTAGCATTCTTGTACTGCAGAAGCCAAACATTGCTGGAAAGTAATAACCACAACAATACATCTCGGCCCATCATCAAATTCTGATTTAATCAGGGCTACAAGTTGTTCTCACCACATCTATATGTTATGTATTCATGTCATCCCAAATGCAACAAGAAAAACAGTTTCCTTCTCATGTGATATATTCATCTCTCCCTTTCTTGCTCTATCTCTTTCTATATAGTATCAGAGCATTCTTGTTCACACATCCTCAACCTCCACTCCTCCAACCTTCCCAGAAAACCTTCGAATCTCAGCCGAGTCCACACCTCCTCTAGCCTCTCAAGAACAACCCCCACGTCAAGAAACAGCCCACCCCACCCAGCTACCTCTGCCTTTTTCTACCTTACTTCTGCACCTCATCAAGAACCCCACCTTCCTCTTCTCTATCTCTTCAAGAAGCACATAGCCAAAACCTACCATCCTCCAAGAAGCCCATCTCTCAATCAAGAACTACCAAGATTCATCATCCATGGAATCTACAAACAACAGCACGAGCTTTCAAAATATCCTTAAATTCTTGATGTCCAACATCTAAAACATGATACACTCTCCTCTCATATCTAAAACTAACCCATATACTCCAGCAATTCAAAGCCAATAACTTATAAGGACACCTTGATGGGGCCAACCCTCAACCCCAATTACTTCTCTTAGATCTCAACTGACAAGAACTTGATTGCTGCCCTCTACTCCACTATATCTCCCTCTATTCTCCCATATATCTTGGAGGACGATTCTTGCATCGACTTATGGCACATTCTTGAAAATAAACTCCAATCCACCAATCGCTCTAGTCATTCAACTCCACAACATATCACTAAAAGAAAGATCCATGTACGAATACCTATGACAAGATAGCAGCAACCGGCTCAAAGATCGACAACGAAGACGTCATACTATACACTCTAAACGGTCTCCCACCCACCTATCAAGCATTCAAAACAGAAATACAAACAACCTCAAACCAATCAACCTAGACGATCTCTACTCCATTCTATGCAGCGAAGAGATCAACGTGCAACAAGTTTTCCACAAAAACTTCAGCTACAAAATCAGCCTTCCATCAACCAAAACCCCATGTCACTCTACAACAACAAAAACAACAACAGTGGAAGGGACTGCACATCTATGGCATCTAAAGGCAGAGGCCGATCCCTGCATCCATCAACACAAAAATCTAAGATCCTCAATCATAGAATGTCAAATCTGTAATAAGCCAAGTAACTCAGTCAAGAACTGTCAGCATTAAATGGATCATAACTACAACAACATTCCAAATCAGATTTCCCATCACCCCACCGCTCTTCGTACCGACGGCTTAGGTACTCACAATTGGTACCTTGACTCTGAAGCCTCGAGCCATATCACTAACGACATCAGAAATCTCTTCATAGCCGATACGTACCAAGGCTCTGACCAAGACACTGTGCGCAATGGTCAAACACTCCAAATCTCCAATACGGGCAATGGTATTCTACCCACACTCATTGTAAGTTTCTAGTAAACAAAATTATCTACGTTCCTCAATATCAAAACAATCTTCTTTCTATATACAAACTAACAACTGACAATTCCTGCACCATCACCTTTGATCCAACCAAATTCATTATATAGGATAACCACTCGAAAGCTCCTCTCCTTAAAGGTCATTGCATCAACGGGCTCTACACCATTCACCGTCTCTACAACCTCCATCTCCCAAGCTCATCTTAAAATCTTAAAGAAAATCGGAAGCTCCTCCATGGCACCATCATCTAGCACATCCAAACCAAGAAGTTCATCACCTTCTTACAAAGCAACAACCGTCCATCAACAACAGCAGCTCCACATGCTGATATCACCTCCAAACACCAAATTTACCTTTTCCTACTCAATCTTCTAGAACTTACAATGTATTCGAATGTATTCATATCGATGTATGGTTCGATCCCCATAATTTCAAAAAAAGGATACAAATTCTACATGATTTTCGTGGATTATTGTTCTCGCTATTCATGGCTTTACCCACTAAAATAAAAATCTAAAACACTACAAACATTCAAACACCTCTACAAATACATTGAATGCCAATTCAACAAATGCATCAAAATCCTCCAATCAGATAGAGGAGAAGACAGCTCCAACCATTACGATAATCTCCTCAAGAATCTTGGCATCCACCACCAAATTTCATGCCCATATACTCTTCAACAAAACATAGTGGAGCGCAGACACCGACACATATTAGAAACCACCGGTGTACTCCTACAAACCACCAATCTACTTGAAAAATTTGTCCTCAAGATACTCGCGCCTCAACCTATCTCATTAACTAACTACCCTCTCCAAACACCAATAGTATCTCACCCTTTCAGCTCATATATAACACCCAACCAAACTATAACAATTTAAAAGTCTTTGGGTGCCTCCTTCCCCAAACAAAAACATCCAAACCGAAACCGAAATCTCTCCCTGCATCTTCCTTGACTACTCTCCAAACCATAAAAGCTATATATGCTATTATCCCAAAATCTCGACCACTTTAATCTACCATCAAGTCCAATTCATAGAAAAGCCCCTACTCCAGCCCCTATCTCATCCAAAACAGCAACATTAACCTCATCTCCAAAATTCACATCACACCACTCACCTTTGTACCAATCTGTGAAGGCCCGACGCCGATTCGGCAAAAACCGTTCTGGCATCGGGTGACTACTCACCGCAGGATCATATCGAGCAATTTGAGAGGAAAAGAATACGCATATAAAAGTAAAAGATATTTTTCATTGATAAAAAATTCTTATTACAAGATCCTTCATCGTACAAAACAAAGAAACAAAATAAACAATTCAATGCCGCGTTGATCCATTTGAAAATTAGGGTTCTTGTTTAACCTCTTCCAGGAGCACCTGACCTGGTATTGTACAGAAAATAATATCGGAATTATAATTCCCAGTAATTAAAGAATAATTTAAGTACAGCAGTATACAACAACAAATTACTTTATAAAGGTGTGATTAGCGAAAGGTGAAAATAACATGCAGAATAGGTAAGACAACTGCGCAAAATAAGCAAGCAAATTCCTGCAACAAGTAGTTATCACAAAATAACGGTTACTGATGTCATTTTTCAGTAACCAACCCCGAATGCTACTGATGTCATTTTTCCAGTAACAACCCCGAAGGTTATTGATGTCATTTTCCAATAACAACCCCGAATATTGCTAATGTCATTTTTCCAGCAACAACCCCGAATGTTACTGATGTTATTTTCCAGTAACAACCCCGAATGATACCGATGTCATTTTTCGGTAACAACCCCGAATGATATTACGTTGGTTCCGGACAACCAACCAAGCTTCAAATGGATTCGGCTCAAAGCAAATAAGCGAAGCATAACAGTAATAGAAAAAAGCAAGATGTAATACAAGTAATATACTGGATACCTTTAGTCTTTAAGTTCAGAAGTTCAACAGCTCGAATGAGTGATAGTTCGCTCAATCTACATTTGGGTTTGGATACTTTTAAGTTAGCTTTTTAATCAAATGATTTAGGAGCTTAATTTTTCATTTTGTTCTTCTTCCGCTTTTGAAGTTTGATTTATTTAAGCTGCTATTAAGCAGTTAAAATTATTAAAGTGTCTTAATATTATGATCATAATAATGTATGACGAAAAAGTCAGAATAAAGATGATGGAATTGGTAATTTAGGAAATAATAGTTATTTATAACAATTGAATCATTCTCATTATTAAATAATGAGAATAATTCTATTGTGAATGACTAATTATAAACTTGATAGTTATAAAGAGAGTAACAAGATTTAGAGAAAACAAATGTGTTTTTCCAATTTCCTCCTCTTACTTTAGAATTAGGATCGCTGGAACACGAAGAGAAGCTAGAACGGGTGGCTGAGGGCTGCTGAAGCTGCTGTGGGGACTGCCGGGGGCTGCCAGGCTGCCGAAAGTTGCTGGAAGGTACTGTCGGGGGCTGCCGGAAGGAGGCTGGAACTGCTGAGGAGGGGCTGGCCGGCTGTTTGGAGGGAGATGGGGGCTGCTGGTAGGCTGGCCGGCTGCAGAAAGGGAGGGGGGCTGGCTGAGGGGGGCTGGTTGAGAGGGCCTAATTTGCAAAATAACGACTTTGAGTTGTTACACAACCTCTGCTATATCATCGTAAAAACCACTTCCTAAACCAACCTCACAAATGCCTCTATACCAACAAAACACCTACACCAGCTCATTCACCTATAACATCCCCAAACAGAACTCACCCAACCAAAATTTCTAACCACCTATTACCACATAAAACCATTCCCACAAACCTAATCCCGCAAACCCATTCCCACAGCCAAACCAAAACACCACCGCCACCCACCCATACAACGCAAACACGCCTAAAAATAGGAACCATACAACCCAATTCCCTTGTCAACCTATTCCACAACAAACCAGCACAATAAGAACCAATCTCATACAAAGCATCAACCACCCTAAAACATTGGCAACTAGTTCTGGCTGATGAACATAAAGCACTATTGGATCAACACACCTGGACATTGGTTCCTTCTTAACCTCATCAAAATGTTCTCGGATGCAAATGGACATACCACACCAAACTCAACAATGATAGCACAACGGCTTGCTACAAGCCTCGACTTATAGCTTAAGGATTCAAACAAAGCTATGGTACAGAATACCTTGAAACATTCAGCCAAGTAGCAAAAAAGGCAATCATTAGGGTCCTACCACCATAGAAATTCACTACAACTGGATGGTTGTTCTAATAGATGTATTAAATGCATTTCTCCATGAAAAACTCATCGAAACAGTCTACATGCATCAACCAAATGGATTTGAAAACCTCAAGTTTTCCAACCATATCTGCCTACTCAAGAAAGTCATCTACGGCCTTAAACAATCGCCACATTAATTGTACTTCACCCTCACAGACTTTCTCCACAACAAGGGCTTATGTAGAAGCTCAATAAATCCATCTCTACTTATTGCTGACAACACTAGAGATCAGATATACCTTCTAGTTTACATGGGAAACACCCCTCATCACAGGACCGAACAAAGCTGTCCTCACAACCCTCATAGCCACTCTCACACAATAATTTCAAAGGAAACATTTAGGAACACCTACCACCCTTCTTGGCATCTCTCACGCAGTTCAAAACAGATCTCATGCTCTCTTAAACTACATATGCATCCAACATTCTCCAGAATTCAAGAATGGCACAATGCAATCCGTCTCCTACAATTATCACCAGCTACAATAGAACAACCCCTCCCTCAGCTCCATTACCACGAACATTATATGGCTCTGCCGCCTTCTTCAGAAATTCAGCCGACCCACACCGCTCCATTGTGACAATCTATCAACTATCGCTCTAGCCAAGAACACAACATTCCATGCAAGAACCAAATATGTTGAAGTTGACCATCATTTCATTTGAAATAGCATTTCAAAGAAGGAAATAGAACTCCCCTACATCCCCATAGAAGCTCAAACCGCATACACACTCACCAAACCACATCCAATGGCTCGTTAACACTCACTCAGAAATAAACTCACCATCAATATACCGATGATGATTTTGCGAGAGGATAATAACCACCACAAAACATCTCAGCCTATCATCAAAACCTGATTTAATCAGGGCTTCTTATTAAAATTTTACGCACGCGCGCGCGTGCATAAAAGTTTAATAAGAAACCGAAGCTACCCATGTAAGAACCCATTAAAATTATTCAAGTTGCCTAACGTACGCGCACCAAAGTAAATAATTTAGTATTAAAGCATTTCAAATAAAAAAAAATCTAGAGATCAACTCAAAAAATTCCGCAACTCCCTATGCCTTCGCAAAAAAGAAAAGAACCAAATTGTCATAAGCACTTGATCAATCAAATTACTGTCCAACAAATCAAAATTATTTACAAGCATAAATGTGTTAAGCATTAAAAACCTCAAAATTTCCTTAATCCAATAAAATTCCACAAGTCCTAACTTAGCATTGGCCATAGATATATGACCTGGCACTTCGGCTCCCTACTTTAAAAAAAAAAAAATCCTTCATCAATCTTCTTTAACATCATTTTTATTATGAAGAATGACAAAAGTACTTAGAAAAGAAAGAGAATGTATGAATGAAATTATAAAACATTAATTGAACCAAAAAGGGACAAGTTTTAAACTATCATTTTAAAAAATTTATTATAAAATTTTTTAAATAAGCCAACTCAAGATCTAATGAGTATAACCAAGATTAACAAAGGTTTAGTTCAAGTTGCTCATGAGTAGGTTTGAATACCTAAAAAATTTAAATAAATTTACAAATAAGATTTAAAAATTGATATATTTTAAAGTGTATTATACTTTAAAATATACAACGAGCAAGTTCATGAGCTAATGAATTAAGGCAAGCTCAAACATAGCTTGTTAGTTCATTAAGGTTATGAGCCATTTGCTGAGCTGAACGCAAGCAACATACAAGTCAACTGATTGACATTGTCCCTGCTACTATTATTTTTTTGTTAGTCATTTAAATTGAGCTGAATAGCTATGCGTCCATGACAACCACAAAAAACGCATTACAGGTAAAATGCAGTTGCAGCAGTTTTGGTAACTGCCATAATATGAAATCTACAGTGGCGTTATAATCATCATACGGACAAAACATACCTTTGTTTTAACGATACTAAATATCTTTCATGGCAGTCCTGATGCACAGCATGCCCACAAGAGGAAATGTGAATACCATCACAATCTTTTTGACCAATTCCATTAACTCTGGTAATTGTGGCTTTAAATTTTGAAGAAAATTGATTTTGAAGATGTAAACCACCGTTCAAGAAATTGTTGTGTTGTCTAATAGTTTCTCTTGATAGACTGGAAACATATTCCTGCATCACAGAATCAAAGTCTTTGTTTAAATTTGAATCTGCAGTAGAGGCTGTTGAACAGTTTTGTTCACCCCTTGCAGAACATGAACAAGTCTGGAATTCTTTTACATCTTCTACTATAGAGCGAAAAAGATCATCTTCCATAGTCTCAAGGTAAAAAGAGTCACATTCAACACTATGAGAAAGCTTAGGTCGTTGGACGCTTCTAATACCAGGAATTCCCTCTCTAATGAAATCAAAAAGTGTATCAACATCTGCAGGCCCATTCTGATTAGTTTCAGAACCTGTAATCTGGACTAACTGAGGTGAACTGGTTTTTACAGTAGCAGTTGAATCGATCAACTTTAGCTTTCCAGCCGAGCTGACGCCCTTGTGTGACTGCCCTGCATTTTCCCATGCCGGAGGTCCTTGGTCTACAAAGCTAACTAGCCTAGACTTCTGCAATAAAAAATCTTTAGCCAACACAAAATTTTTCAAAATGCATGTAGTACGATTATTTAAATTTGACGAACGGTGCTAACAAATTTAGTAAGAGAAAATCATCAAGCGCAATAAAGTAAAATCTAAGCGGATTTTACGTTTTCTGATATGACAACTATGATTTCTATAGTCGGCAAAAGAACAATGCTGAGATTGATTTTAATATGGATAACAAACAATATGAAAAGCTTTTGTCGCAACTGATGAATCCCCATCCAAAATTAAGATTTGCTTGTCCTCAGTTTAATATTCAAACCATTTTTACAGCATGCTTTTTTATCTTTAATCTTAACATGAACTTCATATTTTTACCATCATGCATCTTTATTATTAGGTACTCCCCATTTTAATTCTTCAAGAAAATTGCTTGCTATATTGTGAATATAACTAAAAATTAAATTTCACATAAAATTGACTTCACTCTTAAAATCCTACTGTTCAAATTTTAAAACTTCACATTAAAAATATATAGTACCCTTCTTAAAATTCTATCATCTAATTTTTTGATATAATATAGATTTAATATTACTTTTATTATCATTTATTTCTAAATCCAAAACAAATAAATAATGGGGATTGTCAAACAATCACTTGGAATAATCTTACAATCCTTACAAAATAAAATATAATATTCCTTTAATAGGTTGTTTAGCATGAGGTAAAAGTAAAGTAAAATTTTTTCGAGAAAACTTAGATTACTGGCATTTGGTACGATGTAAAATGAGTGAAAAATCTTTATACTGTATTTTGATTTTTTATTAATATATAGGAAGCAAGTAAATGAATTACGCTTGAATTGGGCAAATATGGAGATTATTATGCAAAGGAAATCACACAATGGAAGAATCACGAGCGAAAGTTCATTCGTTCGAACAGAAATTTCATTCATTCTAACAAAAGCCATTGTTAGTGTGTTTGAATGGAAGCTTTTGTTCGAACAACCAGACACCTAAACCCTAACGAATGTTGTTCGTCCACAATTTTGTCGTTCAGCGTTGATATACAAGAAATCGATTTCGAACGAAATCGATCAATTTCTCGATTTTGAAATCAATTTTGAATGAAATCAACCCTAAAAGAATTGAAGAAAAAATTGAGGGGGCAATTTTACCTCCCAATTTACTCAAAACACCACTCACAAATTACTTCATTTTACACTAAAAAAAATTAAATTTCTTGTAAAACTACCAAACAGTAATAAATAAATCTTATTATATTGTAATCAAATTTCACTGTAACCAGATCAAATTTTCTCATGCCAAATAGTCCCTAAGAGAAAATAATCATACAAAATTTTAGAAGTTCTATTTTTATAAGTGATAATATATTTCTCATTTCTCTTAAAGTATTAGCAATCATACAATCACAAGCTAAAGCAAATCTCAAAATCATTCATTCTTTTCCATTAATCTCTCCAAAACCAAAATCACCATGAATACTATTAAATTCTTTAATTACACTTCCAACATGTCTTTAAATTTACTCCTAAGATAGACGATTCAGCAGATTGAGGAAAGTTATCTTATTATCTTTTGACGACTATTTAAAAAGTAAGAATTACTTGAACCTACTAATTCTGATCATACTAAAATTTTTCTTTTATACAAAAATAATTTTATTTGAGGGGCATAAACAGTTACAACATTAAAAGTTATCAATATTATATGTTTTAAAGATATAATTTAATCTCTCAACTTCTTAACTTCCACTACATTATTCCTTAAATTCTTAATCCAGAATGATACATCATTCCTATGAATAATGTACAAAGTATCAAAGTTTAAAGCCTAAATAATAAATATCTTTTGCTCTCTCTCTTAACTTCCACTACATAATTTATTAACTCTTTTATTTATTATAATATTAACTAACTCAAAAAGATTGCTAGTACGAGTGTCAAAATTCCAACTACCTAATCTTAATTTAGAAAAAAAATTAGCTTTTTTACCCACATTCATCCATAGTACGAGAGCCCTTGCTTAGTTGACACTACACTCGAGCATTGATGAAGCTGCATAGGTACACTTTTCACTACATTTAGGCAATGCAATGCATCACTTCCATGGGACATTCTAGCTATAGCACAATTAATTAAAAGTTTCATGCCATAATAGGATTCAACAAACTTTTATGTTGGTTGTCAACTACTCAACGCAACTATTCTCCTTTCACATTCAAGATATGAGACCCGATAACGGCGGAGTTAAAATCATGAGACTCAAAAATTGTAAGCCTTTTATCAACACACGTTTTAAACTTAAGGGTGGATTTATTTAGACGTTAGCATTGCTCTTGATAATATAAAGGGAAAATTTTGACAAAGATAAAATAACTAAACATAAAATGAGATTACTCTTGTACCACGTGTTTGGTTCAGTGAGAATTCAAATTAAACATAAATTAACATGGGTAAAATAGGCCGATGGTATTAAGAATGCATCATAAAAGATTTAAGGTGACCTAAAAACTAAATATAAAATAATGAATACAAAAATATGGCATTAACAAATGAAAAGAATTATACTGGTAAGAATGGCAAGTGCTGACACAAAAAAAAACATTAAATTTTAGCAACTTTGCTCCACAAATACAATTCAAAGCTTTTTTACAACAAATGAATGATGAGTTATGAATAAGGTACAAATCTCTCTGTCCATCAATAGTTGTGAAGTTCATTGATTTCTTGTGTTAAGCTTAAAGAATTGCCAAAATTGTACATGCTCAATTTAGTTATCACTACTTTTCATTCATAACAATTTCATAAGCTCATTTTTTTTTCTCCTAATATTTATTCTCAACACATTCTTTCCACACTAATCCATGATCTTACACAACAAAGACTCATAATCTATCTGCATTTTTAACTTCCATTTAAAACTTACAAGTGATTTGATAAAGTGCAATGGAATAGAACAGTGGATATAAGATTGGAAAATACAGCAAAGTGTTCATACAAAGATATTTCACCAACGTTCCGAAGATAATAAACTTATCATAAATACTTCCCCCTCCATTCTCCCACATGCCCTAATCCCCACACAATCCATACGGCTCCTACAGTTCCTACTATATCTACGTTCTACCAATAGATATTCTCATAAACATCCACCATGCAGAGGTTATAATATTACCGCTTTGCTTACCAATCAAACTGAATTGCAAACCTTAAGAAATATGATTTGTTTCAATTGCATAGAAAATAAACACTTTTTAAGTTCTACTAGAAATGTTATACTAAGTCACGACTTGGCCGCTAAGAAGATCGGATGGCAGGTAACTAGGAATTCATAACATATATATTATCTTAATAAAAAAACTAATAACTCTACAAAGCAAATAAAAACATAACATATATAATAAACAAAACTAACAACTCATCCAAAAAGCATTTTCATACAAAAAGAGTACCACAAAATAAGAAAGGAAAATACAAAACAAGCAACTGCACCAACAGAAAGAAATATTTTTATAGTGATAGACTTCATCAATTTGCCCTTTAGACATGAGTTCTATATCTTGAAAAAAGTAGAGTAATATAAGTGGGTTACATTGTAACTTTATGAGTATATATAAGTTCCTTATCTTGATAACATGAAGGAAAAAATACAAAAAAGCACACATAATAAAGATATTCTCTTGATAATCTATCATAAATTTTTTCAAGATCAATAAATATAAAATGAAGATTTTTTCTCTCTAAATTTCTCCATCAAATTTCTTAATACATATATGACTTTCAAGGTAGATCTACCTAGCATTAAACCAAATTGAATTTGAGAAATGCAAGTATCCCTTCATAACATGTATTCAATTACTGTGATGACCCATGTTAGGTTGGTAACAACCAAACTAACATTGGATACATCTTTCCGCAAGATCATATTAGTGTTTAGGGTTTAGGGTGAAGTAAAATAGCAATAAAATAAACATCCAGAGCCATTCAAGTATAAAGAACTAATATTCATTCAATTTAAAGTAAATAGCATCCAGAAGTTAACACATAATTGTCATTATACAAACATTAAAATTCCCTCAAAGGGTAAATAAAATAAAATTTTCACGCCAAGTCTCTTCTAACGACTTTAAACTAAATCGGGCTCTTCCCGCTGTATCTGATCTGACATTATAAAAATAATGCCTTAGTGCACATTCTAAATACAAAGGATATTAAAAATATACTTTAAGCAAAAGCGGAAGGTAAAAATGATAATAATTGCAGGAAAATATAATTTATTGCAAATAAAAGATAATCATGTCTCCTACAAAATAAATGTTCTTTTGTCACATGTCAAATTTTCAAACGAAAAAGCAATAATCGTATAAAAATTCATGTTTATGTTCATGATATTATGAAGCAACATTAGCAGTTCTGATGGGCAAAACTAGAACCATGAGGATGGGTTCATATGCATTTAAGCATAACCTTCACCTAGGCCCCCTTAAAGGCTCCAGGTGGTAATAAACATGCATTTAAGCATAACCTTCACCTGGGCCCCCTCAAAGGCTCTAGATGGCACCCTTGTAGCTCCCGAGGACTAGCCCCATCCCTAACCTATTCATGCTCCATTTCCAGACCCATTTTGCAATATTTACAAGATACATAAACATCATTTTGTTTCTCTTACATCATTAGTAGTAAGAATAACACATTAAGTAGCAATACAAAATAAGCTCAAAACGATGCTTAATCAGCAAATGAAAGTAAAAAGCATAAAAATGATATCCAGTGTACCTTTTGTGTTTAACTTAACAAGACAATTCACTCACAATTTTGATGTGTCTACAAAAGTTATAATTGGAATTCTATTAAACTTTGTAAGTTCTTGCTTGCTCTATGAATGCTTAATCTTTTTTTATTCCTAAGCTTTTGGTTAATTATGAACCTTGTGGTTCTTTGTTCTGCATATATATTATCTTTAGTTAAAAGATTATATGAGTTGACTAGGAATCATGTAGAATAAATCAGTATTAAAATTCGTGTATTCTTAAATCTTAAATGAGCTTTCTCTATAAGTTAGAAATGCAGCATATGTTATTCTGAAGTATTTTCTAATAGCATTGAAACCTTCACATACCAAATTGCATACATATTGCATATTACAAATGGAAAATCCTTGATTTCATCATTAATAATAGAGTATAGAGTTAATGAAATAGTATATCAAATTATAAATTTCTAACTTACGAATTTGATGCTATGCTAAAATACTTGCACCTTATTATTGAACAAGCTTTGACTCAAAGCAATCAGTCTCTCAATCTCCTAACTATTAAAAACTCCAAAGTTACATCAAAATAATAAATTAACTGTAATTGGATCCCAAAACTCAAACTAATAATTGAAACTTATCCAAATATTCAAAAATAAATTTTATTTTAATTCTTAAAAAGTTATATATATATATATGTATTTATATAAAATAAATAAGGAAATAAAGTGATTTTGATACTTTTAAGTATTTTTGGATAGTCCAAAGATTTATAATAATAGCTAACCACCCTAATTAGACAAGAACACAACACTCCAAGTTCTTGAGTGCAGATTTGAAATTTATAAAATTTTTCTTAATTAAAATATTTTGGCTTTGATTTGGAGTACTGTTCACTATAATAAATGATTTCCTATTTATCACTGCAATATGCTTCTACCTATTAAAAGAATCGGACAGATGAGAGGAGGGATCGTACCTTACTCTCGATCGAATGCACAACATCGGCACCGAATCGAGCGAAAGAGGAGAGGAAGGATCGGTGCACAGACGGAGGGATCGAGCGAGGGGGATCGTGCGAGTGCGCAGGGGTGTCGACCGTGCTCCCGTCAGCTCTTGTGCTGGTCGCGCAAAACGTTGCTGCCGATGCGTCTCGCCGTTGGCTCAGGTATGCTCCTACAGCTCAAGCGGATGAGAAGAGGAAGGAGTCGAGAGAAAGCAGTGAAGAATTGAGTGGTATGCGCACGATTAAACAGGGTGTGCGTGCGTAAAGCACACCCGTTTCCTTCAGCTGGAAGGACGCCTCGCATGGATCACGGGAATTAGCGGACTAAAACGAAAATGATGCGTTTATGGGAGCCAAAGGAATCGAGCGGCCCCTAAAGCCAATGAAGTGTGCGGTTCAATTTTCATTTCTTTCCTAATGGAACCGTCAACCTTAATCATCGCCGGTTTTTTTGAGGTTCTCGTTCCCTTTTCATACTTAATGTCAATTTCAAGTTTCTTATTTCAGCTTTAACGAATTTAAATACTTTCCAAATTAAGGACTGTAACTGAAAACCAAAATTTAGCGGGAGTTTAAACTGAAAACTGAAATTTGCGGGAGAATTGACGAAGTCTAAATATTGCGGGAAATTAACATTTACCTTATAAATGACCTAGGGTCATTACAATTACTCTCTCCAAAAATTTCAACATATGACATTAACTAGATTCCTCTATATTTGCACAGTCTCGAGCATCATCAATATTCTTATAGATATGTATAATAATACTCTATCTCCACACATCTGGTATCTTTTGTCTTCAAAATAACATTAAATAACTTGATAATCCAAGAAATTCCTCTTTTATGCTTTTCATCCTCTTTAAAACATGTATTCAATTACTTTCTCCAAAAATTTCAACATATGACAATAACTAGATTCTATAATTTGCAGTCTCGAGCATCACCAATATTCTTATAAATAGGTATAATAATACTCTATCCCCACTCATCTGGTATCATTTGTCTTCAAAATAATATTAAATAACTTGATAATTCAAAAAATTCCTCTTTTATGCTCTTCATCCTCTTTAAAGCATGTATTCAATTACTTTCTCAAAAAATTTCAACATATGACATTAACTAGATTATATAATTTGCACAGTCTCGAGCATCACCAATATTCTTATAAATAGGTATAATAATACTCTATCCCCACTCATCTGGTATCTTTTGTCTTCAAAATAACATTAAATAATTTAGTAATCCAAGAAATTCCTTCCTCACCCAAGTAATTTTTTACATCGATAGGAACACCATCTAATCCTACTTTTCTACTCTTCATCCTCTTTAAAGCATTCCAAAATTCAGATTTACTGACACATCAAATGAAAGTATAACTGATAATATTTTTATAAATATCAAGCTCACTGATAACAATTATATTGGTACAATTTTCATTAAAAATATAGTAAAATAATTCATCAATCTACATTAAATATCTTTATCATTAAATATCATCATCCTTGATATATTTTACATAGTGAAATCCTTGGTTACTTTCTCTTAATTTGATTAGCTTATAAAAGTGTCTCTCTACATCAACAACTTCTAATATATCATATAAATTCTCAAATAATGCACTGTTAATCACAAACTGCTATTTTAAATTCACGATAAACTAGTTATATTTTACTAATTCTCTTCAGGCTTTGTAACGACCCAAAGTCGTTATTCTGCAAATTAGGTCAAAATCCCGCCTTAGGAATCAGGATCCCTAGGGAATTTCAATTTAGGGCAAACAAAATTACCAATAGATAGAAGTAATTTTAAAATCAAAGTGCCCTAGTTTGAAAAAAAATCCGAAAGACGAAAGATTCCGTTCAATTTTCTAAAATTTTAAATTCTAAAAAGTCAAGAACATTGAATTGCGTGTCCAAACTCATCGTTTATAGTGTCGTTGTGTTAAGTATATTATTTAAAGGCTACTCGAAAAGTTTAACCAAATTCTGAGAGCTGGATTTATCGTGGATAATTTTCGAATTTTTAAACCTCAAAAATTAAAATAAAATAAAATATTGCTCCGAATCGAAAATTTTCGATGCGAGGGTGTTCGACATGTCGTAACACACCTCAGTGTCAAGTTTCACTGTATTTGGACGTCAAACGGAGGAAAAATGCGATTAATTTAAAGTTTAAAAATTTTCCATTTTTTTTCCTCTGTAATCCCCTAAAAACCTACGCCCCCCCTTAAATGATCGCATTCTGCGATCTTTCTTCAGCCAAATGGCGGAAGAAGCTTCCACGACCGATCCTCAGCCGACCCGCCTGCGATACGCAGGCTCTGTCTTGCGACAGAGCCTGCAAACTTCCGCCTGCCAGAAGGGAGCCCACCTGCGCCGTCTTTGGCACAGGGTGCGGTCGGCTCCCTCAGCCAAACTCCCCCAGCCTGCTGCCGAACCCCCCCCAGCCCTCTCCTTTATAAATAGAGGCCCCCCCACAACAGCCTTCTTCCTCATTCCAGCCAGCTCCCTCCCTTCTCAAGCAGCCATTCTCTCCTCCCAACTTCCGACAGCCTGCCAACAGCAGTCCAGCCCCCGGCAGCCAGCGCCAGCCCCTCCAGCCTCCTTCCGGCGGCCCGACAGTTCCTTCCAGCAGCTTCCGGCAGCCCCCGGCAGCCGACGACAATCCCCTTCAGCCAGCCAGCTCCCTCTCCGGCAGCTTCCAGCAGCCCCCGGCAGCTTCCAGCAGCCCCCGGCAGCTCCTGGCAGCCTCCGACAGCCAGCTAACAAGCCGCCAAACCACTCTGTAGCCGCTGCCAGCCAGCCTCTTGCCGTTGGCACCTCGGCCAGCCATCCGGCTACCCCGTTCCCAATCCTCCTTTATTTCCGGCAATTCTAAAAACTAAGGTATGAGGAGTGGAAATGGAGGAAATTGAAAAGGGCGCTTTCTTACTAACTTTATATGCGTTGTTATTAGTCATTCGCATTTTAATCATTCCCGTTAATTAATAATGGGAACAATTCAATATGCTATAAATAACTACTATTCCTATTTTAAGTATTCTTTTTGATCGTTACTCTTTTAAAAACAGTAACATTATGAAATACAGACTTAAATCATTATAAAGGAAAATGACAAAATAAAGAATAAATATAAAAATCATGAAATGTCGCATCACTTGTAAAAGAAACTAATTTAAATAAATATCGGGGACTTAAATGCAGATTGAGCGAATTGTCACTCATTTGAGCTATTGAACTGCTGAACTTAAAGACTAAAGATACCCAGTATATAACTTGCATTACATATTGCATTTTTTTATTACTGCCATGCTTCGCGCATTTGCTTTGAGCCAAATTCCATTTGAAGCTTGGTTGGTTGTCCGGAACTAACGTAATATCATTCGGGGTTGTTACTGGAAAATATCATCAGTATCATTCGGGGATGTTACTGGAAAAAATGACATTAATAACATTCGGGGTTGTTATTGGAAAATGACATCAATAACATTCGAGGTTGTTATTGGAAAATGACATCAACAACATTCGAGATTGTTACTGGAAAAATGATATCAGTAGCATTCGGGGTTAGTTACTGTAAAATGACATCAGTAACCTTTATTTTGTGATAAATACTTGTTGCAGGAATTTGCTTACTTATTTGCACGGTTGCCTTACCTATTCTGCATTTTTACCTTACTTCCGCTCATCACACCTTTATAAAGTAATTTGTTATTGTGTACTGCTGTACTTAGAGTATTATCTAATTACTGGGAATACCAATCCCGATATTACTTTCTGTACAATACCAGGTCAGGTGCTCCTAGAAGAGGTTAAACAAGAACCCTAATTTTCAAATGCATCGACGACAGCGCTGAATTGCTTATTTTGTTTCTTTTGTTTTGTACGATGAAGGATCTTGTAATAAGAATTTTGATAAATGAAAAATATCTTTTACTTTTATATGTGTATTCTATTTCTCTCAAATTGCTCGATATGAACCTGTGGTGAGCAGTCACCCGATATTAGAACGGTTTTTGCCAAACCGGCATCGGGCCGTCACAGTCTTACTTTTAAACGATTATTTGTACCACGTACTTTTATTTTTAATCTTAATATGAATATCACATTTCCACTACCATGCACTTTATTATTCAGTACTCGCCCTTTTGATTCACCAAATAAACTCTTAACTACATATTATGAATACAACAAACTGAATTTCATCCCCAAAATTCCACTGTCCAAGTTTTAAAAATAACTTTTGAAAATATCTATATTACCCCTTCTTAATATTTTACCATCTAGTTCTATGACATTTTAGATTTACTATTACTTTCATTACACCCTTATTTTAAAATAAAAATAGTGGTCAAACAATCACTTAGAACAATTTTACAATCTTTAAAATAAACAATCTGTTTTCTTTAAGAGAATAGTTAATCTGAATTCTAAAGACTCCAATTTTATAAATGATAATATATTTCTCACTTTCTTAAAGTATTAGCAATTATAATCTGTCTTAGTGTAAAAAATTAATAAATTTCTAAAGCAAAAAAGGGTAACAAATCATTCAATAAGCATTTACATATTAAAAAGCAACACAAATATAGAATTGGAAAAATATAAATTTGAACAATTTTGAACAACACTACTAAGTGGAATTCTTCTACAATGGTAGACCTCATCAGCTAGCTCTTTATCCATGAGTCTATAACCTAAGAATTAGAGACTCAAGACATGTTAATTGTAACATCGTGAGTTTATTTTAATTCTAAACTACATATAATAAAGAAAAAAATAAACAAACTGCAAACATGTTTAAATTGATAAAAATTAATAAATTTGACATTTTCTTTAATAAGCTTTTATTTATAAAAAGTAGTCATTGAAAAGATACTAATTTACCATAATTTAATTGAATCATTGACATAGTTCTATTATTCATAAATAGACATACTTAACCATTTTCCAATAATATCACTAGTAGCATTAATTATTACAAAATAACATTTCCTTTTAATCTCTACCATTTACTAAAGTATATTACATCATATTATCTTAAAGTAAATTACATCATATTATCTTAAAGTACATTACACGGTATCAGTAGTATCCCACATCATTTTAGGTAGCTAGCTCTTCTGTGCACTCATCTTAAAAAGCTAGTGCTCTTCCATCCTTCATTACATGTGCAGGCTTGGGACACCAAAAGCATGTTTTTGAATCGTAGAAACCTTCTTCCTTATGTGAGTTTCCCCATTGAACACAAGTCTTCATAAAAGTCTTTTTATTACAATCATCTTCTTCATTTGATGTAGTTTTGAGTTCTTTAAAATATATGATATTATGTACATAGAGTGTGATGCTCACTGAATCTTTCATCTCTTATTTTTAACAATTTCGTGCATCTGAACAGCTTAGTGATCCATTTCTATGTGTAAAGCTTCCTCAACGGTAAGTAGTTTTTTATCACAAAAAAGTGTTGGCAGTTGTCTAATAACATCTCTTAATCCATTTAAAAACCAATAAAACTTAACAACTATAGATGGGTTAGATATAGAGCATATTAGAACAGCTTTGTAAATTCCTCCTCATAGTAAGAAATTTTGATTTTCTTAAACTTCTAGAATCTAACTTGAAAAAGCTTTTATCTCTTTATCTAAAGCTAAAATCAAACAAGAAGCAATTATACGGCTTGTATATTCTCATACTACGAGTTATTTCAGATTATCAAACATTTAAAGTCAGAATTGCATACAAAATAGGTTTATTTGTACAACATTTTGCTAAAGTTCAAGAAATGCTGCCCTTGAGACGCTCATTAGCAAACTTAGCACCATCAAGATTTTTCCAAAACATTCTCCAGCAAGAGAATCTATTAACCAAAAGAAGAACATTTATATCTCATACTAATAGAACCACAAATAACAACTCAATCAATACTCCATAAGAAAACAAACAAGAAAATAACAGCTCATCCTAATTATTCCACACCGGTATAAAAGCATTAGATATTAATAAGCTGAAAACTGACTAGCTGTAAATGCATAATAGCACTTTAATTTCAAATTTTTATATTTTAGTATCATATGCATCCTCAAGAAATAAAAAAATATGTAATTTAATTTCAAGTAGTCCTTAAAGTGTTTCATACCTGAAAAAGAACCAAGAAACATAAAGGGCTTCCAGAATCAGGCTCATGGCATAAAGAACAAACGGGTGCTGATTCTTTTCTGTCATCATCAACATTTGGAAGAGACTCCTGTTTGCAAGATTCTAGCTCAAAGTCATCAGTGTTGAGACTCTCAATAAATTTGGACTGCTCCGCTCTCATTTTTTCCTGCAAAACACAAAAAAAAAAAACATTTGACCCATTACCCCAGTAATAACGGAGACCATAAAACATGAAGCTCACTGTAACAAAATGATTTCTCAAGTAAATAGAACATTTTTCCATGATCATGAAACTAATATTATGTGCAAACGTTCATTATCAAACACTGTTTTAATACTTTACTATATCAACAGCTTAAGCGTTTAGCAACTGTAGAGGGAAGAGGTGGAGCGACATTATAATAAACTACAATTGACATCACATAAATTAATTCTCAATAAGATTACAAACTTGAGGATTAGTATTTTCAGTTTTTCATCATGACAAATACAACATTTGATGAATGCAAGAACTAGATTTGAATCAGAATGCAGGCTAATTAAGATGGTTTAAAGGGTTAGGAGTTGCACTATATAAGTATATATAATGAGAAAGAAAGAGAAAGAGAGAGAAATAAAGAGCTCATAATCCTTTAAATTAAAAGACTAGGGATAGGATTAAAGCAAAATATGAGCTTTGGAGGACTATTTTAAAATCTAAAAGGTTTTGCTTTGGTAGATCTAAAATAGAATATATTGATTGTAAATTTAATCATAATAAAGATTGGGGACTAGGCAATCAAGAAGAGTGAGAGATTCAAATATATTAGTTCAATTATACAAAATAAAAGTGAAATAGAATGTGACATGATTAGAATCCAAGCTGGTTGGATTTAAATGAAGGAGAGCTTCAAGAATTGTGTGATAAAAAAATTCCACTAAAAAATTAAAGAAAAATTTTAAGGAGCAAAGAAATGGCTAGCTAAACTATATGGGATTGTTGGCAAGCAAATAAAAAAAATACTGGTAAAGAATGCTATAGAGACGAGGATGATAAAGTGGATTAATAAGCATCCTCGAAAGGATAGAATGAAAAATTCGTTAACGCGTAGAAAGACTAAAGTGGCTCCAATAGTAGCTATGATTAGAGAATGTCGTCATAAATAAATTAGGCATATTAAGCGTATAGACCATTCAATGCCCCGATTAGAAAATTTGAGCGTGTGAATAGTTCCTAAAGATGAAAAGAGGACGACTAAAAAAGACAAAGGAACGATGATATTTTAGTTTACAATCTTATTTCTATTATATATAGTTTCCAATTTTTAAATATTAAATAAAAATAGCTTTCAATGTTTATATTAATCTTAAAACAATGATGTTTGATCATTCTCGTCATTCTTTGTTCAAAATGAATGTTATATTAAGAGTAGATGCTAAATAATTAATATTAGTCAAGAAAATAAAAAATAATTTGTAGCTATTAGAATATCACAATCTTAATTGTAGCAAGCAACCCAAATTAAAAGTGTTAAGAGAAAGCTCAAGCATCCTTATTTTAAGATTAAAATAAAATTTAAAAGTTTATTCAAATATAAAATTTTAGGTTAGAAATCTAAAGTATGTGAAGAAATAAATTTATTACTAAATAAAAATAAAATTACCCACTTTTACAAATCCAAAGTCTAAGAGTTTTACTAAGTTCTAATTAATCTCTCATCTAACAATCCACTAGCATGGACCAAACCTAGAATAAATCGATGAGGCAAAGGACACATCTTGAGTTTATGCTGACATTTAGGCACCTAAATCTGAAAGTGAATTGAAAACTCAAGATATATGCATGCAAATTCTGTAAGATTGCAACAAGGAATTGCAAGATCTTAACTTGATTCACAATGTTAAATAGGAAATCAGATCGATTAACTTGCGCACTGCTAATCCTGAATTCAAAAATCAAAATCTTAGGCAAATCCAAAACTTTGATCAAAACAGTTCTCTAGAGTTTAGTGAGGAAAATCTCACCCTGGAATCACATTGAGGCCGTGGGAGATGAGGGCAATTGTTGCCAACATCATACAGACCTAACAAAAGAATTTAAGTTTTTTTTTTGTTGATATTTTTGTTCAAAAGATAATAAAATTACAAAAATGATATTTTAAGGTTATGTTGGTTTGCATATGGGATGATTCCAGTTGATCGGCAAATTGGCATAGTATGAAAGGATTAATTCAAATTTTCATATCTTGATATCATATTTTAAAGAAATAAAAATTTATAAAGGGTAAGGTGGTTGGGCCAAGCAGGCTTGGAGGAAGTATCAGCAAACTTGCCATAGTTTGGAACTGAAGGCGAGACATTTTTGACGTAGGGAAAAAATGAAAAATTCAAATTTTACAAAATAAAAAACATTGAGGAAGAAGAATAGTAGAAAGAAAAGACACTAAATGAGAAGAGGAAAAAGATGGAGAGGATGGTGGGGGAGGTCATTTGGAGAGGGAGAGAGAAATGGGCGAGAGAAAGAGAGAGAGAGAGTAGAGGGAGGACGCGTGGGAGAAAAAATCAACAAATTGTGTGCGTTCCTTAGTTAGCCAAGGCATTAATAAAAAATGGGTCAACTTGGGAAATAGAAAATTAGGAATTTTTTAAAGCTAAATAAAGCATTTTAAATTTTCATAAGAAAATCTTAAATTTATTTTGATCACACTAAGAAATTTAAATTACAGTTACAAACCTTATTTGTAAATTTATGGAAATATCTTTTATAGTAAAATTGTTTAAAAATTCCTGATTTTTTTATATATTAAAAAATTAAAATTAAGATAAAAAATAAGATTATTATAAAAAATTGTAAATTTACATTAAAAAGTATCAAAAAAAGATTAATAGAATCATTCCTATAATTTAAAATAATTAGAATAAAATTAGCATTAATTATGAATTATTTATAATTATAAATATAATAAGCTATTAAATAGTCAAATAAAAAATACAAGCTAGACGGTTCTCAAGCTAAAATAGCTTAAGCTTAATAACTTACATTTCTTAACCAAATGGTCATATTTAAATTTTGGAGAGTTATCAATCTTGACTAAGCTTACTAAATTTAAGACAAGCTAAACCCAAGCCAAACAACCCCTTAATGTTAAGTGTAAATATAGTTTTCAATTTGGAGAGCCTATTCGATGAGGTTGATTCGATGTAGCAAGCAGAAGGCAATTATTGAAAGTCACATAACACAGTTGGAGATGTTTATGAGGTTCATAAATAGCCTTTTTATAACAAAGCAATCAATTGTGAAAACTTATCAATACAAGGGGACCTTATTATATTAGATAAAACCAAGCATCTACATAATACCAACATGGATTAATTCCCATAAAACTTGAAAGAATTTGATGGTTAAACAATTCAGTCCTAAAGATTCATATGTATCAAGTAAAGGTAACTCTTTGATCTCATTTGAATTCAACATAGAATTCAAGTAAACAAAAGTGCATCCATCCAAAAAAATATTTGTGAGATAAAAAACTATAAAGCATGAGGTTTCTAAGATAAAAAGTTTTTAAATTAAAATAAAAGGCACGGGTCTTCCAAATTTTATATTATCCTCCCATCAATGGTACAATGTTGTATAAAATCTTTTTCTATTGCCAATAGCAGATTGAGAAGAACAACCAAAATTTTTATCACCTACAAGAACCCACTTATTTTAAATATGTTGTATTGACAGTTTTCCTTTTAGTTTTTAGCCAATATAACTATTTCTATCAAAATGATACTCCACAAAGAGATTAAAGGTGAAGTTTTATAGTTTTGGCACTGACTGTTTTCTTCAACTTAAGAACCTATACTGTATCTTCTTTAAAAAAATCATACAACGCAAGGTTGCGAGGAAAAGTGAGTTATTTTCATCATTGGGAAATAGCACTTATGGTGTGTTCAATTGAGGCTTAATCTTAAGCTTAAGACATTCAACCAAACAAATAGCTTTTCTAAGCAGCTGGAATAGCAGCTTGGCTAACCCACCTTAAGGTCTATTTGTTTCACACTTATCTTAGCTTAGCTAAGCAAGCCTAAACTAATAATGTAAGACCAACATAACATCCTAGATTAAGCTATAAATTTGTTGACTTTTGTAAGAGGCTGAAGATTTGTTCATATAACGTAAGCAGACTTAAGCTATTTGGGGCTTAAGCTAACTTAACCTAGTGATAAGCTAAGCTGAACCAGAACAAATAGCCTCCATGTGCTAAAGTTAATTCACATGTCATCAAATACCAATTAGTTTTATATCTTTGGCATTGATTAACAAGTCTGTAAGACTATCTTCTCTAAGAATCATACAATGTCGTACAGAGAAGTGAGTTTCACTATCACTACCATTTAAAATCAATTTGGTCAAGCTTAAGCCAAGCTTAATCCCTTGTGACAAGCAAACAACTTTTATAATCAACCTAATTAGCAATTAAGCTAATTAAAACTTAAGTGCTAAAGTTGATAAGTGGGCCCTTGTTTAACTTCATAAAAAAGAGACTATAGCCCTAAGCTCCATGAAACAGCCAACATCTTGGTTGTCACCTATTGAAAGCCCCAATGCCCACAACTGTTGGTCTATGCCCCCACTGCCACCTTTGACCCTCTCCCCACTTGCCCACAACAGTTGCATCCTGCCACGCTCGCGTGCTGCCCTCTACCGACTGCTGACAACTTCCCACACAAGTCGCTGCATGCTGTTGCCACCCCTCATGCACCACCACCAGAGAGTCTGGTCGTCACTGCCTTGGTCACTAGTTGTGGCCTCCCCACATTCCATTCACCAACTTAAAAAAGCTTAGTTTAATTAAGATGATCTTAATACAAATAAGCCTCTAGTTTAACAATCAAAAAAACGTTGCCATTACCCTTGATCATTTGTTAGTTAAACCTCTGCCACTTAAGTTGTTAAAAGAATCATCTTTAACTGAGGTGTGAATGGAATTTTCATATTGAGATTGTTAAGAGAATCATCTTTAACCAATGGTGTACATTTCGAGTATGAAACAAAGCTGTTTTAGTCTATTTAAGTGTAACAGATAAGAAACGTGCAAAATCTAAATCATCCTAGCTATTGAAAAGGTGGATCATAATGGCATACAAGCAAATGAAAAAAGCCAACAGGTAAAGTTAGCTTGATTCCAACCACACCAAATGCCTCCACAAAATCAAAAGCATCAAGAAAATTAAATCGTCTAAAAATAATATAATAGCTCTAAGAGTGCTCTTATAGACTTTATGTTATTTTCCCACACGTAAATAACATTAAGAGTGAGGGATCAATCCTGTTAATATGCACAAAATTGCTTAATGGAATTAGTTGATATTTCATGCAGAGTAGAATTTTGTCAAGATACATTTAACAAAGCTGTTTGTGCTGATCTATATTTGCATTGAACAATATTTAGTTGAGCTACCTATGTTAAGCCACATTTGCAGTACAACTTCTGCTCAGCTACATGTGCCAATTTATATTTATTGTAAGTAATTTTTATTGAGTTACCTTTCTCTAACTATAATTGCAAAATTAGTGTCATTGAACTATTCATCTATTCCAGACTAGTTTGTGTCAACCTACATATTTTAAATCTTGAAACATTTTAATAAAACATTAGTAACTATAATTATTTTTGCTATCTTCAAAATTAAAAATTTACATGAGTTAGCCAACAAAAGTGCATGTTGGCAATCACTTTGTCTAGCAATAAACAAAATGATAAAGTAAGAATAGATATGCAAAGTTCTCTTTAATTGGCTGTTTAACACATTAAAGTTTAAAAACATTCATTTGTTACTTAGGATATGCAATACATGAATGCTTATTCCCTAATATTTAAATATATGAAGGATGTCATTATATAATAGAGGTATTTCCTAAAATGATCTTCCAACTATTGAAAATTACCCAATTTACTTTGAATTATTGATTTGCCCAAAATAGTCCCCCAACTCCTTTTAAAAGTCCAAATTCCTATTTTAATATTTTCATTCATTTTTGTTGAAAAATTAAATTAGATAAGAGCACTATGATAACATTGCATCACAACCATATACAAAAATGACCTTCTGTAATCTATTATTTTCATCCAAAATAAAAGAAAGTTAAAATGAGATAAATTTGAACTTTTTAAAGGAGTTGGGGGACTATTTCAACATTTTAATAGTCAGAAAATCAAATTGGATATTTTTCAAAAGTTAGTGGACCATTTTTAAAAATAACTATTATATAATATCTATCCAAACTTTGTCATAATAGAGTGCAAGTTTAATTGTGATAGAACTCATAATATCAAGGACGTAACTATTGAGTCCCTTGCGATCAAGAAGAGTGAAAGATTAAAATACTTTACTTCAATTATTCAAAATAATGGTGAAATAAAGAGCAGTGGAATAATAGGATCGAAGCTAGTTGGTTGAAAAGGAGGAACGTGAATAGAGTGTTATGCAATAAAAAAATCACACTCAAAATTTATGAAAACTTTTAAGTAGCTAAATGATAGGCTAAGTTGAATGTTGGCCAACAAAAAAATTCAAAAAATAAGTGTTGCAAAGAAAAGGATACCAATTTGGATGTGGGTATACTCAAAAAAAATAAAATGAGAAATGAATTCATTCATAGCAAGGTTGAAGTGGTTCCAATAGCGAATAAGAATAGTGAATGTTGTTTTAGATTGTTTGGGCATACTACATGTAGACCGTTCGGTGCCTCAGTTCGAAAAATAAAGAAAATGAATTTTGCCAATGCTAAAAGGGGAAAAAGAAGACACATAAAACAGGAGAATAAACCATTAGAAAGGATTCTATTTATTTAAAACTTAACAATGTGTTTCTATTTAATCATGAACAATAGAAACAAAGAATTCATGTAACCAACTCTACCTAGTGAGACTAAAACTTAGTGTAGTTGTATCCACTTTGTCATTAATAAAAAAGAATTTGTATCATCAATTAAATGTTTTCCTATCTGTTATATCAATAAAAATGAATATCAATTGTGCATTTGTCAAATTATTATTGAAATGAATTGAATCTCTTTTCCTCTTCAAAGAATGGATGTATATATATATATATATATGTATATAACGTCCTTAAAATAAAGATGAATGACTATATGGTATGGCAATTATTTCCACTTTAATTTAATATGTTTCAATGATTTAACTTATGAAAATAAAATAAAAGTATAATCATTTTTTGATTAATTAACAGAATCCAAATTTAATATTAGGACTTTCTCTACGACAAGGAGCACAAATTAGGATTAAGAGATAACATATTTTGAAGAGCGTACGGTCTATGAAAACCTATTAAATTTGTACCTACAAGATCTACAAGAGCAAGTGTATATAGAATTTATTTAAATTTAAATATGACAAAAATCAACCTAAACATGCCAATTTTCACAAATTGATATTATTCTTAATAACATTTTCAACTGCGGCCTTGACCTGCAGTTGACTGGTTTGTTTGCCTTTGTTAAGGCATATCATCCGAGACTTGAAACGCATCTATTGAAAGCAAAGAAAAAGCTTAGATTAGATAGAGAATCTGATCTTAGTACTAACAGCAGGGACGTTAGTCTCTCTTCTGAGTGCAAGACAGCCATTCATTGTAGCCGATATAGAAAACTAAGAATATCAGCAGAATTCTAAAAATATTGCCCATTTTAGTCTAGAATCAGAGTCATGCATAATTCATAGTGTTGAATGAGGGATTTATCTTTTTACACCTCTTGCATAGACCAGAATTGACTTCCTCTTTTGGACAAAATGAAAATTATTAGTGAAAGAAATGACTTGACAACCATGCCGTAACTAAGTGGGATAACGGTCCATAAGATGGGTATTCAAAAATCGTATCTCTAGTTTAGCTTGTGCGTAATGACACAAACCTGCATGCCCAACAACAAACAGCAAAACGTTCAAATTATAAAAGCCCAAGGATTTGTTCGGTAATGTTGCAACCAAAAAAATGAATGGAAGAATGCCTTCACAGTTGTATTGCCCATGACAAGAAGTAGAAAACTGAAAAAAAAAATTCATTACCAGTACAAATCAAAATTATCACAAAAAACTGCTTAAAAAACAGTTTGGAAGAAAATACCAAAAGACAATTATACACGGCAAGATAATAAATATTGACTAGTTGCTAAAACATACCAAAATGACAGCTTGGCGCTGCCGCACTTTTTCTTTCCTCTCATCTATATCAGATATAAATGCCAAACTCTGAGCAGGGCTACCAGCTTGCGGCACATTACAAATGATACCAGGGGCCAATTGTTTGAGCTCAAACTTACAATTAGTACTTAACTGTGCAAACTTCTTCAGAATAGCTTCAATCAAAGAAGAAACACTACACTGTCTTGTTTCTGTATATAAATCATCATTTTGTTCCTTGTACTTTGTCATTAAAGAGACCAACAATGATAGCATGCTTTCACTTTTCGAGAATACAGATGCACTACTGGAACCCACATCAAATTCTTCACAAGCACAGGTTAGTATAGGTTGCTGGTCTTCCATATGAAAAATTTGCTGTCTTTCACAGATATCTAATGCTAAGAAAATCAAGTGCAATGCTGTAATAAGAACTGCATCAGGAGCACGAGATACAGATGGTCTCTTGGAGAAATAAGAATAAATTAGGACTGCTCGAACAATTTGAAAAACGGTTTGTGAAGTAGCTATTCTATATATAGAGATTAAAGGTTCAGAAATGGGAGTCCATCTCGGCAATTGAGCATTCAAAGCAAAAACTTTACAGATATGAAAGTATCTCTCCTCTGCAATTTGCAGATCTCTTAAGCTCCAACGAGGATGATAGATGTCTAGTTCATTCCAGTAATCTTTTCGCAGAGAGTATTTTCCCTAGAAAGAAAAAAAAAAAAAAAAAAGCTAACAACCTAAGAAATCATGAGCGCTATACAAAACTGATCGCACTGTCTATAGTTGTCAAGAAAAAAAAAAACCTGCTTCATGCCTGATGGATTATAGTATGCTGCAAGTGTGTCAACAGTATTTTGTAGTATATCACTGTCTGATAGATACCAAGGCAAAGATTTAATTAATTGGCTATGAGTAGCATCACCAATAGCCAATCTATAAACCAATTCTCTCCGAAGATTTTCTGACATAGATGACCCACAAAAACGGCGTTCTTTAACAATGTGTATAATAAGAATGAGTAATTCTTGTACTAGCACAGGTTCATACCTGAAATGAACTCTTTCATGATGCATTCAATTCCTGGGATGGTTTATACAAAAGCAATTTATTCTAACTTTTAGAGAGAAGACAACAATGCATTGGAACAAAAAATAAGAAACAGATGAGAAAAACTTTTCAAGGAACGCTTACTAGTACATTGACTAAATAATGTTTCATCAAAACCAGAGTGCTTTAAGCGAATTCACAGGATAAAAACAAAAACATTGACGAAGAATTGTATAAGAAAAGAAGCGCCTAATGCTGCAAGCATCCAACCTCTACTTTACATGCGCTGGGTTCGGTTGTTTGAAACTTTTCCAAAACTTCAATCTAATAAGTAGACCATTATACACTTTAGTCAACGCAAAAAAAATAAATATATTCAACTAAAAATAGTTATAATTTCCTCCCAAAGGCAGTAACATTTGCAATGACTGTATTTTCAATAACTATCAAAAAAACAACAGACACAATTTGTGATGACCTGAAGCCGGTTCAGCAAGAACTGCCCCAGCATTCAAGAGTTCACATACCGAAGGATCCTATTGAGCAATTTGAAAAAGAGGTGATACACATAAAGACAAGATATTTCTCATTTATTTCAAAGTTACATATTACAAAAAAGTTTTCATCGTACACTACGAACATTGTTCAATTTTAAAGAGAAACTAAAATAAAATAAAAAGATAAATAAAGTAGCGCCGTAGATCCATCAGCGAATTTGAAAATTTAAGAATTAGGGTTCTTGCTATTCTCCTAGAAGCACCTGACCTGATATTGTAAAGAAATAATACCGGGATTGGAATTCCCAGTAATTAGAGAATACTCTAAGTACTGCAGTAAACAATAAAATATTACATTTTTATAAAAGCAGAGATGCGATTACCAAAAATAAGGGTAAAATAAACATGCTGGAAAAATAAGGCAATAACGCAAAAGGAATAATCAATTTCCTGTGAAAAGTATTATCACAAAATGTGGTTATTGATGTCATTTTTCCAATCACCATGAATGTTACTTATGTCATTTTTCCAGTAACCTACGAATGTTGCTGATGTCATTTTTCCAGCAACCCACAAATATTACTGATGTCATTTTTCTAGTAACTAACCACGTTGGAAAATGATGTTGGTTTCAAACAACCAACAAAGCTTGTATTAACCACGAACGTTACAGATGTTATTTTCTCGATAACTAACCACGTTGGAAAAGGATGTTGGTTTCGAACAACCAACCAAGCATCAATATGAATTTTACTCAAAGCGAAACTTAAGAAACAGTAAAGTGCAAAAAGTAATACATGTCATATACTGGATGTCTTTGTTCTTTAAGATTCAAAGTTTGACAGTTCAAATTTTGGATCTGTATTTAGATTTGAATATTTTAAATTTACTTTTAGCCAAATTTTTAGAAGTAAACTTTTTCTTATCTTTATTTATATTATGTTCTTCGTTCGCTTTCTTATTATGATTGAAGTCCAATTTTTAAGTTACTGCGATAACAGTAATATTTATTATAACGCTATTATTATCATTATAATGATAATGATAACATACGAAAGAAAAAGACAATGGTTAACTGAATTGAAATTGACAAAAATGGAAATAATAGTCATCTTATTAAATTTTCACTATTATTTATTATTTATTTAATGAATACAATGATAATGTGAATGACGTAATTGAGATAATAAAACTAGTATTATTATCATAATAATAAATAAAAAGAACTAAAGAAATAAAAAAGGCAAAATTTATCCTCATTTTCTTCCTCCTTTTCTCTCCTCTTACTTAGGAAAGTGTTGCCGGAAAGCTGAGGGAGGTCGGGCAATTGAAGGGGGTGGCCGAAGTGGGTGGCCGGGCGGGTGGTCGGGCGGCTGGCCGGGATGGGATGGTCAAACGGCTGGCCGGGGTGGCTGTTGGCAAGCTGAGTTGGCTAGCTGGCAGCGGCAGAAGGGCGGCCGACAGCTATAGGTGGGCTAGTTGGCGGCAGCAGGAGGGCGGCCGATAGCTGTAGGTGGGCTGGCTGGCAGGAGCTGGGGGCTGCTGGCACGAGGCTTGGCTGGGAAGGGGAGGAGAGGGGCTGGCTGCAGCTGGGTGGGGGGGGAGGAAAAGCTGGCTGGCTATGGGCGAGGGAGTGGGGGGTAAAATAAGCGCAAGAGAAGGCGAGGGGGTAGGCCAATTGGGCCGACCAGACTCCAGGTGCAGCCCTGGCAAGCAGATCCTTCCACCTGCAGGCCCTGTCGCTAGAAAGAGCCTCGGAGGGAAGAAGAAGAAAATGAAATTTACTAAAGGAAATTTTAAAAAAATAACTTAAACTCAAAATTTTCGCATTTTTTCATCGTTTGACGTCCAAAAATAACGAATCTTGATACTGAGGTGTGTTACGATGTAACGAACACCCTTACACCAATTTTGTTTTATTCAGAGTATTATTTTATTTTAAATTAATTTCTGAAGTTTTAATTGAAATCAAACCAGTGCTCCAAAATCGATAAAACTTCTCGAGCAGCCTTTAAATAATATACTTTATGCAATGACACGAAAAACAATGAATTCGGACGTGTATTTAACATTTTCAATTTATCAAATAAAAATTCAAAAAAGAAATAAAATGAGACTTTCCGTTATCCGGATTTCTCCCAAAGTAGAGCACTTTGATCTAAAAATTATTCTCATCTAAAGGTATTTTTGTTTGCCATAATTGAAATTCCTCGGGTCCCGATTTCAAATGCGGGAATTTGACCAAATTTGAAAGATAATGACATTGGATCGTTACACAATTTAATCTCACTAAGTGGGGTTAGCTACATGAATTATTTGTTTCCTATTATATATTCTATCAAATAGTAGCAATTCCCAAAGCTCAAAAAATGTGTAATCATTTCTAATAGTTTCTTGCCATGCTTCTTTTTTGTCTTCTTCGCTTTGACAAAAGCAAATTCATTAATTCAACTTCCATTGCAAAATAATCTAGTGGTCTACATGCTTAAAATGTCCACACTGCCTAAAACAGCTTTTATAAGCTATCCCTCAATGGAAGCTCCTGCATCCATTTTATGAATGTACTTATTCTTTGTGAAATGCTTTCATGCTATACCACTCATACACCTTAGCATTTTGAAATCATAATTTAAAATCATGCACCTTGAGCTAAATCACTTCACTTAAGCTAAATCTTCAACTTTAATATCAACATCGTTAAAGAATGATTTATTATTAGCATTCTCAATACACTTCACTTGAGCCAAATCATCAATTTAAATATCTAATAATTCAGAAATTGTGCAACTTTCCAAGGTCAAAATCTTAGTATTCCTAACAGCTTTCTTGGACTCATGATATGATTTACTTTGCATCTTTACAATTTTAATTATTATTAAATTTAAACCACTCATCATAACATTCTCATCATCAGATTTATCTTAAACTCCAATGCCAAGCATCTTTAAAATTAAAAGGTTTCCATTACAATTTTCTAAAAACATTTTAAACCACAATACGGATACAGCTAAAAGTTATGCGCCACAAAATATTTGCTTTCGCCACAGCATTCCATTATCCAAAATCTAAGACTCTACTCTAGAAATAATTGTTATTTTCATTCTTAAGTTACCTCCATCTAGTCTTTGAGCATAATTTGTTGTATTTTTAGCCCATAATTTTCAAATCTAGAGCGAATAATTAATGTTGATTTGTTAAATATTTTCCTAAGAAAATTTTACAATCTTATAAATAGAAGGCATCTATTTTTAATAAAAACTAATATATTTGATTTCAAAAAATTCAATTTTATAAGTAATAACATGTTCTATTATCATGACTTAAATTGGTAATCATAAAATCATAATTTAAATCAAGCTCTAAAATTGTTTTTGCATCTTTATCAAATATCAACACATGAAAGTTTTGCAAAAGCAAATTTAATAGACGACATTCAACTAACAACTCTGTGTTTCCTACAAAGTAATCCAAGAATCATCAGGTCAAACATATCTTTACTATGTGTCAAATACCTCAAGAATCAAGCATTAAAAGTTGGTATGATCTTCTCATCAAGAGAATGGTCTCTAAAACTAGTTGCAAGATTGGTAGGTAACTGAATGTGGGTTAAAAAAAGAAGCACAAAAAAATAATAATCCAAAACTAAAGTTGGAAAATTGAAAATGCTACAATGAAAACATGGATATAAATCCAACACTCTAAAATTCATGTGTAAAAACACCATCCTTCTTGCATTTATTTTTGTTTTAATTTTAGAAAAAACTTTCGAATATATGTACACCACATCATATTCCTAACTAATATTCCACAAATTTTAGTTTAATTCTATAGAAAATTTACAATAGTTAAAAGCCATATTCAACATTGTGAGAATCTCAATATATAGTTCATGCATGTGTTAATAAAAGGAAAACTTGTATTGAATAAAAAAGAGTAAATAAACTGAAAAAGGATGAAGAAGCTCACTAAATCTATAATCCTGTCAGACAAGGTATGACCATAACGAGAAGTTCAGAAGGATAAGAGCAGCTAAATGCAAAAGAATCAGTGAGAGCCAAGTGAAAGAGGAGATTTTGACTTGTGATATGATGAAGAATGATGTGAAGCAAGCTTATTTCAATATGGAAAGGTGAGGGAGAAGAAAGTGTAGCCAGCGACTAGAGTGTGGTTCCAAGATTAAGCATTTGGCATTTGGACAGGGATTGAAATTATTAAAAGTATATGATATTAAAATTTCTTGAGTTTTTATAAAAAAACTGATTTAGAGATTATTTGAGTAAAAATATTACAAATAACAATCCGCTAAATGCACATGCTGTAAAATATTTTAATTTGAAAATTTTAATAAATTATCACTAGAAATGATCAATGACAACCAATTTAAAAAATTAATTTGAGAGTCAAAAAGACCACTATTTGAAAATTTAAAAATTATGGGTGAAAGAAAATCAAGATCTAAAACCAAGCAAAAGATTGTTTTATAATAAATAATTATATTGCTCATTAAAAAAATTATAATTGGTAGGAAAGAAAAAATAAAGTGATTGTTTTATATTTAACAAATAATAATATTATAAATGTTTTGATATAATAAAATAACAAACTATATTCAAAATTATCTTTTCACATGACAGCACCACACATTTGCATACTTCAATATAACTAGAAGGGAATTTGAAGGGTAGAGAAAAAAAATGAGTGCGCATAAAAAGAATTGAAGAATCTCACAGAAGTGACATGATAAAAGAAAAGATTTACACATAAAAAAAAAGAAATGCATGCACCTGTTGGGAAATATACTAGATTATAGCGGTATCCAAAAAAAACGCATAAACCCTTTTATACATAAGAAATTAAATTTTGATTATAATGATAGGCAATTGAGATGTATTTAAGAAATTAGTGCCTATGATTTGATTCTAACAAATCTAAAGCCCTTTTCAATAGATAATATAAATATACAGCATATATTATTTGGCTCAAGTTATAATTGAATTAAATCGTGCTTGCTAGTGGGGCAATTGAATCAGAGCCAACAGGAGACAAGTTCATAGATAGACTATCTATGATATTTGATCGTTTGATCTAAGAGAACAAAAGATAAACTTAATGCATTCATTGCTCACATGCATAATCATTGTCACTCGTGACATTCTGTTCTACAAGCCAAGCATGCATTACTATTGTTTCATGCATGCAACCGCTAATTTGCTTGCTCTTTGCTCAGGTTAAATGATGACTATTCCAAAATTACAGAACTAATGCCAAAGAATTCATACATTTTGTTCTAGAAAAAAAAAAAAGAAAGCAGTGCAGGGCTACAACCAATATTGATGGTAAAGTGATCAAGAGAGAAAATATTGTATTAGCCTGACAAAAGGTTATAAAGAGAACTGATGCTGAAAGAGCATTAGTTCAAGCTCAAGATACAACATTACTCCATTAAAAACTATGCACTAATTTATTTGACTCTAGTGTCACTCATTCTTGTGTGTCTAAAGTGTTAGTCAAACTAAATTTACTTGTTGTACTAGATACAAAACTATAAGTAGAACTATCTTCGAGTAAAATAATTTTAACAAAGTTATATTGTGATTGTTGTTGTAACGACCCAAAGTCGTTACTTTGCGAATTAGGTCAAATTTCGACGCTGACATTAGAACCTTGTGGAATTTTGTTTTAGGGCAAACAAAATTACCAATCAATAGAAACAATTTTATAAATCAAAGTGCAATAGTTTGGGAAAATTCAAAAACGGAAGCTCCCGCCTTATTCTCAGAATTTTTTAAATTCTAAAAATCAAAACATTGAAATTCGTATCCGAATTCATCATTTTCAGTGTCGTTGTGTTAACTATATTATTTAAAGGCTGCTCGAGAAGTTTCATCAAATTCTGAGTGCCGATTTGATCGTGGCAAATTTTCGAAGTTTTAAACCTTAAAAATTAAAATAAAATAAAATTTTGCTCCGAATCGAAAATTTTCGGTGCGAGGGTGTTCATAATGTTGTAACACACTTCGGTGTCAAGTTTCGTTGTATTTGGACGCCATACGACGGAAAAATGCGATTAATTTAAAGTTTAAATTTTTTTTTTCCATTTTTCTCCTATTTCCCTCTGTTTTCCCTGATTGACCCCCCGCCTGCTCGCCGATCGCATCCCGCTGTTGCGAGAGAGAGCCTGCAGCGGAGCCTTCCGCCCTGCCTATGCCATTTTTGGCACAGGCTGTCGGCCAAACGGGCCGACCCCCCGACCCCCTCCCCTCCTTCTGCCTCCAGGCGGAAGAAGCTTCCGCGCCAGGAGGTTCTGGCGCTAAAACGGCGCACGTTCGGCCCTCCTGCGCCTATTTAAAGCCCCCTCTGCCCTCTCCTACTTCACCCACAACAGCCTCCATCTCCTTCCAGCAGCCGGTCAACTCCTCCTCAGCTCTACCAGCCTCCGGCAGCCAGCAATAGCCTTCTCCCAGCCAGCTCCCAGCAAGCGGCCAGCTCCTCCTCAACCCTTCCAGCCAGCCAGCAAGCCGTCGACCACTCAATAGCCGCTGCTAGCCAAGCCTCTCGCTGGTGCCACCTCGGCCAACCTTCGGCCACCCCATTCCGGCTCCCCTCCGTTTTTCGACGGTCCTAATTCTAAGGTAAAAAGAGTTGGAAAGGAAGAAAATAGGTGGACTATTTCTCTAAATTTTGTTACTCTCTTTTTATAACTATCAAATTAATAATTAGTCATTCATATTTATATTATTCTCATTAATTAATAATGAGAACAATTCAAATGTTATAAATGACCACCTATTTGCCAATTCAATCATTTTTATTCTGACTTTTTTTCATCGTACATTATTATTATCATAATCATCACGCCTTAATGAATATAACAAATCGAACTTCAATCTTTAAAACGAAAGAAGAATAGAATGAAAGTAAAGATGAAAATTGACTCCTAAATCATTTGATTAAAAAGCTAACTTAAAATATCCAAACCCAAATGCAGATTGAGCGAACTGTCATCCGAACTGTTGAACTTATGAACTTAAGGAACAAAGGTACCTAAGTACATGACATGTATTACATTTTGCACTTTTACTATTGCTTAACTTATTTGCTTTGAGCCAATTTTAATTTGAAGCTTGGTTAGTTGTTCGGAGCCAAAGTGATAACATTCGGAGTTGTTACTGGAAAATGGCATCAGTAACATTCAGGGTTGTTGCTGGAAAAATGACATTAGCAATATTCGGGATTGTTATTGAAAAAAGGCATCAATAACATTCGGGGTTGTTATTGAAAAATGACATCAATAACATTCGGGGTTGTTATTGGAAAATGATATCGGTAACATTCGAGGTAGATTACTAGAAAATGACATTAGTAATCTTTATTTGATAAATAATATTTGTTGCAGGAAATTATTTATTTCGCGCTATTGCCTTATTTTTCTCCTTCATTTTTATTTCCGCCTTACTTCCGCTAATCGCATCATTTAAAATATATATGTTATTATGTACTGCAGTACTTAGAGTATTCTTTAATTTCTGGGAAATCAAATCCCGATATTATTTTCTATACAATACCAAGTCAGGAGCTCCTAAGGGAATACACGCAAGAACCATAATGCTTAAAATGATTCAACTGCCGATAGATCCACGGTGCTATTTTTTCTTGTTTATCTTTTATCTTTTATATTTTTTTTTTATTTTTCACTATTGTACTAAGAATATTGAAAAGACCTTGTAATGTGAACAATGAAATAAAAGAATAATATCTTTTAGCTTTTCTATGTGTATGCCATTTTTCTCTCAAGTTACTCAATATGATCCTGCGGTAAGTGAACACCCGATGTCGGAACGATTTCCGCTGAACCGGCGTCAGGGTCCTCACAGTTATGTAGATGTCTGTGACCAACAATTGAGTGTCAAACTTATTCTAATATCCCTTGCTAATTTTGACATCATTTTTGGAATTAACTAGTTAGGCCAAAACAATGCCCTAATTAGTTGTTTTAAGAAGCGGGTATATATAAATTTTGAACACAATAAATTTATATTTTTGGCAAGAAAATCATTTTGCCTTGTATTATTTCATCAACCAAAGCATAGAGAAAGATTCAACAATATTGTATCTCCTTTTTAGTTTCTTTATTGCCTATCGAGCAATCTAATATATCCTTTGAAGAAACAAAAATGGTTAAAAAGTTTGTAGATGTATTTCTTGAGAATTTGACTAGATTACCCCCAAGAAGAGAGATTATTTTCACAATAAAAATTATGTCTAGTACACAACTTATTTCTAAAAGCCCATACCATATGATACCTAAAAAATTACATAAATTAAATAAACAAATTTAAGAATTGTTAGACTGTGGATTCGTAAGACCTATTATGTTGTCGTGGGGAGCACCAATTTTATTTGTTAAAAATAGATGAGATGCTTCAACTATGTGTTGATCATCAAGAATTGAACAATGTAATAATTATAAACAAGTATCCTCTTTTAAAAATTGATGGTCTTTGATCAATTAGCTTGGGAAGCAGTATTTTTGAAGATTGATCAACATTTTGGATACCATCAGTTAAGAATCAAGAAAGATATATTCAAAACTGTATTTTCAACTATATATGACTATTTTTAGTTTTCAACTATGTCATTTAACTTAACAATGCTCTTTTTGTATTTATTAACTTAATCCAATGAAAACTAAAACCATTACTAGATAAATTTTTTATTGTAGTAATAAATGATATCCTAACATACTCAAAAAGTAAAGAACAACAAAAAAAATTTGAAAAGTATTTTAAACATCCTTAGAATTGGCCACAGCCATCCACATTTTCAAAAACTAGAGTTTATTAGATCTTGTAAGATATTATAGAAGCTGTGTTAAAGGTTTTGCACAAATTTTTACACCTCTTACTCATTTGACTTGGAAGGACATACCCTTGTTTAGTTGAAGCAGCTACAACAAAAATCAAATTAAGTTAGGCCATATTGAGAATTTGTTTAGGATTTAGGGTTTAAGGTTTGGATCAGATACACATAAGAAGTATTTTAATTCTAAATATCGAAATGTTAAATTTGGAATTGGAGATTTTGTTTATGTAAGAGTCAATCCCCAAAAATGTATCAGCAGATTTAAATTATCAGAGAAACTCGGTCCTCAATTTATTAATCTATTTGAGATATTATATAAGGCAAGACAATGCATATATGCTTAGACTCCCAGAGCGTTAAGTACAATTCACAAGATATTCTACATTTCCTCACATCACAGATGCCTAACAAAACCAACTTTACAAATATTGATAAAAAAATAGTATGCAGCCAACCCTAACATATAGAAAGTTACTTAAAGAATTCTAGCCTTTGATGTCAAATAGTTGAAAAGATGATTCCCATGATTTATCTTTAGTGGAGGAACAGTAAGGTAGAAGAATCCGTGGGAAAACTAATATGGTATTCAAAGCATGTATCCTCATCTTATCTTATGAAATGGCAATAATATATAATTTAATTATCTACATTTAAGATTTTATGCTTAGATAAATTCTAAGCTTTTATTTATATGAAGTTGAATTTCGAGAATGATATTCCTATTAAATTTGGAAGATTATAATATCCCAAAAATAAAAATAATTATAATTATTATTAAAAGTAGTATTATTTATATTTTTTGGTATTAAAATTATATAAAAATATATATTATTTTATTGGAGTTTGGCACCCAGGCACCCAAAACTAGGTGCCCAGGCAAAGGCACCCAAACGTGTGTTAATAAGATCAATAAAATAGCCTCATTTAATTTTTATCAATATTGTACCTTATTCATGTGCCCAGGCGCCCGACCATGCGCCCAGCCATGTGCCCAAGCGCATAATAAAGGGCTATAAATGCCCCTCAAGGATGTGAAAATTCACTCCTCCAAACTTTGTTACACTGCCATAATTTTGGGGTTCTTTAAGGCTTGAGTTATCATCATTATTCAGCATTGTTAAAGCTTGTATAATATCGTGAGAGGCCATTTTCAATCAATTATGTTCATTATGAGGTAATCATAAATCCTAGTTTTATTAATTAATTGTTTACATAAATCTGCTATCAGTGGGGTTCTTTAAGGCTTGAGTTATCGTCATTATTCAGCATTGTTAAAGCTTGTATAATATCGTGAGAGGCCATTTTCAATCAATTATGTTCATTATGAGGTAATCATAAATCCTAGTTTTATTAATTAATTGTTTACATAAATCTGCTATCAGCATATCAACTGTTGAAATCATAATGTTAAATTATTATATGTATATTAAATATCTAATATGAATTATGTCTTGCATTATGCCACTATCGAATCACCTATATATGAGTGATTATGTGATTGTGATTGTGTGATCTAGTGAGTTGTATGTGATTAGATTTTTCTTTGGCATGTTACTATATTGATTAAGATTTTTATATTATTGTGATGATTCTTAATGAGAAATTTATCAATCTAATTCCATTAGTTATTCATGCGTTCAATTCCCATATTTCATTAGGTAAATTGATAAGCGGTTACAAATTTAATTCTCATATTTTATTTAATTTTCAAATTGGTTTAACTAGCTATTAAGTGTCCTCGAACTAAATAAGTGGATTATTATAATTTTACTGAGGGCTTGTCATGAGGAAATTTGAAAATTCCAAATGTAAAGTAATCTCATTACAGTGTAATCAGATTAATTTATTGGTATTTGGTATTTTCCAGGAAACTTAAGATTTTCTTTTAGAATGAGACAATATAAGAGTGTGGTGTTTCGTGTATAATAAGGGGGAGGGTAAAATTACCCCACAAAAAGTCTATTTTTAGGGTTTCTGTTAAAACTGAAAGAAATCAATTTCATTCGAATGAATGACGAATGCGAAGCAGTAGACAAACGGTCATGGGTGGAGATGGAATAGTTGCAAAGTCGTGAGGGAGCTCCATGCTAGAGAAGCTACGTGTCACGTTCCTTTGTGTGTCATGAGAGAGCTCTGTATCAAACGACCGTGAGGGAGCTCCGCGTCGCATTCCGTCGCGCATCTTGAGGGAGCTCCACGTCAATCGGCTGTGAGGGAGCTCTGTGTTGCATTCCTTCACGCTACAAAGAAGCTTTGGTTATGTTTGTGTTCGTTGTCGCGCATGAGAAAGCTCTGCGTGAAATCAGATTTCACTCAAATCAGTCGAAACCTTATTAAACCCTTTCCTTTTATACCGGTATTAAGTATTTACACTGGTAGATTATTTTAAACCTGAAATTATGAGAGCCAAACAGCAGAAATTATGGATTACCTGAAAACATTTTGCTTTACACCAAATTTACTGCAATCCAAACAGCCCCTGAATTATAAATAGTATGTAGGTTATTAAAAATTTAGCAAATTTCAAATCTTCTTTTCTTAAAAGCAACTCTTACTATCTACATATTAGTTACTTTGCATGACACTTTTAAATATTATCAAATTATTGAGGCAACTTTCAAACGATTTCGCATTAGAGTTTACTTAAGGGTGATAATTAGACATGTATCGCTACTATAATAAGGATCAGTGCAAGGAGTGAAATGTATTTAAAGAACTAACATAGCCGGTAGAAATGCTAAAGTATTCTCTTATTGATATGCCAAAACTGAAAGATCCAGTGACTAATGTGGCAATTAAAAGCCTCATTTAATTAGATAATTATGAAATAAATAATATTGTATTTCTTGCTCAATCAATAATGTCATTTCACAAAATTTTTATCACAAGAATTCTAACATATATCTGCACTTAGACTATTACGATGAGATACATTTATGTCTTCGTTGATACATGTGATAGTTATATATATTTTCCATATTTATTTATGTTAAATATTTCATATGTCGGGAAATTTTCTATTGGATATTGTACATCTCAATCATTATTAATAATATCTATTTGAAATATTGTTATCTTATAAAGCTTGTACCGTATCTTATTTGCCATGCAAATAAAACTTTAAAACTACAAAGACATACAAATGAAATCATAAGTGCAAAGTTATTGTATTATGATTAGAAAATTTAATATTATTGGAAAAACTCTATTAAGATTTGAGAAAATATCATGGTGGTTTATATTTCAATAATACATTTAAAATTAATCCACATACTCAGCTCGCACTAATGGTATTCAAATCCCAGCATATTTCATATGCCATGAGATAAGAGTATGATTGTTCTTGTTGTTGTTTGAAGAGTTTCATTTTGCGAGTACGAGTTATTGAGTGGAGGATCCAATTGTCGTACCAGTTGTCATATTATTACTATCACGCTAGTAGTTTGCAGTATTGAATAAAGTGTTGTAGCTAAATAGGTGCATATAAAAATTTTGTAAGAATGTATATTTTGGAAACTTTATACTTGACCATATATTTTTCAAAATCTTATGATGTTAGAATTATATAGAGTATTATGAGAAAGTTATTATTTTTGCTCAAGCATTGCCTTCAAACGATACATCAAATCACCATAGAATTTACCATTGAATTACTGACTAAAAAAGATTTTTCATAAGACGCCTCCTTTAGACTAGAGAAGGCTTGAGAAACAAAGCATTTATTTTACACAAAGCCACCGATTAATCAAAGTAGAATTTAATTGAAATGGTGAGCGAACGGTTACTATGAAAAAGCCTGTGAATTACATTATTCAAGGTTCTAATGATGTTCATACAAAGTTGATTGGGTTTCCCAAATTTTTTAACATGAGAGTGTAATAGTAGACCTATATCTTAAAAATAAAACTGATAAGGAATGTAAAGCCTTCTGATAGGAAAGCAAATCCCTTTAAAGATCCATCTGGTAGGACTAAACAAATTAAAATGATAAAACCTATAGGGAGAAACAGGTTGAAAGATAAAAAATGCCAAAAGCTCGAAACCTTCTAGCACGAAGATGAAGCCTATCAAAATATGAAGGGTATCTATAGATGGAGGTTATCAAAGATTGAAAAAACAGAAGATCTCACAAATGAGTGGTGCAGAAAAAAAATGAGTTAAAAATATGATCAAGAATATGATAAGTTGACTCAGTAATAAGTCTATTCATGCAACCAATAACAAGGGTTCCATGAGGTTGTTAAATAAACAGGAGACAAAAGGAGCTGGTGGTTCCATATGAAGAATATGGCTTGACCCCATAAAACTCTGATATGATTTTAACATGTGGAAGAATGATTTGTTATTCAATTCTTCAGCAATCTCAAGATAGAATCTTGGTACAACTAATAAAAAAGGGAAGCACGTCATAGTTCCACCATGGCATCTATAATCAGTTTCTTATTAAGAGGCAAACTAGAAAAAAAATATGACATAAAAAATAGTAAGTTCATATCTCCCCTTCTTTCAATAAAAAACTAGAGCCATGGATCAGTGACACAGCAGGACCAAGTATGGAAGCTTCCCGAAAAAATGTATTGTTGTCAAACAACCTCAGGACCAGACCGATGAGTCAGAGAAAATCAACTCAAGCCTAACTTGGAGCTACAAATAGCAATATAGCATAAAGAACTATATTAATGAATATAGGAAAAACTATACTAAGAAAAAAAGCATACACACGCAATTGATGAGAGATGAAAAAACAACTCCATATATATAGAAATCAGGTAAAACAAAACAGCAGTAAAAATAAATTTTGAAAATATTATATATCTTAAATTCTTACTTAATATATATACAGTGCACTAGCTCAACTGCAAAACGTAATTAGTAATAAATAAAGCATGCTCGAGTGACAAGTACACAAAAAACTCCATGAAGAATTTTATAATTAGGTAAGAAAAAAAAGAATACATACTCGTTATAATCTGCAAGATTTAAAGACAAATAGTTTAATAATCCATATCTTTCCAGCAACCTCTGAACAAAAGAATCAGGAGGAGCTAATGCAGCACAAAATTGCAGCAGAAACAGGTCAGATTCAAGTCCTTGCTCCAACCTGTCAAATCTATATATATATATATATATATATATATATATATACATATATATATATATATATATATATGTATGCAACATGAAGAACTTATGCAAGACTTGTTATGTTAAGTTGTATGCACAAAGAATTGTTCAGTTGGCTCACTGTTGTACGGAACGATACCCCTCAGAACTCAAAATGGCATCACTGTTCTTTCGCCACATGCCAGCACGAACTTGAGCACAAAAGACCCTCAACTGAAGAGGATGCTCCATTATAAAAGATGAAAAGACAAAAGGATGTAACCCAGCCAAAGCTTTCCTGAAATAATCCTGAAGGTGAGTTGGATTACTAGCTGGGGCGATGTTAGTTGTGTCTGATAGTGAAATTACATGACAACAAGCTTTCAATGCTTTTCTTAGCAAAATTGAAAGTAAACGATGCAAGGGGATGTGGAAAGATATTGCTTGTGAACCAATATTGCAATTAATAACAGGCCAATCAGCCAACTTCCATATACTAAATGCTGCAGACTCCCCACTGTACTCGATATCCATGAGATTATCATCTAAAACCCTGGTACTATGGCTATGTACATGATATAATACATTGTTCTCGCCAACGTTCAATGAATCACTTCTACAGGACACACCATCTCTTTCAGCTTCTAGCATACCAGGCATTCTAAACCTTTCACTGCTATCACCAGTAACAAGGCTATCCTCTACGTCTGTATCCATTCTGGCCGCAGAAGTTCTATTAACTCTAACCGTATTTGATCCTTTCTTTACCCTAAACAGTTTCTTTCTCAAAGCCAGTATATTAGATGCACCAGTAACAGTAACACCATATGAGGAATAACATGATGATTCAATTTCTGGTTTCAACCAGCACTCCATGGCTTTCAGACATTCAGAGATAAGCCATGCAGCAGAAGAGGGAAAAGGTGTTTCCCCATCAAAATGTTTTTCACTTAATTGTAAAGCCTCAGAAGAACTAGCCTTGCTAGCCGGACTTTCTTGAGAAACCCTTCCCACCTTGGAAAGGCGTTTCCTGTCGATATCATCTAGGCCTTGCTTTTCTAAACAATTGCTTTTACCAACATAAAAAGCTCCCTTTACAATAAGTGCATTAACATTCCCAAGATGGTACCCAAGAACAAAGGGTGCAGAAAAATGTTTATTTTCGTCATCAATATGTGTCCCTGTTACTCTCTTTAGTGTATCCATGCCCTGCACCAATCTTAATAAAAAAATCCAGTTCTTTAAGATATCTGGCCTTTCATGAGCAACATAGGCAGAAACCTCTTGGTGACTCATGACATAGCGAAAATCTTCAATCAAACGAACAGTTGCAGCACACATATTATCCAATTTACTAGCCTGTTACAATTTTGTACCATGAGACAACAAAAATTTATTTCAATTATAAATAAAAGACAGAATTCTTTCAATTTTTACCCTACTTGTGTTAATATATAGAACAAAAATAAAGTTGAAAAAAAAGTAGCAAAACTTCCCTGAAAAAGAATAACAGTCTACCATCAGATTTACACAAACATAAAAATCAATGTCCTACCAGTAAATGACCATCTGCATCAGCGCAAGAAAGAAAAAGGTCCTTTAAGCATTCCAGAAGAGCATTCAAAAGATCAACCTCAGTTACAAGTTGAATAGTTAAAGCTGGTACTGTAAAGATTTGCACAGAGAAAGTTGTTAACATCGGATCTCTCTTTAGGTATGAGGCATCAGAGTCATTGATCATTTCTTTGACAATAGTCAAGTAATACTGTACGAAAGACTTTGCAAAATCATACTTGAAAGCTGGGACTCCAAGAAGTTTATAAAGCAACTCATGTATCCTCTTCACAACTTCTTGATCCAAGAGCTTTTCTGCTATCAAAAGATCATCCAGTAAACCAGTACATGCAGTTAATCTTATAGAGATAAAATTAAGAAGACTTTCACTGCATTGACAGAAGTCCATAAGCATTTTAACGATTGCAAGAGATAATCCATCAGCAGTTTTTTCAAAAGCATTGCCATGATCAGCAACTTCCCCAACCTTGTGTTTAGCAAACATAATCTTGTCTTTCCAACACATAAAAAGAGAATCCAAGACAGGACCTATAGAATTTGCTAACTCCTGTGAAAGGGGTTGGATCTGTTCAGTACCTTTATGCTTTGAACAAAATCCACCCTTTTTCCAAGCAGTTTCATCGCCACAATCACAGCATCCACTGCCGGCATACATAATTTTATAATCATGATCCGTGTGATTACTATCCTGAAAACAAGGAACACAAATAGCACAGGTTGGATCATGCTCACAAGTGCGGCAGCGGTATGCCAAATCATTTTGTCCCCAGACAGCACCGCATACTGCACGTTGGCCATCCCCACTTAGTGCCAAGCTATTCATGGATTCTTGAGGATCATTACCAAACATCAACCATTGCAGCCACAATATGCTCTCCTCAAATAATTCCTTTACTAAAAACTTCTCAGATATGCCAGAAAATTTTGTATTCTGCAATTTCCGAGCCTCCATTAAATCCAAAATAGTTGGTAAGATAGATGGAACAATTTCAGATATCATGTGTTTGTTATCCCGGACAAAAGAAACCAGACCCAGATGAAATAGCTGAAGATGCTCTCGTGAAATCCCATGCATTGCAAGCCTCTGAAAAAGTAAAACAAGTGCAATATACTAAGATTATTCAACCAGAAGGGCCAGATGGACGTACAGATGAAAGTCATACAGACAAGAACAGTTAAAAAATAAACAAAAAAAAGAAAACCCTATAATAAAATATGTTTTGCAGTAATAGGACATATGTAAGTGTGTCCCATTAATTCAAGAATAAATAATTGAAAATAAGAGATAACGCCCTTGAATAAGATTTGCCTAAGGCAATTTTTGCTATCACAATTGGCACTGATCTATTCATGTGAAGCATCATAGACACTTCCTTATGAGACCGGGGACTCATTCTTAAGATAGAATTTATGAAGAAACAGAAGACAACGATGTAGGACTACAAAAGCCAAAACCAAATGGTTAGGATAACATGCGACAATTGCTAGACATTATGAACAAGCAAGCATTTGAAAGCAACATAAAATAAAGATGTAACCAAGTAATATGAAATGGATGTCCATGCTGAAAACAAATGGCCTTAGTTGTCATGGAACCAACTACTCTTGAACACATCAGTAAAAATTAGCAGCCATGTTCCAAACAGTAAGAGAACAATTAAAATTCCAAATTAAAATGCAGAATAATAGGGCAGTTTATAGCATTTCATAGAATACTTGTTTACTTCTCTTTCCACAATAAAATCTACTTTCAACATACTTGAAAATAAAATAGTGACATTAGTGACTAATCATCATTAACAAAATAGTGAAATAAATATTAGAGCTATCATTACTTCAAATATTAAACAACAAATACACGTGCATGGAGATATAACAATTGACTTTCACATGAATTATTATGATCATAAGCAATTCACTGAAATGACTCATAGGCTTGGCTGTAGCAACTTTATCCTATTAAATTAATCAGACAGGACTTCACATGTTAAAAATGATTTGGAAAGAGAAGAAATAATCCTGAACTTGTATTACAGCTAGTAAACTGCACAATGAGTTGTCCAGCTGCAGTACAAAATCACTGTCTGCAGTCTAATATCTTTAATTTTCTTCATTTTTTTAAAATGAGAAGGCTCAGCCCCCAACTTAAGCTGCGCCTATAACACTGCTTGATTTTGTTAAATAAAGCTCAAGTTTTTTTAAAATAGTTTGTTACAATAGAGAAAAATATATTAAACCATCACTAATGTCATGTTTAACTTGGCTTAGCTTAGTATGGAATATTCAGCTTAAGCTACGGCTTGTCCATCTTTATATTAGCTTGTTACCTTATTTTTAATTAAAAAAATTTATTATTTAACATTTTAATTAAATCCTTATTTAATAATTAATGATAAAATAATTAGCATAAATGTAATTAATAGGTAGAATTAGTATCAATTAACATAATTAACATAATAAATTAAAAAGTTTAATTAATTAATTAATTAGCTTAAATTTTTAGTTTGTTAGTGTAATTCATACACATGATACCAATTAATATAAATAATTAGTTTAGTAATTAACATATTTTATTATCACACATAATTAGCATAATCAATGATAATTAATGCACTAATCAACTAATTATCTATGCAACAAACTTATTATTGCTTACCAAAATTAATACAAACTAATGCAACTGAATGATTAATACAACAAGCAAGCTATATTACTTAAAATTCATTTTACTAATAAATACGATAATTTCATTGATATCATAAAATTAACGGATTTATGTAAATCTATACAAACTAATTCATTTATCTATATTAATTAATTCATTTAAAAGATTAAAAAATTAAAATAAAAATTAATATGTTTACTCAGTTATTAATTTAAGATAATAAACGCTATAATTATTATTATTATACAATCAGCTGAAACCTATAAAGCCAAATTCTGAGCAGAAGAATTTCAGTTTCATCAAGCTTAAGCAGTTTCATTTAGCTTATAGCAACATATCAACAAAATAATTTAACAATTTGGCATCGCTTAATTAGCTTAGCTTCTCTCTTAATCAACTAAACAAAGCATGTACAAGCAAGCTCAAAGTTCCAAAATTTATTTTATAACCGTTTTTCAAAGTTTTCCCACTCAAAAATGACATTACATGAATAAAAAGAACTTCTATGCCATAATTCGTTAGTTATTCTGGAACATAAAGTTCAGCAATTAATGGTGTTATCAAGGAGGAGGTTCATGTATCTTCTCAATTGCACCGAGTAGGGACTCAACACAATGCCTATAATGGTGTGATAAACAGTAGCTGACTCCTTAAAAATGAAAAGCATTTGTTCTTTAATTAGCCGATTTCAACACTTGAAAGTGCAATTAAAATTAGAAAGCCTTTCATATAGGAATGAACAAAATGAGCAGCATTTCTAATTCAAACTTGAAATCATCGTAATGGTTAACGACAATAAATGGAAATTCAATTTCTGCGATGGAAAATAGACATGAAGCATAGAATAAACCTGTAAAAAAAATTAAGATAGCATGCTCTACCTAAAAAGAAAATATATATCATGGCATGGTGTAATACTTTTAAAACGAAATAATTGTTATGAAAAACATCATAAAGAAAAATAGCTTTTGCATACTATAATATCCACAACGACATAGATGATTTTAGCCCGTAAACCAAAGCACAGAATATTCAGAAAAAAAAATAGTATAACACACGAAGCACAACAAATTAATGTAAATACTAGACAATGAAAATACAGTGACACCATGACTAGTTAAAATAGTATAACTTGTGTGAGTAAATATAATCAAAAGGGCACAATTCTCTATTCCTACAGAATGAGCAAATACAGAACAATAAACTCAAACTGTCGTAGAAGCTATGGGGAAATAGTGATAAACGTTAGTATCTCAATCTAAAATCAGGTGATAAGCATCAAACAATAGCTTGCGGAAAAAGGTGATCTGACTAATTGTTCTCTTTAAAAAGAAGAAACTAACATAAATATCGGTGATAAACAATAAGCATCAATGAATGAATGCATCAGGAAATGGTTAATAAGTAACTCAAGAATATAGGCAATGTTCAGCAGTTGGCTGAGTCAGCCACCATATAGGCCTCATGGCAAGTGGGTGTCAATCATTAGACATCAGGTCACAAAATGATGGATAATATACGAAGACATCAGATGGCAAACATTGGTGTCAAAGTTAAGTAATGTGGGAGGTCATTTAATTCTTCTTACACTGGCGGGAGTTGAAGATAGGGGCATCAAACGAACCAGATATAAGTGAGCAAAACCTCATCAGTATTTGATTCATTAACTATCGAGCCGAACCTGACAAGCTCAAATATTTTATGAGCATAAGAGTATATTCATGCTTAGCTCATCTAATATTGATCCAAACACAATCACAATAAAATGAAGTCAATATATAAAAGAATCTCAAATACCATAATGAGTAAGCAAAATAAAATTTTATGAACTCAAATGAAATCTACATCTTAGAGATAGGAATTAAATAACTATCGTTAAAGCATGAAATTGTTCAATTTAAATCAAATTGCCAAAGTATTTATAATATATTAAAATATAAATCTAACAAAATATCAAATAACAAATACAAACAAAAATTTAAATAGATGCAATTTGATATTAAAGAAAGTTATATGCATAAAATCAAATATTTACATATTTAGTATATGATCTGATTTTTAAATACTACCCTATTTATAAGTGTTAGATTTATATCATTAAAATAAAATTAAGTAGTCTTTTTATTAATATCAAAATACTTTTTGAATATGTAAATAAATAATAAAAGAATATTTCTAATTATAATTATTAATATCTCTTTGTTCAAACTTTTATCAAGCCGAACACAATCACACATAGTGTTGTTTGTATTTAGTTCAATATAAAAACCTCAAAATTTATCATAAAGCTTGGTTTGTTTCCTTAACAACCAAACTAAACACACATTTACTTTCAAGCTAAGCATGAATTATTTATAAACGATTTGCATTTTTGACTACCCTAAGGGGCAAAGAAGTTCATGCAACTAGTCAAATAAATGTTTATATACATTAAACTTAAAAAGTTGCCAAGCCACTCTCCTTATAGTATGATAAACTAAGCAATCAAACAGATTGGGTTTGAGGATTGGCTAAAGATAAATTGTCATAACTAATTCATCGGAAAATATCATATGAAGGTGATGAGCATTGTTGAAAGTCGATCAGTGCTGTGCAGGAGGTTGGGTTACTCCATGGGGTAAAGGGTGAAAGGGTAAAGGGTAAAGGGTAAAGGGTAAAGGGTAAAGAGTAAAGGTAGAAAAGCTGGAATGATATCAACAGAATGGCGATTGATGGTATCGACATCAATAGACACGGGGCAACAATGATGAGTGTCTAATGGTAGAAGTCAATCAATAGGTGATAATAGTTGACACTGACAGTTAATGGCATGCACTAGTGGTTGTTGGTCGATGATAGAGATCAACTTTGATTGTGGAAGGCAATGGAAGGAAGCTTGTCATTGAAGTCAGTTACAAAAAATTTTATTAAAGCTACTTGATGACTAATGTCAACAAACAAACAGATGAGCTTGAAAACAGTTGTCTAAGAGAAATAAACAACTACGATGTTGCCAAAAGAGAATTTTGATGAACAAGCAAATATTATCATTGTCACAAGTGTAAGAATCAGAGAAGACATTAGTAGAAGAGAGAAGAAAAAGGTAGAATGCAAGAGAAGAAAATAGAGAATGGTATTATTTTTTATTCAATTGTCAGTACAATCGTTACATGGCATCACATATCTATAGGTATACACATATAATGAGGTGTGATTCACAGGAACCTGGGAGCTTGGATTCTCCTGGGCTCGCCTAGGCACCCAACCTCTACCTGGTGCTGGCAGTGTTTGCATCCAGGCGCGCCCAGTCCCTGGCTAGCGCTAACAATGCTTGTGCCTGGGCGCACTTGGGCACCCGGGCCTCTGGCAGTATGTGCACCTGAGCGTGCCTAAGCACCCAGTCTCTAGCTAGCATAGTTATAATTTAATACTCTAATATAACTCGTAAGGTGACGGTGGGGTTTTGAACTATCAGCTTATCACATAGAATGTCAAATTGCGTAAACAAGAGAGGTTTAGTGAAGAAGTCTATTTTTGTTCATTCAATGGGGTATACTGGATGGCAACTTCTTTATTTTTAATGTTATCACGGATGAAGTAGCAATCCACTTCCACATGCTTCGTGCGAGTGTAAAAAATGGATTGTTGGCGCTAGAGATTGTGAAGACATTGTCGCAATAAATAGTAGTAGCTTGGGGTATTGGATGATAAAACTCTTGTAAAAGACTTCGAAGCCATTTGATTTCTGTGACCGTCGATGTAAGTGCTTTATATTCAGCTTCCGTAGAGAATTGCGCTATTATGTGTTGTTTTTTGCGCTCCAACTATTAGTGTGTTGCCAAGGAATATGCAGAATCTTGTTATAGATTTCTAGTCTATGGAGTTTCCTGCCCAGGGTCTGAGTTAGAACATGTGTGAAGTCCTATATTTGATAAGGTAATTGGTAGACTAAACTATATGGTACCCTTTATGGATGTGCTTAAGTTGAGAGAAATTGTGGTGTGGTGGTTGGTACATGTGTTGGTAGATGCGGTTGATGATGACGCTGATATCCAGATGAGTGATGGTGAGGAATTGGAGGCATACAATAAGCTTGTGAAATAGCTACTGATCGGTGAATGGAGCTGAGGTGTCAATGGAGCTGCCAGCAGGAGTAGCAAAAGTAAGCCTAGGCTGGTTTGCAATTAGGCATTCTAGCTTTTATAGGAGTTGGGTAGCATACTGTAACAACCCAAAATCGTTATTTTGCAAATTAGGTCAGAAACCCGTCTTAGGAATCAGGATCTCGAGAAATTTCAATTTAGGGCAAACAAAACTACCAGTAGATAGAAACAACTTTAAAGATCAAAGAGCCCTAATTCAGTAGAAATCCGAAAGACGGAAGCTCCCGTTCTATCTTCGAAATTTCTAATTTCTGAAAATAAAAACATTGAAATGTGTGTCCGAATTCGTCGTTTTCAGTGCCGACGTGTTAAGTATACTATTTAAAAATTGCTCGAGAAGTTTCATCAAAATCGGAGCGTCGATTGGATTGTGGCCAATTTTCGAAGTTTTAAACCCCTAAAATTAAAATAAAATAAAATTTTGCTCCGAATCGAGAATTTTTGACGCGAGGGTGTTCGTCATATTGTAACACATCTCGGTGTCAAGATTCATTGTATTCGGATGGCGAACGACGGAAATTTGAGAAAGTTTTAAATTAAGTTTTTTTTTTAATTTTATTCCTCTGTTTTCTTCATACGCCCCCCTGTTTCGATCGCGCATTGCGATCTCTTCTCACGCGCCAGGCGGAAGCCTGGCGCCTGCCTGCGCCGTTTTTGGCGCAGGTTGTCGGCCTAGAGGGCCGACACTGACTCCCGACCCCACTCCCGCCCTCTGGCGAGAGAAGCTTCCGTGCCAGAGTCTCCTGGCGCGCGCGCCAGGCGCCGCCTGGCGCCAGTTGGCGCACGTTGTGGCGCCTCTCGTACGCCTATAAGAAGCCATCTCTCCCCCTCCTCTCCCCACAGCAGCTTCCAGCCTCCTCCTCAGCCTTCCAGCAGCCGGCCAGCCCCTCCGGCAGCCCCCTTCCAGTCGCTTTCGGCAGCCCGGCAGCCTCCGGCAGACCCTCCCAGCAACTTCCGGCAGCCCGACAGTCCCCTCCAGTAGCTCCAGCATCTCCAGCAGCCACTAACAGCTTCTGGCAGCCTTCGACGGCCACCAACAGCCCTTCCCAGCCAGCCAGCTCCTCCTTGTCGGCTGACCAGCAGCAGCCCGGCAGCCCCGCCAGCCAGCTGGAGCCCTTGCCAGCCTCCGGCCACCCCGTCCGGCTTCCCTCCGTTTTTCGGCGGTCTTAATCCTTAAAGGTTTGAAGATAAGTTCAAGAGAAGAAAAGAGGAGTTATTTTGCTATTTTCTCTATACTTAATAATCTTTTTGAAAATAAGATTACGTCATTCACATTAATACGGTTCTCATTAATTAATAATGAAAATTATACAAATATTATAAAATGACTATTATTTCAATTTAAGCAATTTCATTTTTGACCACCACTCCTATTATGTTCTTCTTTCATTCTTATATTATTATCATTGAAACAATGATAATAATAATATTGTATCATTATAATCGCTATCCTTGATAATCTTAAAACACTTTAATAATTATAACTGCTTTAATAGCAGCTTAAATCAATCAAACTTCAAATGCGAAAGAAGAACAGAATGAAAGAAATTAAACTCCTAAATTATTGATTAAAAAGCTAACTTAGAAATATCGAGGACTTAAATGTAGATTGAGCGAACTGTCACTCATTCGAGCCATTGAACTTTTGAACTTAAGAACAAAAGTACCCAGTACATGACATGTATTACATTTTGCACTTTTATTGCTGCTTAGCTTCGCATATTTTGCTTTGAGCCAAATTCATTTGAAGCTTGGTTGGTTGTTAGAAACCAACATCCTTTTCGTTCGGGGGTTACTGGAAAATGACATCAATAACATTAATGCTTGGTTGGTTGTTAGAAACCAACAGTTCTTTTCATTCGGGGTTGTTGCTGGAAAAAATGACATCAGCAACATTCGGGGTTGTTACTGAAAAATGACATCGGTAACATTCGGGGTAGATTACTGGAAAATGACATCAGTAATCTTTATTTGACGAATATTATTTGTTGCAGGAAATTGTTTATTTCGCACTATTACCTTATTTTCTCCTGCATTTTATTTTCGCCTTTCTTCCGCTAATCGCATCATTTAAAAATGTAAATGTTATTATGTACTGCTGTACTTAGAGTATTCTCTAATTACTGGGAATTCCAATTCCGATATTGTTTGTTGTACAATACCAGGTCAGATATTTCTGGTTTAGCTTAAGCAAGAACCCTAATACTTGAAATTTTCAATCTGCAAATGGATCTGCGACGGCGCTGTTTTTGCTTATTTATCTTTTATCTTTTCTTTATTCTTACTTTTGTACCGACGAACACTGAAGAGACCTTGTAATGTGAACATTTAACTAAATAAATAATATCCTTTGGCTTTCGTATGTGTATGCTTTTTTCCTCTCAAGTTACTCGATATGATCCTGCGGCAAGTGAACGCCCGACGTCGGAACGGTTTCTTTTGAACCGGCGTCGGGGTTCTCACAGTTGGTATCAGAGCAGGATTGAGTACTTGTGGAAGAAAAGGACATACATATAAAATATGGATATATTCAATCTAAGGAGATGTTAACAATTTAGGATAATAGTACCAGATTCAGAAGTGATAGCTCTCATTCTTCCTTGCTTTTAAATTGTAAGAGTAGACTAAGACCTTATTATTACCCTTATTTTGTGCATCTAGCAAAACATAGGTTCTTCGGTTAAAGCAACATTTTATAAATGAGCCTATTGCAAATGAAAATTTTTGGAATCAAAATTTAGCAAACTTTATTTATTGTTGCGATTAATATTCGTGTATTCAGTAAGTTATGATATCTTCTAAATTCTAGTTTATTAATCATCTCCAAACAGATGGATTCCGATGAAGGCTTCCTCGCAGTAATCACCGAAACTCCTGTTAAGACATCAATCTCCTCATCTGCAGCGGACAATAGAACGGATCGTCTATTAGAAGCTGTTTTGCAAGCCCTTTCAAACCAAGGGAAAGCCTCCACCTCACTGCTCACATCAGAAGCCCCTCAAGAGCAAAGGGTGCAAGTAAATAATGCTCTGCAAGCCTTCCTCAAACTCAACCCTCCTACTTTTAACGGCTCGGCCAGACCCATGGAGGCCGAAGACTGGATCCAAGCCGTGGAGAGCAAGTTGGACAGTTTAAAGTGTCCTTCAAGCGAGGAAGTTAGACTAGCGAAATACTTGCTAGAAGGTGAAGCCGAGAGATGGTGGAAGATCACGTTCAAAACCACCTTCAAAAACATCAGTCTGGAGGACATACCGTGGGCAGAGTTCACGGCCGCATTCAGGAGCCGCTATATTCCCCATACTGCCCAGAGGATACTTGAGAGCCATTTCATAAAGGTAGCTCAAGGTGACCGGTCTGTAGCAACTTACGAGACAGGGTTCACAAAACTCTCTCGTTATGCACCAAAGCTTGTGGACTGCGAAGCTTCGAGGTGCAATAGGTTCCTAGAAGGTTTAAAGAACAGCATTTGCACTAATTTAATTTCTCTTAGGCATACAAACTTTGCCGATCTATTAGACTGTGCAACTATGCTTGAGCATAACGAGCAGGTGATCGCGGAAAGACAAGGAAAAAGGCATGATCATCCCACAGAGGATCCGGAGAGTTACAAGCATCCCCGTTACCCTCCACCAGCCAGAGCATACCAAATGTCTGCAGAAGCTTCCAGGACCAATGAAGGTGTTCCCTGTAATCGACCTCACCCGCTGGGGAGGTGCTACCATGGTCAAGGCGTCTGTTTTACCTGCGGGCGCCCAGGTCACGGTTATCGTTTCTGTATCGCCAAGAAGACAATCGATGGAGATATTATCCCTGGGGCAAGATCTGTCCCAAGACTGAACTCAGCACCAGCAGCCCCCGCCATTAACCAACGAAGAAGAGATGCTCCTAGGCAAGTTGCAGTAACGACAGCGCCTACCCAAAGGAATGGGCAGGCTCCTCAACCAAGAATGTACACCCTCACCCCGATCATAAAACCTGACGACAACGACATAGTATCAGGTATTAATCTCACCCAGATTTAAGTTTCGTTTGTGTGATGTCGAGGACGACATCGTTTTTAAGTAGTGGAGTTTGTAACGACCCAAAGTCGTTATTTTGCAAATTAGGTCAGAATCCCGTCTTAGGAATCAGGATATCGAGGAATTTCAATTTAGGGCAAACAAAACTACCAGTAAATAAAAACAACTTTAAAGATCAAAGAGCCCTAATTCAATAGATCGAGAGTGAGAAGATATACACGGATGCCTGACTTTCCGTAGATGATGAGGAATGGATCTGCTTTGCTTTGGGTGGCCCTTCGATGTAAAAAAAGCGAGAACGGAGAACAACTAATGAGGTGATTGTTTTAAGCCATAGAGAGCTTTCTTCAGCTGACATTTGTAGTCGAGTTTAGTATGATCGATGAAGCACGGAGGTTACTTGATATATACTGGGAGAATGCATTAGAGACGTCAAGTTGAAATATGAACCATTTGTGATGAATAGCTATGGGGGAGAGTACACAAATGGTAGACATTTTTGACTGGACTAAAGGTTTAAGTATAGTCTATCACATAGGTTTGATTGAAACCTTGAGCCACAAGGCAGGCTTTATGACGAGCAATGGATTCATCGGCATTGTATTTATTACAAAATGTCCATTTGCTACTGAAGGCTGGTTGTGCTGGATTTTGTGAAACTAAGTCCCACGTGTTTTGATTTTGAAGGGCACTGATTTTATCAGCCATGGCTTGCCTCCAATGATTATGCTTGGCATCTTAAATAGATTGAGTGATGCATGCCAAATTGGGTAATTATCGGTGGTGAGGTTATTCACTATATTCTTAAATGTCGTTTATCAAGAATGTGAGATTGGATGTGAGGTTAAGCTGCATTGCAGGTTCTTGAAGTTCTTGAATATCGTGCTAGATTCAGGATTGAGGAATGAGGCCATAGTGATTGTGAGACAAAAGGTGGGGTGGCTACTGATTCTTGGGAAGATTCTTGAGAGTTCTTGAGAATCTTGAAAAGCTGGACGGTTCTTGGGAAGAGTAGAAAAGAGGAGATCGAGAGTGCTTAAGCAAAGGTTGTTTGGAGTTGCGTTAGCAGGGAGAAGCTCTGATACAATGTAACAATCAGAGAGCAGTAGTAGAAGAGGTAGAAGAGAGAAGACAAAGGTAGAATACACACACACACACACACATATATAGGTAGACACATATATAGAGTTGTGTGGTTCACTGGCGCTCCTGAGTGTCCGGGCCTCTGGTTGACGTTGGCAGTATTTGCACCTGGGCGTCCTGGGCAGCCAACCTCTGTCTGGCACTGACAATGTGCACCTGACCTTGCCCAATCTCTGGCTAGCATTGTTAATTCTTAATATACTCTAATAATAAGCAAAGCGAACAGCAATAGTCGAGTTCATGAATTTGATACATATACAGATTTTTTTCATGTGTAGAATCGTGGAGGCATGATGGCACTTATCCTAGAATCCAAAGCACAATTTTGAATGATATGTATAGCTCCTTCTTGATCAATGTTTATCAAGCAAATCAAAATCTTTATAAATTCAAATTTGTTTAATATTGGGCTTCTTAAACCCTTCTCATCAAGGCACTCAAGCTGAGTTTACATGCAAAATGTTGAGGCCATTAGCCTCTCCAAATATCATCTGAAAGTTTCCAAATATGTTTAATGTGCTTGATTTGCAGCTAGTTAAACGCAGAACAAGATGTTATTGGTATTATTGGGTTCAACACATTAATATAAGGTGGTCACAAAATATTTTTTTTATAGTTTTCAACTACTCTCAAAATACATATTTGAAGTTTATAGCCAAAATTATTAAATGCATGGAAATATAAGTTGCATATAAATTCATGCTTGCTCAAATGGGTATTTTGGAAGAACATTAATTGCTTCCAATACAAACCAATACACACAAGCCAAAGTTCAATGTCCAAGGTCAACTCGCAATCAGCTTGATAAAAGGCATGTGTTCAACTTGATTATAAGAAACCAACTATTTTGAAGATATTTTGAGCTTGATTCTTAACAAGTAAACACGAACAAAGAATTATTCCATAGCATTTGGCACATTAACTACTTGAACTAACTAAAGGTGAAAAAAAAGATCCAAGCGTCAGCGATCCAAGGCTACGATCAAGCTCAGCTTGCTAGATTTAAGCCTAGCTCAAGCTCTATTTGAGCTCGAGAAGGATCAACTTGAGCTCGACCCATTTGATTTAAGCCTCGCTGAGTTCGACTTGAGCATAGCTCGATTGAAGTTAGAGCATATGGCTTGAGCTAAGAAATTAAGTAAAAAAAAATTATTTAATTTCACATGCACAACATTCAATTTAAGCTAGGCTTATTAGAGTCAAAGGTTTTCTTTTGTTACAAGCTTTTCAACAAGTTCCTATTTAAGATAAATCCCCATCATTTTGGTGATGTAGAGCTAAATTTTAGCATACATGCATGCATGTGCACAAGCTCACATGTATGCAAATCCATGTGCTTCTTTTCATAAAATTGGTTAGTTTTTATAAGGTTTTTTGCAAACAATTTTATCTAATATGTTGTTTAATATTATTTATCATTAAATGAGCCATTATAGTAAATCAAGCTATACCATTTGAACTCGAACAAACATTTTGTTTGTGATCAACTCGCTAAGCTATCGAGCTCAAAATACTTTATTCAAGATTGGGCTCGTCTTCTTATTGATAAATCCAAACTTAAGCTAATTAACAAACCAAACACAAGTTGTTCACAATCCAATATTTTTACCAAATATTATACACTTAAACTTAAGAATTTAGAGCTTCATTGAATTTAGATAAATAATGTCTAAGCAAGTTTCAATTTGAAATCACTAAGAAAAGGTCATTTAACCAAAATCACTAGGGTAATGATTGGAACTAATCTACAAAAAATAGTTAATAGAATCAGCCTAATCCAAAATCCACATTCCTTAAAGACTCGTTCTTTGAATACTAAAGGCATGTCCTTATGCATGTAGCCACCTCATCCCCACATCTACTACCCCATCATATGTTCACTAGTACGCAACATGGCCATCTAGCATTCACCAAACATCCTCTTGATTAGTTGGCTAACATCAATTGTCCCTAATATTGTTCCCCACCACACCTCATCAATCCACAACAACGTAGGCTGCAATTGTCTACTCTAGCAAAAAATCTCTAACCATTATCTCTTAATCCTTACCATTTAGGAAAGTCCACAACCCAACACAGTACAATTTTTTGTAAAAGTTATATTTTATCACTATTGTTCTCTAAAATTAACTTATCATTTACAATCTTAATAATTATCCATTTACATGAGTCATTAAAATTCTATAAATTTAATTTTTTTACAACCTACAAATTTAATTTATTTTTGCATTATCTTAGAGAAGCATAACAAGCTTGACATTCCTGGTGGTGCTAAACACAAGCACTAATTTTTCAAACATGATTGAACATAGGCTGAACAAGAACCAATCATAAACAAAACAAGCCAAATTTAAACAAAGGCTAAGCTCTATCAAACTCAGCTCAATTACACCCTGTAATTGCCCCAGATTTGGATCATTAAAACATAATTTAAGCATTACTCCGATGTTTGAAAACTCAGCATACCAAATTACAACTTTGAGAAATTTTCAAACACTAATCGCCCCATAGACTACATCTCAAAATTTAACCAAATATGATGTCCACCCTTCAAAGCAGTTGACAAACAGTTCGAAAAATTGTGTCAAAACATAAAAATATTTAGAATTATTCAAATAATTGTATTAATATCAAATGTTTCACAAAATAATCAATTTAATTTAGATTACTAAGAAAATTTTGATGACCAAAAATGCATGAAAAGAACAATTAGAGCTCAACAAGGGCCATAACATGGCCTAACCTCCAGCCTCAGTTTGCAAACGCTACCTATGACACAACTAAACAAGCTTATGCTCAGGGACTGGATTTATAGACAACGGTGCAGCATCTCTAGTGATCAATTTTGTAGCTTCTTTAAAGTTTAATAGCTATGAATTTTGCCATAATTCAATTCCTTTAATATCTGTTAACTAAAGGAAGAGAAATAAATTAAATTTTAAAAAAGGGATTTTTATATATAATAAATAAACTTATAATTAACATATTTAACACACCTTTTATAAATATAACATATGCACCACAAACTTCTTCAAGAAAATATCAATTATACGACATTTGTACAAATTTGAAATCAAACTGTCATAGCTTTTAGTGCGCTCTATCCTTCTCCTTCTCTCTACTATCAGCTGCAACTTCCAATACCAGTAAAGAAAACGATCGATCTCATCTCCAAATTTTCCGCCACTCCCAAACAAGCAAATATAATGAAATATACATAGAATGCAATACCAAAGTGGCTGCGAACATTGCCACTGATGATGGTGCCACGTTTGTATGGAAAGTAATGGAGAAAGTGATATATTTCTCAGAGGCTAGCAAGCAGCAGAATTGCCTCTTGATAAAGAAGCAAACCATCAACGACCTGATTATACTGGTGATGACAGTAGAGGAGATTCCAGCTGTGAATCTCATCTCGATGAGACTTTTGGCATTTCGACAGCCCCAAAAAGGTGCCGCCTAAATGGTGGAGAAATGGAAACTGGGAGAAAACAGGGGAGAGAGCATGAAGGCTTAGAGGTGATAGTTTTTATACCAGGAATGGATGGACTTGTTCACGTTTTTTGACGAGGGATGCGAGCAAGGCTTTCGGTGCTTAAGGGAGAAAACTACATAGTATTTTTCTCCAGAGATGTATGGGCATCGGCAATCTCGAATAATTTGGAGATGAGATTGATCGTTTCCATTTGCTCTGTATTGGAAGCTGCCTGATAGCAGAGAAAAAGAAGGGACGGAGAGTAGTATCATGGCAGTTTGATTCAAATTTGTACAAGTGTAGTTTATGATGAATTTTGTGGTATATATGTGTTATGTATGTAAGAATTCCTTTAAAAAAACACATCAAAGATACAAAGTGAATTTAAAATAAAGGATAAGGAGCAAAATAATTTTTGCATCCCTCACAATCCAAGGATCCATAGTATCAACTCGACACCATACTCAGCTCTACGAAGGACGGGCTATTTAATGATAATCCTTTCTGAGCAGTGTATCTAACATAAGCAATTGAACAATATTCAAAATAAATTTATAAGCATAAAATAATCAAATAGCAAAACAAAAAAAAAAGCTAAATGCTAGCTCGAGTCACATTAAAAGAGAAATAAAGAAAGTCCTAGTTCAGTAGATTAGAGCAAAAAGAAAAAAAGTATGTTTTGATTGCATCAGTAAGCTAATCAAGTTTCTTTGTTTTGAAGTCTAGCGAAATCACGGACACAATGAACAGGGTATATTCGATTAGAAGACTGTCAGTAACAGTGTTACGACGGCTAATTCAATAAACCCAGTGTTACGACAGTGTCAGCGAAATGTCGGCGTGCAGATGAAGCGAGTGCTGGAAGAAGGGAGGACACTTATTGTAACCGCACCTGGACGATGCGATCGCGGGGTGAAAGCACGATATCCCGCTCCGGCGATGAATCTATCTCCATCCCGGCCATGACACGAAGCCAATTTGCGCAACTCCAGAAATTCGATCTAGAGCGGCCCCCGCCCCAGGATTGAGGAGCCTGGGGTCAAAAAGGAAGCAAGAGATAGAGAAGGGAAAGCTTTTTTAGGGTTTACGGGTTCCTCGATCTGGTCTGGGATGAGCTCCGAGGTGGTGCGGGGCGATTAGCGCCTCCGCTCTGAGAGGGGGATGGGGGGGGTGGGGGGTTTCGGGATCCGGGGATCGAGAGATGTGCGACTATGCAGTGCTGCTAATAATTCTTTTGGGCCCAATTTAAATAAGGATAAAATTTTAAATTTCTTCCTGAATTTTTAACTATTTATAAAAACTATAATTCTCATTACTATAAAAATTTAACACAGCAGTATTTTTAGTCCTATAATTTTACATAAATTAAAAATTTATTCACAAGTACTTATAATTTACAAAGCACTCATTTTAATTAACAAAAATTCGAGGCAACGCGGTTGCTGAGGGCAGTATTGGAGAAGGCAGCAAAAAATTGGAGCTGCAGTACAAATACAATAGGTCCAACAGCACCCCGAACTTTGAGAGCAAGCCCGAGGGACAGCTCCATCAATTCCAACACTCTGTCTTCTTCACCAACCAGAGATCAACTGTAAGACCATTTGTGATTCTATTATATTATCGGCATCTTCTGCGAGTTGGCAGACGCCATTGAAAGAGAGTAAATATATTGAGATTGGAGTAATATTTCTAAGTACAAAACTATGAAATGGTGTTGTGGTCAATTGTTAGAATCCTTAAATTTAAATACTTGAAGGTCAATTGTTCAAATCTTGGCAGCTATATTATTGTCTCTTTAAGACTTCTTCCAAGAAAATCTCTATTATGTGGTTGGCGTCGTGGCTCAGTAGTTAGAATCCTTATATTAAACTCTTGAAGGTATAAGATCTCAATCTCAATTGCTACATTATTGTTTCATTGAAGCTTAACTTCTTTAAGAAAATAATTAAGAAATAGTACTCAAATATCATAGGCAAATATCATGTAATATTGAATGCATAAGATTTATGCGAAAGCTTTAAGATGAATAATAATCTAGGATACATGTATTGATTGCCATTCAACTCGAGTATCTCAATATGATTATGCGTCATAGAATTATGTATCGTATGTAATACAGCACAAGATCGTCAAAATAATTAAGGAAAAAATAATAATAACCTAGAACAAAGATTTCATATAATCAATAATAACAAAAAAATAATTTGACAAGCCACCTTACGATCAAACACATATTACAACCTACAGTACATATCCATAATAAATATAATGTCTTACTATTATTATTTTCTTACTTTAATACTCTCTAAAGAATTTCTCTTGTTACTCAATCATAAATCTTTTCAAAATCAATAAATATTAAATGAATATACTCTTTTCTTTTCTTTAAAATTTTTCATCAAATCTCTCAATGAATGAATAGCTTCTATGCTAGATCTATTTGGAGCAAAAATCCAAATTGATTTTATAAAATATGAGTATTCATTTGTAATATATATTCAATCATTATATCCTTAATTTTTAATGTACGTCTCTTTAATATAAATCCCATATAATCTGCACAATATTGAACATTGCTTTTGTAATATTAGTTAGTTATCTTTATACAACATTTTAATCTTCACAGTAGTTTAAAATAACTTAGCAACTTAAAATCCATTCCCAAACAATTTCACGTTGAATGACTCGACTTGAACTAAATTCGAGTCGAGTTCGAGGGGAGCTTGACTCAACTCAAACTGAATTCGAGCCACGAAATATATAAATCATAAAACATATACAAATTACAACGATTCTTACGTTGCTTAACGATTAAAGCGCATAATTTTTCTTGTTTGGCACTGAGTTCGAATCTTCCTTTAGGCCATAATCTTTAATTTTCTTATTAAAAGGTGGAATATATCCATGAACCTATATTTTACATAATCCGCACATTATCACTATGCCAAAGCAGCTCTCAAGCTCAAACTAACTCAAACTCGATCAAGTTTAAGTTGGCTAAACTTGAAAATTTTGAATTCCAGCTGACTCACTCGAACTCAAGCCAACACTAGGCGAGGGCGAAGAAAAATGTGATGCACTTATTGACACAATTTGGGTATTTCACGGAAAATATATTTTCATAGAAAGTGATGAAAATTCAAAACAAAAAATTGCTTGAATATTCTTTGTTCATGCGATGTATACCAATAACATGATCAAACTATTTATTAAGACATCAACAAGTTTTGTTATTATTAAAAATATTTAAACCTTTCAAACCTCTAAAAATCATAAGTTTTAACAATCAGAAATATAGTTCCACATTTAATATATTATGCTCCCACGTTATTTAAAAAAGTACTCATGATGCTTTATATGATATATAAATAACGAATATAACTAAATTAACCTAAATTTAATAATCATATTTTTATCAAGCATTATTATTTCTGCAATAAAAACGAAAAATCAAATATAAAAATGTTCATATTTATTTATTACACACAAACAAGCCCATATAATTCACCAAATATTTTTCAAGAAGAAAATGTTTAGAAAAACACTAATAATAAGCCTTTATATTCCATTCAGAAGAGCAACAAATCTGTTCAAGAGATTGAGGCTGAAAACTGTCTCCTCACAATTGATTTTAACAATGACATCTAACGGTTGGGAGCACCTGCCTTGTTCAACCACTATGGTTACAAGGCAGGGCTTTGAGACCCTGAAAATTTCGCCGCTAAAACGTAGACGCAAACCCGAGGCATCGTCGTTCCCAAATGAGACTGGCATGTCAATGGACACGAGAGAAGTGTCAGAGTGGCTGAGGACATTTGACGCAAGGCTTCGGGCGACGACGAGAATGCTATCGGTCCCCTCAGATGAACTCCACTCCTCGTTACTCTTAAGATCTTTGAGATGGCTTTCAAACATACACCTATTTGTAAAAAGATATTGTTGCCCACTAAATTCATCAAATACTCTATTTGAACCCCCAAACTTGTGTTATCATATTCAACAAAAAAACTAGCCCAAGCTAGAGTGCCTTTTGCTGAGCCCAAAATATGTGAAAAAAATAAAAGTGCGGTGCTGGATGAAGAGGGAGAGGAAGCAGTATTTTTTTTTTCCCCTGCCTCCACACGCTTTGGGCTAATTGTGCGGCAGCAAAATATTCTCCTTTTCATTTTAAAATCGAGGGCAGTAAAAGCGAACGATTGTTGGCACATTTATTAGGGGTGGGCTGCATTCCGTAAATATGAATGTTTTGAGCGTTATGCAAGTATCCCTTTTTTCCTTATGCTTCAAGTGCTAGCAAGCAATCACAGAGAAAGGAATGCCGAGATTTATGTAATTCAATCATTAATACCCGAGCCTGATGGCATAAATTCTTTGCATATCTACCACCAAGTTTTGATATTTGCAAAAACAATCTTTTGGTGTTGGATACCCAAATAATTTTGAAAAAGTCAGGTTTGGGTTGGCCTGAAAAACATTCAGGCCGGACTCAGGTTGAAACAGTAGATCCATTTATTGGAAATTAAACTTCCAAGTTAAAATATGATGAGCACATTTATTCAGGGATTAAGTTCTACTGATATTGAATAAGTTTGAGGAGACTAACCTTTTGGAGCATTCGAACATTCCCTTCAGCTCTGATTCCTTCTCAGAAAACGCAGCAGTATTCATGGAAAGGGGATTCATGAAATAACCAATCTCAGGCCACAGATTCACAGAATGCCTCCTCCCGTCAGAAAGGACAGTCATTTTGAGAGGCAACAGATGATGGGGAAACCGAGCCTGAATAGTTCTCCTTATTGTCTGATCAGAATTCAGCGTTGCGATCTCTTCAATTGGAGTTACAGTCGACCCTATCTCAGCGCCAGCCAAGCTTCCAATTTTAAGAAAAAATGAGCAGGTTTAATTTCAGATTATTAAGCAAAAATCAATTACAATGCTAAAAATGGTTGCCTCGCAATGTCAGACACTTCTAGGACGTCAGCATGCAGCGAACACGCATTGGATGAGCCTAAAAACATTCAGGCAAGCATGACGTATCCTCCTGTTTGACCCAAGGACACAAGGCCCTTAAGAATAAAAATAATTGTTCACATGGCATCCAAATCTAGTGTATTTATACATCGAACACCAAACTCTTAATCATAACAGCATTAGAGCCTAAATATGAAATTTCATTCGCTTAATATGATTGTAAAAGGTTGAATGTGGTGGCAACTTGAGTGTGATCAACGATTATTTTGGCATATTAGAAAATTTTAAAAATTGGGTATTAACTGTGGAAATAAGATATGTTTGAGTTAAACGCAAGAAATGCTCCTCAAAATAATATAAAAATACAATCAATGAATACATTAATAAATATAGATATATATATGGCACTAGACTTTATTCTATATACACTATCATTAATAAAAATAATAATAAATAATTAATATATATTATCATATCCAATGTGTTAGTTTCGTACTATTTCAACAATAACAGTGTCATGTGTCTGCCCGTGCATCATAAGTAAAAGAGGTTTGGAAAGCAAAATACAGCTTCCTGAAGAAGCGTACAGAAGAAGTCTAAAAACAACAAAAACTAGATAGAGGTCGGCTTTTGTTAAAATCGAACAGCCAGAAAGCCACCCTAAACACAACCTTAAAGAGTTTAAAAAAGAATTACCTTTCAGGTTCGTCCAGAACTTGAATAGAAGATTCGGAACTTTTGTTTAGCTCCCCATCTTCTTCCACAGTTACTCCCTCCATCATCTCATTAGAACAGTTTGAAAACAGTAGTTCAATGCACACTAGAAATGGGAAGAGTTTCAGAGCTCTGGATAAAAAACAATACTCCACTTTCAATCCTTTCCCTTTTACAGGATCCAGAAGAGTGCGAAGTATGGGAGAAACAGTGAGACTAAGATCATTTACAGAAATTCTCGCACACTTTGGTTTAGCTGCAGATGGTGAAGCAGAATGTTCATCAAGCCATGATTCTAATGCTGTTCTTGACATCATTATATCGGCTAGATCTGAAGTAACAATGGAAGTGGACAAGTTGTCGGCTTGGCTTGTTTGAGTTTCCGTTCTATCTCCAGAAATATGTTTATTATTTGATAAAGCATGTGAATCACCTTCTGAGCTGATGTCAGATGCCTCCGAATCAGTATAGGAACCACTTTCATCAACAAAAGACTTGGAATCGCTTTCATCAACAAAAGACTTGGAGTCACTTTCATCATCGGCAACTGCAGTTCCGCTAGGCAAAATGTCATGTAAACTGCAGGGCCTAGGAAGAGGGTCATAACCAGGAGCTGCATGAAGAACCACGTGGGATAGCGATCCGGGCAGATAAAATTGAACATTCTGATCAGAAAATAGAGGGAAAATTGAATTTCCTCTAAACATGATGTTCAAATGCTCGTTGGCTGCGACCCCATTTTGCAGTTTGGATGAGCCGTCTTCAGCCGCAGGCCAAGACACAAATTTCTCAGCCATGCGAGCACGATCGCGGATGTCATAATCTGTGTCGCATTTTGCCAATTGCAAAACATGGCTTAAAATCTTCTCTAGAATCAATCTATCCTCTTTTCGGGTACTTAATACAGCCTATAATTGGAGGACGTCAATTATGAAAGAACGTTTTACAGTAGAGCATGATTAAATTTTTGTAAGACGTACCACTCAAATACTTTAGAATATACATTTTAAGTACCCAAACTATAATATTAACCAAAAAGCAATTTCAAATTATCATTTCTAAAGTGCATGCAACCTCATATCCACTTAGAATTAGAAGAATGTAAAAATTGATGAAACGATAGTCCTTTATTTGTAAATATTAAAGTTTAATTATTAGATTTATACGGATGCTATGTTTAATTGTAATAGAAGCCCAAAATTCAAGGACACAACTATTGATGATCACATGATCAAGAAGAGTGAGATGCTCAAATACCTTGATTCAATTACTCAAAACAATGATGAACTAGATAGCGATGTAATTAATAGGATCTAAGCTGGTTGGATGAAATGGACAAGCGCTTCTGGGGTATTGTGCTATAAGATAATCCCACTTGAAGTTAAGGGAAAATTTTTTGGAGTAGTTATACAACCAACTATGTTACAAAGGATTGAATGCTGGCAAACAAAGAAGAAATTTGACTATAACTAAGAGTTACAAAGATGAAAATGCTTGGGTGGGCATACTTGTACCAATAGAAAGAGAAATGAGATTATCCGTAGCAAAGTTGGAGTGGCTCCATTAGTGGATAAACTTAGAGAATACCTCCTTAGATGGATCGAGCGTATTAAGTGTAGACTATTCAATGCCTCAGCTAGAAAAATTGAGCTAAAAAATTTTGCCCGTATTAAAAGAGAAATTGAAAGACCAAAAAAGATATGGAAGAATCATTAGAAATGATCTTCTCTATATAGACTTAAGGAGGATATTTTATTTGATCATGCACAATGAAAAAAAAAAGATTCATGTAGTTGACCCCACCCACCTAGTGAGATTAAGGCTTGTGTTGTTGTTTGGTTAAAGAGCCGTTTTTTATATTCCATACAAATTCAGGACTTATTTGTGTTTGCAGAAGAAAATTAACAAAATAAACAAATGAAAGCATTAGGCTCATCTACTATAAACTATGATATCAAGTAAACGAACATTCAAATTGTTTTTGGCATGAAGCAACAGTAAAACTCAAACAACGTCAAATTATTAAAGAGTAATAAATCAGATTTAATTCAACAGTAAATGAAATTAAAACAAGAAATACACAATCTTTTATTTTTTTAAGCTAATATCTAGTTTTCAAACATTTTTTAAAGATTTCATAGTTCATATATTCAATATCCTTCAAATTGCGTCATAAACAGAAACTACATTACTTCCTGATGTATACTCTGAAATAATGCTCCCTCTGTTGTGAAGAGTTGTGCTTATATGATTCTCAGTTCTTACTAAAATAATACTGTAGAGATGCATTTAAAGAGTAGAATGCCACTTTCGGCGTTTACCAACTAAATACCTCAAAATCGTATTATTTATTTTGGTAAAACAGGTTTTCTGCGCAAGTTTGCCAAGTTATATCGGCTACTTTGCTGAAAGAACGTGATTTCCATAGACGCTTAAAAATAGAACAGTTAAAAACGAACGGCTAATTTTCCAGTTCGATCAGTGAGCATGACATTTCATCAGAGGCAGCAATGAATCTTGTCTATTAGGCCAAGAGGTTGTGAACCATTGGAGCGGTTTTTTTTTTCCTTTACCTCATTATTCCGCCCCAAGGATTTCATAGTGCGACTTCAAATGCTTCCCTTTTGTGGCTAAATATTAGATAATCACACAGCAAGTTATCTGCAGACCGTAGCTTATAACTACAGGCACTGACTTAAACTATGCTGATTTCTTCCATTAATTTCCAAACCTAAGAGATAGACTTAACAGTGAATCAAATGTTTAAGCTATCCTCAGGTTGCCTATTGATAACCACATCCTTTCAATGTGAGTATTCATCTGTGTTTAGGTGGCTAAGTTTCAACTGGGCTATAAAAACCCAAGACAATTGTCATGAATTCCAAACAAATGTAAGGTTATATAAGGCTCTCTAGTTAGCAAATCCATATCTAATGTTTCTTGTTGTTTGTCCCACCGCTACAGACATTTCCACTTTTACTTTCTCCTTGAATGAACAAGCTCTCTCCTCATTACCGTTATGACAACCACATCACCATCCTTAGCATCTCCACCCATGTTAGCAACATTCCATGTGGTGCATTTGTTGGTGCGTGTACATGGTAAAATGAAAAACTTGGCATGAGACACTAGATTATAGCGTAGATAAGAAGATTGCATCTATATCACTTAATTAAAGAGTTCCTAGTTCAATTAAGATAGCTGCTTATTTGGTTCAATAGAGAGGAGTTTAATTATTAGCCATTGATTATAATTTCCTTTATCATGTTATTCTTTATCCGTGGATGCCTTTTTTCACCAGACTCAGAGCAAAAAGTCGTTTTTCTGCTTAAGCATCTAAAAAGAAAAAGGAGCGAATTAAATGAGCTATACAGAACCTACCCGGAGTTTTGGCTTTACGCTTGCAAGCAAACCGAACTAACGTCATTATGTTATGAAGTGAGTTCACAATGGGAGGATAAAACAAAATCAGCAAGGAATTTTAGATGTTCCCTAATAATATTCTGATTAAATAAAGATATCTCGAGCTTTGTTTCCTCTCACTGTGATAATTTTCTGATTAATCAGTTCGACGCCATCTACGTGTCCAATAATCTTTACAGGAGGGAGCTTTGGTAGGCGATACTAGCAGTTCGAGTGGAGGGGTGCCCGCTTGTTCTAGGTAGAGACTTCAACTGTGTTCTCTCTTAGAAGGAGAAACGTGGTGAGAAATCGTTCAGAGTGACCGCTGCTTAGACGGACTTCCGGGAGGTTCTGGATTCGTGTCATCTTCATGACCCAGGCTTTGTGGTCCACCATTCATATGGAACAACAATAGGGACGGAGTTCGTCGTACTTGGGAGCGCTTGGACCAGTTCCTTCTCAGCACGAAGGCGATGGATCTTCTATCGGGTGCAGTTGTGCACCACCTCCCCTGGGTAGCTTCTGATCACCACTCGCTTTTGTTTAACGCTTGTCTTAGGTTATAGAGTATCGGAGCACGGTTCAATGACACTTGGATGCAGTATCCGAAAGCCTTCTTAGTGGTTGAGAGGGCTCGGGGGCGGCCTTCCTCAATTCTCAACCACAAGATGGCACCCACACTTCGGGCACTATGGAGGTGAGGCTGAGATACACTCCTCGGCCTTCGAAGGAGGGAGGCGGAGCTCACGTCAACCCTGGTGCAGCTCCAGGCAGAGGATATGGAGACGGACAGGGGCAGCGACCAAGAGCTCCTTCAATAGCTCCGGGACACTACGCAGGAGCTCTCTCAGGTGAACGAGGATGGCAAGCTGGTGGCAGCAGCACACCAAGAGGTGGTTCTCTCAGGGCAACCTTTGCATTGTGGTGTTTTTGCGGCTTGTGACGCAGCGTCAGAAGCCGGCGGGCAGCCGGCCGAGACAGCCCCCCTCCCTCACACGCCTATAGACCCCCACCCCGCTCCTCCTCACCTCCTCCACCTACGACAGGTCGCCGACCTCCCTCCTCCACCTCTCTATCTCACCGACAACCCCAAGCTCTCTCTCCCTACACCCCACGGCAATACCAAGGTCTCCCCCATCTCTCCCCTTCTTCTTCTTCCTCCCCGGCCAACGACCTCCCCTCGTTATGTCAACGCCACGCCGGCACCCAGCCAAAATCCCTACGAGTCATCCCCACGTCCTTGGCAAGTCGCCACCACCATCGGCAAGCCCCTGGAGGAAGAGCAACGAAAACAAAAAAAAATGAGGGAGGAAAAATAATGGGCTAATTGACTTATTAAAATTTTAATTAAGAGAGAAAAATAATAAATAAATAATTTTTTACTCATTGGCCTACTGACCACTAACTTTTTATTTTTGCTCTTAACTTTTATTTTTTTTGCTATTGACTTTTAATTTTCTACTCCTAAGATTTTAATTTTGTTACTAACTCCTAACATTTCATTTATACAATTTTTGTTTTTTATTATTCATTTTCTTTATTTATTATTATTATTAATATTATTATAATAGCACCATTATTATTGTTATTATCAAATATTACTATAATAATAATTATCTCATATATATTATATTATTCTCTCACTATTATCATCTTTTAATGTTAATAATAATAATAAGTATATAAATAATTATTATTATTATTATCATAGCATATTAAGAATAATACTAATAATATTATTATAATATTCACCTCTATTTTCATCAATAGAAAATAAAAATAATAATAAATATACTATTATACTTATTATTATTATGTTCATCGCATAAATAAGAATGATAATAGTAAGGTAATAATAATTATTATTATTATCCTATTTTTATCTTAATATTCTCTCTCTAAAATAAGCGTATGAGCATAAAATTATGATAAAACTAACAAAATTATTTCCTTCCTATTATCATTTTCTCTCAATGGGATAAATAGTAATAATACACTTTGCGTGTAAATTATCGTATAAATGATGATAATAATATTATTATTATCATTATTATCCCTGCTTTTCTATATATATATATATATATTCAAATTAATTTTGAACAAATCTAGATGTTATGTTATCATTCTAATTTTTTCACAACTTCATCTCAAATACCAACTGTGACGTCCCCCAACTCTCGAGTCAGTGGGGCGCGGGGATTGGGGCGGCGTCGGCCGAAATTTTTATCAGGGATTGTAATCGGGATTTAGAATAATAACATAAATATCACAAATTATTGCTCAATTAATTTGAAAATAAGAGAAATATTTTTATTCTGATAGCGACAATTACAAGAGTAGACTTTTCTTTTTTATTTAAAATACATGAAGAAATAAGAAAAGTAAAAGTGCAGCAATTGATTATTCAGTATTGTTTCAGTTCTTCAGCGACGTCCTGACCTAAAATTTACAACAAAATTGCTCGGGTTGAACACCCGTTAGTGAAAATCAAAAGTAATTTGGATATCACTAATTACATTATATATATAAGCGGAAAGCGTGGAATAAAATTTGTAAATTGCAGGGAAACAAAATAATAAGCATTGAAAAGATAATTATCGTAACTTTCTCTATAAATCAATATTGAATAATAATTGAAGCAGTGATATAAACAATGTCACCAGTAAGTAATACTACATCAAAAATTGAATATTTCTATCCCGAGCAGAATAAATGATAATAATAATACCGTTCGAGTGGGCAATTCTCGAACCTTGAGGAATCAAGCACGTCTTCTTGATTATCATAATTTAGGTTCTAACGTAACACATATATATATTCACCTATGCTAGACATAGACATAGTATCCTTATATCTTCCAAAGCAAAATGATAGTAAATTAGTCCCATTCTAAACATAAAATTACATTATATATAGATTGTAAATAACTCCAGTAAAACTCATTTTTATTCATTCAAACATGTTACCTATTTTTTATAGTATCTCAAATAAAAGTATACTTAAACCATGAAATTTTTAAAGCTAATAAGCATGTAATTAAATCAATGAAAATTGAGTTTTAAAACGGAGCAAAGAGCATGTAATTAAATCAACATATACAAATGTACTTCATGATATTCAAGGTACCTGTTTTTTTGCTAAGTTGATTTATTACAAATCTATGTAAAAAATCTTTTGATTAGCGAAGAGATGATGAAATGCAAACTTTTATTTTCTTCCCTCGCTCTCAGTGTGTTTCAATATTAGTAAAACAAAATAGGAAGAGAAGATGATGATTGAGGTGGCTAAAGAACAGGATAGCATAGATAATAGTAAGAATGGTGACATCAAAAAATTGTGATAATAATGATAATAATAAAAATAATTATTATTTTTATAAGATGAGAATGAAAATAAGAATATTCGAGAGAGAATAATATGTATATATATATATATTTAGAAATACAAATTTTCAAAATAAAAGATTCCAACCCAATCCACCACCAATAAGAAATAACTCGGTAGTTCCACAAAACAGACCAATACTTAAAAGATCTTGCTAATTACTGCATCCATATGGTAATTGTTACTCATAAAGATCAATGCCATAAATGTGGCAACACTGGCCACCACCGTCAGTTTTGCAGAGCAAACTATACAATAAATAAATAGCCTACCAGAAGAATCGAACCAGCTTACAATTAAGCACCATTAACAGTCTCAAGACAAGTACCTCCCAATTTTAGATGCTTGTTTTGGTATAATGTGAATGAAAAATAACTTTTTAAAATTTAAAGAAAACGTAACACTAAAGCTCAGAAATGGGGGCCAATGATGGCAACTCTCAAACTTGCGCCAGCAAGCAGTTCACAACTGATTGGCAAAACTCAGTGTGCCGTTGAGGAACAACGTGCTTCAACAAGCACTAGCCACAGCTAGATTTACTTGTAAGTTAACATGAACATCCTGCAACAAGCCGGCAAGGGTTACAAGGGACTAGCGAAGGCCGCTAAGGGTCGGTAACACTGGAGAATTTAGTTTCATCGGAGACGGTCGTAGACTAGGCATAAATAAATAAAAGCATCAATACATCATCAACTGGGCTCAAACTCAACGGTTTCCTCAGTGAGGAGGTTTAAAAGCCTCCCGGGGAGCACATCTCCCCTAACAAAAAAAATAACTGTGTCGGGATAACATGCAACAAAAATTTGCCACCTAATTAGCATCACACAAACGGTGAACACAAATAACACAAGAAAATCCAGCAATAAATCATGGTGGTTACTATAACGCTCTCCGCCTCGTGAACGGAGAGTCCCCCCAGTGGCATCGGAGCCTCAGAATCCCTCCAAGATAGTCACCCTTAATGATAACTCCCTCGGTATTGGCGTCTCTGGCAGAAGGGCCTAGCGCAAAATGGTAACCACCTGCATCTCAGCCTGTAAACGGGCTTTAGTAGCAGCGAGAAAGTAGCCTCCTGAGTCGCGGACCACAACTCCACCAAAAGTTGCAGGCTCCACATATCTATAGGAAGCATTGATGTTGGCCTTCAACCAACGATTTTGGGAGGGGGCCACGATCTCAAGGAGGGGATGGTCCCTGGTGGGTCGTGGAACCATAGGAACCAGACCCGTCATGCGGACCAGCACTGACCAGTGCAAAGAGAATCGAACCCGCACAAACTAGCAAAGTCGGGTACGGATGGTCATGAGAATGTTTAGTCCTACTCTGCCAAGCCTAGTAGAGGGTGTAAGCCACAACCTGACAACTAAAACGGTGGTGGCAAGACGCATTGGTAATCTAGTATAAAACAATAAACTAGCCCCAAGAGGCCAGAATGTTCGGAACCAAGCCCCAACGCACAAAGATCTTTAGTATGTCCCTCGTGTACCTGTAGTGGGCCACGAAGTGCTCCCTATCCCCGTCTGTATCACCCCAGACATAAGCTGCAGACTGAGTGAGCCCCCTCCTGAATAGCCAACACCCCGTCATGATGGCATCACTAAGCAAATGCCACAAGAAATAAGCCTCCAGAGGGGCCAGAGCCATCTCCCACATGGCCACAAACTGCCAAGGCATGCCGCCCACCTCCGCTCTGTAAATTTGGCTAGCCTGGCTCTCCGTTAAGGCATCGATCTGCCACTGCCAGCTCTCCTCCACCAACTGATTGTGGCGCCGGACAATCGACCACCCATACCTTAGTATCCTCCACACTGTAGAATCAGAAACCTGAATAGTGAAGTAATCACCCCGACGGCGATAGTGGAACTCCATGGCTCTCACCCAGAGGAGATCCTCCCTGCTGACATAACTGAACGTGTGGCGGGCCACAAGAAGAGTCCTCCATAGTCTCAAGTCTGATCCTGAGCCCATCAACCTCAAGCAGTCGACAAACCTGCCACTTCACATAGTGTAGACCCCTACCCTTCGCTACTTCCCAAATGAACTCAAGGAGAATAGTCTCAATGTCCGAAAGGAAGGAGTCTAAAATTGGGGCAATCAGCATCAAGTAGTTGGAGATCATGGCGAGCATAGATCAGATCAAGCACAACTTGCCAGCAAGAGAAAGACGGCGACTGCTCCATGAGCTTATCCTGGCTCGAACATGCTCAGTGGCTGCTGCAAAATTTGCTATTTGCAGAGGTCGGCAAGTAACCGTAACTCCCAAGTATTTGAGTGACGACCCTCTCTGAAAGTCCAATTGGATCGCAATCCTACGCTGGCGATAGGTTGAGGTCTGTCGGTTGAAGGCAACCAGTGACTTGCGCGAGTTCACAGATTGTCTAGTCCAGCTCCAGTAGTCGACCAGAATCTGCTACAGCTCTCTCCCTGCCACCTCAGAGGCTGGCAAAACAGTATCATATCGTATGCGTACATGAAGTGGGAGAAGCTGTAACTGCTCCAATCAAGAGTGATACCAATCAGACGTTCGAGCTGTTGTTGCCTCCTAACCATGAGAGAAAAGAGCTTTGAGCACAGAATGAAAAAGTAAGGGGAGTGGGGACATCCTTGCCTAAAGCCTCTTCTCCATACTATCCAAGGAAGCCTATACTTAACAACCAGGACCGAGAACCAGAGGGATTCCACGCACTGCATTGTCCAATCCGTCCATCGCTGTGGAAAGCCAAATCTATTGAGGACCGAGCATAAGCACCCAACTCCATCCGGTTGTAAGTCTGCTCCATATCCACCTTGATGGCCATGTGACCAGCCAATGAGGTGGAGTATAAGAGCCGCGTGAGGATCTCCTGAACTGTGAGGCAGTTCTCGCTAATGTCTCTCGAAGGAACAAATGCGCTATGTTCTTGGGAGATTAGCGAGGGCAGCACTATGAGGGCCCCGACGCCGGTTCAAAAGAAACCGTTCCGACGTCGGGCGTTCACTTTCCGCAGGATCATATTGAGTAATTTGAGAGAAGAAGGGCATACACATACAAAAGCCAAAGGATATTATTCATTTATTTCAATGTTCACACTACAAGGTCTTTTCAGCGTTCCTCGTACAAAAGTAAAAAATAAAGAAAAGATAAAAGATAAATAAGCAAAAACAGCGCCGTCGTTGATCCATTTTGCAAATTGAAAATTTTAAGCATTACGGTTCTTGCTTAAGCTCTTCTAGAAGTACCTGACCTGGTATTGTATAACAAACAATACCGAGATTTGAATTCCCAGTAATTAGAGAATACTCTAAGTACAGCAGTACATAATAACATTTATATTTTTAAACGATGCGATTAGCGGAAGCAAGGCGGAAATAAAATGCAGGAAAAAATAAGGTAATAGCGCGAAATAAACAATTCCTGCAACATATATTATTTATCAAATAAAGATTACTGATGTCATTTTCCAGTAATCTACCACGAATGTTACCGATGTCATTTTCCAATAACAACCCCGAATGTTGTTGATATCATTTTTCCAGCAACAATCCCGAATGAAAAGAACTGTTGGTTTCTAATAACCAATCAAGCTTCAATGTTACTGATGTCATTTTCCAGTAACCCCCGAATGAAAAATGATGTTGGTTTCTAACAATCAACCAAGCTTCAAATGAATCTGGCTCAAAGCAAAATACGCAAAGCTAAGCAGCAGTAAAAGTGCAAAATGTAATACATGTCATGTACTGGGTACTTTCGTTCTTTAAGTTCAGAAGTTCAACGGCTTGAATGAGTGACAGTTCGCTCAATCTGCATTTAAGTCCCCGATATCTTTAAGTTAGCTTTTTAATCAAATGATTTAGGAGTTTAATTTCTTCTTTCATTATGTTCTTCTTCCGCTTTTGCAGTTCGATTGATTTAAGCTGCTATTAAAACAGTTATAATTTTTTTTTAAAGTGTCTTAAGATTATGATCATAATACTGTATAACGACAAAGTCAGAACGAAAATGTCTGAATTGGCAATTTAGGAAATAATAGTCATTTATAACATTTTGAATCGTTCTCATTATTAATTAATGAGAATGATCAAAATGCGAATGACTAAATATAAAATTATATCAATGATTTAATAAGATTAGCAAGAAGTGTTCTCTTCAATACCCTCTATTTCCAACCTCTCATACCTTAGCTTTTATGATTACCGAAAAACAAGGGAGGGTTGGAACGGGGCAGCCGGATGGCTGGCCGAGGTGGCAACGGTAAGAGGCTGGCTGGCAGCGGCTACTGAGTGTCTTGGTGGCTTGATAGCTGGCCGTCGGAGGCTGCTGGAAGGGAGGGGAGGGCTGGCTGAGAGGGGCTGGCGCTGGCTGGAAGGGAGGGGAGAAGAGAGCTGCAAGAGGGGGAGAGGGATGGCTGCTGTGAGGGAGGAGGGAGTTGTGGGTGGGGGGGCTGCGCTTAAATAGGCGCAGGCTGGGGGAGGGGGAGAGGGTCGGCTGAGAGAGCCGACTGACTCCTGCGCCAAAAACGGCGCAGGCGGGCTCCACGGCAGGCGGAACCTTCCGCCTGCAGGCTCTGTTGCGAGACAGAGCCTGCAATTCGCAGGGTGTCGGGGAGGGTCGGGCGAACAGGGGAAGAAATAGGAGGAGAAGAAAATAAAAAATAAAAATAATAAATAACTTAAAGTTAAATTTTTCGCATTTTTTCGTCGTTCGGCATCCAAATGCAACGAAACTTGGCACCGAGGTGTGTTCCGACGTGACGAACACCCTCGCACTGAAAATTTTTGATTCTGATAAATATTTTATTTTTAATTAATTTCTGAAGTTTAAAAACTTCAAAAATTAGCCATGATAAATCTGGCGCTCAGAATTTGATGAAACTTCTCGAGCAGCCTTTAAATAATATACTTAACATGTCGACATTGAAAACAATGAATTTGGACACGTATTTCAATGTTTTTAATTTTTATAATTTAAAGATTTCAGAAAACAGAACGGGAGCTTCTGCCTTTCGGATTTCTACTGAATTAGGGCTCTTTGATCTTTAAAGTTGTTTCTATCTACTGGTAGTTTTGTTTGCCCTAAATTGAAATTCCCCGGAATCCTGATTCCTAAGGCAGGATTCTGATCTAATTTACAAAATAACAACTTTGGGTCGTTACAAGCACTGTCTTGAGGCGCATAACCAGAATTTGGCCACCACCTTATAAACATTATTGCACAACCCGATAGGGTGAAACTGCCTCGGAGTTGAAACCCTCCTTCAGAATGAGAACTACTAGAGTGTCACGCTAATATTGCGGCATCCACCCACCATCAAAGAAATGGTGAACGGCGGGCAAGGTGTCAGTCTGAGTGACCCTCCAGTAATCTGTGAAGAAAGAAGGGGTGATACCGTCAATGCCGGGGGAACGATTGGGGCCAAGGTTCCGCAATGCCGAAATTTCTGCGTCTATAACCGCACCTTGGAGAGAGGCAGAATCTGCATCTCCAAGGATGCAATCTGGAGTCAGATCATCTGGGCAATCCCTTATGGGACTATAGGTGCCCCACTTCCCCTGAAAGAAATCGAAAAGCACCTGGCGAATCAGCTCCGGGTCAGACAAGAACTCCCCGGCTCCACCTGAAGCGTGAGCATATTTATATATGTATATGTACATATGTATACATGTGTGTTTGTATCTTTCAAATGCAAGTTTTATATTATAAGAAGAATTTGAGATTTTATATAAATTATATTTTAACAGATGGATCCACAATAATTTTAGGATAATTCCTTAAAATTAGACTCCACAAATGGAATTCCTTGGCAATTTGAGAATCTCAAATTAAGCTATTTTTCAAGCCCACCAAATGCACGAACAAATTTAAGTATTAGAAGGAACAGTAGAAAGAATCATTGAAACCCTGGCGATATTTACAATGTTAACTGATGAGAGGTTTGATAACTTGAAAAATCAAATGTAAGATCTTTGCATGACAGTACGAATATCGCTCGCCTCCTTTACATGGACAATGAAAGAACAGGAAGAAGAAATTGATCACCAAATAAATAAGTTTAAAATAAGATCTATCTTTTGTCAAATTCTAAGGCTGATGACGAAGCATCCACCCTCCCTACAACATCATGAGCTTCATCTCTTTGATTTCCATGTGACCAGCCATCGAGGTGGAGTGCGAAAGCCCGTGAGGATCTACTAAACCGTGAGGCAGTTCTCGCTGATGTCGCTCCCATGAACAAAGGCACCATGTTCTCGCGAGATCAACGAGGGCAGCACTATCTTGAGGTGCATTACCGAAGCTCATGCTATTGTATGGGGGGTGAATGCTTCGTCTTCAATCTTAGGATTTGATAAAAGATGAATCTTCTTTTTCAACTAATTTATTTGGTGATCAATTTTTTCTTCCTATTCTTTCATTGTCCATGTAAAAAAGGCCAATGATATTCGTACTGTCATGCAAAGATCTTGCATTTGATTTTCCAAGTTATCAAGCCTCTCATCAGTTAACATTGTAAATGTGGCAAGTGCTCCAATGATTCTTTCTATTGTTCCTTCCAATACTTGAATTTGTTCGTGCAGGGTTGGCAAGCTTGGAACATAGCTTATTATGAGATTCTCAAATTGCCAAGGGATTCCATCCGTGGAGTCTGATTTTGAGAAATTATCCCAAAAATATTATTGATCCATCTGTTAAAATATAGCTTATATAAAATCCCAAACTCTTCTTATAATATAAAACTTGCACTTGAAACATACAAACACACATATATACATACATACATATAAAAATATAAATATGCTCACGCTTCAGGAGTCCGGGGAGTTCTCGTCTGACCTGAAGTGAATTTGTTAGGTATTTTCAATTTCTTTCAGGGGAAGTGGGGCACCTCTAGTCCCATAAGAGATTGCCCAGATGATCTAACTCAAAACCGTATCCTTGGTGACGTAGACTCTGCCTCTCTCCAAGGTGCGATCACGGATGCATAAATCTGGGCAACCTTGCGGGACCTTAGCCCCAACCGTTCCCCTGACATTAATAGTATCACCCATTCTTCCTTCACGGGCTACAGGAGGGTCACTTAAGATGACATCTTGGCCGCCGTTCACCATTTCTTAGATGGTGGGCGAATGCCGCAGCGCTGGCGTAACACTATTAATTCTCATTCCAAAGGAGGAGGGAGCCTAACCTTCGAGGCAATTCCGCCCTATCAATTTGTGCAACATTGTTTATAAGGTGGTGACCACGATACTGGTTATGCACCTCAAAACAGTATTGTCATCGCTGATCTCCAGACAACATGGTGCCTTTGTTCCTAGAAGAGACATCAGCGAGAACTGCCTCACGGTTCAAGAGATCCTCACGCGGCTCTCATACTTCACATTGATGGCCGATGACATGGCCATCAGGTGGATATGGATCAGGCTTACGACCGAATGGAATGGGGGTGCTTAGGCTCGATTCTAGATAGATTTGGCTTCCCACAGCGGTGGACGAACTGGGCCATGTCGTGCATGGAATCCCTCAGGTTCTCGATCCAAGTTGGTGAGCTCAGGCTTCCCTGAATAGTAGAGAGGAGAGGCTTTAGGCAAGGATGACCCCACTCCCCTTACCATTTCATTCTGTGCCCGGAGCTCTTTTCTCTGCTGGTTAGGTGGCAGCAGCAGCTCAGGCGTCTGATTGGTATCACTCTTGAACGAGGCGGTCCCAACTTCTCCCACCTCATGTATGCAGACGATCCAATATTGTTTGCACAGCCTCTGATGCTGCAAGGAGAGAGGTGCAGCAGATTCTAACTGACTACGAGAGCTGGACTAGACAATTTCTCACATAAGTCACATGTTGTCTTCAGCCAAGAGACCCCAACCTATCGTCAACGTAGGATTGTGATTCGGCTGGGCTTCCAGAGATGGTCGTCGCTCAGATACTTGAAAGTTACGATTACTGGCCTATCTCCGCAGAAAGCAGACTTAGCAGTAATCATTGAGCAGGTCCGAGCCATGATTAGCTCATGGAGCAGTCGCCACCTTTCTCTTGCTGGTAAGTTGTGACTGATCGATCTGTGCTCGCCGTGATCCCCAGCTGCCTAATGCTGGTTGCCCCGAATTCAGGCTCCTACCTCACGGACATTGAAACTATACTCTATAAGTTCTTTTGGAAAGGAGCGGAGGGTAGGGGTCTACACTATGTGAGGTGGCAGGTCTGTCGACCGCTTGAGGTTGGTGGGCTTGGGATCAGAGACTTGAGACTGTGTAGGGCTGTTCTTGTGGCTCGCCACACATTCAGCTATGTCAGCACGTAGGATCTCCTTTCAGTAAGAGTCATGGAGTTCTGCTACCACCGTCGGGGTGATGACTTTACTGTTCAACATTTTGACTCTGCAGTGTGGAGGATACTGGGATACGGGTGGTCGATTGTCTAGCGCTACACTCAGTTGGAGGAGAGCTTGCAGTGGTAAGTCAACGCTTTCACGGAGAGCCGGGCTAGCCAAATTTACAAAGCGGAGGTGGGTGGCATGCCTTGGCAGTTTGCGGCCATGTGGGAGATGGCTCTGACTCCGAGAGGCTTGTTTCTTGTGGCATTTACTTAATAATGTCATCCCAACGGGGTGTTGGCTATTCAGGAAAAGGCTCACTCAATCTACGGCTTATGTCTAGGGCTATGATACCGACGAGGACAAGGAGCACTTCATGGGCCACTGCAGGACATGAGGGACATACTAGAAATCTTTGCGTGTTGGGGCTTACTTTTGATTACTCTGACCTCTTGGGGCAAATTTATTGTATTGTACTCGACTGTCACTGCGTCTCTCCACCACCATTTTAGCTGTTAGGTTGTGGCTTACTCCCTCTACCAAGCTTGGAGTAGGACCAAGCGTTCTCACGGCCGTCCGTACCCGACTCCGCTGGTTTGTGCGGGTTTGATTCTCTCTACGCTGGTTAGTGCTGGTTCGCGTGACGGATCTGATTCCTGTGGTTCCACGACCCACGTGGGCCCCTCCACCTCCTTGAGATGGTGCCCCCCACCCTCCCCGACCCGTTGGCTAAAGGCCAACATCGATGCTTCCTACAGATATAAAGAGCCTGCTGCTTTTGGTGGAGTTGTGGTCCATGACTCAAGATGCCACTTTCTAGCTACTGTTGGAACCCGTTTACAGGCCCCGTCTCTTCTCCAAGCTGTGATGCAGACGATTACCATTCTGTGCCAGGCCCTCCTGCCCAGAGAAGCCAATACTGAAGGAGTCATCATTGAGGGCGACTATCTTGGAGCAATTCAGAGGCTCTGATGTCACTGGGGGATGACTCCGTTCACGAGGCGGAGAGCGTCACACTAACCACCTTGCTTTCTTGCTGAATTTTTCTCGTGTTATTTTTGTTCATCGTTCGTGCGATGCGAATCGAGCGGCGGATTTCTGTTCCATGTTAGCCCGACAGGATGATTTTTCTTTTATTATGGGAGATATGCTCCTCGGGAGGCTATTAGACCTCGTTGAAGAAATCGTAGAGTTTGATCCTGGTTGATGATCTACTGATGCTTTTATTTATTTATGCATAGGCTGCGGCCGTCGTTCATGAAACTACATTTTCCGATGTTACCGGCCCTTAGTAACCCTTGTCGGCTTGTTGCAGGATGTTCATGTGAACTTACAAGTAAATCTAGCTATATACGGTGCTTGCTGAAGCAGGTTATTCCTCAATGGCACACTGGTTTTGCCAGCCAGTTGCCAACTGCTTGCTAGCGCAAGTCGGAGACTTTCCATCATTGGCCCACATTTCTGAGCTTTGGTGTTATGTTTTCTTTAAATTTTAAGAAGTTATTTTGTATTCACAGTATCCCCAAACAAACATCCAAAGCTACTTGCACTACAAATATTCAAACATTCAAAAAGTATTTACATTGCAATTGTTTTACCATATTTACATTATTATTGCTTTATTTTAGCATTTTGTTACCTCAAAAAACCCTAAATAAAAAACTGCCCACTGCTTTCCAGGTTTACTGCTGACCACTTCATCAGAATGTTCATTAGGTCACAATTAAACAGTTCAAATTTTCTGCATTTTGATTTTTATTGACACAATCGGTTCAAGATCTTTCTCCACAAATTAATATGCCAACAATGTCAAGGGTTCGGAATCACAGCCACTGGAAATCAATTTCAAAAGATCAACCTATTGGCTTAAATGAATTTAACCACAGCGTATTGATCCCAAAGAAACTTTAATGACCAGAATGTAAATAATCCTAGTTGACTGACTGAGAATCTCTGGTAACTTAATCTTCTACTAAATTTGATGTTGCACTTCCCAAAGCTCAATAATGAAACAAAAACATCAACCGTGAGTGTAAAAGCCTTTTAGAGTTCATAATAAGATAAATTTATTGATGCGTCAAAAGTAATTTGGCAATTAGATAACGATTAGGCAGACAAAATTTGCGTAATTGAGAAATAAAAATAGGTAAGAAGTTTGGTTGAAATAAGAATGTTAAAGGGTTGTGTGCCAAGAAAAATTTGCAAAAATTATGCATTTCATATATGAAAGAGTATTTATCAAGAGCAATAATAAAAAAACTAATCTATCTTCCATGTGCAAAAGATGCACAAGACATGGGTGAACAGAAACGTTGTTAAAGACATGGAAAGCAGTACGGATTGAGTGATTGACCAAAATTACGTTACCAACATAGATTTGCAAAAAATAAAGATATCACAACATAAAACACTTCACAATCTTTGTGACGGCCCGATGCCGGTTCGACAGAAACCGTTCTAGCATCGGGTCAGTGCTCACCGCAGGATCATATCGAGCAATTTGAGAGAAAAAGAATACGCATATAAAAGTAAAAGATATTTTTCATTTATCAAAATTCTTATTACAAGATCCTTTATCGTACAAAACAAAAGAAACAAAATAAGCAATTCAGCGCCGTCGTCGATCCATTTGAAAATTAGGGTTCTTGTTTAACCTCTTCCAGGAGCACTGGCCTGGTATTGTACAGAAAACAATACCGGGATTGAAATTCCCAGTAATTAGAGAATAGTCTAAGTACAGCAATACACAATAACAAATTACTTTATAAAGGTGCGATTAGCGGAAGTAAGGTGAAAATGCAGAATAGGTAAGGCAATCGTGCAAATAAGCAAGCAAATTCCTGCAACAAGTATTTATCACAAAATAAAGGTTACTGATGTCATTTTCCAGTAACTAACCCCAAATGCTACTGCGTCATTTTTTCCAGTAACAACCTCGAATATTATTGATATCATTTTCTAATAACAATCCCGAATGTTGCTGATGTCATTTTTTCAGCAACAACCCCGAATGTTACTGATGCCATTTTTTCCAGTAACAATCCCGAATAATACCGATGTCATTTTCCGATAACAACCCTGAATGATATTACGTTGGTTCCGAACAACCAGCCAAGCTTCAAATGAATTTGGCTCAAAGCAAATACGCGAATCATAGCAGTAATAGAAAAAAGCAAGATGTAATGCAAGTTATATATTGGGTACCTTTGATCCTTAAGTTCAAAAGTTCAACAGCTCGAATGAGTGATAATTCGTTCAAACTACATTTAAGTCCCCAATATTTTTAAGTCAGCTTTTTGATCAAATGATTTAGGAGTTTAATTTCTTCTTTCATTCTGTTCTTCTTCCGCTTTTGAAGTTCGATTGATTTAAGCTGCTATTAAAACAGTTATAATTATTAAAGTGTCTTAAGATTATGATCATCATACTGTATGACGAACAAAGTCAGAATAAAAATGACTAAATTGGCAATTTATGAAATAATAGTCATTTATAACAATTGAATCACTCATTATCAATGAGAATAGTTTTATTGTGAATAACTAATTATAAATTTGATAGTTATAAAGAGAGTAACAAGATTTAAAGAAAACAAATGTGTTCTTGAATTTCCTCCTCTTACTTTAGAATTAGGATTGCCGGAAAACGAAGAGAGGTCGGAACGGTTTGGCCGGAAGGCAGGCCAAGGTGGCAACAGCGAGAGGCTGGCTGGCAGCGGCTACAAAGTGATTTGACGGCTTGATAGCTGGCTGTCAGAGGCTGCCAGAGGCTTCCGGGAGCTGCCGGAGGCTACTAGAAGATACCGGAGAGGAAGCTGGCTGGTTGAAGGGGACTGCCGGGGTCTGCCGGAAGCTGCTGGAAGGGACTGATGGGGGCTGCCGGAAGGAGGCTGGAGCAGCTGAGGAGGGGCTGGCCGACTGTAGGAAGGGAGGGAGCTAGCTGAGAGGGGCTGGCCGGCTGCTAGAAGGGCTGAGGAGGAGGGGCTGGAAGCTGTTTGAGGGAGGAGAGGGGAAGGGGAGAGCCTTCTTATAGAGGATAGGGCTGGGGGAGGGGCCGATCACATCCTACACCAAAATCGGCACAGGCGGGCCCTCTTGGCAGGCGGAGGGGGGAGGAGGGTCAGGGTCGGCCCATAGGGCCGACAGCCCGCGCCAAAAATGGCGCAGGCAGGCGGAAGACTTTCCACTGCAGGCTCTGTATCGCGACAGAGCCTACGATCGTATCGCAAGATGCGATTGGCAAACAGAAGGGGGGATTGGGGAAAACAGAGGAAAAATGGAGAAAAATTTTAAACTTCAAATTAATCACATTTTTTTGCCGTTTGGCGTCCAAATACAGCGAAACTTGGCTCCAAGGTGTGTCACGACATGATGAACACCCTCGCGCCGAAAATTTTCAATTCGGAGCAAAACTTTATTTTATTTTAATTTTTGAGGTTTAAAACTTCTAAAATTTGTCACGATCAAATCGGCGCTCATAATTAGATGAAATTTCTCGAACAGCCTTTAAATAATATACTTAACATGTCGACACTGGAAACGATGAATTCGGACACGTATTTCAATGTTTTGATTTTTTATAATTTAGAGAATAAGGCGAAAGCTTCTGTCTTTCGAATTTTTCCCAAACTAGGGCACTTTGATCTAAAAATTACTTCTATCTATTGGTAATTTTGTTTGCCCTAAATTGAAATTTCTCGGGATCTTGATTCTTAAGGCGGGATTCTGACCTAATTTACAGAATAACAACTTGGGTCGTTACACTCTTCCACTTAGAAAAGAGAAGAATTTACGAAGCTGATCTCAAATGATTAAAGTAAGACCAAGAACCATGATGCTGATGATGAAAAATTGTCTAATTTCCGTCACCTGCCGTCCATTGAAATGCTATAAGTTATAAAAGGATAATCGAAAAACTTCATAAACAAAATGAAAGCTTAAGCAAAACTACTTTATGGACTTATTTAAAGTACCTTAACAGCAGTGTTGAGAATTTGATTCTTTGTTTCAAGCACTTCTGAGGTGAAGGACCACGCTAGATACTTCAGTACAGTGGGAATTATTTCAGGTATTATCTGCCCAATAGAACAATATTCTCCCACCATCCATACAATCAATGAGCGCGCAGCAGATTCCTTAACCACATCCAAATTGCGAGCTAATCTTGCAATAACCTTCAGAGTATAAGAGTGTTAATTATTAAAATGAGGTTCATAACAGTGAAACTAAAAAGATCAAAATTACCAATCAAGATAATAAAAAAAGTCTCTCAACTTTTGCTGCAAGAATACTAAGCATTACCCATTACAAGCATTTGATGTAGTAGCCAATCAGGAAAATGAAACAGCTTGAAACAAACAATTTGTTAAAAATAAATATAGAAAATATTTATGAAAAATGAAGCAATTGCTTATCATATCATATATCAAAATAATACATAAGCAATTCTAAGTATAAGATATCCCCATATTCTCCCAAAAGATGCCAAAATGGCCGTTGGGAATAATATCCCTGCCCATAAAGAGAATTCCCACCTATGGCAAAAATAACATAAAAATTGGTGATGCGATTACAATCTCTGATGAGATACAAAAATCAATAAAAATAGTCTTTAAGAAAACTAAAGATTGTTATGTATAAAAATCATGCGGCCTATAATGAAAGAATTTATATAATTAATATTAAAGCCTACTACTTGGAGTTTCAAGACCTCGTACAAATAAACCGAAATCATTTATATAACTAAAATGATTGTCATGTATATATCACGCACCCTATTATGAAAGCATTTATAAATAATATCAAAGCCTACTTAAAGTTTCAAGGCATCATATAAATAAAATAAAACAAGCCAGCATATTTAAGAATACGATGTTTCTCACTCTTTTTTGGGCTTGTTGAATTCTTCACAAAGTTCAGCAATTAATAAAAAAAAAACTAAATATGACTACACGGTCAGCAACAATTATGCAAAATTTATAGAAACCTTGAAGATATATAAAGAATGAAACTTTTAGAGTCATAAGTAATGTCTTCAAAAATATTAGAAGAATAGATTGGTAAACTATGCACATATAAAGTGTCACAACAATCTCTGAGATACTGCCATTTTTATAATTCTCTTTCAAAACCTTAGTGTATTTAGCTTGGCAGTTGGGAATAAGATAGAAAAGAGAGGAATTTGTAAGATAGCACTTACTTTCACATGATTAAAAGAAAACATATGCAGAGAATTTTTTTTTTGGGAAGCTATTGATATTTAATTAATAAAGATAATGAGTGCAGCCAATTATAGGATAATAACCATTTAATAAACTAAAAATAAATAAAAGTAAAATAAAAAACTAAAAACATGAATAAATGATTATCAAACACCCCAAAGATTCTTACAAAAGAAAATCCTATTAAAGCAAAGAATCATAAATGTAAATGAAATTATGACCCTCATCTCATCTAGTGCCTCCTTTTTACTTTGATAGTATCGTGAAAACTGTTTAGAGGATTTGAAACACTTCTTCTGAGGTTTGCTAAAGCAATTCTCCTTCAAATCTCCAAATTCATTCTCTTCATATATTTGTTCCTCATCAGAATCATTCAGACATTATTGGAGTAAATGAATGAATTTCATTTAAGAATTTGCCATAACAAATCGAGTAGAATTCATTACTAGAAGGATTGAGGCCTGCCTTCACATGATCGATCACTCTGTCATCCAGGAGAGAGAGAAACCTGTTCCTCCCAAGAAGGATTGAGGCCCGCCTACACCTAATCGGTCATCCCATTATCTAATTGAAAGACAGAATCATGTACCTCCAAGAAGGTTAGATAGTACATGTTGGAGAAAGAACTTTTTTGAATAAGAAACTGTCAGATTGCAGTGATTTTAGGTAATTTAATGCATTCTTCTAAAATTTTATTAAAATTTACAATCAAACACTGAATTGAGGCATCGTTAATCCCCTTATGGCCATGCAAGAGGCTATCAATAGCAGTAGATGGTAGAAAATTAAAATCAGGTCCAATGATGCTACGTTTATCATAACAATATTACCCACCCTTTTCACAAGTAGGGCATCGATGGCATTGCATTCCACAACATCAATTTCACTTCTTTGTGCAGGGACTTGTACATCAGCTTCAGCCACGATCCCCGGATCAGGAGCAATAGTATGTTGTTCTCCTATTGGGGGATCATTCCAATTTGAGACGTATGCAAACTTTTCCTTTTGTTCAAAACTTTGGAGGTAACACGCTCCCCCTCCATATATATTCATTACAAAGAAATTAATATATATATATATATATATAAAGAGAGAGAGAGAGTGATTCTGCATGTGATTAATGGCATTGTAGCAACTACGCAGTGGCTTCGTCTCCTCCCATATGGTGATCGCTACAATGCCATTTCCTCAAGTGGCTTCGTCTTTCTGCCTAAGCGGCTTCCGCTGACAACTGCAATTCTAGTCTCCTTCGGTAGATGAAGGGCCGGACGACATCAAGATGTCGTCCTTCCCGATCTCTACCACAGGAGTGTGGTGAGTAGATCACCCCCCAAATCTTTCTCTGATGCCTTGACAAACACTTTCTTGGAGAGTGCTTTGGTTGATATAAAGCCTATCACTGCTTTTCAAGATAAACCAGCCCTCCTCTCAAAGGATGAATTGCAAATGCTTGCTAAGTCGTTCGAATTCACTATAATTGGGAATTTTTCCAATGGAAAACCTTCAATGGTTAGCATTTGAAAGTTTATCAACAGTTTGGGTTTCTCTGGAGACTTTTGCATAGGATTAATTTATTTCTGACATATTTTGATTAAGCTCTCCAATGAAGAAAATCATACTAGAAATTTTAGAAGAGGATATTACTTCATTGACATATATATACGAACCTCCAATCATGACGATGTGGATCAATTTTCCATTGCTTAAAATTCATTTGATTTCACATTCTATTTTATTCGCATTGGGCTCTTACTTTGGCAAACCTCTCAAAGTCAATCGCGCGACGACAAACCTTCTTCGCCCCTTGGTTGTTCGGGTTTTGATTGAAATTGGCATAACCGAGGAGTTTGAATCTGAAATTTGGACCGGGATGAAGAGGAGTATTTCCAAGAATGTAATTTTGAAAATATGTCTATATATTGTTCTCATTGCCTAATTATTGAACATGATGCGTCGAAATGTTTCAAGTTTCAGGCTCAACTTAAGTCTACACATATGGAGGGGGAGCGTTTTTCTCCAAATCTTTGAACAAAAGAAAAAAGTTTATATTCTTCCAAAAGAGGAAAAGTCCCCCCAACGGTAGAACATCATACAATTGTTCTCGATTCGGGGATCATAGCCGAAGCTAATGTTCAGGTCCCTGCACATGGAAATAGAAATTATGATGCGGAATGCAGTGCCATTGGTGACCCACCAATTGATGGTACTGTGGTAAAGAAGGATAACGCTGCTAAGATAAACAGTAACCAGTATTCAATTTTATATTATCCATTATTATTGAGTCACTTGAATGGCCAGAAGAGGATTAGTGATGCCTCAATCTAGAGTGATTGTGAATTTTAATGACGTTTTAGAAGAATACTGTGAATTCCCTAAAATCAATGCAATCCGACAGTTACTTAAAGAAAAGGTTCATTCTCCAATCAATGTTGTTCGACCTTCTGTAGAGGTACAAGATTTGGTCCTTCTGCTGGACAACAAAGTGACCAATCAAGAGAAGATGGGCCCCAATCATACTACTAATGAATTCCATCCGATTGATTCTGGTGAATAAACGAACGAAATTCATTCATCCACTCCAACAATGTTTGACTATGATCCTGATGAGAAACAAATGTATGAAGAAAATGAATTTGAGGAACTAGAGAAGGCTTGCTTTAACAAACTACATATGAAAAAAAAAGAGATCCAATTCACGATACTATCAAAGTAAAAAAGGAGGCGTTGGCCCATAAGTTTGAGAAGAGGGTCATGATTTCATATACATTTGTATTTCTTTGCTTTAATTGATTCTCCTTTTATGAGAATAATTGTGGGGATTGATAATCATTTTTTCATGTTATTGTTTTGTAGTTTTTATTTGATTTTACTAATTATTATTTTCTTAAACGGTTACAATTCTATATATGATTGTACTCATTATCTTTATTAAGAAAATTTCAACAGATTCTAAATATATATATTTTATTTATATATATTTATATAACAGAGAAAGTTTTCTTCAATAGCCCAAGATTATTTTCTCACAGCTGAAAGTAGAAAATTGAGTTGGAATAGTAAATTTCAATAATATCTAAAGTTCAAGAAGCAAAAAATCAAACTGCAGATAATTCAGAAGTGAACCATATTTTATCAGGAGCATGTCTATGTGAAGTGATGATTTTTTTTTCTTTCAACTCTACATTAAAAAGAGAACACCCGGTTTATATTTTTTTTGGAATATATCAAAATAATCTTTCAAATAATGCACAAAATGACCTATTAGAAAATTGAATGAATATGTTGAATAGTCTGAGACTAAATTAATCAGCCTAAGACAGTCAATAAGTTGAGAGCTTAACCATTATCAATAGGGAAAATAAGAAATAAAGAGACTAAACTAATTGGGAAAAAAATTATAAATCGAGAAAAATTTTTGGTAGATCAAGATCTCTCGAGTGTTATCCATCTTAAATAAGTACGATATATTATCTTGAATTAAGTAATATTTATCTCGCTGCAAATATCAGAAATTAGTTATTTCTCTCCTTTTAAGTCTGCTAAGTAACTGCAAAACATAAAAATAAAAATAAAAATTCAAATGGCATCTATATGGCACTTACCCAAATTGTAAGAGATTGCACTACCCAAAGACAATGTATTCTTTCATAAATACAAATAAATGGCACTAAAACACTGCATGCTAATAAAGACGAATGAATTACGATCAAAATGAAAAGATGAAGCTAAACATGAAACTTATTGTTAGCCAATGACGCTCACGATGCAGCTAAAACAATGAAGCTTATTGTTGGTCGCTATGGCAGTTCGCTATGGCAAAGAAAAATAAATCTGGCTGCTCGCTATGGCAGTTCCATCAATGACATAGAAGAATCTGGCAGTTTATTGTTGGCCAACAACGAGAACATGAAGATTGAGCAAATTTGACGTAAAGCTAAGAAATTACTATAAGCAAGAAGATAAAAGATCAAATCATTGAATTGGGTAAGAGAATGCAAATGTTGCAGGGATTATTGCCAAGGACGCTAAACTAAATCAAGTAATAATATTTGGAGCGGTCTACAACACCTAAATCACGTTCTAATTAAGTTTCTGTTTAAAATATCATAGACACCATAGACACCATTTTAAGTATGAAGCAACCATGTGGAAGACATGCTTGCGCTTGACAAAATGAAAACAACTCACACCATTTTTGCTTCCTAAATGGAATCTTTTTCCATAAAAGAAGTATTCATTGAGTGGCAATACTAATGCTAAATCTTGTCGAAGATTTTTAGGAAAATATTGAATATCGTCTATATTTTTTAAGCATGAAGGCAAAAAAAGAATATGTAAGTGACATCTTAATATCCCATTGCAACATATAAGTAGACAATATAATCATTCCCTTATTATCAAGAAAATCCATAAAAATGGAGGACAAACAAAGAAACATTTGAAGGGATATAAGTTTTCAAAATCTAAATCAAATGTTTTATTAGAATATCATCATGCGTCAAGAAGTTGTTAAGAGATCCCACCGATTAAATATAATTAGAATTGAAATTCCAATCATAGACATCGTTGTAAGAAATATAAATCTAGGCAAACAAATAATAAATTGCTTCCACATGGTTTCAACTATTATATTGTTTGAGAAGCAACAAATCAATCTGTGCCTGAGAAAAAAATGAAGAGATGAGATAGAAAAAGGAGAATGGAATACTAGCAAGTTCCTTCAGAAGTTTACATAAAAACAAGTTAAAATACCTCAAAAATGAAAACAGGCAATTAAGCTTTCATGACCTGTGATAAATTAAAAGATCTGCTGGAAGATCCCTCCAAGAGAGTTGATTTTTAATGCTATTTAAAATGGATATGGCATCAATATTTAAGCTTAATAATGAATCCATTAGACTAGATGGAAAGCCAGAATCAATTTGGAGATAATTAGTTTGAAGTAGAACAAAATGAGATAAATACATTCAACATACAGTATTACAGATTTTTAAATATAGTATAAAATCTTTGTAGGCATTTAGCTTTACTTACAGCGCAACCAGTTCTTGATGTTAGGTTGAAAGAAAAATATATCCAAAGATAATAAAATAAAAAACAATGACGCCTACTTAAATTTAACTTTTCTGGTGTTTAGTTGGCTGGTGAAGCCCACTGTTGGAGGATTTGATGGCAAGAGCTTGGCTTAAAGTAAGCTAAAATCAGCTACAAGAAGATTTCTGTCCACAAGTGCTGACGTTAGTGGGTTGATGATGACGGCTGTCCGTGGCGAACAAAATCAACCGATTTTAGCAGTCCTTTTAATTTTGCGGGTGAGGTAAACCTTTAACCTCAAAATTTTACTATAATTTCATTTTTTACCAGCTAACACCTGAAATATTACTGAAAAATTAAATTTCAAAGAAAACTTTTACTTTCCCTTAAAGATAAATTGAAGATTATTCTTTTTAAATGCAAATTCTATTATTTTACCTATGATCTCTATAAAAGAAGGTATCATGTAAATCAAATTTATTCAATCATTACAATTCAATTTTTTTTACTTACATAACATCTAAGCCTCAAGACTTTTAACCTTGAAATGATTGGCATACCGTTGTCATCGTAGAAAAAAACTATGACTTTATAATAGATGAGTAGAGCCATTGATGAAAACCTTTATTAACTCGATCTTAATGAGGTGGTACTTTTCCTGACATCAATCTAGTGCTTAGAGGTCATTGATTCTGTCCTGCTTGTAGTGTCTTTTAGATTACCAGGCCATCTAGCTAACAAGAACAAGAATGACATCCCTCAACTATGTGATGTCTTCCTTGACAACAATTCAATACTAGATAGTACGCTTGCAGCATCTTCTAGGCTATTGCTTCATCTCACAATCAAGGGTGAACAAGATACCATTTCCAGCCATTGTTCTCATTTCAGTCACATGTTTTGATTCCATGCCAATTAACCGTTTAAAAAATCTCTATTACAACAAATCAACACACGCACTAAGAAAAATGTAGATTGTAGAGGAGAAAAAAGAGGTTACAATTAGCCTTCATTGTTCCCATATTTCCTTCAGACGGCCTTTATTGCTAATGATTGTCTTGAGAAAACTTTCATTAATGTCAAAATAACCCAGGCAACATTCATTATAATATTGTGTTACTAGAGCCGTGGTATGCATGACCAAAACATATTTTAGGATTTTTCTGTCTGAAAACAGACAGACATCTCATCAGACAGTTCATCAAAAGCTAGTCAAAAACATAATCAGGCAAGAACCAAAATATAATCTATCTGGATTGAGATAGAACAACATTATACTTAATCCAAAGGACTAACTAGAGTAATTAAACTTCACCATACACAATTATTACAAATAAATAAGCTTCATGAGACAAAAATAGTTCCCTACTCAGGTCCTTCTAATTATTACAAATAGGTAAGATTCATGAGACAAAAGTCAATAGTTATTTGTAAATTAAAAAGTTTGGGTGTAAAATATGTACATCATATTTGGTTGTTATGGCAAAAAATATCCAAATTTATTTTATTTCTATTTTTTTGTTTATGTTTATTGAACTAAATAAACAGAAATGAAAAAAAATAAAATCTAGATCAAATTGTATCTCAACAAGATCAATATTCTTTTGGTTTTAAACTCAAATAAACAAAAAAAAGCCTAATCAAGCCAAGTTGAATGGATTGGCTCATTCAAATAGATGATGTCAATTTTGATGATGGTGACTTGGGTACAACTCAAATCCTATGATCAATGTGGAAAAACATAGATTCTTTAACGCAGAACCAAATTGAAATGAAACGTCCATACGCCATGGGTTTGATAAGCACTGTGAGATTATAAGGGAAAGACAAGCTGCAAAAGTCATCAACAGAAATAATGTTAATTTTAGCTAGTTTATGTGTGAAACAAAAGAGGTAATCGTGACATAAGGCTTGCTTGGAATTCTTATACAATCTAAGTGGATTACTAAAAGTATCAGAAAAAAACTTTAAACAAACATGAATATAATGCTCAAGGTAGACGTAAAGATCTATATTATGAGTGCATTTCAATTTTCTATGCATATTTCCATATACTTTGAGCATTTCATTCAGTCATAACAAAAGATATCAAATCAACACAAGCTATTTCAACAGACTATACACACATTGAAGCTATAATTAAGCTTGAGAACAAATACCTTTTCATGCTTAGATGGATCGTGCTTTATTATGAACCTAATGGACATGATTGCTTGCACCACAATACAAGCTTCCCCATCCTTCTGGGAAACTTTGTTAATTTATGATTCCGTCAAAGACACCATTAAAGCAGGCCAAAAAAATAAATAAATAAATAAAAGAAAGAACAAACAATATCTGTTATGTGATAAACTAACCTTCTGATGCAAGGCCCAATAGCCCCTTCAAGCAAACATCAATCACAGAAGGTAGCTTTTGAGCCACATAAACCAATAGCAGCAACTGTATCAGCAACAAATCTCCTATCTGGATCTTTTATGTAATCCTAGCAGTACAACTACGAAAATAAGCATAGGTTTGTCATGCACCGAATTGACATAGATTAATTCATAAAAGGATCTCAGTTCTCCAAGTTCAACAAGAACTATATTCCAATTCATAATAAACTCAATAGCAATTAGTGAAAATAAAAAATATGTCCTCAAAATCTACCCCAAACATGAACAAAAGAGATATAATACACGCAAACACCAACATCATCAGAGTAGCCATACCCATCTCCTTATTATTAGCATTATGAAACCACAAATCCACTCACTGTGATTGTGTGCTACATTAAGTATCAATTCTATTTTGCACGGGAATTAATGATTTTTTAACCATATTATGCTCGAGGCACTATTGATTTCAGAATAATTCTTTCTAATCAATTTTATCTACAATCCTTATAGAATTTGCGTCAGCCCTCAGCTGCACATGGCTAGGCCACCTAAGTTTAAGCAGCTGTATAACATTTTAAGAGAAAAACTCTTAAGAACAATCTTCAAGAAACAATGTGATTCTTAAAACTAAGAAACAGCATTTTTTTATCGTTAAAAGTTTACTTAAATGAACCCTAGAGTTGACCTCAGGCTTGGCAATTGAATAGTTTAACCAACTTAAGTATGATTATCATCAAGACTAGTACGACTTTGTACATACCGTGTATGGTAAAGGTGGTCACCTTTATATTGTCATTTGTGTATTCGATTGCGGTGGCAATGTTCCTGCCTCAAGAGAGTTTAAGTTCAAAATGATTGTCATGGCCTATCTTTATTAACATAATATTAAAAAGCATGAATAAACATGTTAAAGGTAAACTATACAACTATTTTCTGTAAGGAATTGACAAGAAAAATTCCATCAATTTTTTGCAAAAAAGGCTCTTCACGCACATCGCACTCGGATTCGGATTTTTATATTTTAAATAAAGTACTCAATAATCAATATTTAAGGATGATGTAAACTCATTTCACTCATATTAAACTTTTTAAATTACAAAGAACTGAAGATTCCATACACCCTATGATTGGTGAGATGAAAGTGCCTTTAATGTAAGATTGAATTCTTAATTAGTAAATTATACAATATAAATCCTTTGCAAGTTAAAATCAAAAGCTTTCTATGACGGAAAATGCCTACATGTTTTCATAGAACAAAACTACAACTAACGTTTTAGAATTAACTCAATCCAATCATGTGTACTTTCAGTTCTTTTTCACAATATGAAGAATAAAAAACTCAATTATAAATTGCAAATTTGATATGCAGCCTATCATTACTTTTCAAAAACAAAATTACAACTTGATATTTCTGCACCACCAGAGAGTTCATGAGTACTCTCACTAACACTCATCCCTCTAATTAATGGTTAATTAGCAATACGAAACCTCACTCAAAATCTTCTTTATTTCGTCAACCTTTTGCCTCATTGATCTATTACAAAACTTTCAATAGCCTACTAAAAGAAAAGAAAATTGAGGAACATTACTAACCATTTTAAAATAATAGATTAACTTTTCCTTGCAAATCTCTCACTATTGATCATGAAATTTTAATAAATCTGACAAAATGATGGATTGTTTATCTTTTAATTCTTTAAAATTAAATTCGTTTAAATTTCATGAAAAATGGAGAGAGGTAATCAAGGAAAAGGTAATCAATCCTTCTAAAAAAATAATGAAGTGCATCAAAAAAATATTCTGCAAACATGATGAGGCATCGTTTCCATTCAATGGTCAATAAGAAAAACGAATGAATTTTTAATCTATCAAAATGAGAGGACCTATATGCCATGAATACAGCCGTACTCTCCAAATGAACTTATTCATCATAGAAAAATACTGCATTTATAGATCACCTGCGGATTTCTAGAATAAAAAATTCACTATTTTCATTTTATCAAAGGAGCCAAAAATAAAGCATTCATTATATTTTTCACTTTTCTCAGAATTGCAAATAAATGTCTGGCTATTAAATGAGACATGGGAAGAAACCATTAGAAAAATTCATGTTACCGACCCTACCTAGAGGGATTAAGACTTGGTGTTTTTGTTGTTGTCGTAGTTGCACTAATTTTTACAAAGATGTTTACTCTACTCAAATTTTTCCCAAGGTGCATTCCATTCAATTTATAATCTGATTTGCAATCTCTCCTATTTTAAGGGATTTACAACCTCTACAACAATTTTATAACATCACTCTTAATTCTTCCTAAGATATCCCTGTTGAGACTGCACGAATGTTCCTTTTTTAAGGTGCACTTTACCAATTCCTGTTGCTCAGCAAATATCATTCAAACCACAATTTGGATTTAGAACGCTTATGTTCCATTGAAAATTTATTTCTTCTACGATTTTCTATGCAACCTCTTTTACGAAAAGGAGCCTTGGTGCAATGATAAAAGTTTGAGTCATAGAAAAAAACTTTATAACAAGTGAAACTTATCAAGTCCCTCACTATTTCAAGTTTACCAATTTAATTCAAACTATTAAAAATGTCCAACTTAGTTATTTGAATGCAATTTAGCCCTTGATTATATTTCATCCTGATTAAATCTTAATTTGGAACAAAATTGGAACAAAATTCAATAATAATTGGAGGAATAAACCAATTCACAAAAAATTAGGAACTGTATTATTTAAATAAGAAAATTATCAAAATGATCTACTGACTCTTGCAAAATATACAAAATAGTCCTTGACTTATAAATATTTTTATTGGTCCCTTGACTTTTATGTAAGTATTTTTTTTTTGTTCCAAGACATTCATTTGGATGGAAACTTTTAAATATGATGGGAAAAATTTTCATTTTATGATTTAGTTACTAAAATTCTTTAATTATGTAAGGTAATGCAAATTTTAATTTTAAGTAAATATTTAATCGATTATAAATGAATAATGTAAAATTTGTAAAATTTATAAAATTAATTAGTAACAATCAAATTTATCATTAACACTCTAATAAATGCTTTAATTAATTTAATTTAATATGATCAAATTAAAAATTAACCAATACATTGCTATTTAATCTAATTAATTAATTTATTAATTATATATTAATAAGGTAGTCGTCAACATTTTTGGGTGAAATATAGGATGATGTGGTAAATAGAATCCAAGCATTTTTTATTAAATGAAAAAATATATTTAGAGTGTTGTGCAATTTAATATTCCCACTTAAAATTAAGAAAAAATTTATAGAGCATGATTATTTTTTAAGATTTTTTTCTAAGACAACATAGTGATAGTGCCTCCAGCAATCCCTCTTATTTTCTTCCCGCTTTAAATCTCGATTATCTTTATACGTTTGGACAATTTGAAGCACTGAAGCGTTGTTGGAAGCATCGACGTCATATGCATCGAAAGTAGTGTCAGCCTAAGAAGGGGTGTCGACGTCAGAAGCATCGATGTGTATGCATCAGAAGCAATGTCAACATAGAAAGTGATGTCAACGTCAGAAGTGTTGTGGACGTCGAAGAGCTCAAAAGGGGTGTTGACATTGTAGGTTGCGTGGACGCGGACTCGGCATCGCTGTCGCACAGGTAGATATTAAGCATCATCAACGCAAAGTTCACCTGAGCCTTCATCGATTGCTCCACAGAGACTCAGTGAGATGAAGAGTAGCGCATGGAAGAAATCACAAGTGTTGGAAAAGGAAAATTAAAGCAGTCTTTGCATATAAAATTTCTTTTCCCAGCGTGGACGAAATCACAAAAGGGCAAGGCCCGCAAGAATTACATCTTTGTCACTAATTTTCAAATGGAAAGCACGAGACATTACAGTAATGTAACAACAGGGATTAAAAAAATATTTACAAGGGTTGAGAACTATTTTGAGCATTTTACAAGAGTAAGAGACCAAATTAATAATTTTATATTATTTAAATTTAAATAGTCAAGAAAATTTATTTTCTCGACGTGGACAAAATTGCAAAACGGCAAGGCCCGTTGAAATTATGTCTGTCATAATTTTCAAATGGAAAGCACGGGACGTTACGGAGATTATAACAATAGGGACCAAAAAAACATTACTATAGTCGAGAACTATTTTGAGCATTTTACAAGAGTAAAGGACCATTTTGATAATTTTCTATTATTTATATTTAAATAGTCAAGAAACTACTTTGGTGAATTTGCCTATTTAATAATATAAAACATCGTGCAGTTGGCCCAAGTGGCCCGACCTTTCCTGAAACCCCACATAAACAAAATGTTTCATGCGCTAATCAGCCCTTTTTACAAGATTCTTTGCTTAGAAATTTTTTTCTAACAACTAACTGGCATAAAGGCAACGAGTATGGTTATCTTTAGACTTATATGTGACAATTTTAGAGTTATCATCACTGCTGACTTTGCTTACATAATACAAATATTTGAAGACTTTACAAGTTATATGGATACCTTTCCACAACACTTAGTCTTGATAGTTATTTAGTTACATTGGATGCTACATAAGAGTAAGAGATTAAAAATTAATGGAATGCATTCTTTTGAACTAATGTTTGGCTAATTTACCAAAGTAATTAGAGTTTTGCCAACTTTTCCAGTTTTCCAACGCTGTTGTTGCCAAATCCAAAGTTCTGAATTTGAAAAATGAAACGTTGCAGTAGGCAATGCATCGAACATAAATTTATCACATTACCATGATGCGGTTCCTTTAAGAAATTGTGCTAAAGCTAGGACGCTTTTGGAAGTGTCATGATGATTAGCCGGAATACAATAAAAATTGTGTGCCAATGGCACTACATTGGTACCCAAGTGTAGTGTTAAATAAGCTTTAATTTCCAAATTATAGACATATACAAGTAAAGAAACTAATCCAAGATACTATGATGAGAATATGAACATGAAATTAAAGTACATTGGCAAAAAAGAATCACTTAAATACTATGCACTGTCCAAATAAAGAGCATATCATCACTTAAAAGAATCATTTTCTAGAAATCTAAATAATCATTTTTTTGTAAAAGCAAGGAATAATAACTAGCAGGACATGCAAGTCTTAAGTATTTGTCAATTTAACCCTCCAATCCAATTATTTGCAAATAAAGATCAAATCATTAAATTTCCTCTAAGAAAGGCAAATTTTATGATTGCCAATGTATTATTAAAAAAGAGAATATTATCACTTTATAAGAATCAATTTTTTAAAACTCAAATAAGTATGTATTCATCAACAAAAAGAAATAACAAGCGAATCTTAGATATTTACCTATGTAAAACCCAAATCTTAGTATTTACAAAAAGAGCATCTAATCGTATAAATATATCTACTTTCAACAATTAAAAGGGCAGTGAGATGCCAATTTTGATGAGATAATACAAAATTGTTGGTAATTTTGTACTAACAAATCGGATGATAGATATGTAAGAAAGAAAGATTTGATTTGATGTATAAAATTTCTACAAAAACTGATTACATTTCAAAACTTGTAATGTTACTCTAGATGAAAGATTGGTAATTCAACATCTACTATTGGTTCTAAATTAGAAAATAATCAGTTAAAAGAGATTATTTCCTAAAGACTAAATGGTCTAGTCATAAAAAAATTTGATATTTATCAGTAGGTTTTAGCATTTGAGTAATGGAAATAGAGGGGAATGTAAATCTTGTGTGATAAATGATTGTTAATTCTATTCATAAGATAAAAATAATCTTAGAGAATCTAAAAAATGGTGAACAAGGTGATCAAGCCAAAATAAAAAAAAAATTATTTTACAAGATGAGATGAATAGAAGAGTAAATAAAATTGAAAGATATATAAATTAGCTTTATTGCAAGTCTAAGAAAACATTTACTAATCTAAAAACTTTGAATTTATTTGTTTATATGAAAATTTAATATTGTTAACAAAGAAACACACACACATATGAGCTAGTGATATTAAGAGATAAGTAAATGAATTATTTAGCTCAATTGTCCTAAGGATCTTGATAAAAAATACATGTATAGTCTTTTCAACAAAGGTTGCAATGTAAGATCTATGAGTAAGCATATCAGCTTTAAAGATAATAATAATTGCCCTTTCATTCAACATGTGAATAGAATTAAGATATGAAATGCTTTAAGGAAAATAAAAAGCTGAAAACTATAGGATCAAATGACATCTCTAATAATATATGCAAAGGCTTTAGTGATGAAAGAGTATTGTTGCTCGCAAATTAATTCAATATGATTTAAAAACTTTAAGGATGTCAAATGAATTGATGAATAATGAGACAATTATAAGAATAAAGGTGTCTGCATGATTATGCTAATTATTTAAAAATAAATGAAATATAATCTAAAGTTTTGAGTGATTGAATACCAAATTGAAATGAAACCAAAATTTTATATAATTAAATTGGTTTTTTGCAGGTACGCCAATTGTTGAGCCACATTTTTACTGAGATTTATGTAGAAATTTAGAGAGAGAGAAATCTATTTATTTTTAATGATTGGAAAAAACATATGATAAAGTATTAAGATATGTTTTTCGAAGAGTATTGAAACAACAATAAATTTGTGTTGCCGATATTAAGATTGTTAAAAACATTTAAATATAGAAATTATATGTTCAAATGCAAGGCAGCTCATCAAATGATTTTGTTGTTGCACAAAATCATGGACAAGCTTAAGTTTATATCTCTTTGTAATAATAATAGATGTTCTTACTAATTCTTTCAATAGGAGAGGCTTTGGTGTATATTGTTTGCAAATAATATTCTTCTTATTTATAACACTAGAAAAAAAATGAAACTTAAACTATGTAGAACAATAAAAAAATGTCTAAGCAAATCATAAGGAAATAAATGGAATGCAAGATCAACTATAATAAAAGTTAAAATATATAAAATATGACAAATAAAATTTATGTTGTCAACAAAAGTGTGAGGTTCAAATGTCTTGGCTCTGTTATAAAAATGAATGGTCAATAGAGAGCAATGTGATTAGTAAGATCCATATAAATTGCATGAAAAGGAGGAGCACTAATAGTGTGTTGTGCGATCTAAAGATCCGCACTATTATAAGGAGTATAAAGTTAGCTTGCAAATCAACTAATAAAATAAGCGTTGCGGAGATGATGACTATAAGGTGAATAAGAGGTATCTTTGAAATGATATGTTGAAACATAAGTACACATATTCATACATATTAAGCATAATCAAATAGATGCTCTAGCTATGTAGAGTTAGAGAGCATTGTCCATATTAAAAGATGAAGTGAAAGACAAAATGACATGAAATAAACTAATAGGAATGCTCTCATATTTGATTATGCTTAATATTGATCAAGCACAATGAAATAAAAAATTTGTAGTCGATCACAACAAATTACCTATAAAGCTTCTACAATTGCTGAAAGGATTAATAATGAAAATTAGATAAGTGTTTCTCATCTGATATTATTGATTTAAAAAGAAATATAATAAAATGTCTCAAGCTGTTCTGTAAGTGTTTTGAAAGAATATGGATGTATTTGTGATATCGATCTTAATAAATATCTGTATATAGTAGTTATTTCTATTCAAACACAGTGATTTGTTAATAATATTTTCAATTTCAACCATGCAATATTAAAGATCAGATCTAAGTTTGTATCTTTTTACATTATTCATAGATGCTCTTACTGAACAAGAGGAGATAACTTGATTAATGTTATATGCAAATATAGGCATCTTATTGATAAAACAATAGATGAGTTTAAGACAAAACTCAAGTTATGGAAAATTGTCCAAAAATCTAAAAGGATTTGTTTTAGTAGATCCAAAATAAAAGACAAGGAATATAAGCTTAATCATGTTAGAAGTTATAATATCAGCAACATGATAATCGAAGATCGTGTTATTCGGAAATATTCAAATCTATTGGTTTTGTCATACAAAATGATGGTAAGGTTGAGGAAGATGTAATTAACAAGTTCCAAGAAGTTAAATTAATAGGAAGGGTGCTTTTGGGGTGCTGTACAATTAAAACTTCCCTCACAAACTTAAGAATAAGTTTTGTAGAATAATTACATGGCAAATGATATTATATGGAGCAGGATCTTGACCTACAAAGAAGAAACATATTATTAAAATAAATGTTACGAAAATAAAAATGCTAAGCAGGATGAGTGGGTATACTTGGAATAATATGATAAAAAAAGAGTACATTCATGCAAGGCTCAAGTAGCCTCAATTCAAGATAAGATCCAAAAAAATCATCTTAGATAATTTAGGTATATTAAGAGTAATTACTAGATGCCCCATTGAAGAAAGTTGAATTAATGAATTTTTCCCCTATTGAAAGAGGAAGAAGAAAACCTAAACGATATGGCAGGAAACTATTAGGAATGACCTCACTTGTAGATTAGCAAAGGGTGATTATTTGAAAGCACACAATAGAGATAATGAATAAAGTAGCCAACTACACTTAGTAGAATTAAAGTTCTGTTAATGGTTTTGACCTCATTTATTGGGACATATTTGGTATCTTGTAATTCAAAAAAATTTCGCTAACTTTTAGATGGACAACAAAAGAATATAATCTACAAGAAAAAGGTATGGTCAACCAGAAAAGCCTGTATATCTTAATCTCCCTACCGTTTTCACTTTTACCCTTTCAGTTCCATTATTGTAATTTTAAGTTATTTTATTAGAAAACTGCAAACTTTTCCTTTATATTATTTTACTGTAAGGAGCTCTTTCACATCTTTTTCATGAAAAACATCAATGCCAAAATGTTATCATGGTTAAATAAACCTTTCACTAGATCTAAAAAGCATAAAATGTATAAAAAAAACATCAATTACAAAGCTGGCAACCATAGGTTACCTGGAACTCATCTAAAATGAATTGAATTGATGCATCTGTTGCAATGGCAGAGAGTATTTCAAGTTTAAGAGCTTTAATCTGATAAAACTCAGAGCTAAGTACAAAAAAATCTTCATAATAATGCTCGAAAAGTGAAGGGAGTCTCTTGGCAAACACCTGTATGTTACAAAGCACCTGAGCAGAAAAAGCAACTATCAGTATCAGCATCAATTTTTTCAAGCGTAAGAAAAACATCAGTAAAGATGTTCAAGGGGGCATAAACCAGGCTAGAAGACGAAAATACCACATGCACTGTTTGTCCCGATGGCTTTATATCATCTAAATAAATATTTTGTACGAAGTTAATCAAAATAAACAAGATTGAAAAATAAGCACTGTTCGGAAAAACCAACTTTTTCGTTGCTCAGTCAATGATTATCAAAATAAATGAAAAATAAATGAAAAATCAATGTTTCTAGGGCAGAAAAAAGCATTGATTCATCCCTTTCATTACTCAAACCTAAGAATTTTCAAGCCTTCCATTAGCGATTCCAAAGGTTATTTGGCTTTCCATGTACCAGTCAATTTGGCTAAAATCTTGTCTTTAAAGTTTAGAGAAATTTTACATCACAACTTTTTACTGCAAAAACGTTTCACCAAACCATATACAATGACCTATCAAAACCCCAAAAAAGTATTATTTTTCACCTTAAATTTCATCCAATGTTATAACCCCTTAAAAAGAATTGTCACCCTCTCTAATCTTTCGATTTTCTCCAAGTTGAAAGAGATAGAAACTGAGAGTGGAAGTCCACAAGTGAGGGCTTATGCAAGAGACTAGGGCCCACCATTGATCGCTATTGGAGTGAGAAACATTCCTGTTAATACAACACAAAGGTTCTGACAGTATCTTCATATAGAGATACAGTTTTAGAACTAAGTATTTGCCCCCTTTCTACTCTTTTGACTTTCCCACACTAGTGAGAAATGGAGAACAAGAGCACAAGGGGAGCAAGTGAGAGCTCATGCAAAAGACTCAAGGACACTATTGATAACCACTAGAGGAATAAGCTCTACCTAGAGGTTTGAATGATCTTTCTATAGAGAGCATTTTCATGACTTAAGGTGTTTGGGCTCTACATTTGGAAAGTTGATGAATCCCTACGATAGATAGTTTATAATAAAAAAATGTCATCCTTAGAGTTGTTTGGAAAAGAAATCAAAGTTTTCTTTCTCATACTCCGCTATAGTTAATGAAGGTAATATCCTGTGCCTAGAATTATATACTTTAATTTCTTGGAATTATTTTTCAAAATTTCTATTAATCAAGAAGTAAAAATTGAGAAATAAGACCTAAATCTTTATAAAGTTTACAAGAGAAGGTTCTCGTGGAAAACATTGAAATGAAGCATTATAATATTGTTTTTACACAAATTAGTGATTATACAAGACTTTAAATTATATTTGCGAGCTTCAATACAACTTTATGAATTATATAGATTGCATGTAATGTAAATTTCTTTGTTTATTAAATGCCTAATACATAGGATTAATTGTAAATTACATAAAACAATGCCAATAGCTTATATGAGAAATTTATCCAATGAAACAAGGAACTATAACTTAATTATCAAATTTAATTAACAATCTATAATACTAAGGCATGAACTTAAGATTTAAGTAAAGAAAAAAAAGATAATTCTATAAGCTAAAATATATAACTGGGTGATTGCTTTTTATAAATGTGTCATACACATTATTCTTGTATATTAAAAAAACAAGAATACAGTGCTGGAATGAAGAATAATTTAACCTAAAGCATAAATGTGAATGATTGCATTTTTATACAAAAAAAAAGTGTTCTTTCTCTCTATAATTTTTATTTATTCAAGTCTCCTTTGATTATCCGGTATGCTAAAGTTATTGTTATGCTTATCTCCTCGTTTACTTAATTTATATATAGCAAAAAAGCATAAAAATTAGAATAAATATGCATGTCTATAAAAATTATCCCATATTTTTATGCAAATATATTTAATGCTAATAAAATCGCTATGCTATCAAAATTTATATATTATGTTGTATCCTTTTATGTTTAGAAAGCCTAAATGTTATACCTTTGTTTCTTATGTTCATGTTTATTGTTACCCCCATATAAATCAAAATAATCTAAACTTGTATTTAAGATTATAGGCCTTGAAGCATCAATTTTTATGTGATTCATATTTCAAATAATGCTACAAAAATTGAAACTTAATCTCATGGTGAAATGTCCTCATGTAAAATCATGACATCATATAAACTTAATTTTCAAACAAGCTATGCATGGGTATATTTGCTTGTGTTTGCTAGCTTTTAAGGCTCACTTATGGTACATACTAGGGAAACATACAAGTGTGTAAAAGTATCATTGTAACATAAAAATTAACATAAATGATTTATGTGGTGGGACATTGTCCTGCGCCACAATAGGACCCAATAAAAAAGCATTAATGAATCGGTACACAGGTTAATTAGTATCAGTTAATTACCTTGCAATTAAGGAATTATAAAATGTTATTTTAATCTCCAAATTATTTAATAATTTCCTAATGCAATGCTAAACTTTATTTTATGCTATGAATTGCAAGCTAAGTCATACAAAAACTAAATTTCACATATAAGTATAAAAGTAAATATATTTTTTGAAGATGTTTCAAATGATATAGTATCAGTGACATGTGCTTAATGCAATTTAACCTTGATGTAGATCTTATGAAAAATTACTAGCTAAACTTTATTAATTTTATTACTATGATAGTTAAAGTTAGGCCACATCTTATTTTATTTATCAAATACTGTAATGACGTGCATACCAAATTGTTTTCTTTTATTTTATCGTTATTTAATTACAGTATTTCTCTTAGTTATTGAAAACTTCATACCCTAATTAAACATTTAAGGTCAGTGAAAAAAAAAAATTGAATGCAAAATGAGTATGTACTTTAGCATAAAAAGTCTCAATGGTATACTTGTGTGTACATTTGCTTTAATATAAAAGCCATTTTTATACATATGAATTTAAGATAAATAATGATATCAATGGTATACTTGTGTGTACATTTGCTTTAATATTTTATATTTTATATTTTATATAAATAAATAAAAGGCAAGTTAAATTTAATGGTCTTCTTTGTATGAAAAATTGAAACATGTATTGTAATGCTTGACAAATGTAATAGTAAAAAATGAGAAAATGGTGATCACGTCTTCACAATCTCCATTCCTGCATTGGAACTCAAGTATCTAGCACAAGTCTTGACAAAAGCAACTTCAAATGCTATATTTTAAATATTATAATTTTCACTAATAAACAAAATAAATATGAATCAAAGTTGATGCCCAACTCTTGTTCGTGAACAAAAAGTTGATATTCTTGATCACATTGACATATATCAAGAAATGCTAGCTGGACAGTAGTAATTGCGGAGGCTTCTCCCCTTGCCAACAACGCTCCCTTGTGGATCTCACTCTAAAAATCCCATAGAACTTTAATGGGTGATCTCCATTTAATCACAACGTGAAGAGAATTTTCCCATAAAGCATATAGTTGACATTGTAAGCATGTCATATCAAACACCACTTAAAATCAAAATATGAGTACAAGACTTACATTACACCCATTATCACTTAAACCAAACAACCCCAAAAAAAAACAGTAAAATATGCACTTGAATAAGTGGTCATACTTGGAGTGTAAGACATCACTAATCTTTTAATACACGTTACAGGAGGCAAATTGAAAATTTATAGCTGAGCCTATAAAAGGTAGTAACTATGGATGTAAATGTTAAGAATAATAATAAATAAATAAATAATTTATTGCACTAAGATAAGTTGGTTAAATTTGAAATAAAATAAATCACTAATCATTCAATACATGCTAAGGAAGGAAAATTAAATTTTTATAGCTGAGCTAATTTTAGAGAACTTAGATACATGTGGTGAGGCAAATCAAATTTCATAATTAAGTCAAACCTACAAAACTCATAAGCACATTGTATGCTAAAAAGAAGATAAAATAATAATAAAGTCAAATTGTATAAGAAGTTAGCACAAAAAAGAATGCTCTTTTAAATGGCAAAACTATTAAGTACTAATGAGACGGTGAACATAAGAAAATCTTACAGAAAATATAGCAAGCAAAGCATAAGTTGTACCTATGATGATATGCGTGTAAGCTATATACACAGAAACATAAATATAGAATAACCAAATAAAAAATAAAAATCTAGAGATTTTAATAGAATCAAATGCATAAGAAAAAAAAAAAAAAAAAAACTCATCCAAAGATGAGAACATGAAGAAAATTAAATGTTAATCTAGATAATAATAAATAAAAATTTAAGAATGAATTTTTGTAAAGGAAAATGAACATAATAACATATTCATTATCAATTAATTAGAGTTTGCTCTAAAGAAGATAATGACGACACTCAAAGTTCAAACACGATGCCCATTAAATTTTAGAGAGTTATGAGGTTATGCATTATTAAAGAATCAAGAAAACGGAGTGAAGCTAAGGCATAATAATAAAGTTACCAAACCTTAGTACCAAATGGGATCGGTTACATGAATCCTCTATCTCCACTATGTTCAATTAATAAAAATCTCTCCCAATGCTCTTATAGGTGGAAGTGATATGAATAACGGTATTTTTAAAAACTGTGACTAAACGGTACTATATACTTCAATCAATATTCTAAAAGATAAATAAAAATGATGATTAATATAGAAACCCATAAATGGTATAATGTTTATGATGATGATGATGAAAGACTTTACATTGTGGTTAATAAATCTTTTCATTAAGAAACTAAAAACAAAAAAGAATATCAAATGATTAAAAGAAGATGCGTATTTAACATAATATTGCATAAAAACCAATATTATGAAGAATCAAACTTAAATTTCAATTTATTCTCACTAAGATCATTCTACATGACTTTTTAAAAGTGTTGTAGTTGGGTTTGTGCAGTAACTGGAAAATTCAGTTGGAGATTGTATACGGTGTACTACTCTAGTGTATTTGCTTGGAGAGGAATAAGCCAATTGTTGATTGGTTGAACAGCCTAAACAATTTGAATTTTAAGTTATTGCATATGTCAAGCATTTATTTGACATGATTGCTTTTTAATTATTATTAATTGTTCTCTAAGTTGACAAATCACTCGTAAGTAATATCTATCTCTAGAAGGCTACTTGTGTTGAGCCATAGATTGCAAAGTTCACCCAACATGTCACAGTTCCTGCATTACTCATGTATTTCCACCAATACATATCGCATTTTATAACTTGAACTGATGGGTAAGTATTCAAAATGTGGTACACATGGTGGTTGCCAAATTTACAAGCTCCAAAAAACCTTGATCAACTAAGCTTTTAATAAGATGAATATATACAAATGTTAGCAGTGCAAAGAAATACCACATATTTTGAAGCAGTAGATGATCTAAGAAGGAAAAGAATTGGCTTTACAATCCTTTGAACTTTGTCAATTGAGGCCATAATCCAATGAACAGAAGCAGCGGCAAGCACAACTGCGCTATTTTGACTCCACAAGAGAGGCAACGTGCATTGCAATAAAATTCTAACATCATCATTTTCAGTGGATTCTGGAACAATGTACTTTAGCTGATTCTGATCTTCAACAACATTTCCATTTGTACACTGATGTAGTAATAAAAATTCCTCACATCCTTCTATGTAATTTTTGAACATCAACGAATTTACTTTAAGGTTATAGGAAACATCCTCAGTAAAACTGTTACGACTGTCAAATGAATGAGATTGATCAATAGAAGATCGAATGGAATAGAAACCATATTTATCATTTGAAGTGAACATGATAGACTCCCTCACAAGTCCATGTCTAGCTATTACATAACGTAAAAGTATCTCAATTAGAAAAATCTGGCCCCACTCTTCAATATCTGGAAGGGCTTCACACAGTCTTCTAAAGTGTTTTCCAATAAGTGAAAGATTTTTTGGGCAGACATTTTTGAAAGCAACTGCAGCAGCTCCAACTACTTCAAATGAATGGTCACTCAGGAACATATTGACCAACTGCAAGAAATGTGTTCAAACGTGAAAAAAAGTACTGCTTATTGTTCATATGATCAGGAAAACATATACTAACTTGATAAAAAGGAAACAAGTGGAAACCTCTTCAAGATCATTATTTTCCTCCGGAAGCAACTCTAGTAACTTAGCAAGTGCATTGGCAGCACATTTTCTGACATAAGCAGATGGATCCCTAGCGCACTTTCTGATGGCAGCTAAGACAAGAGGAGCAACTACGTGTAGATGTATTCCAGCCATGGCACGTAGTGCCCATGCTCTAACCAAAGGATTTTGATCGGATAAGTCTTTCTGAAAGCAGTTAATTGATAGCAAAGCTTCATTGGGGCGCCTATTCATTCAAGTTACACCAAGGTAAGAAAAAGTTATAGCAAAATTTATCTAGTATAGATGAATTCATCATACATTAAGAACCCGGGAAAGAAAATTCCAGGATGAAAATAACAGGAGATAAAGATAAAATTCAAAGCCAAATGGGAGAAATAACTTAAAGCATGACATTCTAAAGAAACATAATATACTTGAGTTGTCACCACCAAAAACAGGATATAATAATAAAACAGCTAAAAGAAGCAACATTTTTCAATTTAAATCTCCCATAATCATCAATAATCTGCAGACGATGTAAGAATTAAAATAGAGACATTGCACTGTCCTAATAACATCTATCTATTGTTTAAAACAGATCAAATCATCAATAAGGCTTTCTTATTAGAAAAAAATTTTATAATATAACAATCCCTTAAAAACCCTTGAGAAAAATACAATAAAAATCAATCCAAAAAATGCAAGGACCATCATCATTTGGATTAGGAGGTAGAAGTATACTCTTAGAGAAGTCACTTTGAATGCCTTAACTAGATTTCTCCTAATGGATAGGTCAAGATTTGTTCGAGTCTGGAATCGAGATTTTCCTATAGGCGTAAGCCCTTATAATTAATTACCTCTCTTAATTGTAGGAGAGAACTCTCTATAAAAAAATGTTATTCAGCTTAGGTAGGCATTGTGATTGGTGGGGCAGATTGAAGTAGATCCAACCAAAATACTATGGTTTTTTTGTTTCAAGTTGACTTGTGATTCAATTTAATAATGTCAGAAGAAATTTATCATTAACATCTAGAGATTCTATTTTACAACCACATAATACCTCATTTCAAAAATCCCTAATATATTGGTGCTAGTTGTTAAAAACTCAATTCTTAAGTTCAACATCAACTCTTAAATTAGCAAAGGGTTAATCATATAATTTACTCGATAGATCAACACTTAGAGAGCATGACCAGTAGAGTTCAAAAATTCCGGACATGAATGTTGAAGGTTCAATGATCTGCTTAATTAAAAAGGTTATTTAGAGTCTTAACTGAGCTCATAGAAATAAGTTTAAATATTATGTTTTAATATTTAAGTTTGTAATTTTTATTTGAGATCAATGTGGATATGAGAGCTTATTAGCAAAGAAATTGGCTAAAGTTTAGCTCATATGTGGAACTTATATTTTTTGAAATTCCTCTAGTTTGGCTTAGAGCAGGGCTTGCATGAATTTAAATGCTTGAGATAGTGAATCTTATAGCTTGATTATTTAGACCAGGGGGACTAGTGTTAAGTTGAGTTTGAAATAGAACTCACATCCCTTGGAATGTCTGAGATGTTGGGTCTTACAGACTTGACATTTAGACAAGGTGGCCCAAGTTGGGCTAGATTTGAGATAGAGCTTTCATTCTTAGGAAGGCACTAGTTTCAGTGTAAGAGTGGAGCTTACATCAGTTTAGAATGCCCAAAGTTTGATTAGAATGAAATTTTTAACCTTTGGTAAGTCCAGATGTGGCTCTTACAATCTTAGCATTCAAACGAAATAGTCCATCACATATATATGCATTAAACTTTTTGATCTTTATAAAGATTAAATCATATGATTTCGTGTCATTTTAGTTGTGACTAATAAGATCATCTGAGGATTAGATAACCTAAATTTGAAATGATTCAATTAGGATCTATTAGATCAAGTGAAAATCAATTGATTTATATTGGCACGGCTCGAATATGTCCATTTATATTAGCGAAGAATTGCATTTTTTACACTTGAAATGGTTAAATTGGATCAATTTCATTGGTGAATCAGATTTTTTGACTTGGATTAGCAAAATCTTATAACTTAGGTTGATTAGATTAAATGGCTTAAGTTAACTAAATATACTAAACTTGTTCATTGGTTTATTGAATCTTGAGTGATCAGGGAACAAGTTGATTCTTTTTTGGCTAGCTCAACTAGTGTAATTAATTCAACTAAAGCTCAAACAGTTTGACCCAAGTTGACAACTAGGATCCGTTAGGTCATCCCAAGATTAGACTGTTTAACATAAGTTCATTCAGCTTAGACTAATTATATCATCTACATACTAGATTGACTAATAAAGTTGGCTCCTCTAAGATCAACTACATTGACTAGGGTTCACCTAAGATCAATTGAATCAATTAGGGTTTAGATTAATTGACATAAATAAATTCATGTAGAATTAGTTAGATTGGTCATGGTTCAACTAAGATCAGTTAGATCAACTAGGATTTAAACTTAACATAAATTAATTCAATTAGAAATAAATTCACGTAGGATCAACTATATTAGCCATGATTTAGCTAAGATCAAATAAATCAATTAGCATTTAGACTTAACATAAATTAACTCAATTAGGATCAATTAGATCAACTTACAAGTTGGATATTTAATTTAAATTTAACTAGAATCACAAAAATCTATTAAGAATTATACTATTTAGCTTTAGATTGATTCAACTAAGATCCATTAGATCTACTAGAGATCAAATAATCAAATCTCCTAGTCAATTTACTTAACTTACTATATTAATATTTTTTAATTCCTAAATATTTCTTTCACTCATAATTTTTTTTGTTTTATGGTACCAATCTTTTTCTTATTTTGCATGCAAGTGAAGAGCATGGATCTTAGTAAGCTTTGGAGTCAAAACATGTGCTTCGAGTGAGGGTACATGAAGACTTTGTGATTTGGGAGTAATGAAGGGAACATCAACTGTGTGATCAATACTATGTATTTTGAGATGCCCATATTGAAGACTTGTGAGTTCCAAGTTGAGGACACTAAGAGCAATACTTTGCACTTAGAGTGATGTGAGCATTGAGTGATACATGTTTTGTACCTTGGATTTGAAAATCATGTACATAAATATATAAAAAGTATGAACATTCTTCTGTTCGGGTAATAGTTGTAATGATTACTAGCGCATTGGTGGCATGTTACTTGTTTGATATGAGTCTCAACACAAGTCTAACAAAATCATACATAATGTTCTAGATTTTTATAGCTCATGCTCTTTTTAAGGATCCCAAATTAGTTAACAAATTAAACTATGTTTAATCAACCTATTAATTTGAACATTAAATCAAATAACAAAATAATCAATTTATTTAAATAACCAATTAATTCTTATAATTAATAATTAATGTTAAAAATTTTGCGTGGACTTTCCACAATCTTGGAAGCATGACGGTATGGTTCGAAATTTATCAATATTTTTGGCATAGTTTCAACGGCACTAGTGTGTGGTTGGCTTCAAGTCAAGTTTGAATCAAGTTAGGTTCAACTAAACCTCAAAATTTTTTAGTTTAGCTTGACTCGAACTCCAATCTTTTCAAGTCAAATCGGCTTGACTCGAGCTGATTCGAGTTAGAACCAACTTTAAATTCGATTCAAGCCAAGAAGAAAGGATTCGAACCCACAATCTTTCCTTCGCAAATTATGGTATAAACCAAATTAGCTAGGCACTTAGCATAGTTTAAATAAGCATGTGAAAATTATTTATTGTTAATTGCAAGTTTAACTCAAAAAAAAATATAAAAAATAAATTATGAAAGAGGGGATTCAACCCTGCAACCTCTCCTTCGTAAATTAAGCCCCAAATCAATTGTACTAAGGTCACAATTAGACTATAAATGCAAACTAAATATGTTTATTATTAATCTCAAGTTAACTCGAATCATAAATCGAGTGAGTTGACTTAAACTTGAAATCAACTTGAAAAAAATTTCAAGTTCAAGACTCATGACTCAACTCAAAATTTTTTATTTGATTTCGAGTTGAGTCAAAATTCGAGCGAGTTTCAAGCAAAATTGCTAACCTTACATTAGAGTTTCCTGACAACGCTTTTTCTGAGTTAAACCAAAGATCAACGACACCCCCGAGTCTTGTACTTGTTTACTTGGGCAGAGTCTCCGCCTCTCTTAGGACTTAATGTGTGTTGTGTGTTATAAGAGGAATGCTATACTATTATTGATAGAGTAAGGGCTAGTCGATTAAAAGATGTTGATGAGAATCTACATGAGGCAATTTCATCACACTAAAAGACAGCCACCGCCAATTAAAACAATTGAACAGTTTAAACAAAAAAATACTTGCGATCAATCTTCACCATTCGCATATATGCATAATATCAGGAGACGTGGGGTCTGGCGGTTGCTCACGTGGTATTAGAGGCAAGGCCTCATGCGGACCAAAGCATGGTCAACTCTGCCGATTGAGACTAAAATCATTTGCAGTAAGTCGATGATTGCTCGCATGCACGAGGGCAGAGGCATGAAAGACGTGGGCAGGTGATGAGTGTAAAATCGTGGTGTTGAATATAAAGGCTCAATTGCGAAGGGCGTGCTTGGCGGCTACACACATGAGGTGGGGACAATATTAGCATCAGAGACCTCTTTTCCTTTGCCTTTTTTTTATTTTAAGCAATAAATAAAAAACAAAAAATAAAAACCTTCTATAATACCTTGCAACAAATGCATCTAATGAAAAGCCAAACAAACAAGTAATTAAGAAAACATCAAGCACAAACCTTAATCTAACTAAGTGGAGTCAACTATATGAATACTTCGTTTTCATTGTGCTATATCAAAAATAATAGCTTCTCCCTAAGTTTAAAGTGAGACCATTTCTAATTGAATCTTGTCAAGCCTTTTTAAGCTTTTCATGATAACATTATGTTTTATTGTAGTATCATTGATATCTTTTATAATTATTTCAACTATAGCACAGCATTTCCATAAATTCATTAGAATAGACAATATGTACAACCCCATACCAGCCAACCCAAGAAAGCACGATATATCATATGTTTACTATGAAATTGGTCTAGAATAACTCTCTAGTTATTGTCAGACAATTAATCGCAAAACAATTCTATGCCGTTGAAGCTCGTGAACAATTTAGTGGTAAAAAATTAGAATTATTTGACTATAAAATAAATAATGCCAAAAACTAAATATAAGATTTCTTAGCAACACATCATGAATTTTCCACTAATGTATATTCTTTATAAGCCCAATCCATGTTTCATATAAAATTATTTTTACTATATTGCGATCAATTCGAATGGAAACAATTATCCCAATCAATTTCTAATATGGTATAAAAGCCAACATAGGGTTTCTCACACTATCCTACTCAACATATCTATTTCATATATTCGATCATGTTCATATTTTGTTGGCTAACATAAAAAAAAAACCCAAATATTAATCATGTCTAAAATGCTAACACCAGCCCAGCCCATTTTATTCATGTCAACACAAACATAAATTTTTCAGAACAAGTTTGAGTCATGCTATCAAATCAAATCCTATATTGGCAACCATAACCGTGTGTATCACTACTTACCCATAAGCCTAGTCATCATCTCTTATGTTTTTCCCTAGTGAAAGCAATGCTTCCAAGGTCTCATTGAACTGTCCTATTCATGTTGGATTCACAAGTATGTTTATTGTCTCTATCTCTTTTGTTGCCAATAGAAGTAGAGAGTTCACCCATCACCACTCTAAATGAACTTGCAACCTTCGACTACATTGTTTACATCCCCAAGTTAATCCACTTCACTCCTTGATCTGTATAATGTAAACAAATGTTAGATGATTTCACCATATTTAAGCACTGAAATTTTAACAACCTTTCTTCACCCAATCCATACACTGTAGTACCAACATTATTGTCTCATATTGAACTTGTTTATGCTTAAAACTTTAATCTTCTTGATACTTATCAAGTTCATAACGTAACACACCATTTAACAAGTTGGTCATTGTGTGATTAAAGGTCGAATATGGTTTTCTCAACATTTTCTGTGATTGGTCGGTGTTATAAGTGATCTTGTAACTTGAAACAATTTATCCCCAACAACTCTTCCATTTAATGTTTCTCTTCAAGTAAATCCACTTAGCCATTGGCTCTGCTTGATGTACTTGTATCATAGACGATTGTACTAGTTTTCAATTAAATGCCAACTCTTTTTCTGCATTGCATTCATACACAACAACATAATGAATATATCTCATATTATGTGTGTTCTTGCAAATTCAATCTATGCTTGCAAATTTCTTAATTAATGGTAGAATGTTATTTACCATCCCTAGGATTATCATGTACAAAAATTGTATTGGCACAATTCTTGAAAAGATATGCAAGGAGAGGCAACTATTTCAACTTACCTCTCTATAATTTGTCAAGGAACATACCAATGTTACAAAATCAATATCATTTTTATATCAATGGCATCTTTAACATTATCTTGCATCATTTTAAGCTCAGCTTTTTCCTTTCTTGTGAAATATTATAACTTAAGATTTGAAACTTCTTTATCAAACAAATTTTCGACTTACTAAACAGCCAGAAATATATTTTCGAAGTAAAAACTTTGCTTTCAATCTTCCCATTGAAACAACATAAATTAATACTTGAAAGTCATCTCTTACTTCCTCAATAAATAATTGTAGGTATGTTGTCATATATATTGAAACTTATTCATGATTTATGTCGGTTTATTTCCAATTCAACGAAGTATAAAATATCATCTATGCCTTACATATTTTCCAACAAGGAACATTGGCTCAATGTTTCCTTGCTCATACTATGCATCAATATGAATAAATGCTAACATCGCCAAATGTGTTGTACCATTCACACCTTTTTTTCATCATTGTCCCTAAAAAAATTCTTAGACAAATCTAAGAAAAAGATTATTGTTCATATTATTAAATACACCCCAACTCATATTTGTAATCATCTTTCTTTTTTTTTTAATTTTATATGTTACACCATCGAAACACTCCACTCGTAAAACAATTGGATGTAGCTATATGTTCCTTATAATCACATGAATGCACCAAATTAAAATTGTGTGCTCGTTTTAATGCTTTCTCAGCTAAGTGGGAGAAAATAGAGGTTATCACTGAAGATATCACCCTTCTAACCACCTATACATCTAGCGGCACATTACCTAATAAATTTGGAACACACAACCTTCTTGTTCTTAACAAAACTTCATTTTTTGTCATCATTAACCATTCTTTGCCAACCCATCCATTGAGTTATATTCTAGTCTTGATACAACCTCCTCTAAAATGCTCGTTGATACCCTTCCTAATGCTTCTCCTCTTCTTATCAAGCACTATTAAATCTCACTGACATCAAGCAGCTGTTGAAAATTTTCAAACCTTTAAAAATTCATAATCGGAATATTTGACCATTATGCTAGTAAAATCCTATTGTGCGCGTTCATAAAATTAAAGCAGTAGCCAATGAAATTGTTGAGCATTACAAAAACTTGCTTGGCTCTCAAAGTTTCTACTAAAGATTAAATATAGATTATGATAAAACTTGTGTTCCGATCATCAAATTATTTATTTTCAAAGTTTGATAACATTGCTGCATTTAGTCAATGGAATATTTTTCCGATGAGTTTCATGAAAAAAAGGTTTTCACGAAATCTTCTTCCTATGGTAACAAAAAAAACATTTTTAATGGCAACTTCAGTATGAAATTTATACGCAGAGTTCACTTAGTAATTTAAACTATATTAATATATATTTTTGCAAGATTCCATGAGTTTAATAAAAACTGAAACAAACTACGAATGCTAGGTTTTCAAAATGATCAATATTTTTATAAAACTTATTTTTGTATCTGGCTCACATATTGTGCTTATTCAATGAACCAATTAAGGATTTGCCTTGCTTTTATGTTGATCATTATTGGGCTTCAGTTCTTCGATGAACCAATCAAGTATTTGTCTTTTTATGCTGATCGTATAATTATAATTAAAATTAATCTTGCATGCATGTAAGAATTATAATGATTTCTCCATTGGCAACATGAAAATAAAAGTCTTGACTCCATTGGTCATTTCACTTGTCTTGAAATTTCTTCTTAATCGTATGCTTTTAACTCAAGCTAAAATGCATTAAATTTACTTTTTCAAGCAGATATTACAAACAAATAATATTTTCACCCCATTAGGACAGGACAGTAAACAAATTCCTATGGATGGAACCCCACTTGATGATCCTACTGTACATTGAAAGATAGTTGGGAACCTTAATGCCCTTTTGTGATTCAACCTGATATTTCTTATTCACACAACAATTCATGGAAGATCCATGCTAATTCCATTTCGCCAATATCCTTAGAATTCTTTTTATTATTAGAGCTTTATTTTATGAACTTTTTTTCTCCACACATTTCTCCCTAGTGCATCTAGATTCTCTTGTGCCAATTAGATTGTTGATCATATTGATGGTCGCTTAACCATTAGCTATCGTGGGTGGATATCATCTCCTAGCACAGAATCTAAATATTATTCCCTTACAAATATTAAGCAACTTCAGTCAAGTTGATTATTAAAGGATGAGAGGATTGTTTTTATTCTTCTACAACAATACTTCATCATGCCAATCAAAGTGTCATTCAAATTGAACACATGGATTGCTATTGTGTTTGTTCTTTGCACATTTGTATCGATACTCCTAAAGTTGTCTGTGTATCCTATTCAGTTCAAATTGTCAATGCCTACACCAAAAGCATCTTCCGAGTCATTTTCTATTCATAGTATCAAACTTAAGCTAGCAATGAGCAAAGCACCTTAAAGAAGATTATGCGCAAGGACTACCATTATGAAAATATTTGATTGGTATTTTTCTTATGTATATTCCTATTTACACTGATTCATGTTCTATAGATAACACATTCGTTATTGTACAATGAGATCAACCTTGAATAAAAACAATTATCCCAATCATTATCAAAAAATCATGCATGGCATCATGAAGCTAAAATAGTAGCATATACAGAGTACAAGAACAAATCGTGAACTGGAATCATACTTCTCCGCGTAGGGAAGCAAATATAGATAAACAAGCTTCTTCACTTCGAACGACTTAGACGCCACGTTCTTCACTACCTGTAAATTCGCACCAAAGGTTCAGTGAGTCCTACGGCCTCCCAATATCTTCCCAAAACACTCAAGAGACGTGAATAGGCTGAACGACAGCTAAAGAGAATACCTGAGGGAAGAAGTTACAGACATCTACGCCCTGTGCGATGAGGGCAAGAAGACGCTTCAGGGCCTCGCACTTCTCGGAATCGAAGCGGCTGTCAAGGAGATGAGAAATGTTAACGTCATCAGGATCGTCGTAAAGATGAGCGTCGGTGCCGATCCGCAAGACAAGAGAGGTAGCGCGGCTGAAGCTATCCGCCGTCACCGCCCCGAATTGAGGAAGCATCTCCGTTAAAGCTGCACCGAGATGTAGTTGGATTGATCAACAAAAAAAGAAACGGATTAATTTTTTATCATGCTATGAAGGGCTATAGGGCATGGATTTTTGTAGCAAAGTTTGTGTAAAATAATATATTTTTGGAGAAATTGGAGATGTCTTTCCGTAAGGAGTCACGTTGTTAAAAAACATTTACACCCTAATAATAGTTTACAATGATATAAAGAATACTGCCGTAAAATGATTATAGTTACAATTTGATCCCATCTTACACAATGCATTATGTGCGCGTTCTTCTCCCAAGCCCTAACCTCATCATATCTGTGATTTCTGCACTTCAACCAACGCTTCACATTCGATTTGTCAGCATTTCTCCTTCGATTTATGGTGTCAGTGGTGTGATACTTGTCATTCAAACGCTCGTTACGCTCATTTCTTCTTCAAGCAAATCGCGTCTTCCTATGTTGGGGTGTATGTGTCTGCATCAGCATATATTGTAATCCTCTTTTAATGTTATATTTATTAAGCTCACTTAGGGTTCGAACATGAGTCGTCTTCCTATGTGATTTGTAAGCTGAGAGTTTTTTTTCCTTGTTTCCTTCATGAGTGTATAGGCATGTTGACTTTATTTTGTTAGTTTTGCTCTTGATTCAAGTATTTTTCTTCAAAACATATTGTTGCTGGAAAAAAATTCACATAATAGTATCCATTGGAATAAAAAAAAATAGCACTTAGATTGTTTAAAGACTTAAATTTAATATATTTATAGCATAACAATTTTAAAGATACTATACATATTCCATCATCATAGCTTCAGTTGTGTAACACATTCACATCAACACAATATTTTTAAAATTTCATTGATGATAATATTTGAGTATTTCTTGATACCATCACTTTCTATTTAATAGAAAAATGGTTTCATAAATTTAATTTTGCTCTTAAGATGTTGTCTGAACATATTAATAACATACTAGTCAAAAAATTAAGAAATAATACAAAAGTTCATATATATATATATATATATATATATATATATATATATATATATATGTTTGTGCATGTCAATATTGAAAAATATATCCCATCAATTTCATTTTACATTTAAATACTCTACCTCATTGAATCAAACTTTATTTCCAATATTACTATATTTTCCTCTTTAGCCCAAAAATCCAAGATAATATGAAGTTTACTAGGAAAGAAAGAGAGAACAATTGCTTCATGATATTAGTCCGATCTCCTCTTACTCTCACAGTTTAGTGCTTTAATCGTCGTTGTGATCGCTAGAACTTTGTCTTCGGTCAATTGCTAATGTTTGGCTGCAGTCTTCTCCGTCTTGTTGATCTCGGTTCTGCAAAGCTTGGTCGTGGTCGTGGGTGTGACAGTCGCAAGTCCCCATCACTCTCCCCTTATTCTTCCTTTGTACTGCTCTTCGTCAGCCTCTATATCTACTTTGCCAGTGGCCTCAAAAAGGCATCTGCAAGCTGCAGATGATCACGAGCCCTCATTTCAGCCCTGAGTTCCACTATCAACCGCTTTGCCTAAGGTTCAAATCAAGTTTTAGAAACAGACTCCACTATCTTTAAGTTGAATGGTATGTCTCATAGGGCTGATTCTACTATCTTTTCTTAGCTAGACTGTTTTGACTTCCAAAGGGATGATTTATGGCATGGCTAGGAATCCCAAACTCTTGAATTTTTACAAAGACAATTAAAAATACCAATAAATATACGAATCTTTGCAGAGCTCCGAACCTTTTTATTTTGTAATGTAAATACAATAAGAAAAATTGTACTTCAATAAATGATAATCTCTTTCATGTCTGCAACTATCCATCACATTTTGGAAATTTTGTCATCTTTTACACCTTGCAATATTTAACAATATTCTAAGATAATGTACATGAGTATAAAGTGTGCAATATTCAACCTTATCTCCACAACAGCAATCACAAATTAGTAAGAAAAAACAACAATCTAACAGTCAATTCAACAAATTGTAGCGGATATATACATATGTTTCAGATATCAATTTCATCAGCAATATCTACAAATAAAATGGTACGCAAAAAATTTGAAATACTTCAAGAACACTGTTATAACACTCCAATCTCTTCACAAAAACTCATAAAAGCATTACCAAATACAATAAAAAGGAATCAATTCTATACAATTGTGCATACTCTATCGTGCTTTTAGGAAGAAATAGGGAATTTTTAAGAGAGCTGCAGAATAGCATATTCATAACTAAATTCCCATCATATCATACCATGAATTGTGAACAAAGAAATCCAATCGCGGAGTTCATTACACGAAGAGGCCAATCTGTACATACCAGGCAGCTATAGATTAATTATTTCAAAATAAATCAATCTCCTCCTCATGTTCCCTAATATAATACATAGATCACATCGATCGGGGCTGCTAGGCCGGCAGCACGTCGCCTTCAAGCGGGGAGGAGGTGTCATCATCGTCGGCACTCTTCCCGTTGACGCTCTTCTCGTCGGCATCCCCCTTCTCCCCAAGGAAACCAAACTTGAAGCGGTCGTAATTGGTGGGCTCTGTGAATTTGAAGGGCCGCTCGCCAAGGACGCGAATGAGATCGTCCTGGTGGAGGACCTCCTTCTCCAGCAGAAGCTCAGCGATCTGGGCGATCTCATCCCGGTGCTCCCGCACGATCCCCACTGTCCTCTCGTAGGCCTTCGACACGCGCTCCCGAACCTCAGAATCGATAATGGCGGCCGTTTCGTTGCTGTAGGGTTTGCTCATCTCGAAGGAATCTTCCCTCGGAGGGAAGGACAGCAGCCCCACCTTCTCGCTAAACCCGTATATCGCCACCTGCGCATAGGTCATCCTCGTCACCTTCTCCAGGTCGTTCTGAGCTCCCGTCGAGATTTTCCCTAATAGAACCTTCAATAAAATAAGGGTCTGTTTAGTTATATAATACCTTATAAATCAGGAAAACAAAAGACTAACTCGAGCTTGTTTACACCCTAGTCAAACCATCTCTTATATTGCATATATATAAAATAAATCTATAAAAGCATTGAATTTGACAAACTATATATCATCCAAGCTTATATTTATAATTTTAAAGGGGTTTTTACATACCACCTATCACAAACATGCTTTTATTATTCTTTAAATATTTTATATATATCACAAAATAACAAATAGTTCACATTTTAATTTCTTCTAACTACACTTTTAGTATACCAAGTTCATATAAATGAAAATTATATTTAAAACATGCAAAGAAAGAAAATTAAGGAAAATAAAACTGTGATTTTTTTTTTTACATATTTCAAAAAATTTGTGATATATATAATATATTTAAAGAAATTGTGTGAAATTTTGTAAATTAAAAGGAAGCTTGTGGCATATATGTAAAAATCCCAAAATTTTAAAATGAGCAAGTTCACAAGTTAAAAAGAGTATAAAACTTCAGCTTCTTAACTCATGAAGCTCGGCCCAAGCTCAAAGTCATCAAGAGTTCTTGAATTAGTCACAACATTAGTCTCCATTGCGCATATCTTTCGTTGATTATAGATACACCTAGCGCATACTTGGAAGCATCTCTTTCGTATTTAAAGAGAAGATATGACATTAGCTTGTACCTACCTAAGCTTACTCTATTTGCTTTTTAATATATGATATTTTAGCTTGATCCAGTTTATGAAGTCACAACTAGTGCTTGGCTACAAGAAAAAGTAGTTTATTACTCCTTCCTCAAAATATTTGATTGGCCCTTCATCAACAAGTCGTGAGGTACAACAAGTTCAAAGAAATGGCAAATGATTCTTCAAACATGTAGCACATAACATGAAACTTTCAACAATGGAGACGCTTTGTGGTTGAGGCAGATTCCCAATGGCTTCTTCTTTTATGTTAATTTCAAAGTTTAACTATGGTAGATCTTGTCGACTATCACTGTCTTTATGTTCAAAAAGATTTAAATTCTTCATTCAATTGCACAAATTATGTATGTGTTCAATATGTAACTTAAATGAGATCCAAATAAATTAACACAGAACCTCTATGGTTAGAGAATATCATAAGATGTATAAGTGCCATCATAAGCATGTAATAACAAATGAATGGGAATGCAGATCATAGAGGCAAATATAGGTTGGTGAATAATGATGTTTTCAACTAAACCAATAGGTCATCCACTCTAAAAATGAACATTAGTACTTGATTATGATTTAATTAATCATCTTGTAGGTCACACACATTTAACAACCATCATTATTCTTCAGCACCATCATTATCAGTGATTCACAAGCCTAGCTATTCGGCTTTGATGATTCATTCATTAAGCAGCTCGAACATGCATTTGCCTTATGGTTTGAATCTCATGCTCAGCTGCTGAGGATGTAGTCATCTTATTTAAAAAAAAGCCATTGATAATTCTCTACAATCAATCGTAATCTTCTCTCATTATCCAAGCACAAGATTCAGCACTACAATATCCTTATTCATTGAATTCCTCTTAATAATCTCACAAATGTTCTATGCCCCTCATCAAAACAATGCAGTAACACTTTCTGGCTTCCTATAAAACAACTAGGATGAAATTTTGACAAACATTAATCTTCTTTTTTTTCCTAGCCACAAAGTTACCATAACCATGGGATAATTTTCTTTTGGTAGCACACCAAATACCATCCATGTCAGTATTAATGCATCCTTCGACAGAATAAAAAAAAATCTAAGCCCCAGTTTTGAGGATGATCAGAAAGGCAATAAAAAATACTACTTCACACAACACTCCATTATTATGCTCATAACTGCTAGTGAAGTGAACTTAACATCGGCACTCAATCAGCAATTTTGAGTTTATAATTTCACAAGGATACAAGTGTTTAACTGGCTTAAATGTCATGTCTTTTATTTGCCAACATCAAATTATTTCGGTTATCCATAATGACAACAGTATAAACCATCTCCTTCACTTCAATCTACATGATGAACAGCTCACACAGACTTGGTGTTGTAATGATATTAGGCTCTTTCACCATTAATGCTATCTTCAATGAAAGAACCAACTTATTCAACACCACGAAGATTAATCCAAGCCAATCATGATGGTCAGCTTCGTCCCTCATCATATCATTCTTATTGAACTTCTCGAGAAATGCAACCAGATAAAGCTTTCAGTGCTTCTCTCTATGTCCTAATAATTGGCAGTAATCATCATAGAGACATCTCAAAAACTGATGTGGGAAGCTAGCCTTTCCCCTAACCTGTACAATCTTTCTTCTCAACAATCTTTTTATTCATCTATCACGATTCACAATACAGCTTTCTCCATATTCTATTGCCACATCAACGAACTCTTAAGCTATGCTCAATCTTTTTATATCAATACTTTTGTGTAGCGCTCAAATTTTTATGGGATAATTATGTGTATATTTACATATTTAACAACTTCTTGATTTTTACAATACTAACACCTAATCATACTCTCTTTTTCATTTTGAAAGATTAAAAGATAAGAGAAATGATATTTTGTTGTAATAATAGAGATTTGAGTGTAGTCTGTAATATTTAAAATTTCTATACTAAATATATGAATAAAAAAATTTCCATGGCATGTAAAAATAATTTACTCAATTATTTTCATCATTACCTTCATCACTATGCTTCTAGTCGAATAAGACAAAAACGGATCACAATGTTGTAGAAACTTTTTGCAATGTAAGAAATGTGGCTTCTCCTTGTACCTTTCTTTGAAAGTCCAAGACAAAAATAGTTCTATGATCTCTCTCGTTACTTCTTATCAACACAATACACTGAAATTCAAAAACCTAATGTATTGATGCCAAATCATATTCAGCAAACGTACACAACAATGATGCAATCAAATCCAAGCAGCTCATAGAAAACAAGCAGTCAATGATGAGGGTTAATCTGAATTTGATGCATGAATTCCATATTGGCCAAGTTAGATACAACATGAGGAAGAAATATCTAGCATGGATTGCTCCTTTCTCTCTCTAACTTCTCAATCTAGTGAACTCTCTCGAAACAACAATTCTAGTCACACAATACATAAAAATCCCTTTCACATCTAAATCCTTCCTTGCGTATCCATGAGAGAGTACAGAGTAATATAAATAACAATAAATAAACCCTTGTTTCTAGGTAGTAATGGAGAATTTGAACCAAGTTGCATAATAACTGCTTATAGTTTTAACTTCTCCAGAAATTTCTCAAAATCTCAAAACAATCGTACTTAAACCTTCATCTCTCATCATTTTGCTTGGGTAGCTTACCTTCATCTCTCACTATTTTGTTTGGGTGCTTACTACTTGACTTGGTTGTGATTTACTCAGATATCTATTAGGCTAATTCTCGACTTCTCTCAAACAATGTTCATGCCTCTTAGACAGGTTACCAAGCCTTTCAACAGTTCCTATTAATACCTCAGATTACATCACGTCAAATCTACAATCTCCTGATCAGATGTTTTTCCTCCAAAGTTATAAGGTCAGTAAATACGCTAACTGTTAGAATAACATTAAAATTCAAAATAAGTATTAAAATCAAAATGATTAAAAAAAATATAAAGGGCAACTTGGTGCATAAAGCATCCCGCTAATGTGGGCCTAGGGAAGGGCCAAACCACTTGGACCTATTACTGAGAAAACAAGTGAAGTAAATAAGGGCAAACAAATTTCAGAGCCGACATGAACAACAAATGATCAGGAGACGGTGGAACATGATCAAACATTGTAATATAGAAACAGTGGGAATGCATTAAGGTACTAGCCATTTCACAAACTTTAAGAGCAAAATAATTTTCAGCTAAGTATGCATAAACTCAATTAAGTGTGACAACGCATCTACCCTAAAAACTAGGATAGCACAATCAAAAGAATAAGGTATTACTGCTTACCTCTTCAGCTGCACGGCCACCTAGGGTCATGCAGGTCATGTCCAAAAGCTGCTCTATGGTCATGAGAAGGTTTTCATTGGGAACATATTGAGCAAAGCCCAAAGCTGCAGTTCCTCGAGGGACAATTGTAACCTTAAGAAGTGGCTCTGCATGCTCCAAAAACCATCCAGTGACAGCATGACCTGATTCGTGATAAGCAACAGTTCGTCTCTCCTGCTTGCTAATTACCTGGAGAATGCAATGGTTATAATGCTATTAAAGAGGATTACTCTCTTAATCCCCATAAAAATTATTTTTTGATGCTGAAAAACAAGTGTGGTGAAATCACAGGTAAAACAATTAATGCTGGGCATAAAATAGACAACTGATGAAAGAGGAAAAAAATGATGGACATTTTGAAAAAAAAATGGTTTACCTTGTTCTTTTTCTCCAAACCGCCAATTACTCTATCAATGGCAGACTCAAAATGCTGCACAGTGACCTTTGAGTCATCATTTCTTGCTGCAATTAATGCAGCTTCATTACAAACATTGGCAATATCAGCTCCAGCAAATCCAGGAGTCAGAGCAGCAAGCCTCTCCGAGTAAAATGATGGATCATTGTCAAGCTTGATCTTTTTCAGATAAATACGAAATATTTGTTCACGGCCCTTTATATCAGGCTTATCAATACAAATTTGACGATCAAATCTGCCAGGTCTAAGTAAAGCCTTGTCCAAAATATCAGGTCTGTTGGTGCCTGCAAGAACCACCACGCCTGAGGTTGTCCCAAATCCATCCATCTCAACAAGTAACTGATTCAGGGTGCTTTCACGTTCATCGTTAGAACCAGAAAACCCTCCACGGCCTCTTGAGCGGCCTATTGCATCAATCTCATCAATAAAAACTATACTTGGAGCACATTGTCTGGCTTCCTGAAACAGGCTCCTGACCCTGGACGGCCCCACGCCAACAAACATCTCCATAAAATCTGATCCTGCTATCGATAAAAAGGGTACTCCAGATTCACCAGCAGTTGCTTTGGCCAGGAGTGTTTTGCCTGTGCCTGGAGGGCCTACAAGCAATGCACCCTTAGGAATTTTAGCACCCAAATCTTCATATTTCTTTGGGTTTTTCAAGAAATGCACAAACTCCATGATTTCTTGTTTAGCTTCGTCACATCCAGCCACGTCTTTGAAAAATACCTGAAATAAACAAGCTCAGATATTGGAACCTAATCGATTTTTTTTTATTTTTGGCCAAGCAAATGAGAAGACCTTAAGAATGAATATAATGCAGAAAAGGTTAGTTTAGTTGCAAGTCATGTGCAATGTCATTGAAGTAACACGTTATTCAATAACATGCTCTTAGAATAACATATTAGAGAGATATAACATTGTTATTCAAACTGCAATGTGCATTTTGTTCATCTTTATGGTAAGTTTTGTATTTTATTAAGATTTTTTAGGTAATATTACCTCATAATAATACCTACTTTTATATTTTATTTATCAGAAATGTTTCCAATAAAAAAAAAAAGATATGGCAAAGGATGGTGGACAACATGGAAGGAAATAATGCAAATATGGGCACCGAATGCCGATGAACACCTACAATAAAGAGGAACTTGATCTCTCATGTATAACCGGAGGAAACGCAAAACAGCCGACTCAGTGTTATTCAATGTCACTGCATCAAAGTGCTGTTCAAATAACTCTGAGCGGGCAAAATCATATATTTTATGAAGTTAGATAACCAAAAAGTGAGCCAAAAGCATGTTATCATGCTATTATTAGGACATAACATAACATCTCAGGGCAAATAACAGTGAACCAAATGCTCCCTAAATAGCGCAAAAGTTAACATTTTGGCTAAATGAGAGTGCAAATCCTACATCTCATTGAACTTTTGTGCAATTATCAAACGAATGCCAAATACGAAATAAAATGGCAGTTACTTAAATGCTCAAAAGTGTGCTTCTAACCTTATTCTTGGAATTCTTGTCCATTTTGGTCACCTGAGCTTTGCCAATATTAAATATACCACGATTTCCCTTCCCTGGTCCGCCACCAATGTTAAATCCACCTTGCATTCTTCGCCCAAGCAAGTAAATGAGACCAACAAGAAACGCTGTAGGAGCAAACCTCATCAACTCTTGAAACCAATTAATGTCAGAAACGTATGTTACAGGAACATAATCATGAGAGTCTATCCCTAATGCTTCCTGAGCTTCCTCCAACTTCTCCTCGAATGATTCCACGCTTCCAATATTGAAATAATACTTATAAAGGCTGCTGCTGCGCTTTGGTATCTCTGATGTTGTACCTTGAAATTCATCTTCCCTAGTTTGATGGATAACCTGTGGTGAGTTCTTAACATAAACTTTTGCAACAGATTTATTCGACACAACAATGTGATCGACTAAACCAGGTTCAAGCAACTTGTTCTTGAACTCTTGAAAGCTAATCTGCAAAAAAGTTTAACATTCAAATTATTAAGCCTCACAAGAAAAACTTTCAAACTCCAGAATCTATAAAGAATTGCAAATGAAAAATGTTAAATTTTCAACTTGTATCTCAAAATGATGAAAAAAATAACAGAAACAAAAGCAACATTCATGGATGTCATTACGAATCTTATTTGATATTGGATAAGATAAAAAAGGCAAAACAAATTATATGAGTATTTTATGCACTCTCAAAAGGTTAAACAAATGAACACATCCAGTGAAACAATAAGATGAAGCTGAAAATAAGAAATAAGTGCTTTTCATTCATCTATATACAGCCTTTTTTGACGAACTAACAAAAATAATTAACTAGTTTTTTTATAGAATAAATACATGTAGAATCTTCAAAATTGTAATATTCCAGAAACAAAATAGAGTCATAACCAGTCATTTAAAAGCAATACAAGTCCACTAGAAGAAACATAGAAAAAACAATAATATTCATAACAGCTTTATACTGACTTGGTATAAGAAACTCAGCAGTACAACCAGCTGATGTTTTTGCATTACTTAAAAAATAAATTTTGCTAATACTGACCCAAAATTTTAATTTCATGATCTTTAAAATAGACAACAAGTTCTGACCTCTCTTTGATCGTGTGAACCGAAAGACAGTGACGAAAGCAACAACCCAATAAATATCAGTGGAGTTGCATAATTCTGCAACATCTTTATGAAACTATCTTGAAAGTTTCCTTGATCTTCTGCATTAGAGTCTTCTGTAAAAAAAATAATAATAATACTGAACATGTTTTATTGGATGACATGAAATGGCACTAATCAATATCCACAGAGGAAGCCAACCACCTAATAGAAATTTATTAGTCAAGTATTTATCTAAAAAGAGTGATTCAAGAAATTATACCTATGAATAAAAAGCAAGTCAGACACGTGCATATCCTCAAATCACACCAAATAGATTCAAATTTCTAAAATAGCTTGATGGCATGCATCGGGTTATATTTAAGATAAAATCTTATCTAACAGCACATGACTAGGACCAAGCACAAAGCCAAAAAGCAGAACATCATATCAATTAACGATTTTGAAATAAGTCTTTATTTCATAATTTAGCTTATTTTATTTTATTTTGTCATTTAGCGTTAAGAAAAGCATATGATTTATGTCTCCAAACATTAGACTGGTTTATATGGTTTGGTGTGGTATTAAACAAGTTTAATTCATGAACAATTTCAAGATTATGAATTGGTTCAGGGATAACTATTCCAAAAATGCTGAATCATGTGGTCGAAAATGCTAACAATAAAGTTGTTTCTGTAGAATGGTTGCCTACTCCTTCCGCTGATAAGTTTCTGTAGCATATATTGCCTTCAATAAATGCTATTACATCCTCCGCTGTTTTGCGAGTGCTGCTAAGCTTCTAATGCATCTTTTCCTAATCATTCCAACTGCAATCCTTAACTATAAAAAACTTTGATCCTTTTGTACTCAATTTATCATTGAATACACGGGTTTCCTTCCTTCAAATGAAAAGTTAATTTACGATTACCCAGACTTAAATAAGGGTGAGAAAACTTATGTCAGTACTAATTACTATCCTAATAATAAAGGTTCTATACATATAGATGGTCCTATACAAGTGCTAGAATAGCTTCGATTCAAAAAAAACTCACATTCAAAAAGTTAATCTTGTGATTTCAAGTAAGACGCACGATTCCCTTTACTTTTTTCTCCCACAGCTGGCTCATTTTTTATCTCACAGGGAGACTAGGTTCCGTGTTAATTCGCTGTGTCCTCCTCTCTCACTGTTTAATCTATGGAGTAATTAACGAAGGCTTAGACAACAAGGACGCTTCCGACGTCGGCGACACTTCGACGTCAACGACACTTCGACGTCGACACTTCCGATGTCGGCGATACTTAGACGTCGACGCTTTCAATGTCAACAAAGCTTCCAACTTCAGCAACAGTTCAAAAGTTGACGAAGCTTCCAACTTCCACAACCCCTTTTGAAGTTGATAAACCTTGTGATGATGTTCATTACTGAAATAAAATGCCTAAATAAAATAATCAAATTCAAAATGCCTAAAATGAATATCAATGAAATATTTTTGCATCAAATTACTAATTTTGGTTCGCCTAAATAAAATGCCTTAATATAGCTAAATAATGAATGCCATAATTTTACAAAAAAATAAATGCCTAAATAAAATAATCAAATTCAAAATACCTAAGAACATTATCAATGAAAATACTTTTTATGCTTTATTTAGGCGCAATCAAGATCTCATGCAAGAATTAACAATGATGAAAAATTTATTATGATTGCTAAAAAAATTTCTTATGATTCAAACAAATTTGCATGCATATTTTTAAAATACCCTAAACCCTAAAAGGACAATTACCCATCGTAATTACTGGTTTGCATCCAAATTAATTGCACATGATGAAAAAAATTACAAACACAAAACTTAAGGAATCAAAAAAATCATATATAAGAATCAAGAACTAAATCAAACAAATTACAAGAATAAAAAAACTATTTTGACAATATTCTCATAAATAAAAAGTTTTGAATATTTAGTGGCATATGCTATATGAATCCTATGTTCACTTTTATGATCTGCATTTAATACATCATTCTAGTTGTATACAAAGATAAAACAATCTTTCATCAAATTTGCATCAAAGTTATTCCACATCAGCACCTCTCTCATAAGTCAGAAATGGAGTTCTCAAAAGTCAGAAGGGAGCTAATTATCATGAGAATTCACTGTATCAAGAAATAAACGTGGGATGACAAGCACACTTTGCAAAATCAACTATGCAAAATTTAAATAAAATTTTGAAGTGAATTCCAATCACAAGAGCTAATTCAGTTAAAAGTAAACTGGCAGAATACAAGCAAATAAGCATGATAAACAACATGGGTTTTAACGGAAGCTTGTGAAAAATATACCTGCTAAATGTTAGCATATATGATAACATTAAAAAAGGTTGAAGTGACTAACTATTGATGCAATATAGAAAAACTAGGAGCATTGGTTAAGCCGGTTAATCTCTAAACATTAGTGCAATACTTCTGTGCATTCTACTAAAAAATCTCTAGACCCAAGTCTAAGTATAGGTGAGTGCCCCGGTCTTTAGCTTGCGATGAATTGTTTGTCAATATATGCATTATGGAAAATTTTAATTTGGATTTATTTGGAGATGTTTAGGCTAATGTAATCTATACACAAGGCTTGAATTTGCAGGTATTTGGATCACTGAATATTAGTTTATGAAAATGATATATCCACTGTATGAGCATTTCTCTGTAAAGTTTGGTATTTGGCTTGGTGGTGTCAACATTGAAGTGTTTGTTATGTAGATATCCTATGCATCTCCTCAATCTTTATTCCATTGTTATCAAAATACTTCTTCCCTTAGCACGACCAATAACCCATTGATATCCCTTGCATGCCCTTTAACACCTAGGCCCCATGCCCTACAACGACCATAATACCCTTAATCCCAATCACAACAGAATTACAAGCCCTAACCAGTTGCATGCATCCCATCACCTATACTTAGACTTGGGCACTAAGCAAATCGAGCCAAGCTGAGCCAGGCCAAACCAAGCTAGGCAGAGTATGGGCTGGGCCAACTCAGGCAAAAGCTTTTATTTTAATGACCAAAGCCCAGCTCGGCCCCTGGGCCATGTAAAGTAGCCAAGAGCAGGCACGTTTTGGGTTGGGCCAAGTCGACCAACCCATGATGAGGTAAAATTTTAAGTTTTTTAAATCATATATAATAAAAAATACATTAAGATTTAAAAAAATTCTTAAAACTTATACTGACATTATTTATTTACATACATAGCACATATGTATAATAAGTTTAATTTAAAATAACATTTGTACATCAAAGTTAACACACATAGGGAGGGGCTGTTTAGCATGAATTTATCTATGAAATTTGAATGTAAAGTAATCATGTTACTATACTGTTGCTTGATAATTTTACAATAAATTTAACATTTTTTTGTTTGACATGAAATAATCTGTGAATATGGTGTTTTGAGTAAATTGGGGGGTAAAATTACCCGATAAATTTTTTTAGGGTTTCCATGACAACAAACGTAGAATCGTTCGTTCGGACAATTCATTTGTTCAAACGAATTTGTTTCATTCGTTCGAACTTCGCTAGAGAAACGCCAGCTCCGTGTATTTCACCGGAGAAGACGCTCGGCGCCGGAGAAGGTGCTCATTCAATTTGTTTGAACTTCCCTCTCCTCACTTGGCTCTGCACCAGCTGCTCTGTGTAATCGCCAAATATGCCCGATTATGGAGCAACTAGATAACCCCGTTTCTATATATATTAACGCAAAATTGAATTGCAGTGTAAAAAAATTTTCGCCCATTTTACTTCAAGCCAAATGCCGATAATCTCAATTTACCCAAAAATTTTTTGCCTTTAAACCCATTTTACTTTATAATCCAAACAACACCATAGGAAAAAATAAAAAGCAATATAAATAATAATTTTAAAAAGCATTTTTTTCAAATGGGCCACACTGAATAAGAATGCACTAAGCTCGCACCCAATGCCAAGAGATTGGTCGGGGTAAGAATAGGACCATTTTTCAAATTTTTGGAAAAAATTAAGGCCTTGCCCAATAATTGAGGGCTAGATCGATCATGATAGCAAAATTCCTAAATTCTTTATTGAAAAAGAATAATAGATATAAATCACAAAAGAATGTACAGGAATGAACCACAAGTGAGATCAAGAAAATAAAATTAATTGAAGAAGTTGAAATTTATTGATGTGTAAGGAGGACAAAAAGAATTAGTCGCAAAGAAAGCTACATATATTTGATTAAATTAAATAACTTTTGTGAAAAACTATTTCCATTTGCCTAAAGTTAATTCATTAAAGCAAAGGACAAAAGTATAACTAGATGCTTGAAGTTGATGAGAATCAATAATTCTATTTATGATAAAATTAAAAAATTTCAATAACATGCATCTACTGGTAGGATATTGAACTTAAATATAAATGAAAAATTATGTTAGGCGAATGATGATTGGCAAGTGAAATTAATCAAAGAAAATTAATTAAAACTAGCATTTTCCATATAAGGGTTGTTTATTTGAATTTAATTTCTTAACATAAGAATAAAAACTACAACTAAATAAATGAATTTCATTAGGCAATGAATCTAAGGATGCTTTTAAGGGCTGTTTGGTCAAAGGAAACAAAATGAATGAAGCGAAATAAATTAAAAGTAAAATATTTTAAAATAATAATAATAAATGCAGAGTAAAAACTTTCAACTGATGCAAGTTAGAGGTTGTGGGCATAAGTCTCGAGGTCGGCATCAACGAGTAGAAACAGGCAAAGCTTGACGGAGGTAAGAGAGGTCCAGCATAGACCCGACACAGCCCAACAAAAACCTTGACGTTGTCAGTCGTGGCCATTGAAAGCCTGCAAGTGCATGTGAAGTTCAATAGAATCTAGAGAATTCTGGCAAAGTCCAGTGTGACCTAAATGGTGAGGTCAAAACACTAGCTCAATATTTGGGTGAGGAACATCAATAAGGGTCAAGTAAGGCTTGCAGGAGCAAGAGAAGCTCGGTAACGACAGTGGAAAGCTAGCAACATATTGTTAAAATTATAAACTCAACTTTTCTAACCAGAGCATAAAATGGACTATTTAATATGTATAAAACATCTAAGAAAACTTTCTCTAAGCTTATCCTTGATTGAATCCACTCCAACCTTATTAAAATTGAACTAATTTCTCAACATATTCTTCCATGTATGCTCTCTCGCTCTCTCATCCATCTTAGCCCACAACACTTATTATCTTGATAAACTTCAAGTTTGCAAATCAATATTTTTTCGCATATAACATTGGCAATCTTATAACTCCACAAAACTTATCATTAAGTTTGAGTGAGATTTTTTTTATCATACAAAACCCTAGAAATACTTCCCCATTTCATCCTATTAGCTTGGAGCTTATTAATTACAATATTAATTCACCATTAATTTGTAAGATTGAACCAATACAATTGAACATTACACTATTCTTCATGGCATTATCTTCTATTGTTATATCCTTGATATTAAAGATTTTATTGTAAATAAAATTTACTTCATATATTCCACAATTGATCGACAAAGGAAAAATCCTTGAGACTAAGAAAATACTTTATAACTCAAGTTTTACTTTACCCTTATCTCGTCTTATCAATAAGAAAAGAATACTCTACAAATAACATGCACCAAGGCACCACATCTTGAATGTGTTCTATAGGATGAATATTGAGTGAAATGGTTCTTTAATTATTTTGAGTATAGCACGAACATGATTGCTTAATTCCAACAAATCTTTATTCCAATCCTCAATATATAAATTAGAAATTTAATTCTTACTAGTTCAACTGTGAACATAATTCCAAAAATGCCATCTAGTCAAAATAATGCATTGATTTCTCTTAATTTGGTGAATTTTTTCATTAGCCAAAATACTTTTAAATATTCCAACTAGTTGCTAAAGGTACTGCTATGCTAAAAAAGATACAACTAAATTTAAAATTATGGTAAATAAACTACAATGGAACTTCAGTTTTGTGTGGATTGAATTTCTTTCATTGATTTCACCTAACCTATTCAATCATGCATTTTGAGTTGAGTAAAAGCTCTCATGTTTAATGATTTACACCTTAAAAAGTAGATTTGAGTATTGAGTGGTCTTTTATCTTTGAATCCAAAAATTTCTAACAAAATCTACATACATTGCATCATTCTAGATGCATCAAAAAGTCTAACATAACCAGCATCATATATGTTTAAAAAGATAACAAGTTTTAAATAGACATAACTTTAGTATACATAAGACTACTTTAACCAAATGGATTACAATGTAATAAGTAAGAAATATTACACACCTAAAATTAGACATCATATATTTCATTTTTTCAACACAATTAATAAGATGAAAACATCAACATAAAAAGTATATAAAAGATATTTTTAGACCTCACGGAAGATTGTACAATGTACATGAAAGTAATAAAATAAAAACATATCAGGATAAAGTGCAAAGCATTTTTTATAAATAAGCAACGAATGAATGGGCTTTCTAAGACAATGAGATATGAAAAGGCAATAAAAGAGGGTTTTTCTACCCAACAAATATAATGGACAATCATTCTCACGAGCAAATGGAAGAGATCATATTTCATGACAAACACATCAATTATGCATGTGTATAGTGGTGATGATAATGATAGGATTTTAGGTAGAAAAGTAATGGAAGAGATTAACCAAAGTCAGAAAAATAAAAAGCTTCTATAATTTGGTAGGTTTAAGAAAATTTAAAAGTAAATTTGAATATTATATATAACTTCATTTGGATTCTCTCAAATCTAAGGTACTAGTGTCTTCGACCACTATCCTAACCACAACTTCTATTATGTATACTTGCTTTTCGGAAACACAAAATACAAAACAACTCAAGTTGCCAACTAACTGTCAAAAGATGAGTCAGTCCAAAATTGCCAAAACAAGTAAAAGAACAACATGAAAATGTGAGTATTTTGGGATACTATGTTTTATAGCATAAGTTTAAAAAAATTGCATACTTACAATGAAGAATGAAAACATCACAAGAAAATACTGTCTCTCTCATATAAATTACATAAATTTGGATAGCATCTTAGATGAGCAGTTTTTAAGTAACCATCTCTTCAAAACTCACTCAATGATACAACAACAAAAATAAATCAAACGCTAATCCTTCAAAGTGAGATCAACAACATGAATCCTTTGTATGAATCGTGCTCTATCAAAGAATAGCCCCTCCCTAACCTCAAAGAATGTAAGAGAATTCTTAATAATTTTTTTCTCTATGTTTGGTCTTCCTCCTCTTACAAGAGCAAACTCATTAACTCAAATTCCCCCACAGTGACATTTTATAGTCAATGATTAATATATCCAAACACTAAGATGACTTTATCTAAGCTGAATCTTTCAATTATGTAAAAAAAAAAAAAAATGTTTCCCGAAACCCTATACAAGTTTGACAAAACAAAAAAGTGATGCTTGTAATCAAACAAAATTAATTCTATAAGAAATAAACACTCCATATAAAATAAACATTTTGCAGACATTTAAAAGAGGTATGTGATGTCAAAAATCAGGATTAATTCCATTTTAGCTACCTAGTGATGCTTAATTCCACTTCAAATTTGAATACCCCGTACTAGTTCTTCCAGCTCCTATATAAACTATCTAAATAATCAGAATAAGAAATACTATATAGACTAAATACAAGGAAACGTACAAAAAATTCACACCTAAAGTTTTTAAAAAAATTTCTTTTGATAACAATTATCCTTAACCTATACCAATCCTGTTAGAATGTGATGAAAAAAATAAAAAACATACCTTTGGAATCCGACTTGTCGTGCTCACTTCCTTTGGGAACCTCCTTCTGCTCCTTAGGGTAGTAGTTTTCATAGTCTAAGAACATCAAAATAATTACAGACATCATAAAGTAAAATCAAGTAGACCTCAAATTATCAGAGTGATATGTTTCTTACTCTTTCTACCTCCCGATTCACTGGAAAACAATCTTCTGAAACAGGGGTTCCCAAACAAAAATCTCCAGTCAACATGTTGGGTTCTGTCCTGAAAAGCAATCCCACCACTCCCTCCAACTGAAGTTAGATATCCCCTCAAACCCGAATGCAAAGTCGCATCAGGCGTAGAAAACGCAAATTTCCCGTCATTTCGTAGCAAAAGATTTCCGCCCTGAAGATTTTCGCAAAAGGAGTGCCAGGAATTGAAAAAAATCAAATCAAAAAGATTTTCGCAAAAGAAATCACTATCACAGTACTGCAACAAGAGATTACGCTTCCTAAACTGTAACACGCGCGGCTTCGCGTGATGATGCGGCTGAACCTGGAAAAGATCATTCCCTCCTGCAGCTAACACGAAAAAATATAGAAGCCCAAGTTGCAATGTTTCTTTTAGGGTTCACGAACGATAACAGAGATTTCTAGGGTTCGCATAGACGGGGTAGAGGCAGTGGAGTTCATGCGGCCGATGGCAAGATGCAAAATCGGGAAAGCGCCGATGCTAAGCGTTCTACCTGTTATAAAAAAGACTACCGCTCTATAGAGACGACTAAGTTAATTATTTGTTGTATTCCAATACTAAATATACTTGTATAAATACATTATATATATATATATATTATCGATTAATTATATAGCTCGTTAATATATACATATATATATATATATATATATATATATATATTCATATATGATTGGTTAGTGGTGTTCATAATGATGACAATAAAATTAGAAATGATAATGATTTTGACCACAAAGATGATTAGAAAGGTCATCTTCGCTAAAATTTATAATTAAATGTTAGAAAAATGTTATGCTAGATAAAAATATACATCAAATAGTATTCAAGATCAATAAAATTTTTTTTTTAAAATTTTGCATATAGGCTTTACAAAAAAGTGTATTCAACAAATAATTTACTTACACATTGAATTGACATATCATCTATATATTTTTGTATATACTAATGCGTAAGTGTAACAATACTCTAAATGTTATATAGTTTAAAATCAATTTAAATGTTTAAAGAATGATGGGATGCTCATTTTGATAGAATGATAAAAATTTTTAGGTAAGGATTTTGGGAATGTAGGAAATTTCGTTAAATTGTTTATAGAGAATTGGAAATTGGAAATTGGAAATTACGTAGAAAATTTGATAACATGAGAAATCACGATCACACAACCAATAAAGATTCAATTATGAAGATTATAAGTTTTACAGAGTACCCGAGAAGTCATATCCCTTGGAAGAAGAAGAAGTGCTCATCTACGGGGAAACACAACCCTAATACCTCACTTATTCTATGTCATTCCTTTAGCTCTCCAACTCAAACCCTATCTGCCACACGGTTTCTGCCACTTAGAAATTTTCATTGCATTCTTAAGAGTTAGGGCTTCCAACAAACTTTAAAGCAAGCCCAAGAACGTTTGAAACCGCCCACAATTGACCACGGGACACTTATTTTCGTAGTTGCTATTCCTTGGGCGCTGGGGCACGCCAAAGCTGTTGTTCCACGGGTGTTTGGGTAGGCCTGAGTGCCCTCTCCTTGGGTTACAAGCCCTATAGGACGCACTGGGCATGCCTGAGCACCCTTGCTTTCGGCTAGAGTTGAAAGCCCCCGAAACCTCCCAAAACCCTCCGGAACCCACCAGAACTCCGTTGGCATCTCTTTTTGTAATCTAATATCTCTGCATCTTAACAACTGAATTAATTCTTCTGCTAAAGTTTGAGCAAGCCATCAAATAGAATGTTATATTTTAAAATTCATCAAATTTTGAGCCTCAAATAGTCCATAATAAATTTTCAAAAGTCTTACATTTAAATAATTATTTAAAATAAAAATGTGTCCAAATTTCATAATTTTCTGACGTACGCACATGTTAGTGTAGTTGACAATCTAGCCCTAAGTGACTGGTCTCATCTTAGCAAATTAGGATAAATCATAAGCCCCATATTTAGATCCAATGGACATTTACGCATCATGATGCTTTACAAGTAGCTCCCACTCTCAGCCCTAAGTGAGACCCGCAATCCTATCCTCTTCATTTGACGAACTCAAGGAATCGCCAACCTCCTTCCCTCTCTCGCGATTCCTTTCTCCGATCGACGCACGGAAGAAACGATGGCTTCACCTTCTTCCTCTCACCATCTATATTACTTGCGACTCCTTCACCTTCTTCCTCTCACCATCTATATTACTTGCGACTCCTTCACCTTCTGCGAATTCTCACCTCCTACAATGCAAGAAGCAAGCGTCGGTCCTCATCTTTCCTCCTTCTGTTCTCCTCCCTTCGACGCAAGCAACATCGATCGATTCTGTGATGTTCCTCTTGCTTCGACGAGGGATCGACCAGCTGTCATTAGACCTTCCGAGGAAGTGTTGAGCCTTCTCCTCTCTCACGGTAAGCACTGATCGACCCTCTTACTTCAAAAAAATGGATCGTCGATCCCGATCCTTCACTCTTGCATCATCTCAGTCGTCAATGTCGCAGGAAGCGAGTGCCGGCCTCGCCTCATCTCCTTCCTCCGTGAGCAACAGCCGATTCCAGTCGATCTCCCGATCCTGGAGAGCTGGCCCTCTGCTCGAGTTGCTGCTACCATCGTCAACATTAAACTCCTGACGATCTAGGAAGATATCTACATTGGCTGGAATAGCCCCCTTCCTTCCCTGCCGAGGATTGCAGATGCGTCTACGCCGCCGATCAACTCTCAGTTTTCGATCATCTTTAGTAATTTAAGAATCTCGTTAAAACCTTGTCCCACGCTGTTTTAATTCATTAGCATGCTAGATGAAATTTTGAATCTCTTTAGTGAGTTGGATTGTAGGAGAACAACGGAAGGCCTAATGATCCTAAACCAATGGTCTTAGAAACTCTGTAATTTCTACAAGTTAAGCACTTAGAAAAATAAAGCAAGACCGTGATGAAGAACTACGGAGAAAGAAGATGAGGATCGTGAAGCAAAAGAGCGTGCTATGGTTGGTTCATGCATTACTTACATATGTTATCTAGGGCATCAGGCACTAAGCTAGCTAATTTCAATCTAACCATACATTTTGTAAACTAATTTAGGAAGAAGCTCTAGCTCAGAGAGCGAAGGAGGAGGAAGCTGCTGCTTTGGAATTTGAGAAGTGGAAAGGGGAATTTTCTATTGACGTTGAAGGCACCTCAGCAAGTGAAACTCAAGAGGGAACTCAGGGATTACTCAACAATTTTGTGGAATACATAATGGTGAGCTTTCCATTTGTGTACTCCTATTGCATTGTTTTATGTAATTTTTCATTCTTTGGATAAAGTTTTTCAGCAAACATGAAATTGCTCATGTTAAACTTTTTAGAGGCTATTTTTATTTTTTTATTTTTTTATTTTTGTGTTTTCCATTAGTAGTATTTTTTTTTTTTCTGATAATGAAACTTTTTTCTTCAAATCACGGCTGATGTACCATGGGGTACAGAATGGGGTTTGCAGTTCCTCTGTACCATCGCAATTGTGTTGCCTGCAAAGCATTGAATATTTTTGTTTTATTTTTTATTAAAACATCATCTAACTGCTATTATTAAAACATCATCAGTTAGGCATTCATCAAAACATCATCTAATCCATTCAGCTAATGATTCTATATAATTTTAACTAAGATAATTTAGTAAATTCAAATTAGGAGTCATAATTCTCTTAGGTGAATTTTGCACAATGAAGATAAATAGAATCAGTATTTGATATTGAATTGATTTCTAGATTTCGATGATTTAATGCATATCGATATTAAAGACTTGGCATATCATAAATGCATAAGTTATGTCAGCATTAGCGGAACGCTTGGCTCACCTAAGGACTATGTTAGCAGAGTGTTCGCTCACCTAAGAATCTGTGGAGTCTCTATGAGACGCCAAGTCAGCATATCAGTGGCATATAGTTCTGTGGCATATTCAAATTCATAATTGTGAATACAGTGGCATACAACACAATTTTAAATCGGCATTTATTCAATTTTAGATTTGTTTATTGTTTCACCTACATTTCAGCAGTTAGTTGCAGTTTCAAATTTACTTATTGTTTTCCCTATATTTCAGTATTTAGTTTGCTGTTTCAACTTTACTTTCAGTCTTGTACAGTTTTATTTTCAGTTATTTCAGTTACTATTTTATATTGTTTTATTTTCGTTATTTTAATATATTTATGCGGTTTTGTTTAATCACTTAAATGTTAAACATTAGAAAATTATAACTATTTGGAATAGCTTTTGAAGTGTTAGACTTATTGTCTAATACGTGGTACTTTCGGGATCCGACGATTTGCTAGATCCAGAGCAGTTTGTAGGGCCATATCAGGAGCAAGTTCAGGAGATCTAAAAGGAGTTTGTGGAGTTTTAGAGGATTCTTCATTAGCATTTACTTTTCTGTACTAGTTTATTTTCAGTTCAGTATTTTGAGTACATTATGTATTTTCATTGAGTAAATAATTATAATAACTCTAAATGTATTTTAGTTTTTTTTTTTTTTGATGAATGATTTACTTTGCTTCTATAATGAATATTTTTGAATGTATGCATTAGTTTTCACACTTTATATTTACTATTACTTATACTTAATATTGTGATATGATCAGCATACTAGAAATACTGTTACACTTATATATATTAGGTTTCTCATATTTCATTTATGATCTAATGTATGTATATACCTAATACTTACGATAAGGACATTATTCTTATTTTAAGTATTAGTTATCGACCCTTCTTGAGGTTGAGTCAGCAGCCCTCTAGTTCTAGTTTTAGCTCTCCGGGGAGATGCAGAATTCCTTCCTGAGTAGCGCACCGTTCCGCTGCCAACTGTTCGTAAAATCTTAAACATACTTCAGTTGCGCGCAATGACGAGATCGGAAGCTACAATTATGCCATTAGTTTTTCTATTTGGTGATGAATTTAACTAATCACCTTTTAGATTAATTAACCCACACTTAATCTTAAAATTTGATAATATCATAACTTAGTCAAATCAACTCCAAATAATATGATTCAAGATACTATTTTTTTATCAGAAAAATGCAAAGTACACTAATATACAAAAATATTTAAGTTTCTCTCATTAGTTTTCTTAATTATGTTTAATTATTAAAAAAATGAATTAGTGAATATTAGGCTCAATAATTAGCCAAATTTTAGGTTTTAAGTCTTTGATCACTCACTAAACAAAGGAGAACATATTTGTGAAGTTAAAATTATTTTTTTGTAATTAATTTCACTAACCACCTTAAATTATGATTAGGGCCTAGATTAATTAATTGAAATTCAAATTTTGCATACTTACTATCATTATATTCAGTGTGCTATAAGGAACTCATAACCACTGATTTTTCTTTATTTAAATATTAATTAGTGAAAATGAGATTTTGACCCCCTCCCTTATTACCCTTTTTATGGCTTTTTTTAATTAGCTCATAACTAAATCATTTGACCTTAAATTTTAATAAACTTAGTATCTATGAATTTCTTAGATTGAATTAGAACATAAGTACATCATGTAATTTAGATTTTCATAATTAATTACTAATCACCTCTTAATGAGCTTAAATCTTTATTTAAGCTCATTAGCCTTAATCCTTAGCCAAATTGGATATTCTTAGTGTAAATCTTCACATTAGACATCAATGAATCATTTGACATTAAAAGAAATCAATTTAGAACCCTAGATATTTATGTCTCATTTTAGACCCTCAATGATGAACATTTTGATCATTTTGGTCAAATGTTAAGTTAAGTGAAATTTAATCACTCAATCTGTCATTTACCTGTAAAATTAGTAAATGTAGTATTTAAAACCAAACGAAGGCTATTTTAGATTATTAATTTTACTTTAAGGCCTAAATGCTTATTTTTTTCATAAATAGCCTAAGTGTTGAAATGTGAGTATGAAAATTCACATTTCCTTCACATTTAGAATCATTAGCTTATTAAATCAGAATTTGTCTAATTAAACTTCATCTTAAGTTTAGAAGAATTCTTTAAGTAAGATTTCATGTTAAATCCATAAGAAATTCCTTAAATGATTGATTATTTAACATTTAGTTTTAGATTCTTAAGTCCTATTTTATTGAGCAAGGAGATTACTCAATAGCTTAAGTATAACTAAGCTTAACCATATAACCTTTAAGTGCTAAGTCACTTTTATTAGTAATTTACCCTTTTAATTCCTATAGGGTTCATCCAACTTAGTTGATTGATAGTACTTTTTCCTTAGCTTGATCCTTAGTAAGCGATGACTATCACTTAGCTTGGTGTAGCTCCTTTGTAAGTTTAAGAGCCATTATTAGCTTAGTCTAACCTTAGTTTGTAGAGGAATATTTGAAGGTTTAGTCTTAAACCTTAAGTTTAATATTGAATTCTAGAATTAGACCCCTTGATTGATTAAGTATATTTATGAGCCTTAGCTTCTTAGCTTGCTTTCCTTTGAAAGGTTTAGAATCCTTCTTTAATGGATTAGATCCTAAGTTTTGAATTAGTAGATATCCATAGAACCTTATTAATTAAGTTAGATTATTAAGGGCTTAGATTAGGTTAATTTCTCAAATCTGATCATATACAAACTTAAGATGTTAAGCTTGTATAGTTGAATGTTGTCTAGCTAAATATTGAATGATTAAGATGAATTGGTAAGATAGATTGATTAATTCTGTTTAGATTTGTAATAATAAGATTAAGTTCTTAATAAGGTAAATTAGAATATTGATTTAAGCTGTTAATCAAAAATATTAGCCTTGTGGTTAGGTTAAGACTTGATTATGTATTAGCATCTTAATAAGTAGTTAAGCTCAGGATAAATAGATAACAAAAGAGATATTATTTTATGCCTTAGATGCTTTCCACTTTATTGTGCTTTCAAATTTCATATGACATTTTTGTATATCTTGTTTTGATGAATTTTAGTCACATGATTTATGTATGTTTTAGATGGCATATCATGCATAGCATACTATTATTGGTCAGATGCCAATATGGGCACAATTCCTGAATTTGGTACTTTGAGAAAAACTCTAGTATATATATATATATATATATATATATATATATCGGTGTGTTGGGCACAAACTAATAACTATTATGGAAGCATTGGGCTCATAATATAGTAGTGTGTTGGGCACAAACTAAGGACTGTTATGGGCTCATAATATAGCGGCATATTGGACACAAACTAAGGACTATTATGGAAGCGTTGGCTCATAATATAGCGGTGCATTGGGCACAATTAAGGACTATTATGGGAGCATTGGGCTCATATTATAGCGGTGCATTGGGCACAAATGAAGGACTTATTATGGGAGTGTTGGGCTCATATTATAGCAATGCGATGGGCACAAATTAAGGACTATATATATGGGAGCATTGGGCTCATTTGTTTCGGTGTGTTGGGCACACTCCTTTGATTCGGTGCATTGGGCACAACTTTCTTTGTATGAGTGTCGTTGGGCACATTTCTGTTGGGTGTTGTTGAAGCCCATCTCTATTACATATTGTAACATATGCAATTTAGTTTGCATAGGTATTGAAGTTTCATATTGCATATTATGGATTTTTGTTTTAATATTTATTGCATCTATTTTTAGTACTTTCTACAGATTATATTCATATTATAGTAATTACAGTTACTTACAATAGTTTACTTACTTTTTATTAGCTTTCAATTTATTTACTACTTTATGTGAAATATCCCTATAATATAATGAATGTTTTTCTTAGCGAGCCTAAAGTGTACTTAGACTCATTGTTTAAGTAAGTTTTTTTTTTGTTAGGGCCCTGGCATTATGAAACCGATATTGTCAGATTCAGTTTTCTTTTAGGAGCCTTTGCTTGTGGAGCTACAAGAGACTCAAGAGTAAGAGAAACATGGTGTTGCTAAGTAGCTGTTGCAGCCTCCTTCCTTAGTTGCTTTCTTGTTTCAGGATGAATGAATGTATGGATGAAATGTCTTAGCTTCAACACTCTATTTTCTATATTATACTATATGTAATTTGTGATGTGATCATCAGCTTAAAAGGCTTGTATTATTAATTAGGTTAATGAAAGTCTTAACTTGATTAATGATGGGGCATTATAGTTCTTATTGTAGCTTCTCTCATTAATGCCCCACGTTAACTATCATTGTTTAATCTTGAGCATTATGCAGAGAGTGACTCTTACATTCAGTAATGACATGTTCCATCGCTAATACTATTATGTTGCACATAGTGATGGGGCGGGACACTACAACAACTCTCACAATTTTTACAAGAAATGTGTAGGTTGTCAATTTTGTGCAACCTCTTTTCCATTCTATATGTATACATTAATACTCTTTATGTAAAATCCACTTATAATTCAATAATTCTAATTTGCATATTTTTATTTCAATTTAACAATATTACTTAGTTACATGGCATACATCAGCATTAATATATACAAAATTTAATAGTAATTAAAATTAACTTTTGTTATACTAATAGATCACTATGGCAATTATGCTTTGATAATAATTTAAAAATGCATTTGAAACTCCAATGATTCATGGGAAGGATATCATTGATACCAATTATTTGTTAACTTAAGTAAAGATCATGTAATCTTTATATGATCTTTAAATTTTGTAAAATGGGACATTATATATGTACTAAAATTATAAATATTATTCAATTTTAATTTTTGCTCTGTAATATTGTGATAATGTGAAGAAAATAGTTATTGAGAGGAAAAAAATTTGTGATTTGAAGATACAACAGAGCTATAAGGCACTCTAGCCATCAAGGGCACAACATCTTCCAGCGTGCCTTGATGCTTTTGGATATTTTCTTTGCTGGACTGACCTTCTGAGATGATCATATCTTTAGAGATTAATTCTTGGATGACCTCTTTTTCTCTCCAATGATTCTTCTTTTGTGATAGGAGGATATATGGATATGCATAATGGAGGTGGAGTCCTTCATATGTCACTATGATTGACTCTGGATCTTCTATAGATTTCTCTATTTGTTTCTTCGCACTGCACCTTGGAGTGGTGCACTTGTAATAGCTTCTACTTCTGGTCAAGATAAATAAAAAAGTGTTACATAATTGCACACTAACATATCCATAAACATTCATGCATAGAAATATTTAAAGGAAATTTGAAAATGTTATATAAACATATCTATGTATTAGTTATAAGCTCAAAATAAAGGATGCCATATTAGTAGAAGTGTGTCCCTTGAGAAAAAATGTGCCCTTTTAGAATTGTTAGGTGTGTCTAATTGTAATGAAACAACTATTAGAAGTGTTGGTTGGTATATATTTTATATATGTATCAAATATGGTAAGAAAAGAGTTAGTTCATCCATCATTGTGAGAAAAAAAATATTAGAGAATATTGTATATTGTATAGTGTTTGAGTTGATACTTATAAAAAAAAAATGTTAAGGAAGTTTGTATAAATTTGTTTAATGAATACATTGTGTTTTTATTAAGGGTGATTTTCAAATTCTTGTTACATAAGTTGCATAAGAGTGTGCATATTATTAAAGAAGCTAACTATAATAATGATGAGTATAGAAGTTCTTTACTTTATAAAAGAAGGGTACATATGTGGCCTTGTTTGTGTAACACCCTATGGCTGTTAGTTTTTAATCATTAGATTAGCTTAGGAACTTTTTTGTTTGTATTAAAATAGTCTTAAGATCAAACCTAAAATTTTTGGTAGAATTTAGAAGTCGTTTGAGTGAGATGAATATTTTGATCAATTTAATTAACTAGGAAAATGATATAATTATTTAAACCTTCAAGTGAAATCTAACTTTATTTTTGAGTTCATCACACCCAAATTAGCTAAGGGTGAATTTTTTAAAATTTTTAGAGCTCATTATATTGAAATATTTAGATCTATTTAATTGGTATTAATTATTTATTAATTTAAATCTATTTATTAAATTAAAGCTAACAACTTTAACCATTGGGCGCTGGACTGACAGCAGAGCACCGAACAACCAAGTCACCTGATCAGGGCCTTCTGATGGATCAGATGGCTAAGATCAGTCCCCGTTGATCTTCTCGGGGATCGATCACCCAAAGCCAAGCGACGCCTTAAGCTGTCGTTGGAGCCACCCCTTTGACGCATCGAGAGCACATCCAGCATCCCATATGACTCTTTTACACCCTAAGCAATTGAACGGAGGATTTCCTCGAGGCCCTCAGCCGCTCACTCGACTCGATGAACCCATCTATCACCGAGCCTAGGTACTTCCCTCACGTCCCTACCTTTACTCCAAACACGTGATTGTAGTCTCATTTTCCCATTTTGCATAACATTCTATCATTTGAAATCCTCTATTGAGCTTGGGTGAGCTCAATTGAAGATCAACGGGCTCATGCATGTACAAGGTTGTACAGTGCCCGGGACCTCGTCAAAGCTCCATGGCGATCCCATTGATCCCAGCAACAACAATCATGTTTATTGAAAATAATCTAACAATCGAACTGACAAAAACCTCTCATCATAAGAAAAGTAAGCACATTAATATAGGAGAATGTTTTATTAGAGAGACAACTGAAGAGAATGAGGCCAGACGAGATTATAGACGAGATTATATGAAGAAAAATGATAATAATATATATGTATTAATTTTTTTTATTCATCACATTAATATTTTATGAAAAATGCTACCCTTATACTATTATATACACAATCATATCCACCACCAATCAAAAATTTTCTTTCCTATTTTTTTATTTTTTTCTTATACATTATTTCAAACAAAAAGTGAATTACACCAATCATATATTTACACATAGGATGGCACATCATTCTCATTTTAATGTGTATATAGTGGTGTAAGTATAGCAAAATCCATATTTTAAATACAAAAATTAAACTTTCAATATTTATATTCTCGAAATTAAAGAGAGCTACAATTATACACTAATATATACTAAAATATATATATGACGTGTTAATTTGAATATATTTTATTAAAAAAAAAATTTATTGATTATAAATATTTTTTGATATATATTCTTGTATAAATATAACATTATTTATTTAAAAAATTTTGCATATATCAATAAAATTTTTATTAATCTTGTCATTAATTATTTAGTCGTTCATTGTGGGCAATATTCTACTTAGGATTTTTTATTATTTAATTATTAAATAATTATTAAATTTATTTAAACATAAAATTGTGATGCATGAACAATATTTTTAATTAGGGTTTTACATTATAGTTCTTAAATGGCTCATAAACATCTCTATAACTTTTTTTTTTCACAAAAATTATCATTAAGTGGAACCCTATAAAAATATTTATTGGAGCAAATAATATTTTTCAAAATGCTCTACCGTTAAGATGTTATTCAAAAAAACTCATCCAATAAAATTTTTTGGATGTATTCAATATAAATTTTAAAAATAATATTTGTATTATTTTAATATAAATAAATATACGCTAATAAAATATATTCAAATTCTATGAGATTTTTTAAGTGCCACCTCAGTAGGTCTAAATAGTATTCCTCTTCTTTTAGAAAATAATGCACTATAAATTATATTTGTATAATATTTACATAATGAAAAATATTCATCCAATATTATCATATCAAAGTATATTTTAATAAAAAATATTTACATAAATTCAGGTGTTAATAATGTAAGCATACCTTGGGTTTGGGCTATTCTTAATGGATTTTTGCCCATACTTCCTCCATTTATATCCATCGTCTGCAGCCCCATTCACAGAAGCCTTCTTTACTCTGAATGTGCGCTTGCTTTCCTTCTGCTTACTTAGCTCCTCCTTCTCTGTCATTCCTTCTTCTCTGCAACTTTTAAATTAATTAAGTTAAAAGCGGAAGACATCAAGAATCGATAAAGATAATCTATAGATACGGAGAGTATTTTAAGCAATAGTTCTCTTCAAAAGATCGCAACAAACAGAGGGCTCGAGAGGCGGCGGCCGGGGCTGGCGTCTCTGAGGCCGAGAGCGCTTTCGACGTCTTCGATCGTCGGACCGGAGTAGGCTCTGGAAGCGAGAAAATTGATCGAGTTGTGGCTCTGGTTCAGTGGTTCAAGCTCAGGCTCCATGAGAGGGACTTCTTCGCCTTGCATTATGAGAGGCTCTTCATGAAGCTGGCTTTCAAGCCAGTTGAGCTCTGATTCTTCCACCATTATTTCCTCCATTACTATTTGAATGAGAGAAGATGACATGTGCACTTTGTTGGGTTTTGAGAAAGTAAGAGTGGGAGTCAGAATGGTATTAGGGCAATGCTTTGGCTCTTTAAAGGCTAGCTAAATGATGCCCTGCGATAGCAATTTTCTTATAAGACATAAAGGCCCTTCATATTGACTTTGGAGAGTAATGAATTTTGGCATACTTTATACTATCTTTTGTAAAAAGTATTTATATATGAGAAACTCAAAAAAGTTTATATTGGTGTATTTAATACAAATTTTAAAAATAATATTTATATTTTATATATATAGTGTTGATTTTTGTAATCAAATTTTGTGAAATCCTAATTGTAATTTTTTCTTATAGAGAATTTCTTCAGCAAACTTGGATATTTATGTCGAACCATATAAATCCTTTGTGTTGTGATTGTGCTATGATTGTTGCTTGGTTTTCTCTTATTTTGTTCTTGTTTGGGATCCTATATGTTGAATCATTTCTGCGCGCCCGGGAGCGCATGCACGGCGCACCCGCGCACACAATAGGGCGGGTTTTGGTTGCATCGTGTTCATACGGGTACTCTTGAATGCAGTTTTCACAGTTTCATGACACCTGGGTGCTTCGCCGGCTAGTGCAAAAATCCAGAGCAACGAGCATGAGCACGCCTCAAGCCACGTGTCTAGGCTCACCCATTCAGCACGTGTCCAAAAAACAATCCGCAGGGAACGATGGTTTAATATCATAATATGTATGGCACCTACCTACCCTCTTCCCCACAGATATATACAGTATTATTATATAGAAATCATTTAAAATTCGTTGAAGATGACCATTAGAATAATCATAACTTAAGCATTCATTTGATTTGAGCTGTTGACCTATGGTAGCTGGTTACAGCTATTATTTATAAGACTGTATAATCTCCATTAATTTCGAGTAGGCAGTAGTTAGTTATGCAATAATAATAATGTGCGCAATTAATTTTTGGGAAAACTTTGATCAGCTCACAGCAAAAAAATGTGCTGAACAACAGTAGCACATGTGTTCTCGGCATTCGGATTTCTCCTGTCCTGCTTTTTTTTTTATTGGGGACTTGTTTTGGTCCTCGATTAAGCACTGTAAACTGCCAAGCTTGGCGATGTCATAACTCTGTAATGCTCTCATATAATAGCTTAAAATGCTTAAAAATAAGAATTTTAAATCATTAGATGAAAACAGAAGAGGAAACTCTTAAGAATCTGAAATCCCTTTTTCGCTAAACAAGAATTAAGAACTTGGGGTTTTCGTGTCAAAAGAAATGCAAGAGAATGAGTCCTTTGTGAGGGTGCCGCATATCATCCCTACAATCAGCATCATTTTCGATCCAAATGCTGGGAAATCTATAAGCCATGCAGAAGGCTGAGATCGTTCTTCAACCACGAGATGTGCGTTTATAAGCTGCAAGTGAGGCAGCAAACCAGATTTTTTGAGAATCGAGAATCCATTGTCTTTAATCCTTTGTTTATGTTGTTATTAAAGGGTATTGTCTAACAAGTTGCAATAATTGTTATTTTGTATAAGCAGAAATCTTTAAAATTCGTACCTTTATATATATTTCAGTAAAGATTAGGATCTGTCGTGTTGGGTTTTTTTGTGTGGCACTCCATCTTCTTCTAAAGAGAGGATGAGAGAGGCATGCTTTTCTCTGCGTTGATCCTTGGATGGTTGATTTGTAATTAAGTTAACTGTGTGGAGTAATATAGGGAGAATATAGAACATGCAATCACATAGTACTCAAAATATATATATATTATAATAAAGGAGCACAAACTAGTACTTGAGATATCTCCTCACACCCTCCTCTACCTCCATACAAGCATATTATAGTTCTTTGTAGGGCCTACTTTATAATTTCGAATCCTTTAGCATTTGCTTTACTTTAAGAAAAAGAAGGAAGAAGACACTTTAGAGGAAAGAATCAGAGCTTTAGCATTTGTAAGGTAAAGGATTCACTTACTTTCAAAAGAGAGAGAGTGAAATTTGAGTAAGATTTGTAACTACTTCAATGCTTTTTTCATAGTGAAACTCTTAGTGTGATGATTTTTTTTTCTGATTTTATGTTTTTCATATAAATCTAGTTGATTTGATCTTTGTTTTAGGTTTGGTTTTGCTATGTTTATCTTTATCTACATAATGTGATCATGGAAATGTATTGATAGAGACAAGTTTAGAAAGGTTTTTCAATTAATTATTGATAAACTATCAAAATAGTAATTATCTAGATGTCAATTAAAATAACATGTATAGCTTAGTTTTGTACTCATTGTCATCGATTCAGCCTATTGAAATCATGATTTTTATGAAACCAATAATATTATGCATTTTTTTTTCTTAAGACGTTATGCCTTAATGAGATAATTATGAGGCCACTTGGATTTGAAAATTTGACATATCAAGAGTTTAAATCCCATGACAGTAATCACCGGCCACAATACCATTCACATACCATACTTTTTCAGCTGCATCAAATTTCTAGTTTTAATAGAACATTCAATCATCATGATAATTTTATATGATAAATTAGGAGCTTTTAATTTAAAAAAACAAATGTTAATAAAAAAATTTAGTTTTAAATAATAATTCTAAAATTATGTGTAAACTTTAGATAGGCCTTCAAAATTTAAAATTTATAGATTTTTAAGTTCTACCGCAAAAATCTTTTTTTTTTTTTTTTTTCTGTCTTCTCTACATCAGCATCCACCTCTTCTTTTTCCTTGGTTAAAACTTCACTTCTTTTCTAATGATGATCTCCTTTGAATGTTTCATCTTTGACGATCCTTTTGTTAATGGTGGGGATTGTATGTTCTCTTATACATCAGCCATCTACTTTGTTAGCATGAATACTTGATATCATGTACTTGTATGGTTGTTGAGTCATTTTCCCATCAGAGTCTCCTATATTTCTAACGTTGATGAATAGTGGAGCTTTGCATTATTCCCATGGATAAACTATTCACAACTTCCTTTGTTGATGATCTATGTTGGTTGTATTGACTTTAAGGTTGGAGTTCAGTGTATCTTTTAGTTTAGTTATGATGATTTTGTTTTTGCTTTTATACTAACAATTTATTCAAGTGAATGTTCATGTTAACTCAAGCAACCCAAGTTTGCCAGTCTTATGCACCATTATTAAAGACTTTGTTTTGGTTTTTAGTTTTGCATTTTGGGTATTTTTAGTTCATTTCTAGCAGAAAAAAATTATGGCTCACACTAGTTAGATTCAGACCCCTCAGCTTTCCATAAGTAAGCACAACAAAATAAGCCAAACCAGAACTTGAAAATAATAAAGTCGTCATTAAGGAGATCCCACAGCCAATGTTTGCTATTTCAAAAAGAACCAACAAGAACGAGAGACATAGGCCTGCCACCATTCCTAAAAGCATGAGAGGGTATATGGACAGCCCCAAGAAGAGACCACTTTCACATGCCACTATCCACATTTTTGGGAAAGAATCAAAACCAAAAATCTCACACAAAATTAAGCTTTCTTTTGATATAAACAGCATCAAGATTTTTCCAACTAATAAGTTTTTCCCCATAAATGTTTAGGCAACTTTTGATTTCTTCAAAAATTTTTGAGACAATTGCCGCAAAATTGAATTTAACATTTGAGTGCTTTGCTTGATTTCTAGCTCTCCAGATGTGTCAGAGCGTATATGTGTCTATAAGGTTACCAAAATGGATCTTACCTTTTTTAACCTTGGGCCACCGCAGAAGAATGTCAACTGTATTTGCATCGGGAGGCAGGGACGCTAAAGGAATATTTTGCCAAATCAAAGTGCTGAACTTGTTTTCAATAAAAACATAATTTAAAGTTTCGATTTCCTGACAGCAACAGCAGCGAGAAGCGAGGTAGAACCCCAGCTCTTGCATCTTGGTGTCAGCGCTTATATGATTTTTATAAATTCTCCAAAGAAGAATGCTGATAAGATTCGGAATGCAAGTATGCCAAATCTAGATTGGGAAGGAGAGGGCACACCATGAGATCTACAACAATTCCACATAATAGACAAGCGAATTTGTGTGTTACTACAAAATACCGAGTTGGCAGCTTTGGAGGTTTCCAGCACTGGGTGAAGCAGAACAATACTTTGAACCTGCACGTCAGAAAACATATCATGAAGAAGGGGAAGTTTCCATCCCGACATCTGAGAATAAACCTCACCCAACTTTAAATTGGGAAATTTAATACTTCTATTGTTTATGAAAATAGCATTTTTGTTATTCCAACAATCATACCAAAAGGAAATAGAATTGTCAAGTTGGTCCCAAACTAAAGTTTCCTCGACCGTATCTCTAAGAGCAAGCATTCTTTTCCACGTGTTAGAATCAGTAATTTTGTTCTTAACCACAACCGGGTGAGAGGAAGCACAATACTTAGCAAGTAAGATTTTTGACCAAATGGAGCTAGAAGTTCTAAACTTCCACCATAACTTAAGGGAAAAGGCTTTGTGAACATCACAGAGGTTTCTAATTCCTAGGCCTCCTTCAGCATACAGGAGAGACACGTGCTTTCAAGAATACCAAATAATTTTACTGTCTTTGGGATGAACCCATAGGAACCTGTTGAATATAGAAGAAATCATTTTCATCACTTGGTTTGTAGGAGAACAGACTTCTAACCAAAAAGGAGTAATATCATTCAAAACATGCTTTATCAGAATGAGCCTACCACATTGCAAAAGATATTTATTTTCCAAACCTTTGAGTTTGTTAAAAATGTTGTCCAGCAACCCTTTGAAATTCATGTTTTTATTGTGGCCTATGTTTATAGGAATCCCAAGATATGGGAGGGGGGACTTTCCTTTTTTGAAATTGAATTTTTTTTTTATCTTTGAGTGGATTATTTGCTGATTTTTGCTATGCACAAAATAATTGGACTTACTGATATTTATGTTTAGCCCAGAAACCAATTCCAGATTTGAAAGGAGAGAATACAACTTTTTCAAGGAGTTACTACTACGATTTGAGAAAATGATCAGAACATTGGCATAAGTAGGGTGAGACATCATCATTTTACCACCTATGTTGAAATGCATTTTTAGGTTTTGTTGGAACATGATGTTTATATTGTGAGACCACACGTTCAAATCTAAAATAAAAATAAGGGGAGACAGGGGGTCCCCTTGCCTTAACCCTCTTAGAAGGGAAAAACCCAGTAAGAGTGCCATTCAACATAACAAAAACAAATTATGTTGGGTGATATTTTTTATTTTTAAAATGAATTTATCATTAAAACCATAGGCTTTAAGGGTATGGATGAGAAAATTCCAATTCAGCCTATCAAAAGCCTTTTTAAGATCAATTTTCAGAATCAAATTTTGGCCCCAACATTTCTTCTTGAGACTATGGAACATCTCTTGGGTAGCAAAAATGTTATCTTGAATATGTCTACCGAGGATAAAGGTAGATTGATTTAGATCAATGATGGATAGGAGGATGGATTGGAGTCTTTTGGCTAAAATCTTAGAGATAATTTTGTTTGTGATGGTGCACAGGCTAATAGGTCTAAAGTTATTCCACCAAGAAATCTTCTCTATTTTTGGGATCAATGTTATCATGGTGTGAGTGAAAAATTTAAGAAGTGGACATCACAGAAAAATTACTTGATCCCATTGCAAACATCCAGTATAATAATTTCTCAAAAGGTTTTGAAAAATTTCCTTGGAAATCCATCCGATTCAGGCAAGAATTTTTTTAAAGATTTTTTATTGTATCCCAGATTTCTGCATCACTCGGCAATTGATTTAAAAAGTTATTAGTGTCAGTAGAAATTTGGGGTTTCGGATCAACAATTCTTTTTTTTGAAAGGCAGGTAAAAATGGGTCTTTGAAATTTTCATGGAAATATTAGCCACTGAGCTTTGCAATTCAGAAAGAGTCGTGATCTTTTTACCATCAGGGGAGGAGACCTCATTAATAAGATTAATATGTCTACGTTTCCTAATTCAATTGTGATAGAAAGCGGTATTGCGCTCACCCTCTAACATCCAATTTAAAGAGCACTTTTGTTTCCAGAAGGACTCAACATCATTATGGCTTAAAATGAGGTTAGCTTTGGCTTTATTGACCTTTATTCTATTGGTTTCCGACAGATCCGTTTCAAAATTAGATTCAAGAGAGGAAACTAAGTTTTCTTGATGTGACAAATTTGTAAAAATGTTGCCAACGTAGGTTTTGTTCCACATACTAATAGCTTTTCTAAGTTTTTTTAATTTTTTCACTAATCTATAAAGCCCAAAAAATTCACAGGGTTGGTTCTAAGAAGATCTAATAATATCTTTGTAATCCTCTTTTTTAAGCCAAAAGAGTTGAAAACAAAAAGATTTAGGTAACTTATTTATATTGTTCCAAAAAGAAAGGGTAATTAGTTTGTGGTCAGAAACGGTTGAGTTTAAGGAGGAGTTTATAAGGTTGGAAAAAGAGTTGCACTAGTTACTGTTCATGAGAAATCTATTTAAACGAGCGAATTTCCGACCTGGATTCCAAGTAAAATGAGCACCTGTGTATATAAAATCCTCTAAACCACATTCTAACATTGTCGAGTTAAAATCAAAAGTAGAGTTAGAGTAGTCAGTGGAGTAACCTTTATACATTCATTTTCATGACCGCATTGAAATCACCACCCACAGCCCAAGGCAAGGAGGTGGAGGTACAATCTTTCAAAAAGGACCACAACTTCACACGCTCAGATCTATGATTATGAGCATGAACAAATGTGCAAAAGAAATTGTAAGCATCATTAAAAAATCTAAAATGAATGGCTTGATCACATTGAGCAATGATTTCAGATTGCCATTAACATTAGCTATGTTAGTGTCTAAGTGCCCATCTTAGTGCTTAAAAGCTCTTCCTTAGGATTTAAGAATAAAACTCAGGTTAGAGTTCATCTATTGAGTAAATTGGGTTACTCAATAGATAAAACTTTAGTTTTTACTAGTTTATTATTTTCATAGTTTGTTTATGATTATTTGATCTTTCAACCTTAGCAATAAGTTTAGAGATCTATCCTATTGAGATTGACTTCACTCAATAGGATTTGCCTTAACCTTAATTCATGAGATTGGGTTGTAAGATTTAGTCCTTAGGATCACTTTTGGATTAAATAATTAAACCCCAATATTTGGAGTTTAATTCTTAATCCTTCCATCTTGATTTGACTTAATCAGGATGGGTTTGGGTTATTTAATTTATCAAATTTGGTTGATTGATTATCTATTCAAATTATTTAGATGACATTGATTAAATCATATTAGAACCTGATTAGTTCTAATTATTTTCAACTTATAAGCTCATGAATCTAAGTTATATATAGTATAAGAATTAATGATTCTGATCTTGTGTAACTTAGAATAGATAGAATGAATAATTAGACAACAATGGATATCACTTGCATCTTAGTAGAGTCTCTTGCTCACTTTGAACATTGATGTTTTTTTTTCCTTAAAATTGAACTTATTACCTTGAACATATGTGTTGGATATGGGATACTTGATGAGTAACTCATGCCAAATTTGGATTTACATAAACATCATTGGCATTTGTTTTTATTGGTGCTTTTGGTTTTGATGATTTTGGTTAAGTAGAGTGTAACCTAAGTAGTCTGCCTTTTCAGTCCATTCATTCTGGGACTGTCACTGGTGCTACAACTTACCAAGTCGGTGGTCTATCCCATCTTGGCTGATCTGTAGTGGGGCGCCAATGGATCCTTTTCCCACATAACTTTATTACTTGAGATTCTGATATGGCAGTACTAGCTTTATGTGCACTTTTACTCAGTATTTATGCCTTAGCTCAGCAGGCTAAGTGACACTCTTGCATGTTTTCAGTTTATGGGGTTTGATAGCCATAACAAATTTTTAGTTATGTACTTATTATTTCATATCAATTTTATCGTAATTTGACATTTTCTTAATTGTTATTTCAGCTTACTTATATATCAAATTTCTCAGCTTTTATATGTTCATATAGGATGTTAGACTTATTCATTATATATGATGCTAGAATTGTATATCTTATTTTATATAGAATACTAGATGTATTTTAAATTGTTTTCAATTATATTTCATGATTCATTTGAATTGTATAAATTAGCATGAGTTACTTTGATCATAAGCATAATTAGGACAAGTTTCCTTATATTTATTAGTATATTATCTTTTTATTTTAATACCTAACCTTCTTGCAGAAGAGTTTTGAAGGTATGTGCTTACCTTCTCTTGTTTAAGTTATAAACATTTTGTTTATAACTTTCTATTCTTTCCATGCACATTCTTACACCTATTTACTATTGCTTAGTTATTAATCTAATGGTGATATTTAAATTAACATAATAATGTATCTGCCTAAAATGTACTTAGACATTTTGTCTAATATAAATTTTCTTTTGTTTGTTGGGGCCCTATCATTATAAAACCAATAATGATAAATTCACAGTTATTCAAGGTTGTGGAGCCATCTAAGGATCTGCATTTGGAGGAGGATCATGTTGTTGAAGACTCTTGGCTTATTAGTTATTTCTTTTCTACATTGTGGGCTAAGTGTCTTTATGTTTTATTTCTGCTAAACTGTTTAAATATGTTGTAATAATACAAGTTAAACTTTACTTTTTGTTACTTTACTTATTCTGAGTTGAGTGTCTGGATTCTCATATTGCAAAGGATGGATGTTTACTATTTTGCTTTTGCACTCTATTTTCATGAATATTTCATTTAGTAATTTATGCTTGGAATGACAAAGTCTTTGATTATAATGGATTAGGATGAGTACCTAATCTAGTTATAAGTAAGGATCTTGTCATTTGATAATCCCTCCACCGTAATCATGTTAACTTAAGAGTTAATAGGACTACGGTGAGACAGGGTTGCCACAGAAATTGGCATTGTCGATTTCACAATGATAGGGCCCCACCTAAAAGAAAAAAAATATAAATAAACAAATTATCTAAGTATATTTTAGGTTATGAATTTTATATATTAAATGATATCACAAATACCCTAAGCATTCTAGGAGCAATAAAGCAACAAAAGAAAGTGGTAAAAATTATAATCTTATAATTATAACTTAAGCAAAATGTGAGGTAAGCACATACCTCAACCCAAAGTTGCATAAAATGGTTAAACAATATATATATATATATATATATATATATATATATATATAATAAGCTACAAAGTGTAAGAAAATATCATAAATAAATATGATCAATTCTACTCATGCTAATTTAATGAATAATATGAAAGGAATATATATATGAAATTAAAATAAAAGACTAGCATCCTAACTTGCTTTCATATGATATAAATAACTGTTGAGCATATAAATAATACTAAAAATACTATAATTTTAGAAATGTTGCATAAATACTGAATAAAAATACCAAACTGAAATATAATGAAAATATACTATTTTATATGGACATATGCCTTCTTAGCCTTATCATAACAGAAAAATAGTGACTCATCTAGCCACTAAATAATCTTATGAAACACTTAGTCTCAAACACTATAGATTAACAGATCCATTGAAAATGTACCATATCATCATCCAGGATCAAATACTTGGGAAAATATCAACATCTCAAATATATATATCCTCCAGGATCAATACCTGGGCACTGAACTGTATCTAAAATCTCAATATGTGAAATAGTACAGTAGAGGCAGACTAAGTAGAACAAATTCCATTTCAAATGTTATATAAAATTTTGGATTCATCTTTTTTTTTTAATTTTCTTTCATTCAATTATTCATGAATATGCCTTTATAAAATTTTCAAAGCTAACATAGAATATTCATCAAATATTCTATTTTTTACCTATTATATTACAAATATAAATGTTCAAATGTGGAAGCAAAGAATACAAATACAATGTGTAAATAGCACTAAACAAAATTCTATGATATCATTTATTTTCTAATTTAATTTATTCAAAGTAATTTGAGATTATACAAGCTCAGGATCTTCAATATCCTACTATTCAGTATAAACTCAAAACATCAGTTATATAAAGTTTAAAGCAATTAGAACTAATCAAGTTCTAATATATTTCAATCAATGACCCTTATATAAGTTGAATAATAAATCAAATATCATAATTAAATAATTTATTTAATCCCAATCAAATCTTGATTAATATAAATCAAGATTGAGGGATTAAGAGTTAAACTCCAAATATTGGGATTTAACCTCTTAATCCAATAAGTTCTAAGACTAATGGTGTGTGGATAAACCCAATTCTCACAAACTACAAATTAAGGTTATCTTCTTAAGCAAAATCAAGTTTAATAAGATGGATCTTCTAAATTTAGACTAAAGTTAAAATATAAAATAATCATAAATAAAGGATGAAATTCTAAAAAATTATAAACCCAAAGTTTCATCTATTGAATAACCCATTTACTCAATGAATAAAAGCTAGCCTAATTTATATCATTAATTCTTAAGGAAGAATATCCTAAAGATTAAAGGAAATCCTAAGGAAATAATTTATAATAAAAAAAAGATTTAAGCATTGATGTTAATCTTAATTATATATTATTCTGATCTGATTATCTTATGGAAGGCATAAGGTAGATTAAATTCATCTTATGAAGCTTATTTTAAGACTTGTGAGATTTTAAGTGAAAATTAGGGTTTTTCTCAAAATCATAAATTTATGAGTTTAAAAGATTCAAAATTGAATTTAAATCAGTTAACTTACTGATTTTAGTGATTTGGTTATGCTTATAAGGTTTAAGGATACTTGAAACTAAATTTGGGCAAAATGACAGTTTTGCACTTATTTAAGGGTCTAAAAAATTACTTTATGATTTAAGGTTTTAAATTAAAATTTATGGATGGCAAATAATTACTTACTATCTAATATGAAGATAGACAGTAAGTACATCCAAAATGGATAAGTATTAAGCTTAACATGCTCAAATTAAGGTTTTAGCTCATTAGGAGAAATTTAAAATTTTTACTAAGTAAAATCTAAAAATTCAGTTAGACTATTATTGTTTACTATCTAAGGACTCCATAGAATTTAAGATCATTAAATTTTGATATCATTTAGCCAAGTTATGGCCAAAATAAGATAGGAGTCTAAATATCTAATTTTGGAAGTTTATAAATGGGTCAAAAACCTAACTCTCTCAAATATTCTCTAAATTTAGTAAACTCAGTGACTATAGCTTCCTTATAATATACTGGGTACTATGATTGGGAGTAGACCTAAATTAAACTTTATTTGGTTAAGTTATGAGCTAATTAGAGTTAAGGATAATTAGTAAGTGATTAGTAAAATTAATCATAAAATCACAAAAATAATCATGCCACTAAGTTCCATTATACTTAAGGAACTATTAGTAACATGAATCTCTTAATTTGGATCATTAATTTTACTAATATTTGCTAATCAAGATTTAAGGTGATTATGGATAATTAAGAAAATCATGGCACTAACTCCTTAATTATTCTGTAACTTTATCCAATAGAATAAATATTATCTATTATTGTGTTTTCTTTTAGAATGAGTACATATCTTAATTATGTATATTGCATTAATAATTATAAGCATATCATACTTAAATATCCCATTTTATTTTCTCATGCAGAATCATGCTGCTTAAATACAAATTTTGATATCTTACAAACCTTACTTAAACTTTTGTGTTTAATTAAATCTTTTCTTTTCTTTCTTTTTTTGGTTCGCCCTGTCATATATATATATATATTGAAGTTCAAGATCAATCTCTAGATCAAGCCTTTGAGGATGAGCTCATACATGATGGAGCAATTTAGACACTGATTTTCTTGATGTTCTAAATTTTTGCTTTGTATGTAACAAATTTTGTAAGATAATTTTTATCTTTGTAATGAATATATTTTCTTTATTATTATAGTATTTCTGAATATTATAATGAATGTGGAAGTGTGTATTTATATGCCTCTAAATACACTGTTATGCTAGACCCTAATATGATCCTGGGAAGTGAGCACTTAACGTTAGATTAGCTATGCTAACCTAGCGGTAGGTCTCCATATTTACTGTGGCATTTTACTTCAGTCAACTTTATTTTACTTGCTTGCGTACTTATATGGTGCTAGTTTCTGTTACTGCTTATTATGCATATCACAGTCAAATTATGTATTTTAAATCAGCATATATCATATGATTATCAATATATTTAGGATTAGACTTTTCTTTTAGTACTTTAATTTAATATATTATACATGTATGCATATTCTTAGTTTACTTTGAGGCGTGTTTTTTTTCTTCAAATCTTGTTTAATTATAAATGATGTATTTATAATTTATTCTTTTTCCTTATATGCTTACTGCTCCTATGCTAGATATGTTTTGATTTTATTAAAGTAAAATGGTAACATTATTAATTTATAAAAAATATTCAGCCTAAAATGTACTTAGACAATTGTCTAATAAGATTTTTATTTTGTTGGCTGAGGCCATAGTATTGTGAAACCGACAATATCAGAATCAGATAGATTTGAAGAGCTTGTTCCTGAGGAGGAGCCATACACAGGAGTGGAGCCATATATTGAGGAGGAGCATCAGGAAGGAGCTGGAGCTATTTAGTCTTTTATGCTTATTATGTGAATGAGTATTTTTCTTTTAGTTCATTTAAACTTAATTAATGTTATAATAATACAGGTATCTTTAACTGTAGTTTTCCATACTGTACTATTTGTTCTGAGTTTTATGTTGCATTTTCTCTATTTATTGTGATAAATTGGATGTATATTTATTTTACATTGCTTCTGCAATCTGATTCTGTATTTGCTTAGTGACTGATTATATAGCATGTATGCAGTGATTCATCTCTTCCTTAATAGTGAATTAGGGTTTACACCTAATCTAATATTAAGTGGGGGATTTGTCAAAGTGGCACACCACCACTTAGTTTAATCTTGTTGATCAAGTGGTGGGGCGCCACAATATTTGCCCAAACTGATTGCTGTGAGCCACTCGATCAAGATCGAGGGCCAAAAATCACCATAAATTCTAAGCTTCAATTGAGTGGCCAAATGAACTTTAAAATATACAAACTTAGTATCGAAACAAGAGTCTCAACGAGACAAACGCACACGTCTAAAAATAATTAAATTTAAACTAGTATTTTATTTTATATTAATTTTTAAGTGAAAAAGTTTGAAAATTCACCACGATCAATCCGACACTTGTAAATTAGCGAAACTTAAAACATATTATCCTTATCTGATGCTTAACTTAAATATATAAAATTTTTAAAATTTTGATTTATATTTTATTTATTATCAAGCTCTAAAGTTTAAACTTAATGAATTAATTTAGGACGATTTGGGATCCTAATTGCGCTCAAATTTTTGTAGTAGGATCTTCTCAATACGCTTCATTTGAAGGTATTTTTATTTAATTTTTATTTGATTTAAATCAGGATCTTGATTTTCAACTTAATTTGATCTAATTTAGGTCAAATCGATTGGGTAACAATTTGAGTTGTTACAATCAGCCTCTCGGGTTGTTTGCCGCTGCAGCGCGCTGTCGCGCTCACCTCTCAGGTTGCCTGCCGCTGCGGCGCGCTCGAACACCTGTCTCAAATCCGCTGCAGCGCGTCGGAGCGCCTGTCTCCAAATATCTCCATTTTTCTTAATAGAATTTATATATATATATATATATATATATATATATATATATATATATATATATATATAAATATTATACTTATACTAGAACTTACATCAAAAAGTATTCAGAATTAATATAATTTTTTTTTATTTTGCATATAGGCCCCACAAAAAATATATTCCACTAATAATCTAATTACATATTGAATGGACATATCATATATATATATATATATATATATATATATATATATATATATATATATATATCACCAAACCAATTAAACTAACTTTGGATCAACAAGCCCTGCAATAATGGTGGTAGTTGTAACTGGGCCTTCTGATTAGGACTCATTTAACACTCATAATCAAAATTAATATTATTTAACTCAAAATCCGTTGCTTGGAAAAAGGTTATTAAAATCAAAATCTAACCATATCTAAGATTTTATTCAATATATTTATAAGATTTTAATCAGAATTCAATTAAGCTAAAACATATTTTATTTAATTCAAATTTAGAGTAAAGCTCGCTCGCTTAAATTATATTCAAAGAGCTTTTAGCATCATTAAAAGTCATATATTTAATATTTAACATAATAATTAAACTTTATTAATAAAAATTATGATTAAAATTTGAAGGAAAATGCAATCATTAAATATCTTAAAAAAATGATATGAATATACATCAAAAAATATTTATGATTGATATAAAATTTTCTTTTTTCTTAATTTTTGTATATACGTCATACAAAAAAAATGTGTTCAATCAATAATTTACTTACACATTAAATTGACACATCATCTATATATTTTAGTATATACTAATGTGTAATTGTAGCAATACTCATCTCTTAAATACTTTCCAAAATACAAAATATAAATATTAAATTTATTTGTATACATGAACCTAATAAAAATATATTTGTTAAATACAAATCCTAATTAGCAATTTGGAAATCAAATAATATTTTTTCTAATATAAATGAAAAAATGGGCCTTTTTTTTATAATTTTGCATATATATATATATATATATATTTCAATTTATTTGCTTAAAGTAATAACAAAATTAATTAAAAACAAAAAGCTCTTTGATAAATTTTATCAATTTAGTTTAGCTTAAGTAATTTTTAATTTACTTAACTCAATAAACCTATCTCTTAATTTATTTTTTCATATCTCAAAAAATGAAATGAAAATCATTTATTTAAAAAAAAATGAAAATTGAAAATAATATAGATTACACACATTTTGAAAAGGGGTTTCAATCCAATAAATTGGTATCTTCATTATTCAAAAAAAATATCTTCAAAAATCATATTCCATGATAACAATTTAGATTATTTTAGCAATCAAAACATAATTAATATTGCATACATCATACAAATTTATCCTTATTTACTCTATTTTTTTAAATATTACAAAAATGAAAAATGCAATGCTTATGCAAGAATATACATCAAAAATTAATTATAACCAATAGAATGTTTTGTTTTTTAAAATTTTTATATATATGCTCCATAAAAAAATTAATAATCTATTTACGCATTAGATTGACACATATCTATATATTTTGATATATATTAATATGTAAATATATCAATATTCTACAATTTTTTCAATCGATAATAAGAAAATTATATTTTCACTTTGACCATAAGTATCTAAATTGAAGAAGAGTCTTTGACAAAAAAAAATAGCTAAAACAAAGTAATCATCATAACAGTCCTAAACACATTGTTTTGTGCAATCGTTTAGAGAAATAGAAAAAAATTTGAAATTTTTGTAAAGTGTAAAGACAAGAGACTAAAAATTCTTCATTTGTTCATGCAGGGAAACCATGGTAGGGATGGACAGTGACGTTAGCCTTGGGAATAGGCACATTTTTGCAAGGACTTTCCTGCATTAAGAAATTGTAGAGAGATAAAAAGGATGGACAGAAGAAGATGCCAGCTGCTCTCCTCATCACTCTTCTCAAGATCTCTCTTCTTCTTCTCCCTCTCCTTTAAAAATCTCTTTTTTTCCCTCTGTTATAAATAAGCAGAGAAAAGGCATATTTTTATGCATGGAGCTGTACATGGAAGGGAAGTGGAAGCTTTCATCGGGGAAGAAATGGGGACGGCCGTCGAGCGAAGAATGCCGCCGCGGTGATGGTTCCCGTTCGTTCGCCGCCCGTTGCGCTCACCTCGTGAAGGAGCAGAGAGCCAGATTTTATATCATGCGGCGATGTGTCATTATGCTGATATGCTGGCGGGATTACTCCTGAGCAAGAACTGCGTTGGATGGGTGTATTTGTAAATACCTTATTTTTAATTTTGTTATGTTTTCCCCCTTTGATTTGTGCTTTAGGGTGTGTTTTGGAAGGAGTTTTGTGGGTTGATCTGTAAACCCTTCCTCGCTCTGAAGAAATAGATTCGTTGATGAAAAAAGGCCGGTCTTTTATGGTTTTTTGAGGTCGATCTGATCGATGAACTGATGCGATGAAGTTTTTTAATGAAGAAAATAAAGGAAAAAAAATCAAGACTGAAAGAGTTCTGCGATGATCGAGTTGTATTACTCTAAAAATGTTTGTAAAAACTTGGATAGTAATTAGAGGAGTACAGTGAGCACCAGTTTGGCTATTTCTTTTGTAGGTGAATTTATTGAATGGAAATTTTGAAATAAAACTTTGAAACAAAACTTTCAAATTCCAGATGCAATAAAAATATTATTTGACTCTTAAATATTTCTCAAAAAAAAATAGATGATTAGAATTTAAAATTTAAAATAAATATTTTTATGAACTGTATAATTAGATTTAATAATATTTTTTTATTTCATTTAACTATAAATTTTAATTATTTATATTTTTTAAAAAATATATGAGAGTTATACAGTAATACTCTTTATAAAATTAATAAAGATCCTTGCATATATATAGAGATCTAATATAGGATTGTTGAGTTTTTTACGATGAAAAATGATTAAATACATCGATAAATGTCTCAACATTTTTTCTTTAGATTACTGTTATTTTTTAATAGGTTTTTAATTATAATTTTGACCAATGAATTTTATTTATTATATATTATTCACTAATTTTAAATATTTTAATAATTATGAGATATATTTAAGAGTATTGTAATAGTTCCATTTGATGATATGGCATGATTATCCTTTATTTGAAATTCATCTTCTTTCAACAAATTAATAATATAAACAAAGATAAAATCAATAATTAGCATACGAGGCATGTTCTAAATTATAGTTCTATCCATTGGATTGATGCTTTCATGATTATAATAACAATAAACTATTAGATATTATAATAATCATTTTGTAAATAGTTTTCATAATTATGTTTATTGCAATGATTTAAGATAGTGAGCAAATCATAATTGTCAATTATGAAGACTTTGATTATGTTTAAATGACAACTGTTATTTTAATAGTAATATTTAATAAATAATTCATTTTTTTTTCTTTTACAAATAATTTGAGAGCTAATTGTTATTCCAAAGGGAAATATTGTGGCGCCCCGCTCCGTCACTGTGCGCAAAAAAGATAATATAATCAATTTTGGCGGCGGAGCGATGCGCCACTCGGGAAGGAATATCCCATTTCCCCGAATAGTCGGAACTACAACACATGAAGGGCTACTGACTCAACCCTAATGAGAGTTGAGTGCTAATACTTAAAATAAGAGTAATATCCTTATCCTAAGTATTAGATAAATATGTACATTGAATTTAAAATACAATATGAAGAATCTAGTATATGTATAAAATATCAGTATTTCTAATATTCACATCATAATACTAAGTATAAGAAGTATAAAACAGAGTGCGAAAATTAAGCATACATCAAGAATATTCATCACAGAATTGAATAGGAATATTCTTCTGAGAACAGAAAAGTAAATGCATCCAGAATTATTACAAACAGTTTACTGAAATAGTACTGAAATAAAGTTTAACTACTGAACTGAAATAAACATAGAAAGAAATGTAATGCTGAAGGAGGGTCCACTAAGGCTCCACGAATTTCTCATGAATCTCCTAAGAGTCCTCATAACTTGGTTCAATATGATGCTCAAAATCTAACAAATTACCAGATCCTAAAAGTACCACGTGTTTGATAATAAGTCCAATACATCGAAACTAATTTAAATAGTTCTAATTATTTATATTTAGTAGTAAAGTAAACAAACTTGTAGAAAGACTATAAAAGTAACTGAATAACTAAAACTGTATAAAACTGAAGTAAGGTAAAGTTGGTTGTATACTGAATATTAAAAACAAATAAAAATAGTACATGATCTAAAATTGAGTAACTAACATGTAAAATTATGATGTATGGTACTGTAATTATGCATCTGAATATGCTACAATAATGTATGCCACTGATATGCAGCTGAACTCACTAAACTGCTATGAGTTGTACGGTCCAATGTCTACATACATCTCGTTTGGAAATATAATTTACTGTGATATCTGAACATCCTGAGTTTTCCTTATTGATGTATGCAATATTCCGTAACTTATAAATTATCACTAATACTCATACATCATGCTTATGTTCATGCTCATGCCTCTACACTACATGACTTAAAAATCCAGAAATTTCAGAAATACTTTAAAATCAGATTATAACTCAAATATCTTTATTGTGCAGAATCCTGTTAGAAAGATTCTAACTCATAAATTCTATTTTCAATAATTAGTTTCTCTTGTTTAAGGTTTTTACTTAAAATAATCTGTAACAACTCAAGGTTGTTACCCAGCTTAAATTTAGCCTAATCGTATCGTAATTATCATTCAATTAAGTTCATCTAATTATTAGAACCAAACCCTGAAGGTTTGGAGTAATTCAGAGCCCAATCGATTATTTTGGAATATTTTAATATTTAATTAATTAGAAAATCAAGGTATTTATTTTGACATCAAAATCAAAATCTGACTTCGTCATTGCGATCATCACCCCAAATTAGTTAGGGGTGATATTTTGGACGCATTTGGAAGTTGTCGGATTTTTGCGAATATTTTAATATAATTAAATACCCTAAAAATTAGCATAATTAAATAATCATCGGAATCAAAATCCGACTTCACCGTTGAATTCCTCACCCCCAAATTAGCTATAGGTAAATTTTTGGGATTTTTCGGAGCACATTTAATTAATCTGAATTTTTAATAAATTAAAAATTAGGAATAATAATTAATTATTCCTTAATTTACATTTAATCCCTCTTTCCTCTCTTAATTTTGGCTGGCCATTTTTCCCCCCATGCAAGTCACTTGAGGCCATCCCTCCCCTCTCCTATTAGCCATGCCCTCCATAGGCAAGTAGGATGGCTCTTCACATCCTAGCCCCTAGCTCATGATGGAGCCTCCCTCTCACTCTCCTCCTTTAAAAGGAGAGTACAACCCCTCTTCTCTTGCTTGCTGAAAAACTTTCTCATCTTCTCCTCCATTGATCCCTTGTGCTAAAAGAAGAAGCTCATCTCTAAAGCTTGTAGAAAGACAAAGGTTCCTTCTTCCTCCACCCCCTTGCAAGGCTAAGGTACCCATTTATTCTTCTACTTGTCTCCTTCATGCTACTACAATGCTTGAATGTATTTATAGAAGTCTATAAACATGTATGGAAGCTATTAAGACTCATTGAGGTAGCTCATTTATTCGAAAAATGCATGCTCTGTTTTCGTCCATTTTGTATACCATGTCTTTTATCCACATTTTTCGTATAGTTAGAGTGCTCAGTTTGTGCCGATTTTTGTGTCGATGGAAAGGTATCGGAAAGATATTTCCATTGATATATGGCACCGCTCATGGAATGCTTTGGATTGAGAGTATTTAAGCTCAAAAATAGGCTTTCCAGGTTTCGTCATGGCGAAATCGCCGTCTGGTATTGTAGCGCGCTGCAGCACCCAAAGTTGCAAAACGGGTCACTGCAGCACGGCAGCGAGCTGCAGCGGTATTTTGGAAAATATATAAAAAATCAACGATTAAATTAATTGAACAGTAAACAGCGTAAGTTGGACCGCTGCAGCGGAAATATTTTTCAAAAAACTTTAGGAAATATCAAAATGAAGTAATAAAACAGTATTTTTGCAAATTAGACCACTGCAGCGGGGCGCAGCTCACTCCAGCGCTAAAAGCGCCACAGGGCTGAAAGTGCCACAGCGCATTGCAGCGCCAGAACCGCCGCAGCGTGCTCCAATGCGCCGTCGCGCCCAAAGTTGCAAAATGCCCATAATTTATTGAAAACAACCCAGTTTTGGCTGAAATGGCCAAAACTTCATTATTTTTGTATTTTAAGGTTCGTAGAACCCTAGTGGGACTAAATAATATCAAATTTGAACTTATTTTAGTTAAAATTGAACATTGTATAAACTTTCATGTTGAAATTAAATTAGTACTCAAAACCTACCATGGATCTTAAATGTGTGTTATGCTAAAAGCTTAGTAGTAGAATCTTAAACATTTGTATTGAATAGATATATCATAATAACCAAATGGTATGAAACTTAAGTTGTTTAGAATTGTGATTAAATGCTAATCTCTTTGGTTTGATTTAGAATTTAATTATCATTAATTACCTTTTTATTTTGTCATCTTTTCATTTATATGCTTTCATGAAACTAGGATGCATGTTAGAGAACTTTAATATTATTTGGACACCTAAATGTGCTTTAATTGACATTAACTATATTTGAACATAAAACCTTAGAAACTTGATTAAGTAGATAATGCTTAATCTAGATCTAAAGTTTGACATCAATAACACACTAATAATATATTAATTTGTCATTGACCTTTAAAATAACTTTTGATCTTAATGATAGAAAGGTTAGGGGTTAAACCCTAACTTGTCTTGATTAAGATCTAAACATTAATCACTTAATCGATTAACTTGATTGCAAGATAATTTAATCGATATTATTCCAATAATGCATCTGATCTAGTATTGATCTTAAATTATTAAATTAGAAGTATTGAGATTAATATTAAATCTGTGTGATTGAACCATCTTAATCTAAATTTTAGATCTTTAATTTTCTCTTATATAAGACTATTAGCATAAAATGGATAACAAAATTGTAATAATTTATAAAATGATCTAGTGCTAATAAGATCTTTGATTTCATTCTATGATTGTAGAATAGGAAAGGATGAGATGGATCTTATTCATCTGATCTGACTACTTGAATGTTAGCTTAAGAAGTAGAAAAGTAAGGTCTCAAGGGTATTAATATAGGATCATTATTGAAATGTTTAAATACTTTAATTATTGATATCTTGAGGTAGGAAGAGCTTTTGTAACTTATTAAGGTAGAAACTTAGATGATCCTTTATAAGTTTAGAAGTTAAACTTGATACTTTGTGGTAGGAATCACCTAAAGTACTTATAATGGGACTTATTCCTTATGGTAACAACTTACATTGAGTGATCCATTTATCACATCCTTAGAGCCTTGTGTAGGACACACCTATTTAGAGTAAGGATCAATAGCTTTGATAAATCCTTGTCGATTAAATAGAATTTTCTGAACCCAGATTATTGGTTGAGTATAATAGGGTATACCCATAGTACTGGATTATTTCAGTAATATTCAAGATTGGTTGATTCACTCCAATGTGGACTTATGACCAGGTGCTATACTGAGAGATTAGACGAATACAGTCCCGTTAGAGTAAATATTCCAAGACTAAGAGTGTTACAATTAGTAAATAAGATCCATAGTTTGAGATGTAAACTTGTGACCGGGTTCTGCCTCATATCGTAGTGCGCTTCGATAAATACAGTTTAAGCAAACTAAGTATCTCAAATCACTATGCATAAGACACTAAGTATGCTTGTAATTAGAATATTTAACGACTTAGCTTGAGATGCAAACTGCGACCGGATTCTGCCTCCTATTGTAGTGCGCTTCGATAAGTGCAGTTTAAACAAGCTAATGGTTCAATCCATCTTTCTTGCAAATATGTTAAATATGTGTATACAATCATCCCAGCTAATGATTTTCAAGTAAACTTTCAACTTTAACCAATTATCATAGTTAGAATTTTAGGAGTCAAAATCCTTATAGCATGATTCTGCACAATGGAGAAATTGAATTCATTATCGGATTTCAAAACATTTTTCTGAATTTATCTCATAAGCATGAGCATGAGCATAAGTATGACGTATAGCTAGGATGCTCCATTTGTGTCAATTTTGGTGTCGATATAAAGGTATCAAAAAGACAATTCCATTAATATATGACATCGCTCATGGAATGCTCTGGATTGAGAGTATTTGAGCTCAAAAGTAGGCATTACAGGTTTCGTCTTGGTGAAATCACCGTGTTGCAAAATAGGTCGCTGCATGGCGCGCTGCAGCGGTATTTCGGCAGAAACCATATGAAATTAATTATTAAACAGTAAATCACAAGTTGGACCACTGCAATGTGCCATAGCGCGCTGTTGCCGGCTGGAGCGCTAAGAGCGCCACCGCTCGCCGCAGCACTAAGAGCGCCACAGCGCGCTGTAGCGCCTGGAGCGCCCAAATTTGTAAAATTGCCCAGAATTCCTTAAAATTGCCCAGAAATTGCTGAAATTTTCAAAACTTCATTATTTTTGTACTTTAAGGTCCTTAGGACCATAATGAGACTGAATTATATCAAATATGAATATATTTTGATTAAAATTAAATATTACATAAAATTTTATATGGAAATTAAATTTAAACCTTGTCATTTTTAAGTGCTCAAACCTACTATGTACCTTAAAGGTATTTTATATCAAATGCTAAGTAATAGAATTTTAAGTGTTTGCATTGAATATGTATATCTTAATAACCAAGTGGCATGAAACCTAAGTCTTTTTAGAGTTGTGATTAAGTGCTAATTCATTTGATTTGATTTAGAATTTGATCAGCATTAATTATCTTTTTACACTATGACATCTTTATATTTATATGCTTTCATGATATTATGATGAATGTTAGAGAACTTTAACATTAATTGGACACCTAAATATGCTTAAATCAACATTAAACTATAATTAAATATAATAATTATGATAACTTGATTAAGTAAATTGATACTTAATCCAAATTTAAAATTGTCATCAATAATACACTAATAACACATTGATTTGTCATTGACCTTTAAAAGTATCATTTGGTCTTAATGGTAGAAGGGTTAGGGTTAAATCTTAACTTATCTTGATTAAGATTTAAATCTTAATCACTTAATCAATTAACTTGATTGAAATATAATTTAATTAATATTATTCCAATAATATATCTGATTTAGTATTGATCTTAAATCATTAAATTAAAAGTGCTAAGATTAATATCAAATATGTGTGATTAAACTATCTGAATCTAAATTTTAGATCTTTAATTTTTTATTATATAAGACTATTAGCATAAAATGGGTAATAGAATTATAATGATTTACAAAATAATCTAACTCTAATAAGGTTTTTAATTTCATCCCATAATTGTAGAATAGAAAAGGATCAGATAAATTTTAATCATCTTATTTGATCACTTTAACCTAAGTCTAACAAGTAAAATTTAAAAAGTAGAAAAATAAGATCTTAAGGGTCTTACTTTAGGATCGTTCTTGAAATATTTAAGAACCTTAATTATTGATACCTTGAGATAAAAAGAGATTTTGTAACTTATTGAGATAGACCTTCTTTCAATGCTTGTTCTCCAAATAAAAGTGACACTGGTTTTTTTCTTAATAAAATAGTTTTGAGTTAAAAAAAAACTCTTTTTGGAGTTTCAAAAACTTACAAAATTACTTAAATATGAGTTACAAAAAAAAAATATTATACTTACACAAAAATATACATAAAAAATTATCTAATACTAATAAAAAATTTTATTTTTTTAATTTTAACATATAAACCTTATAAAAAAATATATTCAATCAATAATTTATTTATACATTAAATTAACATATATCTATATATTTTGATTTTGATGTATTTCTTAAAAATACCGCACGTAACCCACGCTTGGCTTATCCATCGCTCTCACCCAATCCACACCTCTGCACAGCATGTGTCCACGTCACATCACACCACGCTATATCAAAACTTTTGGCACAATTTAATAAAAACAAAAAAAAAAACTTTGATATGAAAATGCAAAAAAAAAAAAAAAAATCAACTTTATTTAAATTTTAAATATAAATAGTATTTAGATTTGTGATATCTAAAAAAATTTTATCCAGTAAAATTTACACATAAATTCAATACAAATTTTAAAATAATATTTATATTATTTTAATATAAATAAATAAACACTAATAAAATATATTTAAATTTTATTGAATAAATTTTTTTAATTACTAAATTAATGAATTTAAATAATATTTCTCTTTTAAAAAATATTTTTAATATAAATAAATAAATATTAATAGAATGATAAAAATTTTATAAATTTTTAAGTATTATAAAAATATTACATAAGAAAATAATAAATTTTTTTGTAAAACCTTAAAGAAATTTTGTTTCTAATATTAATTTAAATGCTCTTAAACCCAAAAGTAAAAATATATTTAACTATATAAATATTATATATAGAGAATATCATGTCATTTAACATAAAATTTATTGGTTCCATATCAAATATCTTTGTTAATCATTTTATTTAAATAATTTTTAAATAAAAAATAAATTTGTGATAAATGATAAATAAATCTATTGTATAAATAATAAACTCAAAATAAAAGAGCCTCAACAATTATTGGCTATAATATTATCCATGCACCTTAATTTCTTCATCCATATCCACTATTAATCAAAAAATTTATTTCTATTTGTTTTTTGTACTCAAAAAATGAATTGGATAAAAAGAAATGTTATTTAGACCTACTGATATGATACCTAAAAAAATTCATCTAATAAAATTTTGACATTATTTTAATATAAATTTTAAAAAGAAAAACCTTCCTTGCTTTGAGGCTTGATACAGGAAGCAAACAGCTAATATTTGGAGCTAAGAACAACCTATGTTTTGAGCTGTTACTGAGAGTTTTAGAGGCATTTTGTTGCTCTTTTGTAGTTGGTTGTGCGCAATATTTTGGGCTAGTTAGGAAGCATGTGGGTGCTATTCAAAACTGGTAGGAAGTTAAATATTTCTTAAGATGCGGGAAACAAATTGGCAAGCTCGAATGAAGCAAATACTCTTTGCATGGAGGTAGTCTCGATGGCCGAAGGGGGGCTGGAAAAAGCTCCCTTACTCGAGATTCCTCTTGCGGATCCTGATTGTGACTGCGGTTTGGGTGATCTAGCGGGTTATGAGGTCAAATGCATTTCAAAACGTGTTATTAGAGGCCATCGATATTCTAAGGATGGTGACCCCTTCTGAGTGGCTCAAGCATTATATTGATAAAATTGCTATAGTCCTTCGGAGATGAGCCACGCTCGAAAAAGCTCGCTTCTTCTTGTAGAGACTGTAAATGACCTCAAGGCTCCTTTCAAAATAGCCTCAGCCCAAATGCTGCACCCGGGTGCAATGGGCTTACTGGTGATTCTAACGCATAATTGGACCATAATTAAGTAAAAATTAATGGCATCCTTTAATCACTTCCAGCCTACAGTAAGCTGCCTAGAGCGATCACTCACACAGAGATTATGCTTATTCCAAAGCAAGCCCATGCGGATTCCATAAATGAACGTTGACCAATCTTTATCTGCAATACTTGGTACAACAAGCTAATAGCTAAATTGTTGGCAGCTCGCCTCAAGCCATTTATGAGTACTCTCATTGACTCTGTCCAATCTAATTTCATTAATGGGAAGAACAACGCTGATAATACTTTACTCAAACTAATTACAAGTTCTTCCGAGATAAGTTCAACATATTGAAGACATCCATAGAACGCTTAGAGGAGAAAGGCACATCGAGCACCTACAACAGTTGGATCAAATCTTGCAGCATGAATATATTTTATGCGATTCTTCCTTGAGAATACGTGGAGTTCATTGAGGATAGATGATGCATGGGATCCAAGAGGTAGCAACTATCTCCCTTACTGGAAAGTGTTGAAGAATTTCCTGCCAACAATTTTGCTCAAGCATAACGTATCTTTCTGATCTCTCTTGTTCCAGCCTCTCTCTAGCTGCTTCAAAACTCATCATTTACGGTCGTTGTCAACTGATATAATTTGCTGTTGTTCAAGCATGCATGGCGTCAACTCAAACGTTTATCTAGCGATGCATGCAAGGTGCCATCTCTGTGTGAAGAAACATAAAATCTATGCATCTATAGCAAAAGACTAAACCCTAAACTGCGAACAGGTTGACTTGCCATGCCATACAATAATCTTTGTGCTCCATGCGGATCCGGTGAAGAATCACTTCTTCTTTTTTTCTTTTTTCCCACAAAACTCTATATGCCTCTATAGCAAAAGAAAAGAGTATGATGCTTAAGCTGTAAGTATTATTGCTAATAACTTATGGGCATAAAGAAAATTTAGAAATTTTTTGTAATATTAGACGCTTATTAATTAAGGGTGCCCAATTATAGCCTATTTTTATAGAGAATGCTACTAAGACCCGCTGACGTGGTATCCAGAAAAATCTATCAATGAATTTTAACATCATTTCAATACAAACATAATATTTGTATTATTTTAATTTAAATAAAAAAAAATTAAGATGTTACAGGGTGCTCTTTTCCTAAAAATCCTTTTTTTATTAAATTAAGCCTCAATTAAACATATAAATTAAATTTCAATTCATAAGAACTCAATTCAAATAATATATTTTAAAATTAAAAAAATGTAAACATAGTGATCATTTTAAAATATATTACTAAAATCATAATTAATTATAATTATATAAATCAATTAAAATTAATTTAACACTAAATTTGAAACTTTTAAAAATAATGGCGAACTGAAAATGTTTTATTTGAAAAGCTTCCTTCTTAAATTCTTAATAGCCCACTGTTTATTGCTTAATTATTAGTTAAGAATGGTTGCGTGCGGTTTCGGACGGTTGCGATCGATCCACGGCGGAATTTCTCGGATTCAGAGGCTCGCACGTGAGAAGGACATGACGGGACCTTTACTGATTGATAATTCTGATTTGACCATATTTTTAAAATGAAAAAATAAAATAAAATAAATAAATCTATAAGAATATTATTATATAGCTAACAAATATCTTTAAAAGTATGATTAAAATTTAAAAAATTAAGTAAAATAAATTTTTTTATTAAATTTAATTTTATTTATGAGACTCATAAAAATATATATTTTAAATCTTAAATACTAATTATCTATATTTTTTTAAAAAATATTTAAGAGCTAAATAATATTTTTTAAATATTTATTGAGAAATGCGGATATACCTACTGAGGTGAGATGGCACATCTAAATGAGATTTTTTAAATGTATTTAATATAAATTTTAAAAATAATATTTATATTATTTTAATATAAATAAATATTAAATATGTCTAAATTTATTAGATAATTTTTTTTGAATATCACATAAATAAATTTAAATAGCATTCATCATATTTAAATGATTTAGCTCTCAATTCTTGCTGATATACATACCGTCTACCATCCTATCTTTTACTTAGGTAATTAAATAATTGTAATAATTTTATAATCATGATTTTAATAAATATATGTTCCTTAAATGAGCTAAGTAAGATCAATGAGAGTTCGCAGGTTCAAAAGTATATTGAAAAAATGATCTTAGAAGAGAAATTTGTGGCTTAAGCAGCAGCATGCATGTAAAACCTAATTGGCTTTAAGCAAGGGATGATGCTGCTATTGGTCCGAATGAGTACTCAAGGATTTCTTCATAGCTAATTAGATTCTCATTAAGAAAAGGGTATTCAATGTTATTAGCTGCTTCACAAAAACTAAAAAGTTTCCAAAGATGATGGATTATTCACACATCAATTGCTCTTATTCTAAGGAATTCTCATGCCAATAGTGTCGAGGTAGTGTTGTGGAACTTCTTATTTCTAATAGAAAAGAGCGAAATGCTAAGCTTACTAATAGAGCGGTTTCATGCAGGACTGCAAACCTACTTGATCATATGCCCCTTTTCTATATTTTACAAATACTTCTTAATCTTGACAGATGCAGCAGCTCGGTGTCCTTTGAGCCATAAGTTCCTGAGCTATATATATATATATATATATATATATATATATATATATATATATATATAGATTAATATAAAGAATAAAATTGTCTCAAATCACATCTGATGTTGGCCAAAGATTAAAATGGATGGTTGACTCAAGCACACACTTACGTAACATGCTGAAGTACCAAAAAAAAAAAAGAAATTCAAAAACAGTGTTTTCCCTTCCCTCCCCTCCACCCAGCCACACCAAGTACATCATAGCTATCTATCTGAATTTTATATTTGCACAAAAACACATACTTATGACAAGTTTTTCTGCCTGAGTTTGGCACTGTAGTAGAGTTCAGCACATATATAATGCAAAACGATACAAACAAGAACTAAAACGGTCCAGAGCGGCACCGCAATGGCACTCGATATTCTGTAGGAGAAGCCCTGAATTTCATGTAACATACAAGATTTGTGTCATGGCTCTCTTATCAACAAATGGAGCAATATTTGATTTTTTGAAAAACTTAATCCAAAATTCAGCAATTGGATTCACAATTGATTCAACAATCAACTTCGGTCAATCTAAAAAACAAGATGCACCTATCTATCTATCTATCTATCTATATATACACACCTTATTAAAAATTGCAAAAAATTTTGTTTCTTTGTTTTTGGGAAAAAGCCAACTCATTAAGAGGTGATAATACGCTCATTAAGATTTGAACTTTTAATCTAAAGTACAAATACAGAAGTCATCGGCTTTGTTCAAATTTTGATTAAGTTGATAGGAGATTTAGTATGCCTTAATTCTAAAAATAACTATGCTTGCATTGTATGGATTATGTTAAAATTTCAGTAAACAAGTTTAAAAATTGTAATTCTCAGAGTTCTATGTGCATGTTTTCTAATTACAATTAGCATTTTTTTGTTGGGAGAATAATTCACTGTCCAAGTAATAGCCCAAACAGTACGAAATTAGACAGAAAGACAAGAATTGTGTATTTTACTGCAGTGCGCCACCTTGAATTCATATGAAGAAGAAATTTTGAGCCTGCTGGGAGCAAGTGATAGGGGAGGAATTGCCGTTTTGCAACAGTACCCGAGCATAATTACACACATTTTGGAGCCTTCTTTGGGCACCGTAGCATTAACTTTATTCAAGCTACATGTTTGAATGAAAATAGAAACTCAAGAGTCATAAAAATAATTCTTATCATAGCTTAAGAAAATAGAAACTCCAAAGTAATTGAACGAAAGTTGCCACTGTTGAAGCCCAAAGCATCTTTAATCATAATAATTTTAGCACTAAGAACTTTATCTGGAACAAAAATATTAGATCAACATTAATTTTTTAGCTAGAAGGTCTTTCAAATCAATTTAGTGCAATTTTAATAGGGTTTAAGAAATCATTTCTAATCATTAGTGAAGATGGTGAAATCGTCAACATACACAAGGAGAGAGAACACGAATCTACTATCACTCATAAAACTCGTAAAGCTTGGTCCATTTGAAAAAGATGATCGAGACATTGAGATTAGTAATTTATTAAAATTGTGAAGATGTCATTAATGATACTAGAGTACCACACATTTTAAATTCAAGTTTTCATTATGTTGATAAAAGGAGCCGAGATACCATTGCATGAAGAAGGTTAGCAAAATAATTCCAGTTCAATTTATCATATATTTTTTCAAGATCCAAGTTAATTGCAAAAGCCCCCTCCCTCCTAATTATTAATGTTAGCTCTAAAGTTTGAGTGCATGTTTATCTCCTAATGAAATTTTATATTTATCAATGGAGTAATTATTTAGCCTAAAATTTGTTTCAAGACAGTTCAAAAGCTCCAATTTTAGCTAATTTATAACTCCATATTAAATTTAAAGCAAGCTATTCTATTTCTACGCCATTCAATTTTTTCAATTCCAAATAATATAAAATTGTTGCCTCATATCACATCGATCAATCATCACCATTCATCAAAATGAAAGCTTTGTAGCAACACTAAAAAATCATGCACAAGGAGCTCATTTGTCAGCCATACGATGATAGTATGGGAGTAAAGGTGTCAAAAAAATCCAACAAAAAAACTAAACTAAAAGTCAGCCTGGTAAAAGGCATGTGGGGTTGATCTGAAGAATATTTAGGCCAATTTTGAATTGAATATTTTGACACGCAAAACCCAAATTTGACTTGGTTTGGCTGATTTTAGACAAATAGTTTAAAAATGTCGCTTCAGATCAAAATGGGTCATGTTCAGATTATAACGGCAGTGTTCAAGTCAAAATATTTTGCAACATATATAATGCTTATGCCTGTGTCAAAATGATCTGTTTTTAAGTAAATCTTGTGAGATGCAGCTCGGGATTGAAATGAAAATTTTGACCCATTTATTAAACTGGTTGGTGGGTTTGAGTTGAAATATCAGTAAGTTGCATTATATGCATGCAAGACCCAAAATAAATCAATCGACTAATTTTGACACCCCTATATGGGAGTCACTTGATATACAATTTGCATTATGTTCACGCAAGACCCAAAATAAAATCCATCGACTAATTTTGGCGCCTCTATATGGGAGTCACTTGATATACAATAACACTAGATTGTATGCCATTCAACTCCATTGTAATTGATCTAATGAAAACCCCCTTTCTAATATTCAAGTAGGTAATATCATTCCTAATAGTTGCTTGTCATATCTTATCTACATGTTCCCCTTTTAACTCAACATTCCTAACTTGGGCTTCCAAAGATTTATGCTTAATATATCTGAAGCATCTAAAGATTAATCTCTTTGAGCTTTTTATCAGCTACTCCAAACTTGCTATGAATGCCCCCATTTCTCATCAGAATTATTCAAATAAAATTTTTTGGTGTATTTACATGCATAGCACCCTAAATTATATAATATACATACACAACACAAATAAAAAGATGGAAGTGCTTGTTTAAAGTATTAAAGTTTGGGTGTTCGATATATATAATAAAATTTTGCGCATTATGCAAGTAAATTTCTTTTATTTTTAATTCTATAAAACTAAGAATGGCAAATATCCTTACCAGCCTGCCACAAGCGAAACTTAATGGAAATCATCCAGAGTCTTGTTTGATAGGCTACAAAAACTTTTTCTTTACTGGTTGGTAGCAGCAAAGCCAGTTGGAGGCCAAATCATTAACTGCAACAAAAGCTAGATTTACTGTTTGGAAACTCACATTATGTGAACCATAAAGCGCTTTACAAAAAGTTCATAAGAAGTTGTGATGAAAAAGAACAAAGCCATAAGATTGCCACAAAAAAGCGAATTAAAAAAAGTATGGCTGTGGGAAAGCAAGAATAAAAGGAGTAAAGCAAAACAATAAGGAGAAAAGGATTTAATGTTGCAAGAGAAAAAATCAATCTTTAAGAAACTACTACTCATTATTACTTTTATTCGTATTTGGGGTTTTATTTTATAAATGAAATGAATTGAGATAGTCTCTAGGAGTTGTATGCATTCTTAAACTGTTAGTTTTTAAATCTAGGATTTAGTGAACCCAGATGTTAAATCATCAAATCAACATCATAAAGCCATTCAACATACTGTTAGATTGTGGTTTCAGAGAACTTCAGAAATTAGCCCCCCTGCTAATATGCAGAAATAACATGAATTTATCTATATCAAGAACAAGTAAACAGTGCTGACATAGAAGGAATTCTAACCTACATAACACTACAAATATTCAGGACCCCAACTTTAAAATTTACAAAAAGCGTACTATCATCCTCTCATTTTTAGAGTGTACAATACCTCATATCTACTTATATTTAGAAGAATTTTAAGGCTGGTGAAACGTGATGGTGCTTTATTTGTAAATATTAAAGTTTGGGTGCTTGATATGTACATTTTATATATTTAAGTGCTATGAAAAGAAAGGTCATAATTTTGGTGATTCAAGAATAAAATAAAATTGACAAATAAAGCAAAGAGAAAAAAACCCTTAATCATTGCAGGCATCCCTATGCTTTATCAAATCAAGGCTTCTTCGTGAATGAAAAAAGTCAATGTTTAGATCAAAAGCTCTGCCATAGTTTTGGCGTTGTTTTCCTAAATCTTTTTAAGAATTTCATGAGGTTAAAATAAAAGATGCAGACAGAATCCAAGTCTTTGGGGAGTGAAGACATAATAAACTGTTTAATGCTCAATATAACATCATAAAATAATACAAAAATAAAGCAGATGTGATGCTCTACTGATTTGCTAAACATAAATATTTTTCAGAAATGCACTGTTGTAATGCTAAGGATGATGAGTGTGGCATATATTCAGCACACAGAGAGATCAATTAGAATCCTCAGAAGCACAAGTTCTTTCACAACTCACATATTTCTCATCATTTATACATGCATTTGATTAGAACAGATTAAAAGTACTCGCAAAATCAGTTTTTTTTATAAAAGTTATTTTGATCTTTAAATAACAATCCAAACGCACAACAAATGGTGAGAGGTGTGCGTCAATAAAAGCATTTTCCAATTCAAAAAGTTTCATCCATATAATATATAATATCATGAAAGCATTCTTTCTAGTACATGCAAGGACTGACCAAAATATTTATGAATGAGAAATTGAAGTTAAAAGTTGTTTATTCCAAGAATTGAAGTTAAATAAAGCTTCTGAAGGGAAAAATCAAGAACTCAGCCCTAAAAGGCAAACAGTATGAGCCATTTATATTTAGAGCCAAGGATGTAAATCAGCCCATAAGTTCAAATCTCTTGCCATTATTAGCTTTTAAGAGATACAAGCAAGCCAATGAAGGAGCAAGAACCCAATGCACCTAAATAAGCCCATGAGTTCAAATCACTTACATTACTTTAGCTCATCAAATAAGAAATGTAAAGCAATAGGGCTTTACAGCCTGTCATAAAGATGAAATCAATTGCCTGGCTCATATATATAATAGGAATGAAATATAAAATTAACGTGACAACACAAATTTTGTAAGATTGTTCGAGCTGGCATTCTATGATTGCAATATACTTAAAGAGTAGGCAAGAAAATTAATAAAACATTAATTGAAGCCGCAAAATAATAGGTCCCCAGTAAGAAAAATGAAAAAAAAAAAAAAAACTCCCCTTTGACCATTGACAGAAGCCCCATGGTCCAATTGCTAACTGCCCTGAACCACCATTTGCAAATTGGATACATACTTAAAATAAAGACTTTCACTGACATAAATAAACAGAAAAATCTAAAGCCAGTGCAAACCAAACTAAATAACAATACAATGCAGTGGATGGTAGATTAGAAAAAAAGAATTTATTTAATAATCAGTTTTCAACTTTTTCCAAAGGAAAGATAGTGGCTGTCACAACCGCACAAGAGAACTGATTCCTAACTTGAAGGATAGAATAGATACCTTTCAAAATCATGCCACTTGCTTGCCTATTGGGTTCAGTAAAAGACAAAGAAAAGCCAAGTTCTCTTTCGGAAAGAAGATCACAGCAAAGATATTAGATAAAGCTGTTCCAGCCTACAACAACATGACAAACTGTCACAGTGGTAAATTTTTGGAAGTTGAGCGGTGGGGTTTGAACTCGTGCCACAACAACATCCACAGTGGTAAATTTAAACAGATTCAAATAAAACACTCATTAAAAATAGGTTCTCTGCACAAAAACATGGATATATTTAAGATAATTCATCCCAGTTCAAATCAGAAATCAGGCACCTGAATGAACTTGATAATAACTTAGCTTGCGTGCAACATCTAATCTTTATAGAGCCATTAAGCCACAGATAAGAACCAGTAGAGGTAAACTAAGGCTATCATCAGTATTCAACTTTTGATATCAAACTATACTGCTGGAACTGAAGGTAGTATCATCACGATTACTTGAATACATATGAAAGATTCATTGCCACCAAAAATTATTAGGAGCGATTACAGAACCTTAAGCTGAATGTTTTTTAACCGCCCTTAATACCATTCTACATAGCCACGAGATTCCACATCTCAAAACTTCTACAATGCGTACAGAAATATTCATATAAAAAAGGAAGGCATAACCTTTTTTCCACAATCTTTCTATTTACATTGAATTTATAATTAAAAAAAGCAAGCCTTCCACAGCTTTTCTACACAATGATTTCTCCTCTAATGCGATGGAGCTAAGAATTAGAATGACATTTTTAATAAAAAAGATTGCAACTTTCAATGTATGCATTGCTTCTTCTGTTTTACCCTACCAGAAATCGCATCACCGTTAAACCCTAAATACTCTTCTTCTTGGAGGCCTCTCTTCCGAAGATGGAGGCACTGCATCGGAACTGGAGTTAGAAGCAGGAGATCTCCTTCTTCCTAAGAATGAGAACACATTGTGAAACAATCGCCGAATTCCTCCTCTCTGCTGAGATCTATTACCTCTGGAAGCCCAGGAAATCCTTCTCGGTGCACCGCCAGAGTTAAACCCGCCATCCATCTCAGTGTAAACAACAGGCAGCTGCCGCTCCCCTGCCCTCATCCCCCCTGTGAACCTTCCAACTGCAAAGCCTCCACCAGGAAGCCTCCATATTGTAAGCCCCACAGTCTCATCCTCATTGGAAGCAGCAGAACTACCATCTTCGTCACTGGGTTCCATCATCCCAGGCCCCCTCACATCAGTCGGCATCTCATGCCTACACACAGGGCAGGAATTCCGAAGCGAGAGCCATGGCAGGATGCAGTCTTGATGATAGATATGCTTGCAGGGCATTTCTCTAGCTTCTTCCCCAAGCTCAAACAACTCCATACACACGGCGCAGTTGGAGTCTTCAGAAGAACTACTTATCTCTATAGTCGGCATGGATTCTACGGCTGCCTTGGAGGCAGGCGGATTCTCAAATCCTCGACCTGGGAGGCCACCGACCTCGATCTGGGCGAGCTGGTCCAGAATCCGCTCCAAGCCTGAGCCCATCAGAAAGCCCGACATGCTCGGAGGAAGAGGGCGAAGGCCGGACCCCGCTCCGTCATCATAGTAGAGTTCAAAGCCGTTGTTCGCCGGCCGATCGGAGCTATCGCCATCGGAAGGGCCGCGGAGTACGATGACAGGGTTGAAAGGGGAGCGGTTCCCGTTTCCATTTCGTCGGTGACGGCGCATTCTGAAGGTTTCGGGTAAAGCTCCATCGGAGGTATCGATCTCTTCGAGGAATCCGCCATCGCAGTCGGGACAGACGATCGCGTCCTGCGGCCAGACCCTGACGAAGCGGCTGCAGCTGTAGCACCAGTACGAAGATGCCGCCGGCATCGCCATGATCCGAAGATTATATCCAAATCGATAGATCGAGTCGATATTTTGTGGCAGAATACAATACTCTAACAAAGAAACAAATTAGAAGAAGAATATTTTACAAGAAAGAAACAAGTTGACCGAAAGTAAAGGCAACATAGAATTTCTTTGCCGCAATCCGATCCATCGAGGATCCAAGAAAAGATGAGGAAAGCCGAAACCTTAGCAAACAACGAGAGAAAGAAGAAGGGATCTGAAGCGTATATCAAATTAAATAGATCGATTCGAGGAAACAGTATTCTAACAAAGAAACAGATTAGAGGAAGAATATTTTGCAGGAAAAATACCAGTTGATCTAAAATACAAAGAATTTCTTTGCCGAAATCCGAAGGAAGAGAAGGAAAGACGAAACCCTAGCAAAGAGAGATGGAGGAAGAAGAAGAAGGGAGAAGGCGGTGTAGGAAGCACCGGCCAGTTTCCCAAGCCGGAGAGGTTCTGGTTCATAATGCCGTTCGTGATAGAGAGGGGCATTTTATGCAACAACCGGCTAACGGCGCTTAAGCGCTGACGTGCCTTCGACGCATCCTTCCGCGTTAACGGCGTTCCGACGTGGCAAACTATGATTGGAAGTCCTTGAGGGGAGAACGGACGACGAAAGCGGAACCGGGCTGACTCGAGTCGCAGGCTCTCAAGTGAGCCGGTCAGCTCCGGCTGCTTGCATTTTTTTATTGGAAAATAATAATAATAATATTATTAAAGTTAAAGAGAAACCTCAATTTTAATAATTATTAAAAATTTGTCTTCATTTAAAAATAAATAAAAATCAAGAAATTAATAAATAAAAAAACATGCGGAATATTTTTTATGATTAAAAATAAAATTGATGATATATATATTTATTTATGATCTATGGTTAAATTTTTTTTGTCAGGATATCTATAATTTCTCTCTTTTTTATAATTTTTCGAAAAATTAATAGTTTTTTCCCGTATTATGGTAATTATGTAATATAAATTAATTATGAAGGCCTGAACCGTAATTTCATATTTCATACTTTAGGGACTTTCCATTTCTCATGCTTTTCTACACGTTGTGTAGAAACGCCAGCCTGGCACACGCATTTAATGGCCAATCAATCATAGCATTATATTGTGGGCCCAAATTCCATGTCAGCAATGAGATGGGATTAATTTTTTGAAAAGAGAAATTATACACATTCAAAATGAGATTTATATATCATTTAATTATTATTTATTTATTTAAATTAAAATATTTCAAATATTATTTTTAATATTTGTATTTAAATGATGTCCAAATCTTAATAAATAAATTTTTTGATTACCACTTCAATAAATCTAAATAATATTTTACTTATGAAAAAACTATTTTATCAAAATAAAAATAAAATAAATTATTTTAATATTCAAAAAACTTTGTCTCCCATAAATTTGTCACTCATTTTTATATTAAACTTCAAAAATAATATTTGTCACCTAAGTTATGAAAATATGAGTCCATTAGAAGGGGAGGAATCTTGCCCGCGATTTTAGTTTGCCTAACGTTTTGATAGCCAATCATTTTTGAGCTATAACCAATCATTTTTGAGCTATAAATAGTTGTCCATATGGGGCAATTTTAGAGATTACATGGAGCTTTAGACCTAGAATTCGAGGAGCTCCATTGGACTTCGCCTTCGTTCCCTGATTCGTCGGTGTTTCGGCTTTCGAGATCGCCTTTGCCTGACGTCCAATTATATAAAAACAACAAGAAAACAAAATAAGAAAAAACACGAAAATATGAATCGAAGAATGACGCTCCCATTTCATCATAATGTATCCATGTCTTAATTAAAGAGAATAAATACGATAAATAGTACATAGCAAGAAATGAATTCCAAAGCATGAATATTAAATAACCGAGACTTAACTTAAAAATCAACACTCCAAACCTTATAGTTCATTTTGATTTTGTATTATATATATAGAAAAAGTATATATAATTTACGCTCAAATCGGGCGTATCTCGAGAATGAGCGCGGATTTCGTTCGAACGTTTGACCGACGTAAGATTTCGTCCATTCGAACTAACGAAAGATTTCGTTCGTTCGAACAAATGAATCTCGTCTGAATATAGATGTTCGCTCGAACGAATGATTTGACAAACGAAATCGATTTCGTTCGTTCGTACAAATAATTCAGAGGATTTATTCGTTCGAACAAACAATTCGGAGTATTCATTTGAATAAATCCTTCATTCGTTTTATTTGAACAAAACCCTACAAATTTAAGAAAATAACAAACAAATTTTTATGGGTTAATTTTCCTCCAACAATTTATTCAAAATATCACACACTCACAAATTACTTCATTTTAAACAGAAAAATATAAATTTCATGTAAAACTATCAAACAACGGGTAAATTGAATGCTTTGCTATGCTTCTTAAAGTTCATCCTATAATTTTGCATTTTGAAATTTATTTGTTTCGAACATTTGAGAAGAAATTTAGAATTTTTTAGGGGGAGTATAGCATAAAAATATTATTTTACCTAAGAAAAATACTATGGCGAAATTGCAATTATTAATCCTTAATTACAAAAGAGTATTGTTACATGGTTCCTAATTATCTTCCAAAATATATTGATGATTAGGATTTAGGATGTTAAGTGAAATAAATTTTTTTTATTAAATTCACTTTTACTTGTGAGCCCATAAAATATTTTTTTTTAGAAGATATTTAGGAGCTAAGTAACATTTTTCATTACAAAATAGTCATCGGTATTAAATGGTCAAAGTGCTGATTAGTAAATTATAAAGTCATTAGCGTATTAAACATGCTCGCTGCACTTCTAGAAAGGCTTGTTTAGGGAAAGTTCAGGAAAAGTTCCATTTTTGCTGATGAATATTCAGCCAACTAAGCGAATATTAATAAATTATCTGATCTCCGCTGTCAGTTCTGCAACAACAGCCAGATATGCGTTTGACGGAGGAAGGGAGACCACCGAGTTCAAAGCCATTCTCGCTGATCTCAAAAGTTCATCATGCTCAACATTAAAAACATGGTGATAAATCCTATCACAGCAGAAAACTACTCCATCTCCATCTGGCGCACCCAGATCTACAAACTATTCATGGCCAATGATCTTGTCGGACATCTCGATAGATCTTCTCACCCTCTGTCACTCTCAATGGACGAACAAGTTACGAATAGCAATCACTCACAATTCGCCGGGATTCATACGAACTTGAACCTCACAGCAGTACTGTATGCGACAATCTACCTATCCATCTTTCTGTATGTTCTCGCCATCGATCGTTTCTGTGACATTTGGAGTACTCTTGAAAAACGGTTCCAATCCTCCAATCTATCAAGAGTGATCCAATTGAAGAATGAACTTAACAATATCAAAATGTCGGATAGATCAGTTCCTTCTTAGCTCACCAACATCAAAACAACAATGGATAAACTCATAGCAACATGCGGCAACATGGACACCGAGGACATCATTCATGTACTCAACAGTCTTCCATCACCGTATCGGGCGATCAATACATCAATCTGCACAATGTTACATCCAATAGGTCTCGATGACCGATGACCTATGCTCGCTTCTCTGTAGTGAAGAAGTTTACATAGCAGAGATCTTGAATCTCACCACTCTTTGTAACAACCTAAATCTTTATTTAAACAGTTATGAGCAAATTGTGGCTCAATTAGGTCAAAATTAGGATCCCAAACATATTCAAAATTAGGACAAATCAAATATATCACTAGAAAGAGTATATAATTTTTATCATAATGCTCAGAATTTAGAGCAACTTGACTACGAGATACTATTGTATTCAATTTTTAATTTCTTAAATACAAAAAATTAGAAAAATAAAATATAAGCCTAAATTCAAAAAATTTAGTGTCGTTAGGTTCATAATAATAAGAAAATATTATATAAAAAGTTTTGTCGTTCGTAATTAATTTTCAAAGCATGTACCTTCAAAAATTAATAAAAAATAAAAATATAGCTCCAAATTGATAACTCTTTGATGGAGCGTCTCATCAAGACTGACCCTCTTGGTCAAATTTGGAAATCCAACGGCGAAAAAATGTGACTAATTTAAAACATATTTTCTTCATACAATTTTGTATATGCTCTTTTTATTATATTGCTCTTTTTTTTTTATTAGTATATATGGCACGCGATAGTGCGTGCAGGAGCTGCAATGGAACAATCCTATAGTTGTTACCCGTCAATTAGTGATATAATTGATTAATCATCTTCCATTACTCTTATAATAATGTTAAGAGTCTCCACCTCAAATATTATGCGAATTAGAGACCGTTTGCCAATTTCCAACATTTTTTGGTTTTCTGATAATTCTGAAAATACCTAATTTATACAGACCTCAGAATAAAAAATGGAATCTTCCATTGGACTCATCGTGCCGAAATTGACTAAGAGAAGTATTTTGGAGTCATCAAAAAAAAAATTGTGAATATTTTATTATTATTTAAATACCCAAAAATTAGAGAAATTAAATATACCTCCGATCACAAATCTAATTTCATTTTTGAGTTCCTCACCTCTTAAATTGGTAAGGGTAAAAATTTGAAATTTTTTTGAGTGCGTTTGAGTATTTAAATTTTAGAAATTAAAAAATAATATAATATTACAATTTTAATAATTATTATTAATAATATATTTGGCCGAAATAAAACAGCGGGAATCCTGCGCTGACCTCCAAACACGAAATAGCCGGATCTCTTAAACTAGACCGTCGATTCAGCTATAATTAAGATCGAACGGTGGGATTCTATATGCATGATCTAATGGTTGGATCGTTTACAAGATCCGACGGCTTTGATTTAAATCCATGTACGTCTCTGATAAAAGCAGTGATCGTGCTCTGCGATCGGTCCAGAGGGTGTACGTGCGCCAGCTGCTCCCCTTTCGGCCTTATCCTCTCTACACTCCTCAACTCTTGATGGGGCATTTTCTTCCCTAACCTATTTATTCTCTTGGACTATCATGAGCTGCTGAGGAGGTGCTGAAGAACTACTCTGGTCGGTGTAGATTTTCGGCCTGCAAGAACCCTAACCCGAGGTCGCAGCTTCGAAGGCGAGAGGTACCACTTTCCTTATTCTGATTCTCTTTCGTATTACTACTGCAGTGATCCCTAGTCCAATCGACTAGTCCTAATGAGCTTGATTGAAATTTTATAGAGTTCGATTATTTGGTTAGGAATATCATTAATTGCGTTTACTCATTACCTTTTTGTTTGTCATGCGATTATGCTTAGGATGGAATGCTCTCATAGTCAATTAATATAGAACAGACTGAACAACTTGTTTAAAATTTATAAAATTCAATCAGAAGCATTTTTTTATTTAACTATACCCTATATTCGATTTCATATCGTGAGTCTTAAAATGATGAGATATTGATTCCAGTATATTTTGATTATTTTACATTTATCGATTATTAATAATGTTAAGTTAATCTTTTTCTACACATTTCTTTTCTCCCTAATGGTTCGTGAAATTCAGGAGAGTTTAAGGAAAAAGCAATATCGTTGTTTTTTGCATATGCAGAAATGTGATCTTAATTACATTTCATCTTTGCTTTAAAAAGAATGTGAAGCAATTACTCATAGTAAAATCAGGCCCTCCCTGATCAAGGTTTGTAGAATAATCAATGGATAGAAAAATAATAACTATTATATTCGAACACTAAAGATGAAAAATGTGTCGTATCAAGTGTCTAATGTATGTTAAGCAGCAATTAATTCAGATTTAAAGAGCTCATTTGTTCTTCGAGTAGTTTGGACTAAATAAGGTTTACATGTATAATCAACATCCTTCACTTTTTCAATATGAATTCGTGGAGATTACAGAACATATATGTCTCAAATCTTATATGAGTTGATCCAGTTTCTCTTAAGATTCTGAATTTATTCATTTAAATTTATGATTCTAGTTTTGTATTACCTGCTTATTAATTACTGTATGGATTGAAATTTTCATTGGATTTTTCTTACCAATGTTTCACTGTTTTTGGTTGATGTGTTAAACCTTATAGAATCTTATTTGACGATTTTCTTAATTAGATCCTCCTAATATTTGGAGTTTAAAGCTCATAAATATGAAATCTTCAGTTTATTTAATGTGCCTTTAGTTTATTTATGGTCCCAGGTTCTCTATTTTGTATATGCAGATATTATAATAAAGAAGATTTCAAGTTAAGTGCTGAATGATGTTCTTAAATGATATTTTATTCTTTGTGTCTTAAACTAGATTATATCATTCATATGAAATTTGATGGAATGTACTCTTAACTTCACATTTAAAGGATTAAAATTATGTACTTGCATATGGATTTAAATTTATGTAAAACTCTCCATCATTGTTATCATCTGCTTTGCCTTTAATACCATAAAGTAAACAATTTCATTGCCATTATAATTATTTAGTAAAGTTCTTGAACTGCTCTTACTGTCTTCTATATGTTTAAATAAATAGAATTGACTCTTTTCAACAAACTTTGTATCCTTCGCAAATCAATACTATCAATGATCATAGAACTTATATTTGAAGTAGAATCAAATATTTTTACCCAAATATTATGAACTTTATGTTAAGACACATTACAATACAACGATCTTATCATTAGAAAAGTTGTTTTAAAAGTTGAGCCCTTTATTATTAATACTATTAAGTTTAATGATGCTCAATAGACATGATACTTCAATAGTTCATGTTAAAAATAGAATACTTCTTATGTTATGTATGTTTAGAGATTAGGGTTTGCTTAAGATATCTGTATAACTCATTTATCACCAATTGTATACATTGGTTTAAGTTATGCTTACTTCTAGAGATAAATTGTTGGCTGAATGTTTAATTGACATAGATAACCTTACTCCTCTCTATGTATTTTTCTTTTGCTGTCAAAATATATATGACTTGGAAAATAATTTATAATTGCTTAACTTATTTTTAGAATATGTAGCAACTTGCATTGTAAACCATAAAGTACATATGGATGTATGGTTGTTGTCAAATTACTTCATATAAATTTCAGAATTTGAATTCAAAGCACTTTTTTCTAATAGTTATTTCATCTCAAATGAGTTTAAAATACATGATGTCTCTTTTTTTTATATATAGATTATCATTTATCTCGTTTCCATTTATTAATGCAAGTTTAGTAGTAATGGAGCTAGCCCCACTATTTGAGCAAGATGAATTCTGCTGAATTGATGCTTATGCTGCAGTTTTAAATATTGATGTTGATTCTTGCATTTTTGGGTATTGAACAAATGCTGAAAGTTCCTTTTATATCTAATGCTGGATATTGATGCTTATGCTGCAATTTCATGTGTAATGTTGGATTGTATTTTCAATATATATTGCAATTCCTTATTTGTATTAAAAATACTATATATGTTAGTTTTTCTTTTTCTTATCTTAATTGCAAAAGTGTAGTGATTGATTAACTTTTGAAATAAGGTAGTCTATCTTTTAAATTGCTTATATTATAGCTTAATGTAAGTTTTTGGATATTTTAGAGTTGTGCAAAAGCGTTTGCTTTTCGAATATTTGTGAATATTGATAGCTTTTATAATCGTTCCATCAATAAATAATACAGTAGCAAATTAAATACATGTTATTTGCATATTATTATAAAACATCATTACTTGATAGGTAGTGGATAATATGGAACCAAACTGCATTACAATGCTAGGACCAATAACAAATAAGAAATATGAAATTAATAATGAAATATGAAATGCATTACAATGCTAGAACCAAACTGCATTACAATAAGTCTCTTGAATAAAAGTATGAAATTAATCCAATTCATTCAACATGAAGTTAAGAAGAAGAGCACTCACATAAACCCATATGAACTTGCATATTCAATCCCAAGTCTCCCTAATCTTCCCATAAGTAATTTCAAGTCAAGAACTCTGAAATTGTCATTAGGACCAATAACAACAACCCAATTTAACATTTAAATATTAATATAATTAAGTATTATCTAATAACAAAACAGAACACTGTTCCCAGTGGACGATAAATCTTGAGATCTTACGATCCCATATTACTTCAGACTATGTATACTTGCGTGCAAGCGCAGACTACATACTTTCGGCCTATCAACTGTCATGCGACAAAGTCTCGGCAATCGCACTATCCAGCACCCCGTATTCCACTCCCGCACCAAATACATTGAAGTGGATTGCCACTTCATTCGAGAGCACATTACAAGATGCAACATTGCCATCCGACACGTCTCTACTGTCGAACAACCTGCGGACATGTTCACAAAACAGCATCCCAGCAGCCGCTTTCAATGCCTCCTCCAAAAAGCTAACTATTTGGACTCCTCCTACTTAGCTTATGGGGGGCATGTAAATAACCATCTTAAAGTCGTCTTATAATCGTATTATAACAATCTTGTAACTCTATCTTGTAATAGTATTGTAACCGCCTTCTCTTTAAATGTAATATGTATGCACCACAACAAAGTAATAAACCCTTGAATTTGAAAACGGAATAATCGAAAAACCAATCAAACCGAAACAATGATTTAAGATATGTTCGCATTAGTCGTCGTCTACGTCTCATTATCGTCGATCGATACTTTCCTCTCTTTTTCTAAACCAATAAAACAAAATTATTTGATCAGAAAGAAAAAGAACTATTTAAGGGCATAATTTTACTTGAAAATATCTTATGAAAACTCATAATATTATATTATTTTAATAACTTTGCACATTCGTATAATCCAACCGCACCTAAAACCAAAAAGGAACCTATCTCACTGTTTATTACTGCATATAGCAAATTTATGACTTTCTTGCACATGTGCTAATAATAAGTGCCCATTCCGATAATGCTGCACTTTTTCTTTTCATATTATCTCATTATTAAATCAAAATATATACTAAAGAATTACATATATATATATATATATATATATATATATATATATATATTATTGAAAAACTCTTATAGTGAATTTAGAAAAGAACGAACGAGCCATCTCATTCTCGTTCGTTCCTTTGAACAAAATCTTTTGTTTGTTCCTTCGAATGAAAGTTTTCGTTCGAACAAAAAACGCATAAACCCTAAATACCATCTTTTTCTCGTTCGACTCCACATTTTCTATCCACGGCTTCATTTTTCCACAGCGTCGATGTTCATCGATCGAAAAGAAATCGATTACGACATAATTAGAATTGATTTCGAACGAAATCGGTTTCGTTTAAAATGAAATTGATTTGTATTTGATCGAAATAAAAATTAATGAATTTCTTATTTTGAACGAAATCAATTTCTAATTTTGAAATGAAACTGAATAAAATAATATTATTAAATTATAATCAAATTAATTACTATTCAAATGTTTCATATATATATATATATATATATATATATATATATATATATATATATATATATATATATACATTATATATATATATAGTTGGGTACCTTTGCTCTTAGTTGACGTTAAGCGATATTAAACTGCATTCAGGAGAATCTAGTTCTTAGCTTTATATTAGACAGGTTTAGCTTTAGGAAGCTAAAAACCTTAATTTGAATTTTAAGGATCCTAAATTGCTCTAATTTCTAGAAAGCTATTTGATCACATGTTGACCTAATTGGTCTATATACGGGGTAATAGGCTAGTCAGGTCATGATCTTACTTGGGCTGGCCCGAGCTAGCCCAATTGGATCAACTTGCCATTTAAGAAGTTTTTGGACCCCTAGGAGTAATTATTGGCCTCATATAAGCCTAATGAGGTGGGTTCTCTCTTTAAGAGATGCTTAGGGTTCACTTAAGTTAGTTTGTCCAGCCAAAATTAGTTTTGGGCATGATTGGGTCATGAGGGATTGTTATAGAGCTCTTATGACTCCAATAACCTAATAATAAGGCTGGTGGGACCCTAGGTTAACCAATTTAACCTGGATGGGACTCAGGCTAGCCATCCAAGAATCAAATTGAGCCAAACGAAGTCATTGGGCTCACCTTGGTGCTCTCATGCCACATTGGGCTCCATTGGTTCATAGGGTGGGGTTGGGTCGGCCCCAAGTGGGCTAGCCCAACCCTAGCCTAAACTTGGGCTCAAGATAATTCGAACTAGCTCGATCGAGCCAACTTGCGATTAGGGATAATGGGGAGGGCTGGCTCACCTTAATAGAACATACTTTGGGCAGCTAGGGCAGCTCCGGGGCTCGTCGGCAGTGACTGAGGCGGCGGCTGAAGGGGAGGTGGGAGTCTTTCGGGTAGGGGCTTTGGAAGGAGGATCCAGACGTCGTCTTGGGGTGTAGAGGGTCTCCTTGGTTTCAGCAAGTTGCCGGAGTACTGCCAGTGTCAGAGGTCGGCTGGAGGTGGTTAGGCAGTGGCAGCTCAGGGCAAGGTGCCTAGGGGAAGAGGAGGGACTGTGGAGAGCTTTGGAAGCTTGGAGGAGGCTTGGGGCAGAGCTGGTTGAAGCTAAACAGGTCGTGGCTCTTTATACCATGATCCCAGCTACAGGGACGGCGTAGGCCGACAACTAGTGAGAAGGTAGCTCCAGTAGTGAGGGCTACTCTGACTCTGCCTACTGGATCACACAAACACCCCATGTCCCATGTGGCCTTTTCCGTGGCGGTCGCTTGCCTAGCGTGGCGTGTGTCGGGATCTTCTGACGCGGAGGGTGAGCACACGGGTTGCGTGTTCGCGGGGACGATGAGCTGCAATGTTTAATCCTGTTCGTTGGATCCAATGTTCATATCTGTTGGCCTGATTAAATTTTGCGGATCGGATTAAATACGGGCCCTCTGATTCTGCTTCAAAAGAATCAAATGACGGTGATCACGTCGGTCCGAGGCTGGGAATCTAGCCCGCTGAACAGGATCCCTGCCGCGGGTCTCGATCTGAACGAAACCATTGGATCACGATCCGAACTTCGATTTGAACCCCAATTTAATCAAGAAGGACAACGAGCCGAATGTCTCCAAACGGTTCCGTTGTTTCGTCTTTGTTCTTCCACCTTCGTTCGCTTAGCTTTGTGGCAAGCATCGCTACTGCTGGAAATCGAAACAGAAAACAACATATTGCAAATATCATAGAAGATGTATTAAAAGAATTTGTGGGGCGCACGGCGCTACATTTTTTAAATTCAACTATAATTAAAGTTTAAATTATAATAATTGAGATTTATTAGATAAAAATTGTGATTAAAACTTAATTAAAGATTAGGGAACTTTTAATATTAAAAAAATTGCGTTCAATATATAAAAATCCAAGATAAAAAAATATCTGCTGCTTTACTCTTCATCTTGAATCAAATCCCTACTACAGGTTCTGATAGCGGTACTCCTTCGATGGGAAACTCCGGCGATCTGAGCGATTGTGGCTTCCTGTTCTCTGGCACCGATCTCAAGATCTGCGGCGGCGAGGTATCCGGTCATGGTCGGGTCCTCGATTGGGAGGATGGGCTGCCCTACGGTGATGATCTTACTCCTCTTTCCTTCCATCTGGTGCCTCCAAACCTCGCATCCGCCTTCCAGATCCCTCCCGCAGATCTCAAAACTGTGATCGACGTCCAACGAGCTACTCAGATCACCATTTCCAGCCTCAATCTCAGCCAAAAACCCCCTTCTTCTTCTTCTTCTTCTTTTTCTTCTTCTTACGCCTTGGATGGATGTCTGAAACCCTTCAATTGTCCTGCGGTTCCAGAGACTGGAGATCTCGATGAATCCCGTCTTCCTGCAGGGGAAGACTCCACGGCGGCGAAACGGCCGCGGCTGGTCTGGAGCCCGCAGTTGCACAAGAGATTTGTGGACGCGGTCTCCCACCTCGGCATCAAGAAATCGGTGCCCAAAACCATCATGGAGCTGATGAACGTCGAAGGCTTAACCAGGGAGAACGTGGCGAGCCATCTCCAGAAGTATAGACTCTACCTCAAGCGGATGCAGGGGTTTTCCGAAGACGCCCCTTCGCCATCTCCTCCGGTGGCAGAGCCGCCGCAGAAGCTTTGCGATCGGCAGCAGACGAAGTCGATTCCGGTGCAGTATACTGTACCGATAATGATCCCGATGCCGATCTACACCATTCCGAACGATCAGTCTCACGGATTGATTCCGCTGAGCTCTTTTCAGGGCGGGGGTGCGCTGTTCCATGGATTTAAAGCTCAGGATACTTACAGGATGAATAATTGATCATGTGATTTCAATATCGAATCAGTTCTTCTTTCATGCTGTTCTGAGTAATGACATAAAAAAGGGTTAATTCTCTCGGAACGATTTAACATTGTTTCTGAAGGTCGGGATTTTCAGGTTTTTTGCTTTACGAAGTCCATTGAGAAGGGTCTTTTGCAGGATTTGCTGAGAGATTCTCATGGCTTTGGGTAAGTGCATGATCGCTACTTCATATATTAGAAATTTTTAGGTGCAAACTTTTTGTTTTAGATAGAATTTCAGTGCTTTGTTCTTCAATATTTACTGATGCATTACTCTTTTATCTATTGTTACATGTTCATTCTCTTGGTCCTTCAGAGGAGGAGGCCGGTATCCAAGTTCAAATTTTTAATTGGCTCTTTGTCAAGTTTTTCTATTTCTTTCTTTTTCTTTCTTGAGATTGTTTTTATGAAACAATCTCGTTGTGTTGGTGATGGTGGAAAGTATAATGTATCACATTATATTTATTATGGCAAAATAATTTTGATGCTTGAAATGGAAATATTTTTGCAGCTAGGGATTGTGATTGTCATCTCTTTGAATTTGATGAAGTTGGTTAAATTTAATATACGTAAAAAACACTTCTTTTATTTATATTTTTATTATATTTTGGGTGTTTTGTAGGATAAGGTTCTTATATATAATATCTGGAAAATATTATGGTTACACCAGAATATACACCAAATAATATTTAGGACAAATTAAAAATATTATTTTTTTATAATTTTTGTATATAAGCTTTATCAAAAAATATATTCAACCAATAATTTATTTATATATTGAATTGACATATTATCTATATATTTTGGTGTATATTAAGTTGCAGCAATACTCTTAATATACAGATAAAAAACAATCATTTGCTACAACCAGCACTGTAGAAAATGGAAAATGCTTAGATGCCATAATAAATATTAATTTTAAATATCTTAATGATGATGAAGTGCTAACTGGAGTATATTTGAGGGCATTGTTAGGATTTGAACTTGTAAAAATGTAATCTATGAACCCTAATGGCTAGTCCAAAACACAAACAATTCTTATACAATGACCTTTGCTCTATTTTCAAACCAATAAAATACAAATAGCAAATCGAAATTACAATCAGTTCAAATATTTTGAGTTAAAACAGGAATATTGTTCAAAATTCAATTATAAAATCATAGCAAAGAGCAAAAAAAAGTGAATAATTTTGCTCAAATCAGGGTTTTCGAATAGTACGGGATCAGACGAAGGCGTACTTCTCATACCGGACGGCGCAGTCCCCGAGCGCGGCCCGTCCGCCGATCGCCGCCTGGCAAGCGACGGTCACTTCCGCCACGGCGGATCGAAGGCAGTCACGACAGTCGCCGGCGGTGAGGTTACCGGAGCACGAGGCGCTGCCATAGGCGAAAGCGATGGGGAAAGGAGAGATGCTGTAGTAGACTTTGCCGGGCTGAGCTGACCCGCCTTCGACCCAGTCCGCCAGAACGTAAGCGAGGTTACCGGCGAAGGGGTCGCCGGCGGCGTAAACCTTTGAGTTGCAGAGTATTGAAGTGGCTCTGGAGGCGGATTTCGCCGGCGATGTCAGTGACAGGATTATCATCGCGATTGCCAGAAGCGGTTCCGGCGGCATCGGGGCGGATTTGGAGACTTTTTGCGTATTTTGGCGCTAAAGAAAAAATAATGTCAACCAAGCATTTGTTCCTCTATTTAACGCTAAAAAAACTACGAAATAGCTTTAAAAATAAACAAAAATTATTATCTAAATAAAATAAAATAAAAATCATATATAGAGCTCTAAAAATATATATATTTTAAATTTAAATCATATAATCAATTTTTTAATGTCACATCAACTGATATAATATAAAAATGAGAACTTTGTGTTAGATGTGTAATATTTACTTAAATAAATATATATCAATATATATATATATATATGACTAATGGATTAAATTTTTTTTATTTTGCACATAGCTCAATAAAATTATATCATTGGTACTTTATTTTTATTTTTTTTGAAATAGAAAAAATATCTAAATTCTAAAATTTCTTGAACAAAATTAAATTTAATTCATGTAATTATATAAAAAAATTGTTTTAATTTGCTATGATTTATAGGTTATTAAATAAGAAAATGATACATACATTTTGTATACACACGGAATACTATTTAGATTTATTGACATGACACACAAAAAAATTTATTAAATAGAATTTAAACATATTTTATCAGTGTATATTTATTATTTATATTAAAATAATATAAATATTATTTTTAAAATTTATATTGAATGCACCTAAAAAATTCTATTGAATAAGTTTTTTTAGGTGCCATCTAATTATATATTTATAAATAAGATTGTTATATTATTTAATATGAGAAATAATTTTTTGATGCGACCTGCCTCCTATAAAATTTCATCCGATAAAAAGTTGAATATTATTTTAATATAAATTTAAAAAAATAATATTTATATTATTTTAATATAAATAAATAAATATTAATAAAATAATTTTTAAATTATATTAGATTAATTTTATTGGAGTGCGAGATTGTAAATATCGTTTCTCTTTATTTAATAAAATAATCATTTTTAGCGGGAGCAAAGGACAGGAGTCACAGGACGACGCGAAGGATCACCCGAGGAATTATGGAGAGTGTGGCAGCCGCAATCTCCGCAAAGAAAACATGTCGGCACAGGTTGGACGCAATGAGGACGCATAACTCCCCGCCGTGCTCGTCTTCGCCGATGTCAATGAATGGAAGTTCCCCTGGTGTGGAAGGGAGAGCCACCCCCGAGGGACTTTCGCTCGTGCCGCCATCCTCTTCCCCTTCGTCTTCCTTCGGCAACAAAAGGCGAGAAAGGTGAGTCCAAAAATGGCGCTCCTCCTACCACTGCAGCAGCCCTGCCATCTGATTTCCGATGGTTCAGCACATTGCCAGGCTTAACATTCGGCAACAACCACAAGATCGAGTTCGGCTCGGCCAGATTATATCAGCGTCATTCAGCTTGAAAACCATCATTCCATTCAGGAATGAGTCCAAGAAGTGCGGCCTGGCCTTAGGAGCAGGCTCATCCAATATCCTGTTGTAACAACGAAATAATCCTTATATGCAGGCTTGCCAATCCCAGCGCTCCAAGAAGCAATCACATCTGCAGCCTCTTGCGATGTCTAATTGTTCAGATAGATATTGAAAACCCCTGGATACATCTTGATGATAGGATACTGAATTTCTGCAGCTACCGTTATGAAGGGCAGCTTCGGGCTTCTGCACCAGCTAAGGGAGAAGTTCTACATGTACTCTCCGTGTTGATATTGAAGACTTTAGAAGCCAAGAAGAACGCGCGCCGTAGCGCCCGATGTTCGAGAAAAGGGTGCGAAGGGGCGCCGCAGCGCCTGCTGTTCCCAGGCGAGCGCCAAGGCGCCCCGCAGCGCCCACTGGTCAGAGGTGAGTGCCAGAATGCGCCTCAACGCTCGCGACTTTACAGAACTAGTTTTGGAGGACCTATAAAACCGTAAATAGCAGACTTGCTATTATTCAAGCCGTTTTTCAGTCACTATCCTAAAATCTGAGAGAAGATTAGGGTTTGAATTATTGTGGAAGAAGAAGAAGGTTAGAATATTGTTGTATATCTCTTGTGAAATGATTGTGATCATAAAACTGAAAGTTCTCCTTAAAATAGTGAGACATTCTCCTCTCCTTCCGTGGAAGTATGTGTTTACAATGAACCACATAATTTTATTGTGTTGTGCTCTTGTTATTTTTGTTCTTGCATGCTTGTATTGTGGTGAATGTTTGAAAATATTTAAGTTTTGAATCACAACATAGAACTCTACAAGTGGTGTTAGAGAAAGGTTTAGAGTACTGTGATTCAATATTTATTTTGGGTTATTCTTGGAGCATCAAGTGACATGAAAGAATCATGGAAGGTAGAGGAGAAGAAGTGAGTTCAACATCATCGATGGTGAAATGATTTTTTCACCAAGTTGTGAAATATCCGACAAAAATAGATGTGGTCAAATTTGATGAGAAGAATAATTTTGAAATGTGAAGATGCGATGTGACAGATGCACTATACTCTAAATTTGGAAGAAACTCTCGATTGTGAACCAAAACTCGAAGAAACTCAAAGATGGATAACCTGTCCAAAAATTAACTTAGTAAAAATATGTGAAGGTGATGAATTTGATGGTAATTGCAAATAATCTATATGCCATGAACCCGAGGACCATGGTAAAGGAATAAAGTCATCAAGGGGAACATGAGGATCCATAGGTGATGAGGAGATTGGATATTAGGGTTCTCAAGGCTCTAATTCTGGTTTAACTTCTAACCCAATGCCGGCTGCTAAATAAAATGAGCACAAAAAATAGGATTGGTTCCATCACAGCCATTCCACCTTCTAATTTTGGATCAAATGACACTGATCATACCCGACTATCAAATCTTAATAAATTTAGCCTTCACTGTTATATTGAAGCGCCAGATCCACAGGTGATATTTACTTGAGCACTGTTTAGATTGGATCCGATTAATTCAGAACTGCAACGCAATTCTGATTGAGCAACAGACGACGGAGACATGTCGGACCACTGTGCTTCTCCCTCACCGAAACCAGATATCCGAAAACATAAAGTATGGGAATATGAACAAGAGAAAAAATGTGTCCATAACAAATTCATCAAAGTGAAGGGAATCTTCCCCACCCTCCTTTAAACTAGTTAAACCCCAGAATGGCACGGAATGAACCTGAATTCTCAAGTTCACCCAAAAACTCGCTATCTGGCTTATATGACTCCATAAGCCATAAGAACCCTCCCAAAACCCTCAGAAGCTTCATTTACTCAATTGCAATCTTTTGGTTTGACCCTCATAAATCATATTGGTCCATATGGTGGGGTCGGGTCGGCCCCAAGTACTTGGGATTGGACTGGTTTGAGCTAGCCCGAATGAGCCAACTTCTAAACCATAGGTTAATGGGGGTAGGATCTCATCTCAGAAGAACCCTTGGTTTGTGGGGAGCCTTCGGGCTGGTGAAGGTGTTCTTAGGATCGTTGGCGAGGCTCTCAGGGAGACACTCGGGAACCGGGTTTTCCGGCATTGGCTCGGGGTACTGGGGACTCCCTCAACTTTAACTGGGTGCTGGGGCCTCATTGGGGCGGAAAGGCTGCCAGAGGTGGCGCAGTGACGGAGGCCCAGGGATGCACCGAGAGGGGAAGAAGGAGAGTTGGTAGAAACTTTAAGGCCTTGAGAAAAAAGTGGTAGGGGAAGTTGGGGCAATTTATAGCCCAGCCTCAGCAGTCCGGCCGCAGGGACGACGTAGACCGGCGACTAGGGGCTAGAGTAGGCTCTTGCAGTGGCAGATTATCTGTCGATATTAAAATTTAAATAATTTTTTTTTGAATTTTCTTATCGTTTTATGTTAAAAAATTATGAAACATTAACAAATACCTAATTTACGAGTGAATAATTCAAAATTATTATAATTGTTGCAATCTTAGTGCAGATTATTTTTTTTATTTTTGAAACTTAAAAAAAAGTAAATAAAATATTCAAAAATATTTTTCTTCTGCTATTATTGTTCTAATTATATGGTAATTTGATTTAGTATTGATGTTGTGTCATAATGGCAATTATAGGTCTTACAATGACATCTTAAACATAAAAATACTGTTTTAACTTTTAAAACAGTATCAATGCTTGCTTCAATTATGAAAACTTAAGAAACAAACCCTAAGAAATTTTATAATAGAGTAAGAACAGATCATAAACTGATAATTATGACTGGGGTGTTTAGAATAATCACTAAGAAACGAGAGCTGAGAAGTCAAATATCGACTGAAGAATATGAATTTATAGCCGTTTATGGTGAATTTTAAAGGCAAATTAAACGGATTTTATCTTGCGACTCATATGCTCAAGAAATGAGTTGATCTCAGCTGGTAACCAACTGAGCTTTCAAATCAAATCGTTCAAAATATTAAGAATTAAAAGAGAAATATATCATTATTGAAGCAGAGCATTCAATTCAAATAGGAGCTAAACAGAGCATTCAATTTTAAAGCCAGATTATTGACTTCTGTGAGAAGTCTGGCCGCCGATCGCATTTGGGCAATCGCCATTCAGTATACTTACGGCGTTCTTAATGCAGATATAACAGTCTTCGATGGTGAGGTCATTGATGCTGTTGGCTAAGGGGTCCTCGCCGGTGTAAGTCTCCGTGTTGCAGAAGGTTATAGAGACGACGGTTTTCGCTGCCAATGCTAGGCACAGGATAAGCAGCCCGATGTGGAAAAGCGCCATTGGAAGCAGATTTGAAGATTCCAGCCGACGGATTATGGCCCTTAAGTAGGCGATGAGGATGAGGATGATCAGAAGAATAATAAAAAATTTGTATAATCTATGTTAAGAAATTAAATATTTGTTTTTCATCTTAATTTCATCTTAACAATATTTGTTATGAAATGTAAGATGCCTAGCATTGAAATGTAAGGTGCCTATTATTTAAAATGTAAGGTGCTTAGTATTTAAAATAAAAGATAATTCATGCTCTATTTGAAAGATATTTATAAAAAGAAAAAATATAGTACCTGATACCATTTCATTATATTCTGGAGTTAGAACTGGGGTGAGGGTATAGATGTGGCGGCCCTGCCCCGCCGTGGTCCTGTTAACCCTTAAGTTAACATGATTACGGTGGAGGGGTCACCAAATGACAAAGTCCCCACTTGGAATTGATTTAGACACGTATTCTAATTCAACTTAAATAAGAACTTTGCCATTTAATCCATAAGAATTATCACTAAATGACTATACATGAACTCAGAGTGCGGAAGCAATAAAAGATATAACATCCATCCAATACAGTATAAATACAACAATACAGAATAAGTAAAGTGCTGAAAGAGAAATATAAACCTATATTAATACAACATTTAATAAGTTTAAAAGAACTAAAAGTAAACTCTCAATCTCACAAGCAAAAGAAACTAAAGCTACAGATCTTCAAGAACGGGCTCCTCCTCAAATGGCAAGCTCTTTACTGGATCTGCTACTCCAACAAACTCAGAACCTACCATTATCAGTTTCATAATGGTAGGGCCCCAGCCAACAAAAGAAAAACTGGTTAGACAATATGTCTAAGTACATTTTAGGGCAAACAATTTTATTAAGTTAAATAGATATCACCATAAAAATGAAACTGAGCAAAATAGGTGCAGAAAAGCGTACAAAAGAACAGTATAAAGTTATAAACAAACAGTTTATAACTAAAACAACTAGGAAGTAATACATACCTCCTCCAAGCAACTGCAACAAGGACAGGTAAGTAAAAGAAAAGTAAAACTGTAAGAAAAGTACAACCTAAACATGCTTTTGATCAAACAGAATATGCTAGGTGATATACATAATTTGAACAATATAAAACAAAAAGCAACTAATATACTATATGAGCATATGAAAACAGTAAGTAACACTAGCATCCTATATATAACATGTGCAGGAAAACTGTAAATAAAATAGTGCTGAGATGCAGAATATACAAGAAAAATAGTAACTGTAAACTGAAACTACAGTGACTATATAAGTCACCTGAACTGAACACTAACTCAACAAATCTTAGCCTGATGAGCTAAGAACTCTGAACTGAACATCACTGAAAACTCTTAGCCTGATGAGCTTAAGACAGAACTGAATGTAACTGTACTTGAATTAGTATATCCATATCAGAATCCTGACTCTATAGTCAGTAGGGTGAGAGTCTATCCATCCTATCACTCGGACTAGGCATGGCCAATAGACTGTTGGACATTAAACCCTCGAAAGGTTGCTGACCCCGAACGAGTTGATCGAAGAGGTATACTAATCAAGCTACACCTTACAAACCACTTGTGAAACAAACATAATGCTGCTTATAAATAATGTTCCAAATTAACATAAGATATTTATCAAAATATCTTATGTACATAATATATGTTCAAGGTATAAGGATCAAACTCAAGGAATGCGAAGCATCAAAATCAAAGTGCAAGAAACTCTATCTAAAACACAGGTGATATCTGTTGTTATCTACTTTATTCGTTCTATCTACTCTAAGTTACATAAATTTAAAATTATCAATTCTTACACATTCTGTAACTTAGAATCATGAATCCTACTAGTTGAAGATAATTAGGACTGGCCAAGTCCTAATTATAACTTAATCAAAAGACGACTATTTGGTTAAAATGAATAAATCATCGACCTAATTTTGTAATTTAATTTATCCCAACTACATCTTGATTAGCCAAATCAAGATGAAAAGATTAAGAATTAGACTCCAGATGATGGGGTCTAACCACTTAATATACAGGTATAATCTAAGGGTCTAAGGTTTAGAACCCAAATCTCACAAACTAGGTTAAGGCAAATCCTAATGATAAATTAATTTCATTAGGATGAATCTCTATTCTTAGTTCTAAAGTTTAAAGATTAAATAATCATTTAATAAATTAAGAAAATCTATAAACTTGAAAACTCAAAGTTTCACCTAATTGAGTAACCCAATTTACTCGATAGATGAATTCTAACTTAAGATCTATTCCTAATCTTAGGAAATAAGGCTCTTAATTACTAAGAGTATCTCTCAAGACACACATCCTAACTAATGTTATAAGACCTAAGGTATGATCTAAGAGTGATTAAGGAAAGAAGAACACTCACAATTTACTTAAGAATTTTCTTAAGGAGCGTATTTTGATCATTTTAATCAAAACCTAATTTAGACTTGAATTTAATTAATTTCAGTTTTAAGTCATTCTATTTACTGATTTTAGTGATTATACAATGATTTTAGGGCTTTAAGATGCTAAACCTTAACTTTGGGCAAAATGACCATTTTTCCCCTACTTAAGGGTTCAAAAGATCAAATTTTGATCTAGGGCTTAAATTCTAAAATTTTCTTTTGAAAAGTGCTTCTTATTGTCTAATATAAGATTAGACAGCAACTAAATTAATTTTGGGTAATTATTAAGCCATATGAGATCAAATTAGTGAATTTGACTCATAAGGGAAATTTAGTAATTTGACTAAGTGAAAGTTAAATTTTCTTTCAGATTATTGATCTTTACTGCCTAAGTTTTCCATAGAATTTAAATTTGCTAAATTCTGATAAGTATTGTCCAAGTTATGGCCATTACAAGATCTAGGGTTTAAGGTTAATTAAGGGATCCTTAATTATAGGTCAAAAATTCTAACTTTGCTAATTAGTATCCAAATTAAACAAAATTAGTGGCTATAAATTACAAATAGCCCACTGATCATAATGACATGTGGTAGGCTCAATTTGGACCTAATTTGACTAAGTTAAGACCTAATTAGGATTTAGGGTGATTAGTGAGTGATTAGCAAAAATTAATCACTCAAACACTAATCCAGCCTTACAAATGGATTCTAAATGATTTTATGAGTCCTTTGAAACTTAAATCACTCAATTTGGATTATTAATTAGGCTAATATTTACTAATCAAGATTTAGAGTAATTAAGGGTGATTAGCAAATCTAACTGTTGGATTTAAAATATTTTTACAGATTACTATTAATTAGGTTTTTTTTTCTGATCTAAATTGGTGTTTGGGTCATTCAATTTGGAGCTCAATTGACCAAGTTATGGTCAATTGAAGTTCTAGGTCTAATTAGGGTAATTAGGGTTAGGTCCTAAATGTCATTAGCCAAATCCTAATCCAAACAGCAAAGTGAATACTTTCAAATTAATCTTTAGAGTTTTGTGAGTATTTTAAGACCCATATTGAGTATGTTTAGGATTAATGTGCATAAAGTTAGGGTTAATTGAATGAAATTGCAAATTTTGATATTTAAATAAATATCTACAATGTCACTAAGAAAAATACAGCTCCAAATAAAATTTTGATAGTTCCATAATATTCTTCTAATTTTACTGATCAAAATGGTATATAATTTTGTTATAATTGGGTTACTAGATTTTATTTTATGAATGATTGAACATTTGAAATTAATTGATATAATTATTCTAATAATTATTAATCAATTTCAACTCCTTAATTATTCGGCTAAAAAGAAAAATAGCGTGCGAGTCCCACCCTTCAGCGATTGAACAACTGCAGCAATCTATACCAGAGTAGTGGGCCCCGCACTTAATCTCTCAAGCAGACACGCGGACCTGCGGGGCCCGCTCCTTCGTCTTCCTCGCGAAAGGACTCCTCCACTGGAATTAGGGCAGAGACGGACACGCAGTGGTGAAACTTTGCAGGCAACGATTCATGAACCAAATGGAAGAATAGATTTATACCAATCATCTGAACCTATATTCTTAACTCATCACTCATTTTTGCTTTATATAGTATGATGCCCTAACTATCGAGTTGCGGTAATGGAAGAAGAACGATCTAATACCTTCAATTAACAAAGATTCGAATGGAATTAAGTGTAGCTAATTCATTTCTATGTAAGAAGTTCACATAAAATAACCTCTATACTGCAATATTCGAAGTCAAAAAAAAAAAGGAAGAAATCGGGTACGGAGGTACCTAAAATGGCAGACAAGAGAGCTAGGGATCGATCGAAGGCTGCTTTTCTCTTGCTCGGTTCAGATTACTCAAATGAGTTAGCTGAGTCGATTAAGGGTCTTTACCTATCCTTAAACAGTGCATTTCGTCAGTGGGAGAGGACACGAATCGAAGGAGGATGCCGCGTGTAGAGTTCCTCGATGCGTGGAGAGCGCAGAAGGAAGAAGGATCATCCACCGTTCGATTTTTTTGATCGAACGATTAAAAGTTTTTGTTAGATGAAACGGTATAGTGGAGATGGCGTCAAAGGTTCTAACGGAAATCATTAAATTAATTTTTAAAATATTTAATATTTAATTATTAATTATTAGTTTTATTATTTAAATTTAATCAATTAAACATTTTTCAAAAATTTTCTAATAAATCACCCTTAGCTAATTGAAAGATGGGGAACGCAATGGCGCACTCGGATTTTTGTTTTGACGAGTATTTATTTATTTGAGTTTTTAGGTATTTAAATATTATTAAAATATTTGACGAAAATCTAACGACTTCCAAATGCCTCCAAAACTTCACCTCTAGCTAATTTGGGTGTTCTGAATGCAATGACGAAGTCAGATTTTCAATTTGAGGTCTAGATAAAAAGTCAATTTCTAGGGTTTGGGATTTTCTAGAATTTCAGATTTAGCTTTGTTGACTTCTGGTTTGACCTAGGTTTCAGAGGTGAGTTCTAAATTACTTAATTAGTGATTTAGAACCTTAATTAAGACTTAGATTAGTCTTAATTGAGCAAAGTAATAACCTGGGTTGTTACAAACTCCCCCACTTAAGAATGATGTCGTCCTCGACATCACTCAAGTGAGAAAAAGAATTTAAGCAGATATAAAAAGAAATGAAATAAGATAGAGTTAAAGAATCACATTGATTAAAAAGATTTGGGTACTTTTGACGCATATCCACCTCTTTCTCCCAGGTGGCTTCATTACAAGACCGGTTCTTCCACTAAATCTTTATCATTGGAATAGATCGATTCCTTAATTTCTTCAGATCACGATCTAGGATTTTTATTAGTTCTTCAGTGTAAGAAAGATCAGGCTGAATTTCAATTGCAGGATATTCAATATGATGAGAAGGATCTCGAAGACACTTCCTTAGAGATGAAACGTGAAAAACATTATGAACAGCAGCAAAATCGTCTGGTAACTCTAATTTATACGCTGCTGAACCAATCTTCTGCAAGATTTTGAAAGGTCTAATGTACCTTGGACTGAGCTTTCCTGAAACTCCAAAACGATAGATTCCTTTTATCGGGCTCACTTTTAAGTACACAAAATCTTCTTCACTGAATTCTAGAGGACGATGACGATTATTATGATATTTACTCTGCCTATCTTGAGCTGTTCTTATTCTTTGCTGAATGAGTTTAACCTTTTTATTTGTTTCTTCCACTAGCTCAGATCTATATAATTGAGTATCTCCTGTCTCAGACCATGCTAGTGGGGATGAACATTTTCTTCCATATAGAGCTTCATATGGTGCCATCTTAATACTTGACTGAAAACTATTATTGTATGCAAATTCCACTAAAGGAATATGCTCTTCCTAGGATCCTAAAAAATCCAACATACATAAATACAGAAGATCTTCTAAGACTTGATTTACTCGCTCTGTTTGGCCATCTGTTTGGGGATGGAATGCCGTACTTATGGCCAGAGTTGTGCCTAAATCTTGATGGACAGTCTACCAAAATTTAGAAGTAAAACGACTGTCTCTATCGGATACAATTGTTTTAAGAATTCCATGCAATCTGACTATTTCTTTAAGATATAGTTTAGCCAATTTCTCCACTGAGTCAGTTTGACGGATTGGAATAAAATGGGCAGATTTTGTAAGGCGATCTACTATAACCCATATTGAATCAGCTCCAGACCTTGATCGAGGCAAACCCATGACAAAATCCATGGATACATCACTCCATTTCCATTCTGGGATTTCTAGTGGGTGCAATAAGCCACCAGGCTTTTGATGCTCTGCTTTTATTAAGCAACAAGCGTGATATTTTGCAACAAATTTTGCAATACTTTTCTTCATCCCTGGCCACCAGAATGATTGTTTTAGGTCTTGATACATCTTAGAATTTCCTGGGTGAATTTGATATCCTGAATTGTGACTTTCAATCAAGATCTCTTTATGCATGGATTTAGGAATCCAGAGATGATTATTCATGTAAATAGCACCTTTCTTAAACTGCAATTCTGGACGACGACCACTTTCTATTGCCACTTTAAGGTTTAAATATTCATCATCCTTACTTTGAGAGATTGAAACATCTTTATGAAAAGTAGGTTCTATATTATTCATGGATATCATGGTATTGACTGAATTTCCTTTAGCAAGAGAAATTTCCATTTTATGAAACTCATTCATCAACGGACGTTTTGAAATTAAGCTGTTAAGAACAGTGTGACGGCTTAACGCATCAGCTACCACATTAGCTTTTCCTGGATGGTACTGGATATCTAAGTCATAGTCACTAATTAATTCCAGCCATCTTCTTTGCCTACAGTTCAATTCTCTTTGGGTAAAGATGTACTTCAGACTTTGGTGGTCCGTGAATATAGAGCATTGAACTCCATACAAATAATGGCGCCAGATTTTTAATGCAAAAACTAATGCTGCCAATTCTAAATCATGTACAGCATAGTTCCTTTCATGGGTTTTAAGTCGGCGAGATGCGTATGCTATAACTTTGCCTTCTTGCATTAATACGCATCCTAACCCAATTCCAGATGCATTTGTATACACCTGATAATTCACTCCTTCTTTTGGAAGAACTAAAACTGGAGCAGAAGTTAATGCATCCTTTATAGACTGAAATGCAGTTTCACATTCTTCTGACCAAACAAATGGAACTGCCTTCTGAGTTAATTTTGTAAGAGGTGCGGCAAGCTGGGAGAAGCCTTTAACGAACCTTCTGTAGTGCTAGACCCATAAAACTACGAATTTCAGTAACTGTCTTGGGCTGAACCCAATCCTGAATAGCACTAATATTACTCTGGTCTACTTGGATTCCTCGAGCATCAACCACATGTCCGAGAAATGATACAGAATCCAGCCAAAATTCACACTTAGAGTATTTAGCATATAACTCATGCTCTCTAAGCTTCTCTAGAACCAATCTCAAGTGTTCTTCATGATCCTTTACTGTCTTGGAGTAAATTAAGATATCATCAATAAATACTATAACAAATTTATCTAGATAAGGTTTCAGAACTCTCTGCATTAAGTCCATGAACAGGGATGGGGCATTAGTGAGACCAAATGACATTACAAGAAACTTGAAATGCCCATATCGTGTTCTGAACGCTGTCTTCTCTACATCTGAGTCCTTTACATTCACTTGATGATACCCTGACCTTAAATCAATTTTAGAGAACACTACAGCACCGGCAAGTTGATCGAACAGATTATAGATACGAGGAAGTGGGTATCTATTTTTAATAGTGACTTTATTCAGTTCTCTGTAGTCTATGCACATTCTCATAGACCCATCTTTCTTCTTTACAAATAGTACCGGGGCTCCCCATGGAGACATACTAGATTTAATAAACCCGTTATTTAGCAGTTCTTGTAATTGCTCATTTAACTCTTGTAGTTCTTTCGGGGCCATTCTATATGGTGCTTTTGATAGAGGTTGTGTCCTTGGAACTACATTTATTTCAAATTTTACTTCTCTGGTTGGAGGTAAACCAGGCAGATATTCAGGGAAAATATCTTCAAAATTTCTAACAACTTTTATTTTAGAGATTGGGGTTACTTCTTTGCTATTACCCATCATCACCATCAGAATACAACTATAACCTTTGCACACCATTTTCTCTGCTTGACTTGCATTGATTAAGGAGCTATTAGTGCTAAACTTCCCAATAAACATTGTTGAAGTTCCTGGAGTTTGCAAGATAATCTTCTTCTTTTGACAGTTAATAGTAGCATTATGCATACTAAGCCAATTCATGCCTAGTATGATATCGAAATTTACTATACCTAACATAACTAACTTGGCTTGGAAGGTATGGTTATTGATTGGTATTTGAATGTCACAGAATTTGTTCGCACTAAGTTGGGCTCCAGAAGGAAGTCCAACACTCAAGATCTTCGCAAGTTTGTAACATGATAGTCCTAATCTCTTAGCAAAATTTTCGGAGATAAATGAATGACTAGCCCAGTATCAAATAATATACTGTAGGGCTCATCTTTAAAGTATAGGGTGCCTAATAAAAATACAAATTTTTAGAAAGTTCTAATTCAGTAAGAAAAGCAAAAGTTGCGATTTGTACCTGAGACTATATTGTTATCTTCTGCTGCTTCTACTGAAGTGAGATTGTACACTCTTGCCTTTCCAGTAGGTTTGCTGTCAGATGTTTGAGCTGTTGATTGATTTGGGTTTGAAGGCTTTGCAGCGTATTGAACCTTTGCAAGGGTTCGCTCTTGAGCAGGAGGTGGCATAAGAGTCTTTTGAGGTTCTCTGAAATTGATGGGAGTGGCACGGAATACTTTATTTATACGATTCCGATCAATAGTTACTCCATCAATTATTTTATTTGATCAACAGTCCCTATACGCATGACCTTGTCTTCCACAAGTAAAACATACTCTGCCAAAATGATAACATTTTCCATAAGGATGTGGCCTATTACAGGCGGCAATTTGGCTTGATGTTTCAGTAGTCTCTATCTGATATACCCTTCCTTGATTTGTTCGTTGCTGCTTGAAGTTCTGAGGGTATTTGCTCATATTAAAAGCCTTTCTCTTCATGTCCTTGACTGATTGATGATGCTCTATAACTCGTGCTGTTTCAACCAATTTCTCGAACTAGGTGTGTTGTAGAGGAATTACGTGATCTTTAATGGATTCTCGAAGTCCATTCTCAAATCTGAAACATCTATATGCTTTAGTAGGAACCAAGTGAGGTGAAAATCGTATGAGCTTTCGAAATTCTAAAGTATATTCAGCTACTGTTCGATTTCCTTGGGTTAATTTTAATAATGATTCGCCAATTATGTTCTTAGTAGATGGTGGAATAAATGATTCCTTGAATGCTTGGACAAACCAGCTCCATTCTATTTCATCTAATTTGAATTCCTCAAAATGGGTATTCCTTTCTTATTCCCACCAATGTTCTGCCTCTCCTTGCAGAAGATGAGTAGCTAATCTTACAGATTGGTTGCTTGAACAACCAAGACTAGTGATGTTTTTCTCTATAGATTTCAGCCATGCTAAAGTATCCATCAGGGATTCAGATTCTTCAAAGGTAGGCGGTCTTAACCTTAGGAAACTGTGAAGTATCCCATATGCAGACTGCCGATAGGTATTGGGAACTTGAGGAGCGGGAGATGCTGAAGAGGTGCTGGCATTAGTGGCGGGTATTATAGATACTAACTTTTGAATAGCTAGAGCCTGTTGATTTTGATTCTCTAGCATTGCAGTAACCATATTTCTCAAAGAAGTTATTTCATCAATAGTATTAGAAGCGGCCACGGTATTATTTGGAGCGTTGCTCACAGATGGTTGAGGGTTGAGTGGAGTATTATTTGGAGAAGTAGCAGGATTCATTTTCCTGAAATCAAAACATGTATACTTAGCTTTTTCAAAAATTAAATTCCTTATTTATTCATCATTAAACTTTTATTATAATAGTGACATATATCATACTAATTACATCATAAATTACATATTATTCCCACCCTATATACTTAGTGAAAAATGCTCTACGAAAGTCTTCATAAGTTACTTCATGATGCTCCTCTTATGCTTTACAAAACAATTCTTCGTATGACATAATCCACCATTCTTTTGCTTGCATACGCAGAAGACATAGCACCACTTCTAGTTTGATGTAACTAGGCCACTCCATAACACCAAATATATGGTGAACTCTTGCGAGCCACTCCTTTGCTAGTACTGGAAAATCAAGGCCTGTATAGATGCCTTCTTTTAATAATTTATTTATTACTTATGATCCTTGTTCTGATACTCCTTCAATCATTCTCCCTTGCTTCTTATCTAATTTATGTTCATATTTCCAAATAGTCTCGAACTCCTTTAAGTAAGTCATGAATGCCATTCCTAGATGATCTTTTATTCCTACAATTATAACATTCTACTTAGATTTGTTGAGCATATATATATATATATACATAATTTGATATTTATGGTTTATCATCTTTTATAGTTACTTAACTTATTCTGAGTTATACTCATAATGTGATGGATATCAATTCAAGTATTCATTTAGTGATCAAGTGGCAGAAGAACAGTCCATTAGGTAGAAGGGAATGCAAATTCTAGTCTGACATCTTATGGAATTCTCTGATACCAACTGTGGCGGCCCTGCCCCGCCGTGGTCCTGTTAACCCTTAAGTTAACATGATTACAGTGGAGGGGTCACCAAATGACAAAATCCCCACTTGGAATTGAATTAGACACGTATTCTAATCCAACTTAAATAAGAACTTTGCCATTTAATCCATAAGAATTATCACTAAATGACTATACATGAACTCAGAGTGCGGAAGCAATAAAAGATATAACATCCATCCAATACAGTATAAATACAATAATACAGAATAAGTAAAGTGCTGAAAGAGAAATATAAACCTATATTATTACAATATTTAATAAGTTTAAAAGAACTGAAAGTAAACTCTCAATCTCACAAGCAAAAGAAACTAAAGCTACAGATCTTCAGGAACGGGCTCCTCCTCAAATGGCAAGCTCTTTACTAGATCTGCTACTCTAACAAACTCAGAACCTACCATTATCAGTTTCATAATGGTAGGGCCCCAGCCAACAAAAGAAAAACTGGTTAGACAATATGTCTAAGTATATTTTAGGGCAAACAATTTTATTAAGTTAAATAGATATCACCATAAAAATAGAACTGAGCAAAATAGGTGCAGAAAAGCGTACAAAAGAACAGTATAAAGTTATAAACAAATACTTTATAACTAAAACAACTAGGTAGTAATACATACCTCCTCCAAGCAACTACAACAAGGACAGGTAAGTAAAAGAAAAGTAAAACTGTAAGAAAAGTACAACCTAAATATGCTTTTGATCAAACAGAATATACTAGGTGACATACATAATTTGAACAGTATAAAACTGAAAGCAACTAATATACTATGTGAGCATATAAAAATAGTAAGTAACACTAGCATCCTATATATAACATGTGCAGGAAAACTGTAAGTAAAATAGTACTGAGATACAGAATATACAAGAAAAATAGTAACTTGTAAACTGAAACTACAGTGACTATATAAGTCACCTGAACTAATACTAACTTAGCAAATCTTAGCCTGATGAGCTAAGAACTCTGAACTGAACATCACTGAAAACTCTTAGCCTGATGAGCTTAAGACAGAACTGAATGTAAGTGTACTTGAATTAGTATATCCATATCAGAATTCTGACTCTATAGTCAGTAGGGTGAGAGTCTATCCATCCTATCACTCGGAATAAGCATGGCCAATAGACTGTCGGACATTAAACCCTCGAAAGGTTGCCGACCCCGAACGAGTTGATCGAAGAGGTATACTAATCAAGCTACACCTTACAAACCACTTGTGAAATGAACATAATGCTGCTTATAAATAATGTTCCAAATTAACATAAGATATTTATCAAAATATCTTATGTACATAATACATGTTCAAGGTATAAAGATCAAACTCAAGGAATACGAAGCATCAAAATCAAAGTGTAAGAAACTCTATCTAAAATACAGGTGATATCTATTGTTATCTACTTTATTCATTCTATCTACTCTAAGTTACATAAGTTTCAGAATTATCAATTCTTACACATTCTGTAACTTAGAATCACGAATCCTACTAGTTGAAGATAATTAGGACTGGCCAAGTCCTAATTATAACTTAATCAAAAGACGACTATTTGGTTAAAATGAATAAATCATCGACCTAATTTTGTAATTTAATTTATCCAAACTACATCTTGATTAGCCAAATCAAGATGAAAAGTTTAAGAATTAGACTCCAGATGATGGGGTCTAACCACTTAATCTATAGGTATAATCTAAGGGTCTAAGGTTTAGAACCCAAATCTCACAGACTAGGTTAAGACAAATCCTAATGATAAATCAATTTCATTAGGATGGATCTCTATTCTTAGTTCTAAAGTTTAAAGATCAAATAATCATTTAATAAACTAAGAAAATCTATAAACTAGAAAACTCAATGTTTCACCTAATTGAGTAACCCAATTTACTTAATAGATGAATTCTAACTTAAGATCTATTCCTAATCTTAGGAAATAAGGCTCTTAATTACTAAGAGTATCTCTCAAGACACATCCTAACTAATGTTATAAGACCTAAGGTATGATCTAAGAGTGATTAAGGAAAGAAGAACACTCACAGTTTACTTAGGAATTTTCTTAAGGAGCGTATTTTGATCATTTTAATCAAAACCTAATTTAGACTTGAATTTTATTAATTTCAGTTCTAAGTCATTCTATTTACTGATTTTAGTGATTATACAATAATTTTAGGGCTTTAAGATGCTAAACCCTAACTTTGGGAAAAATGACCATTTAGCCCCTACTTAAGGGTTCAAAAGATCAAATTTTGATCTAGGGCTTAAATTCTAAAATTTTCTTTTGGAAAGTGCTTCTTATTGTCTAATATAAGATTAGACAGCAACTAAATTAATTTTGGGTAATTATTAAGCCATATTAAATCAAATTAGTGAATTTGACTCATAAGGGCAATTTAGTAATTTGACTAAGTGAGAGTTAAATTTTCTTTCAGATTATTGATCTTTACTGCCTAAGTTTTTCATAGAATCTAAATTTGCTAAATTCTGATAAGTATTGGCCAAGTTATGGCCAATACAAGATCTAGGGTTTAAGGTTAATTAAGGGATCCTTAATTATAGGTCAAAAATTCTAACTTTGCCAATTAGTATCCAAATTAAATAAAATTAGTGGTTATGAATTATAAATAGCCCACTGATCATAATGACATGTGGTAGGCTCAATTTGGACCTAATTTGACTAAGTTAAGACCTAATTAGGGTTTAGGGTGATTAGTGAGTGATTAGCAAAAATTAATCACTCAAACACTAATCCAGCCTTACAAATGGATTCTAAATAATTTTATGAGTTCTCTAAAACTTAAATCACTCAATTTGGATTATTAATTTCGCTAATATTTACTAATCAAGATTTAGAGTAATTAAGGGTGATTAGCAAATCTAACCGTTAGATTTAAAATATTTTTACTGATTACTATTAATTAGGTTCTTTTTTCTGATCTAAATTGGTGTTTGGGTCATTCAATTTGGAGCTCAATTGACCAAGTTATGGTCAATTGAAGTTCTAGGTCTAATTAAGGTAATTAGGATTATGTCCTAAATGTCATTAGCCAAATCCTAATCCAAACAGCAAAGTGAATACTTTCAAATTAATCCTTAGAGTTTTGTGAGTATTTTAAGACCCATATTGAGTATATTTGGATTAATGTGCATAAAGTTAGGGTTAATTGAATGAAATTGCAAATTTTGATATTTAAATAAATATCTACAATGTAACTAAGAAAAATACAGCTCCAAATGAAATTTTGATAGTTCCATAATATTCTTATAATTTTACTGATCAAAATGGTATATAATTTTATTATAATTAGGTTAGTAGATTTTATTTTATGAATGATTGAACATTTGAAATTAATTGATATAATTATTCTAATAATTATTAATCAATTTCAACTCCTTAATTATTCGGCTAAAAAGAAAAATAGCGTGCGGGTCCCACCCTTCAGCGATCGGACAACTACAGCAATCTATACCAGAGTAGTGGGCCCCGCACTTAATCTCTCAAGCAGACACGCGGACCTGCGGGGCCCGCTCCTTCGTCTTCCTCGCGAAAGGGCTCCTCCACTGGAATTAGGGCAGAGACGGACACGCAGTGGCGAAACTTTGCAGGCAGCAATTCATGAACCAAATGGAAGAATAGATTTATACCAATCATCTGAACCTATATTCTTAACTCATCACTCATTTTTGCTTTAGATAGTATGATGCCCTAACTATCGAGTTGCGGTAATGGAAGAAGAACGATCTAATACCTTCAATTAACAAAGATTCGAATGGAATTAAGTGTAGCTAATTCATTTCTATGTAAGAAGTTCACATAAAAGAACCTCTATACTGCAATATTCGAAGTAAAAAAAAAGAGGAAGAAATCGGGTACGGAGGTACCTAAAATGGCAAACAAGAGAGCTAGGGATCGATCGAAGGCTGCTTTTCTCTTGCTCGGTTCAGATTACTCAAATGAGTTAAGCTGAGTCGATTAAGGGTCTTTACCTATCCTTAAACAGCGCATTTCATCGGTGGGAGAGGACACGAATCGAAGGAGGATGCCGCGTGTAGAGTTCCTCGATGCGTGGAGAGCGCAGAAGGAAGAAGGATCATCCACTGTTCGATTTTTTTGATCGAACGGTTAAAAGTTTTTGTTAGATGAAACAGTATAGTGGAGATGGGGTTAAATGTTCTAACGGAAATCATTAAATTAATTTTTAAAATATTTAATATTTGATTATTAATTATTGGTTTTATTATTTAAATTTAATCAATTAAACATTTTTCAAAAATTTTCTAATAAATCACCCTTAGCTAATTGAAAGATGAGGAACACAACGGCGCACTCGGATTTTCATTTTGACGAGTATTTATTTATTTGAATTTTCAGGTATTTAAATATTATTAAAATATTTGACGAAAATCCAACAACTTCCAAATGCCTCCAAAACTTCACCCCTAGCTAATTTGGGTGTTCTGAATGCAATGGTGAAGTCAGATTTTCAATTTGAGGTCTAGATAAAAAGTCAATTTCTAGGGTTTGGGATTTTCTAGAATTTCAGATTTAGCTTTGTTGACTTCTAGTTTGACCTAGGTTTCAGAGGCGAGTTCTAAATTACTTAATTAGTGATTTAGAACCTTAATGAAGACTTAGATTAGTCTTAATTGAGTAAAGTAACAACCTGGGTTATTACAATAGATCCTCATATGTGCAGCTTATTTGAGAGCAATTGGTCTTCCCATTTGATTAATTGCTGGTGCTTTAAAAGAAATTGGCGGATCTCTCCTTTGTTTTAGAGCGTATAGGTATATGAGCTGGTCTGGCTGCTAGTGTAAGTTTCTACCTTCCAGTTGATATGGGTGCTTGTCGTTGCATCTGAGAAGGATGGATGATCCACTGATTGTTCACTGTATGGGTTGCTTGATATTGCCAAAAGTTGTGACCAGGTCGCCCACACGTATAGCATATCCCGCTTCTATGATAACAATTATCGTAAAGATGCAGTCGATTGCATTTCTTAGTAGGTGTTTGCTAAGCTATTTAATACACATTGGCTTGAGATGGTCTAGGCCTCTTATTTCCAATTTATTGTATATGTGCAGACGGGGGTCTTTTTCTTACCTCTTCAACTTTCTTTTGTTTCCCATGTTCTAATATTTTTGCACTTTCAAGCATGTTTGAGAATTTAGAAATTCAGATACGCGTAAGCATTTTCTTGATAAAATATTTTAATCATTTTAAAATTGGCTGCTTCGAGTAGAATCGAGACTCACTAGTAGTGGTGCATAACGAAATAGTTTTAAAATTCAATTTTATATTCAGCAATACTACGATTGTCTTGACATAATTTATGAACAAATTTTTCATGATGGCTTGACCAGAAAAAGGAATATATTTGGCTCTGAAGGCTTTGATGAATTCTTTCAATTAGATATTCTCAGTATCTATGTGATGTGAACAACATAAATGTGTATGCGAATGGTATGATGATTTTTACACCAATATCAATAACAAGTTACTCACGATTGAGTATCAATAAAATAAAGCAAATTTTGCATACAAATGTGAAATTAAAAAAAAAATGAGATTGAGATGAGTCGAGCCATAGTTATTCTAGCTCACAACATTCCTTACCATATAAAGTATAGAGATAAATAAGAGCTATGATTGATTTAACATGTGTCAAAGTTAAGGCAACCAGTAGAGAAGCGGAGATAATTTAAATCGACCGCTACATACAGTTCTTCGTTGCTAGAACTTCTTCCTTAGATGTCATTCTCTATAATAACCCGAGTTGTTATCTTAGTCAAGTAGTACTAATATCACTGTTAATCAAGTCATTAAGAGTCATCCTCCAAGGTCTAATTCAAATCAGGTGTCATATGGATCAAAACCTAATTTTTTGAAAATCCAAAAATCCTAAAATTAAACTTGTCTAAATTGACCTCAAATTAAAAAACAGACTTTGCCATTGCGCTAATTGCCCCCAAATTAGCTAGGGGTGATATTTTCGTGTCAATCGGAAGTCGACAAAATTTCGACGAATATTTTAATAATATTTAAATACCCTGAGAATTGGGAAATTAAAATACTCGTTGGATCAAAAATCCGACTACATCGTTGCATTCCCCACCCCTCAATTAGCTTGGGGCGAGTATTTGAAATTTTTCTAAATTCAAATTGATAATTTAAATTAAATAAGGATTTAATTAATTTAAATTAATTAATAATATATTTTAAATAAGCATAACGGCACCGTCAGTTTATAAGCTGCACCATTACTATTCACTGACGCCGTCAGCTCTGCCGTCAGCCCCGAATCCGATCCATCAGACCGTCCAAATTTCGCCGTCCCCACCACAACCCTGTGAAGCAGCGTGGCTCCCTCGTACACGTCGTCACTGCGTCTGCTCTCGAGGCCTCCGCCGGCCCTCCTTTAACGCACATATGGGCGTCTAGTATCGAGGGTTCCCGATAGGGATCAGCTCGAAGCTTCTGGTCTCGCAGATCGTGGATCCGGGCGTGTAACAACCCACGTTGTTACTTAGGTCAATTATGACTAATCTAAGTCCTAATTATGATTCTAAAACATAAAATTAAGTCAATAAAAGCTCATCTCTAAGATCCAATCCAAATCAGGGATCAAATGTATTAAAACCTGATTTTTGGGAATTTCCAAAAACCCTATAATTTGAACTATTTAAATTGACCTCAAATCGAAAATTCTGACTTCGCCATTGCGTTCACCACCTCCAACTCAACTAAGGGGTGAAGTTTTGGAGGCATTTGGAAGTTGTTGGATTTTTGTTGAATATTTTAATATTATTTAAATCCTCGAAAAATCAAATAATTAAATACTTGTCAAAACAAAAATGCAATCGCACTATTGCGTTCCTCACCTCTCATTTCGGGATGCACTAAATCAAATAATTTTAAGTGATAAAATCAGTTTAAATTATTTAATTAATAATTTAAGTATTTGCATTTAATGGTGCCGTCCACTAATGTAACAACCCTAGTTGTTACTCTAGCTAAATCTAGATTTGACAAAAATGCAATCGCACTGTTGCGTTCCTCACCTCTCATTTCGGGATGCACTAAATCAAATAATTTTAAGTGATAAAATCAGTTTAAATTATTTAATTAATAATTTAAATATTTGCATTTAATGGTGCCATCCACTAATGTAACAACCCTAGTTGTTACCCTAGCTAAATCTAGATTAGTTAAGCCAAACTAAGCTTTAATTTTGATTCAATTAGACTCAATGTGTCATTTAAATCTAACCCTTAAAATTTGGGATCAATTAGAGCTAAATTAGGAATTTTGATATTTTTGCCTATTTTTGAGGCGTGGAAAATACCTAAATTATTTTGATCTCCAAATTAAAATCTGATTTTATTTTTGAATTCCTCATACCTCAATTAGTTAAAGGTGAATTTTTAGAAAATTTTGGAACTCATTTAGTCCTAAATTAGGTTTAATGATTTAATAGAAATTAAGTAATTTAATAAATGAATTATAAAATAATTTAAATTAAATTATTTATATTTTATAATCCGTGATTCACTGTTGGGACCGTGGCAGATCCGCTATGGGGTCCCGACAGCGGTGCTTCAAATCGCGCCAGTAGATGCCCTAGCACGAATCGTAGTGCGTTTAATCCTACGATGCGATCTACCCCGCTCTACGATTTAATCATAGGCGTCGGATCCATCGCACGCATCTGACGGCTATCATCCACCCCGCCTAAGTAATGCATCAGAGCTGTCCGAGACCAACGGTCGATCCATCAGATGGCGGGCACGAGTCCGAGCGCTGTGGATTGTCTCCCTCGTCTCGCCCCGTGTGCGTCGGGTCCTCTCGACAACCAGGATCATTCCAGCCCCCGTGGTAGTACGAAAAATGACCCGTTCTTCCTCTTCTACCCTCGGGGCGATCGTCTGCCGGTAGTAGTCTCCCTAAATTGCCCATGGCCATTGGAACCAAGCCTCCCCTTCAGCCCGAGCCTTCCTCCATTCCTGAGCTCTGGTATCCAACCCCAGTGTGGCGCCCCACCCCTTAATCCGTAAGATTAATTAAGGGATGGCGTGTCACTCTGGCTAACCCTTAACTTATCATTGGATTAGGATGAAATTTACAATCCACCTAATAGGAGAAGGAGTAAGTACAGAATCAAATATCAGTCACTATCAAATAAAAACATATAGTGTGCGGAAGCAATTTAAAAATAAGAAACATCCAAGCATCACAGTATACATAACAAAAAAATAACTCAGAATAAAAGTATATAATAGTTCAAAATTTCACTATTTCAAAGTAAATAACTTAATATATATTATTTAATTAATTTAGCTGCTTGTATAAATTTTAATCAATTTATTTTGCTGTTTTAAGATTATCTATTAATAATTAAATTAATTTGTACCTGTATGTGTATTAACTGTTGGCACTTAATTAAGCTAATTATTATTAATCCCATTATTAACAGAATACATATATATATATATATATATATATACTTATATTTATAACTATACATTACTGTAATTAATTAATTAAAGTCTCTAATAATGTGACTGCATACCTATACATATATGTATTTTACCTATAGTTATAACTATAGTGTATTCATTTGACAGGTTTTATTATGTATAATTACATTTATATGTATTATATAATATATAAATGTAATTATTACTTTTCTGCGGGAGAGAGGACGACGGGACCAGAGGCGCCACGTGGCGCATTCTAATTGGCGGCAGAAGGCGCAGTGGGCCCCGTTGTCGGGTTGACTGCAACCCACTGACGCCAGTGGGCCCCACGCCCGGTCCGAAACGATGGACACGGGACCCTACGCCACGTGACGAGCCCAAGGGCTGCCACGTGCACTGACGGGGTCCACCTGAGACACGTGGTGTGACGACCGGGGATCGAAGTTCGAGAGTCTTTAAAGAACAATTCATCTCAATTGAAAATTTATACATTTTTATAATACAAAAGTGACATCATAAAATAATAATAGAGATCCATAGTCCTTTTATACAAAGAGCCAAAACATATATAAAAAGTTACAACAGTTTGAATTTTTACAAAATATGAAATAGAAATTTCTACATTCTCCTGCTTCTTCTTCTTTTAAATTTGGCAGCTCTTCTAAGTTCTTTTAATTATCAAAACTTGAAAAATTCAGTTTACCAGTCAGGTAGGAGTACGCAAATTATTCTTATAAGAATGAATCTAGCATCCTATAATAGGTATGAATTACATATAAAAAATGACTGAAAATTTACATGTAAATAAAGCAGTTGCTAAATTCATTTTCTGCCCTGCAACATAGCTGTGAAAATCAACATATATGAAATAAATTTTATCAAAAGCATTTGTAACAATAAGGCGAGTCCGGAAACTCTTGAGCCCAAATGGGTAAACCCATAGGCATAACCTGTAGGAAGCTTATCTCGCCACCCATCGGTAGCTTACTCAAATAATAATTATTAGTGTGTCTTTCCTCTGGATTTGCCTACTTCCTACAAGAGGCTAAATCCCTCCATATAACTCTAGGGGCTGCCATTAGGCCCAATCTGTACAGATTCTCAGTGTTGCGTTCCACCCTTCAAAGATAAACACCACAAATATATATACTGTGTTTTATTCTTTTTGTTACATGCTATTTCATATAAATCTTTTGCAGATTTAAAATGCGGTAAGCAGTGCAAATAATATTCAAATGAAAAATGGCTCAAATAAGAATACTGAAATAAAGCTTATAAGTAAATTTGCGTACCTGACTTGTTTTGATTCAAAATCAACCAATTTTTTAACTTGTTTGATCTGCCAAAAGTAGTTTGAGTTATTAATTTAATGCTTCATGATTTGTAATTATAAGTTTTTATGATATTAATATTTGGATTTTTCTAATTGATCATTTTATGACTAATACTTTCAAATGAAGTGAATATTTAAAATTCTCCATATGAAACTTTTAGAAACATGCGAAAACATTTATATTTTCTATAAATTTTCTAAGTCCTAAAATTCTTAAAAATTTCGGCAGAGTCTCCTTTGTTTTTGTTCAAATTTTCTAATTTACACAAACAATCTCCAATTCTAAATATAGAGTTCAGTCCTTTTTACAGGACTGCTCATTTCCAGTTCTACTATAAAATTTAATTCCAATTCTAAAATAGAGTTCAATCCTTTTTACAGGATTGCTCATTTCCAATTCTAATAAATAAAGTTAGAAAAATTAAACAGAGCAGCTTATTAATCTCTATTTCATACATCCTATAACAAACAGTTATGAAATTAATCATGATATGTAAAATTAGTTAGCAATTTATAAGGGCAGCATTTATTTGACTTGCACATAGCATTTAATTCAGCATTTCATTTGATATTCATTTATAAATTAACCTGCAATGAACAATATTGAGGTTAGCATTTATATATAAAAGTATCAATAATCATTTAAATTAAATTTTAATATGACAATTGGTTCATTCAATACATTTAATGATAGAAAATTTAATACAATTAATATAAAGAGCAATATTAAATTTGACATGATTCAATGATTCTTTCATTTATATAATTAATCACATATAGTTTTAATAAGAGAAGTGACGACATTTGATTATATTGAAATGAATGGCAGCACATGTTCTTTTATGATAACAATTAAAGCCTATGAAATACATTACAGCATTTGTATTTTATTTGATATTATTGATCTTACTTTAGAGTTAAAAGGCAACACCTGATTCTTATATATAATTGGTAGCAGTTGATTCTTTAAAGTAGATGGCAGCATTTTATTCATAAATTAGATGGCACCATTAAATCTTATAGGACACATAACAGCATTTGGATCTCATAATTATATGGTGACATGATTCTAATGAAAGATGATAGTATCCATGACAATATTTGATCTACTTTATTTGAATACCAGCACTTGTTTAACCTTAGCTAAATAACAGCATTGATTATCCAAATTCAACTAACATAAAATTTCTTTTATAAGATATAACAACATTTAATCTTAAAGAATAAATGGCAGTATTTAACTCTCAGTATAAATGGCAGCATATGTTCATATGAATACTCAGCATTCTATGAAATTTAATTATACTAATTCCTTAACAATTGAGTTACATGAGTAAGATAATCTATTAACAATCATTAGAATTAAATTGGTGATTAGCATAATATAACTAATAACATACAATAATAAATCGCAAGGTAGAGATAAGTTATATGTGTGAAATAATTGACAAGCCTCTTTTGAAATATATATACTGATTTCCTTTTATTTTATTTATGTATTTTATAACTTTGATAAATTCATATCATCAATGCATATTAATGTAAAATGTAAAGGTGTATGCATGATATTTATGAGTGTCTTGCTTATTTTATTCTAAAAGAGGTGCATTCTAACTGAGCATGGCTATGGTGAGGTTATTAAATGGTTTTGTTTACCATAATGTTATCTTCAAAAGAAATTAAATCAATTATCTCCCCATTTATTTGAATGAGCCAGCTCTTTATGTGAACTTGGCTGACGTATAACTATGGCAAGTAGTTCTTGTAAGAATTATTTTGAGTAGTTTACAGCTTTGTTGTAAATATTTAACTAACTAAAACTTGCCAATGATAATCTTATAATTCAAGGATTTGTTTATGAACTTGAAAAATAAGAAATGGTTAGTGGAAATACAATTTTAAGTGATTGATTTGTGTTGCCACACAAATCTTGAGATAGCAAATGCAATACGAAATTAGAAGTATTTCTGAAAACATACTTCAAATTTATTCTTTCTTAATATGGGCTGAGAAAATAAGTGTTTCTATTCATTAAGGCTTAGTTTATTGAAACTCTCTATCACAATTGTCACAATAACTGTTATGCATGAAACTAATGTATGAAGCTGTTCTGTCTAAAGAGATTGTGCTTTGCTGAAAGTATATTTATACATCAATTCAGCTGTAGTAAAATGGGCTTATACTCAGTAATCTTTATAGATCATTTTTATGTAATAAATTACAATAAATAAATAAAAATGCGAATTCAAGTGTATAATAATATAAATGAACAAGTATGGACACGATAATAATTTTAGAAAAATACAAATATCGCATCAAATATTAGTGATTCCAATGCCCGACGCTTCAAAGATCAATCACATTTACTTCCCCAAATCATGCAAGGCAATACATATTAATCACCGCAATGCAACAACATATGCCATCAGCAATTTCAAATGAAACTACATCTCCAATTGAAGTAATGAAAATGTCAGTTAGATCTCAAAAAGAAAAACATAATATCCATATATATATATGAAGCGAATTCAAGATATTAGTCATTATAGTCTAAAAGAATTTATACAGAGATGTTTAAATCTTAATTACTTTTAAATCTAGTTTTACTATTAAGACCAATACAAAAAAAAATAATCGAATTCAAAGATTAATTGCACAAGGGAAATAAGATGACAATGATATTTCAAGTTAATCGAGACAGAAGCATTAAACAATCCTTTCGATTCTCATGGATTCAAGAAGTAGGATGAATTTTATTTCTCTTAACAAAAGTGGAATGAAATGGAAGGAATGAAGTACCTTTGTTCGTGTGAAACTTGGCTAGAAGAGGCGCTCGGCGGGTGGGAGGGTTTGGCGAGTGGAAGCGTTGGCGTGGAGGGTTTGCCCGGGTTGGAAGGCTCTCGGCGAGAGGAGACACGGCGAGAGAAGGCACGACCAGAGGAGACTTGACGACTTGGCTATGCCGGATGAGGAGAATGCCGAAGGATTCGCTAAGCCTTGAGTAGATATCGGAATCAAAGGAGTATGGGACTAGTTGTAGATAATGATCGCGTCTCACGACTTGCGATGAGGAGGGTCACGGCGACGAGCCATTGGCTCTCGCGTGAGGTGGAAGCCACGCGTCGCGCCTGAGGGTTTGCGAACGGGAGGAGGCAGTCGGTCGAGCGAATGGCTTGCATAAGAAATTTTTGGTTGAAAGAGAATTAGATTAGGTTTTGAAGAGATAAGATTATATAAGTAATTTAGGATCTTAAGTAAGCTGTTGGATCAAAATGAACGGCTAGAATTTCTGAGCCAAGATATGGAGTCATTTGAGCTCCAAAAATTACAATCTTGGTATCGAAATGACCGTCTCGATGAGATGAATGCACGCATTCAAAAATTATTGAATTTGAACAAGTAATTTATTTTATATTGATTTTTAAGTGAAAAGCTTGAAAAATTAATTAAGATAAATCGAAAACCTCGAAAATTAACGAAACTTGAAACACAGCATCCTCATATGATGCTTGACTTAGATATACAAAAATTTTCAAATTCCGATTTATATTTTTTATATTATTAGCTTTTGAAGTTATACTTCATGAATTTATTCAGGACAATCCAGGATCCCATATATGCTCAAATTTTTGTAGTAGGATCTTTTCAATAGGTATTATAAGAGGATATTTTTATTATATTCTTATTTGATTTAAATTAGATTCCTATTTTTTGATAAAAATTTCTGAGTGATCGAAAATATCTGGGAAAATCAATGATTTTTTTTAATATTCCAAGAATAACACTCTTAGTTAATTTGGAGTTATTGAATCCAATGGTAGACACCGTTTTCGATTCTGAGTTCTAAATTATTTAAATATTAATAAATAATATTGAAAAGAATTTCTGATATTTTACACGTGGCTAGCCACGTTGAGTGACCCGCGGGGGATGGGTCGGGCCTGGGTCGACTCGACTCGACCAGCGACCTTTGGCCTTTCCCACCCCCTTAATCCGCAAGATTAATTAAGGGGTGGGGCACCACACACCCAGACCTCCCCTAGACCTATAAATACCCCCAGGACCTCTCAGTGAGTCCATTTGCTCACCGATAATCCTTATTTGGCCATCCGACGTCCCCTGGAGCTCCCGTCTCTCTCGGTAATTTCCAGCAATCCTGGAACTGCGAATCACTGATAGAGGGTTCATTTGGTGTTTATACTCCCTGTGAACCCTCGTCTACTACTTGGGAAGCTCCAGCTCTCCTCATTTCCCTTCGGCCGTGCCTGCAACATCGACTTCAGGTACTGCCTCTTCCCACTAAGCTGCGTAAGCTCAGCTCGTCAACTTAAGCTCTCAATTATTGCCTCTGGATATCATCTAGTTCTCTTAGCTCTCTAAAAACCTAATCCTATCGTTCCCAGGGTTTGAGCTAGCTCCGATCCATCGTATATATGGCGCCCCGCACCCTTAATCCGCCCTAAGATTAGGTTAAGGGTGGAGTGTCATTCTGGCTAACCCCTCACTTACCATTGGATTAGGATAACTCCACAATCCACCTGATTAGGGAATGATTAACACAGAATTAATCTAACAGTCACTATATAAGTAAATGTACAAGTGCAGAAGCAATAAATGACACCCAAGCATCACAATGTACCATAAGTACAAAATATAACTTAGAATATAAGCATATAAGTCTAAATACACAGTCAAGGGTACTTGTATTATTACAATATTTAAAGTTCAAATAAAAAGGAAATGCAAATGCACTCATCCTCACAAATAAATCTAAGGACTAGATATGCTCTGGTCCGAGCTGCTGCTCCTCCTCTAAGAAAAGCTCCTCCTCAGGTACTGGATCCTCTTCCTGCTCTACGCCTGCCATTGTCAGTTTCACAATGTATGGCTCTAGCCAAAAAAGAGAAATCTGGTTAGACAATTTGTCTAAGTACATTTTAGGCTGATACATTTTTATATGTTTTATAATATCAACCATTTTACACATTTTTCCTAAGCAACAATATATAAAGGAGCGACTGACAATACAATAAGAAAGAGGAAAATTTATAAATAACATTTATAACTCAAACAAGGAGGCTGAGACATGCCTCAAAAGTGAGGTAAACAAAATAGGGCATATAATATAAGTAGCTAAACATATGCTGGAAGAAAATGCTACACCCTAATACATGCCAGTGATCAAATGAAATATGCAAATTACAATAAAAATCTCAGCAATGATACATATAAATAGCAACAAAATTTAACATCCTACTATATATAAGCTGTACAAAGAAATAGCTGACTGAATAAACAATGCCAAACATAGGCAAATACTACAAACTACACATCAAGCTCCATATACTGACTGCCATATCAGAAAACTTGGCCAAACTGGCCCACATATATATATCTCAATCTACAAACATACTGAACATACTGCATGACTGAAGAGACAGATAATACTTATGCAATATATTTTTAGTTGTTTTACTTTTGTTTCTATGAACAACTGTTAGAAACAACTGAGGAGTCAAGCATGTCTGCAGGACCATATGGGTCCCAAGCCTAACACACTCTCCTCAATGAGAATGTTAGGCATCCTGATCTCACCTTACCCCTGTCCATCGGGGCAAATGTGCACCATAATCTCCACAAACCGAACCCAAAGGGTAACTGGTTATCCTATTATTCTAAGTTTCATTTTCATGCACAAAATATCTTATATGAAATGTGTAACACTCAGGTTATTACCTTAGTTTATATGACTAATCTTAGTCTTAAGACTAATTATAAGTACTAATTAGGTCAATTGGTAGTCACCTCTAAGATCTAGTCCAAATCAGGAGTCAAATGGATCGAATCCTGATTTCTAGAAATTTTAGAAATCCTAAAATTTGACCTATTTAAATTGACCTTGGATTGGAAACGGACACCGCCATTGCGTTCTTTAACCCCAAATTAGCTTGGGTAAGTTTTCAATGTCAATCGGAAGTCGTCGAAATTTCGACGAATATTTTAATAATAAAAATACCCTGGAATCGAGGGTATCAAAATACTCATCAGATCAAAAATCCGACCTCACCGTTGCATTCCTCACGCCTCAATTAGCTAGGAAAATATGTTTAATTTTTTTTTCTTTTTATTTTTATATAATCTAATTATTTTATTTAAATAAGGAATTACTTAATTTAAATTAAATAATATTATATTTTTAAGTTAATTAACGGCCACCATCCGTTCTCTTGATGCCGTCTAGCCATCCTCGTTCGATCGGACGGTTCTCTCGAACCGTACGATCGGGAGATTGAACGGTCGAGAGACCGTCTCTCCTGCGACCTCAAGGGCACCTGCCGCGTGTCGCACGCCGCGAACCGCTGCCAGTCGCCGCTCGGCGACCTCACTCGCTCCGCCCGCCTTCCTCATAAGATGCCTAAGCCCCCCGACCTGGTAGGCGCCAAGCTGGAGCTTTGGGAAGCTACCGGGAGGAAGCCCTCGCCAACCCTAGGTTCGCTTCCGGTCCACCTCAGGTACCACTCCCGATCATATACTCCTAGTTTAGCATTCCAATTATTGCGCCATTAAATTCCGTCGATCGCACACTTCGCCGATCGAGCCATCGCGCGCTCGATCGGGGAGCTCCGGCCCTAACCCTAACCCTAACCCGCGAGTCCCGTCAGGTTGGCAGGGAGGGGGAGGGGAGGCGAAGTGGCATTCGGGTCGGGCCCATTTCGAGCCGAGCCCGACCCGCTAGCAGCCCGATCCGCGACGTGGCCGCCTCCCATTTGCTGGGTGGGCCCCACGCTGTCAGTCGCTGCCCCCAATGGGGCCCACTCTCTCCGCGTCCAATGGGGATGTGCCACGAGAGTCTTTGTCCCACAACATCATGACCTGTAGAAAAACAGTTTTGATTTACATATATAATACATATATATGTATAAGTATATTATTATAAGAATATCCGGGACGTATAGATATAATAAATTTTTGGACTAGTTTGATTTAAATAAATTAGATTATAGATATAGATTAAGTAATCAAGCAGCATTAAGTTAATTACTTTTGGGATTTAACTAGTACTAAGTGACAACTTAAGATTTAATTAAATAATTATAGTCCTAATTAAACAATTACTGACGTAATAAATTTAATTAAACGGACAAATTTAATATTCCTATGATTTAATAAATTATATATAGATGTAAGTATTAATTGGATTAATTTCTGTTAAAAATCAATATTAAGTTAGTGACCTAACTAACCATTTAACCAAGTTAATTAACCCAGTTAAATTGACTAAGATAAATGGCCCAGTTAACTTAACTAGCAGTGAGTTAGTTATAAAGCTATATATATATATATATTGATAGAAAGAAAAGGGCTACCTCTCTCTAAACCAAAATGGTGGCATCCTGATGGCTATGATAAGGTTTGCTTGCATTTCACACAGGGATCTAACTGATGGAACACTGTTTTGGTTTTTTTTTTTTGGCACAATTGGGATTGGTCATCCTGACGATGTAGTGAATAGTGATGCTTTGTTAGAGTTGCTTTCAACTTGATGCTTTGTATTGATCTTTTTAAGTTGCTTTCAACTTGTTTGATGAAATTATAGTATTTAGATAAAATATATAAATATATGCACACTTATAAGAGCATTTGCTTAAAAATAAACATTTATTTAAAAATAAATGTATGTTTAGGGAATGAGAATGAATCTACCCAAGTGATTAGGAGACTAGCGGTATTAGCTAAAATAAGTTAGCCGGATTTAATTTGCCGAATAGTCAAGATCTAACTAATAGGTAGATATTTGACTCGCAGAAAACAAATTTAATTATAAACATAAGAATGATATAAATAGCTATACATATAAGGTACGTAAACATACACATAGTCACATACGAATGAAATTATTCATACCCAGAGCAATAAAAAAACTGTTAGGTGATTAAATATATCTATACAAAAATGTATTATATATGTCTAAATATATATATATATATATATATATATATATATATATATATATATATATATATATAAAGTTATAGGATCTTATAATTACGTATAATTAAATATAAACGGTAATAATATAAACGACAGATATTAAGAGATAATTAATTGACTCAGTTATCATTAACTCACGTGCCCATCATTCTTTTATCTTTCATCCGATTCGTGTATATATATTTATTTATTTATTTACTTAGATAGAGAATATGTGCTTAGCTAATAAATTAATTAAGAGTGATAAATAATTGAGTCAAGTAAATGTAATAAATTAGTTTATACTATGAAGTAGAAATTAATTAGCACATATAATATTATGAATGATGTATCTTGTACTTAATATTATTATATTTATATAATTGTTGCATATACTTAGTCTTATAAATAGAAACTTTAGGTGACAACATATAGCTATATTAAGACAGTGACAATTTAGATGAATAAATACTAGGATTAATAATATAGTGAATTGATTGATTGCAAAACTTAATCAAATTGGTTCAACTGTATTTAAGATTAGCTTAACTATTAGATTCAATTGATTTAGTTAATATTTCAAGCTAATTAACTAGGTAATGAACATACCAAATTAATTTATTTGATTAAAAAAAAACAATAAAACAAATATTAATTGGATAATAATAATTAATATTTAAAAACATATGATGGATGAATTCCTTAATTAATTAAGTATAACTTAAGTAATAATCAAATTGAACTAATAATATAAAGAACTTAAATGTCATTAACTTAGTCAATTGAACTGAGAATCCAGTGTTCTTGGACTCTATGGAATCATTGAACAGTAAGTAACAATAAACTGCATAAAAATTTAGGTTTCGGTAGTATGAAAATTACTGAAATACCCTTAGGTCAGAAATCTTAAATTGGACCAATAGGATCTGTTTCTTGTCCAATTTAGGCGTACTTACTGTCTATCTTCAAGTTAGACAGTAAGGAATCAATTGGAATTACGAGAATTCAATTCTGACCCATAAGTCAAAAGTTGACTTTTTGACCCTTAAAGTAGGGGCAAAATAGTTATTTTGCCCTAAGATTTGATTGAGTACACCTACCCTTTAGATAACATTCCAGAGCACTAAGATTAATATTATAATCATCTTAGTAATGTTTAAGCAAGTGAAATCAACCCTTAAGTCAGATTTCAGTAATCTCTCTAAGTCTTAACACTACACTTTAAGGACTTTTTTTGAGACTAGGACTAGATTATAGGTTAGAGTTCATTCATTGGGTAAATTGGGTTATCCAATGGGTGAAACCTTAGTTTTATTAGTTTTTAAATTTTCTTTTATTTTACAACTTGTTCTGATTATTTTATCTTTTAACTTTAGATTAAGATAGGAGATTCATCATATTAAGTTTGATTACTTAATAAGATTTGCCATAACTAGTAGATCACTGTTAGAATGAAACATAGAATTTAGGTCTTATCCTTTTGGATTATGTGATTAAACCTAGAATCTCGTAGTGTTTAATTTATAATCTATAGGCTTAAAAGATCTTGATCAGATCTTAGTTAGAATGTCTAAATTCACAAAAACTAGGACGTATGATTTGTTGATTTAACTCGTAGTCGTCTATCTGATTGAACTAGATTAGAACCTGATCAGTTCTAATCCTTTTTAACTTATAAGGACAAATTTCTAAGTTACACTCGATAGTAGGAAAATGATGATCCTGAACTTGCGTAACTTGGAATAGTTAGTATGGTTAAGTAGAAAATAACTGATATCACCATGTTTAGTAGAGTCCCTTGCTTCTATTGATATTTTGTTGCTTACGCATTCCTTGATTTTTGGGCCATATTTCATTGAGCATATCATACAAATTTTTGATGGATGAATAAAATATTAGGAAAATATGGAGACTCCTTAGATTCCTTGTGAAAATGTTAAAGTAATTAATGAGAAGATAATGATTTGATGTGTTTGAGCTGCCTCTTAATATTCTTTTGATCATACTGATTATTGCCATAGCCGTATCGTGCTAGGAACCATCCTAGCCATACTGGTGCTAGGATCTTTCGGGTATGACTATTGGTGACCTAACCATATCGTGCTAGGAACCATCCTAGCCATACTGTGTTAGGGCCTTCTATATTGACTGTTGTTGCCTTAGCCATATCTTGCTAGGAACCGTCCTAGCCGTACTGGTGCTAAGATCTTCAGCCCTTTTTGGTGAGCTAATGTAGCTCTCTTCTGTATGGCAGATTATACACGTACAATTTTATATATAGTTGTTGTTGTTTACTTTTCAGTATTCTTATTCAGTCAGCTATTTCCTTGTACTGCTTTTTATATATATTTAGGATGTTAGAATCTTGCTGTTATTTATATGTACCACTGCTGAGTTATTTATTTTAATTGGCATACCTCGTTTGATCACCAACATGTTTAGAATGTAGAATTTTTCTTGTAGCACTTATTTGGTTATGTATATTTATATGCCCCACCTTGCTTAGCTTATATGTGAGGCATGTCTCATCCTCTTTCCTTTTCTTTGCTTAAGTTATAAATGATGATTTATAGCTTTCCCTTTCTTTTATATTGCTTACTGCTCATTTATACACATTATTGCTTAGAAGTAGTAAAATAGTGATATTACATAACATCTATAAAAATTTATCAGCTTAAAATGTACTTAGATAATTGTCTAACCAGATTTTTCTTTTCTTTGGCTGGGGCCCTACTTTGTGAAACCAACAATGGCAGACTCCTTTCAGTTAGACGAGCAGGAGTTAGGTGTGGAGCCTTACCCAGAGGAGCAGCCCGTGGAAGAAGTTGTCGTTTAGTTCCCTTATACTTTCGAGTGAGGATGAGTGGTTTACACTCTATCTTATTTAAACTTTTTAAATGATGTAATAATACATGTACCATTGACTGTGTATTTGGATTGTATGCTTATATTCGGAGTTTTATTTTTTGATATTTATACTGTGATGCTTGGATGATCCTCATTTTTCTTAAATCACTTTCGCACTTTGTATGTTTACTTATATAGTGACTGTTAGATTGATCCTGTCTTAATCCTTCCCAAATCAGATGAATTGTGAAGTTTATCCTAATCCAATAATAAGTGAGGGGTTAGCCAGAGTGACATGCCACCCCTTAGCTTAACCCTTGTGGGTTAAGGGGTGGGGTGCCACAGTTGGTATCAGAGAATTCTATAACATGTCAAATCAGGATTTGCATCCTTATCTACCTAATCGATAATTCTTCTGCCAATTCAGTCACTATATCAGAATACATTAGAGTCACATCCAAGACACCATAATATCAAAGCTCAGAATAATAAGAGTATAGAAATACAAAATGCTATCACGGTACCAGAACTTAATCAGTAGAAATTTAAGATAAATGAGTAACTAAGTAACCCAAATAAATATTATAGGATCAAACCTAAGTATAATATGTAACCAGCTAACCCAAATCAAAACCTTTATAAGATCAAGAACTTATGATGGTAGGACGTAACTATGAATCCTTATAAGACCTTAAACCAATAAATAGGACTTGGAAAACTTTTAAGTAGTTACCTCCCACTTTCAAAATATTATCTCCTTAGGAATAATAATAGCAAAATCTACTTCAAGAATCATTAAGGCTAATAGTACTCTCTAAAGAGTTTATAGCTGGTTAAAACATTAGAGTATAGCTGAAGTGAAAGCACTATATTGGGAGATCATCCCTTGTATAAGGTCACTACTAGCATGTGTGACTCCTACTTCACTAATTCCATAACTCGAGATAGAAACTCGACATAATACCCAATGAGAAAGAGGAAACTGACCAACACATCTCGACCCATTTTGGCCAGGCCTCCACAAAAATCGAGATGCAGCGATAGGCTTGCAGGAGCCTGTACCCATTTTAGGAATGACCAAAGGTAATGTTGTCATATCAGGTACACCTATTCGATCGCCTAATTAGTTCAATCATTTAAGTTTTACAGTCACTTCATATTAATCCTTATTCTTAGTCCTCCTCAAATCTTACTTGTTACTATACTAGGGTGTCACATTGGACCATTACTTATTCCTAGCTTAGGTAGTCCAAACATTAAGACCTAAGTCATGCTTTCATGACTCATTCCTCTGTTGAGAGTAGCAACTTACCTAGCTAGGTAAATGACATCTCACTCTTTAGATTAAACTAAATGATGGAATCCAATTGATTTGGCAAGTCATAAATTGTGACTCAAAATGCCAATTTAGCATTTTCTTAGGTCATTAACCCATTACTCCATTGAAGTGAGTAGTCAAAAGTGCTAGTCTTTGATACAAAATCTTTGGATTCTAATAGTATCCTAACATTTCCTTAACTCTGAGTAAGTCTTATATGACTTCGCCTAAAAAGCGACGCACGTCATTTAAGTATAGAACCGTAATGATCCTTGACCCTTAGAATTATCCTATGCTCAGTATATGATATCACTTGCTAAGCGATAGTCTTACCCATAACATTGAGTCATATTTTACAACCGAGTATTTTCATCCATTGTCCCGGGAAGTCACATTCAACCCAGTTGAAGTCAACTGGTCTCTTCTTATTGCCATCCTCACATAAATGATAATTATCACTTAGATCTAGTTAGTTCTCTCTAATCAGTAAGGTTAGATCATGAAGGTCCAATCTTAAATTCTTAAGTTTTAGAATTATAAATGGAGAATCATAGCACTTCCTCAAAACTAGCATATCAAACCCACTACTGCTTATTCTTTCCACTTGAGTGATATTGAGGACGACATCATTTTTAAGTTGGGAGTCTTGTAACAACCCAAATTGTTACCTTAGTTGATTAGGACTAATCTTAGTCTTAAGACTAATTATAAGTTGCTAATTAGGTAATTGGAGTCAACCTATAAGACCTAGTCAAAATCAGGAGCAATGGATCGAATCCTGATTTCTAGAAATTTTGGAAAACCCTAAAATTTGACCTATTTAATTGACCTCAGATTGGAAAATGGACACCGTCATTGCGTTCCTTGACCCCAAATAGCTTGAGGTGAGTTTCTTGTGTCAATCGGAAGTCGTCGAAATTTCGACGAATATTTTAATAATAAAAATACACCGGAAATCGAGGTATCAAAATACTCGTCGGATCAAAAATCTGACCTCACCGTTGCATTCCTCATGCCTCAATTAGTTAGGAAAACATGTTTAATTTTTTTTCTTTTTATTTTTATATAATCTAATTATTTTATTTAAATAAGGAATTAATTAATTTAAATTAAATAATAATATTATATTTTTAAGTTAATTAACGGCCGCCGTCCATTCTCTTGACGCCGTCTAGCCATCCCCTGTTCGATCGGAGGGTTCTCTCGAACCGTACGATCGGGAGAATCGCACGGTCGAGAGACCGGCCGTCTCCTCCCGCGATCCCAGAGGGCAAACCGCCGCGTGTCGCGCGCCGCGAACCGGCGGCCAGTTGCCGCGAGCGGCGACCTCCGCTCGTCTGCCCGCCTTCCTCATAAGATGCCTAAGCCCCCGGCCGGGTAGGCGCCAAGCTGGATCTTCGGGAAAGCCGCCGGGAGGAAGCCCTCGCCAACCCTAGGTTTCGCTTCCGGTCCACCTCAGGTACCCTCCCCGATCCTATACTCCTAGTTTAGCATTCCAATTATTGCGCCATTAAATTCTGTCGATCGCACACTCGCCGATCGAGGCCGTCGCGCGCTCGATTGGGGCTCTCCGGCCCTAACCCTAACCCTAACCTGCGAGTCCCGTCGGGTCGACAGGGAGGGGAGGCGAAGCGGCATTTGGGTCGGCACATTTCGGGTCGAGCCCGACCAGCTAGCAGCCCGATCCGCAACGTGGCCCTGCCTCTCATTTGCTGGTGGGCCCCACGCCGTCAGTCGCTGCCCCCAATGGGGCCCACTCCCTCTCCCGCGTCCAATGGGGAATGTGCCATGTGTGGTCCTGGCGGGTCCCACGGCATCATGACCTGCAGAAAAACAGTTTTGATTTACATATATAATCTACCATATATATGTATAAGTATATTATTATAAGAATATCCGGGACGTATAGGTATAATAAATTTTTGGAGTAGTTTGATTTAAATAAATTAGATTATAGATTATAGATTAAGTAATCAAGCAGCATTAAGTTAATTACTTATGGGATTTAACTAGTACTAGTGAAAACTTAAGATTTAATTAAATAATTATAGTCGTAATTAAACAATTATTGGCGTAATAATTTAATTAAACGGACAAATTTAATATTCCTATGATTTAATAAATTATGTATAGATGTAAGTATTAATTAGATTAATTTTATTAAAAATCAATATTAAGTTAGTGACCTAACTAACCGTTTAACCAAGTTAATTAACCCAGTTAAATTAACTAAGATGAATGGCCCAATTAACTTAACTAGCAGTGAGTTAATTATAAATATATATATTATATATATATATATATATATATATATATATATATATTCAGAAAATTTTTAACGTGATTATTGCGTTAATATATGCGCACTTATACGAGCATTGCTTAAAAATAAACATTTATTTAAAAATAAATGTATGTTAGGGAATGGGCATGAATCTACCCAAATGATTAGGAGACTAGCGGTATTAGCTAAAATTAGTTAGTCGGATTTAATTTGCCGAATAGTCAAGATCTAACTAATAGGTAGATATTTGACCTGCAGAAAACAAATTTAATTGTAAACATAAGAATGACATAAATAGCTATACATATAAGGTACGTAAATATACACATAGTCACATACGAATGAAGTTATTCATACTCAGAGCAATAAATAAAAACTGTTAGGTGATTAAATATATCTATACAAAAATGTATTATATACCTCTAAATATATATAAATAATAAATATATATATATATATATCTATATATATATATTTTTTTTTTTTTTTAAAAGCTATTTCGGCGAAAGATTTTATTTCATCAAAAACAAAAGTACAGGACTAGGACTGGGAGTGGTACAAAATAAACCTAGAACCTACAAACTAGAATCCAGTCCCAAAAAAAGAAGACACAGGATTATATCCTAAAAGGTCTCCCGACACAAAAAGAAAAGATGCAAGCATTAAGATTAACAACAAACCTACAATACCAAAAATGTACATCCCCAAACGCTACAAAGAAAAGGTCCAGAGAGCCGCCGTGGAATCCACTTCCCCAACGAAGAAATGCCTCCACCAACGAGCACCTGTAATCAAAAGGAAACCAACCAAACAAAGAAGCAGCCAAGAGAGCGTCGCGAATAGGTAACAGCCAGAAGCATGCATCTAAAAAAAACCACATGAAGCCGGGACAGCCAATTCACCAACAGCCAAACAACGACGAGCCAGGCAACCAAAACAGAGTAATGCAGCAAAAATCGGCCCATACAAATTCTCACTACAAGCCCTAAAAAGATAAGGATGCCACCTTCCAACATGCAAAGACAGCAGGAAAAAAAAACCAGCACAATCTCAGAAGCCATACCCGAAAGGACACGATGGAGCCAAAGAGGCAGCATCAGCTGTACAAAACCCAGATAAAAGAGTAAACTGATTCAACATTAACGAAGGACAAGCCTAGTACAAGCCTACCAAACCTGAAGACCGACTGCTGAGAGAGCCAATTACACAGCAGACCGGCTGGTCAAGGACTGCCAAAACTGGCCATAAACCAAAGACCACTGCCAAACCCACCTCCTAATCGGATGCAACCCACAAATTAGAACCAGTGTTGTGCATGAAATTTAAAAGGAGCCCACAAACCACAATAAACCGATTATAAAGCTTCAATAAACGAGTGTGTCTCAGCTTCAACACGTAAGTAAAAACCATTAGAAGCCTCTTATAAAGACTCGTAAGTAGATTAAGCCATAATAAAGAATCAACAGCTTTCCAATAATTTTTAAAGGTCGTAATAAAAGCAAAATTAGTTGAGAACATGTTTGGCATAATCAATATTGATATTATCCCAGCTGAAAGCAGAATCTGTAAAAGCATTGATTGAATGAGTGACATCTTTTTTAATTGCTTTGACACATTTTTTCCATAGAAAAAGGCGTCCGGTTATGCTTGGCGTTGTTTCTTCTAGCAGTCCAAACTTGCCAGAATGTATGACAATCAATAAGTTGGCCTATATGAAATTTTTTTTTTTGATAGGCCAGTGAGTGAATATATCATTAGTATCAGCAGAAAATGACACTCGTTGGTCTTAATATTTAAAGAGGACCAAACAATTTTAACTGTCATGTTATTGAGGAAGAGGTGGTTAATATTTTCATTACTATTTTGACAACAATGACATCTAGAAGCAATATTATAACCCTTTAGCTTGCAAAATTTCATCAACACTGATAAATTATGATATAACCTCCAAAGAAAGAAACTTAGAAGGGTAGGAATGCAATTATTCCATATCTAATAAGGAAAATTGGGGAGGTTATGCATTCTACAAACCTGCCAAAGAGAAGAAAGAAGGAGTTTACCATTAAAGCAGAATTTTGAGTTTGCTGATTTTCGGAGCTCAAGAGAGGGGGTCCTGTTAATGATGTTTTCAAATAATTCAGGATTCAACAAGACTGCAGCAACTCAACATTCCAATCCTTAGCAGTGTTAAGGCAATCAGCTATGGTTAGTTTTTTATTTTTAATATTATGGACAGATTTGGCTAAATTTTTAATATTATTCTAGCAATCATATCAAAAGAATTTGAATTATCGATGGCATCCCAAGTTATATTTCTTCAACAAGATCTCTATATTCAAGCATTCTAGACCAATTGGTAGAGTCAGTAATTTTTGGGGTGGTTTGAGAAGGGTGAGTACGAGCACAATATTTGGCTTGAAGAATTTCAGACCAAATCGAATTGAAAGTACGAAATTCCACCAAAGTTTAAGAGAAAATGCTTTATGTAAAGAGTTTAAAACAATGAATACCAAGGCCACCTTCAGAGGTAGGTAAAGAGATATTATCCCAAGAGCAACCAAATCATTTTACTACAGTTAGGGTGCACCCAAAGAAATTTGTTAAAAATAATTTTAAGCTTGCTTTGGATGAATTTGGTAGGGGATGTGACCTCCAGTCAATAGAGAGGAATGGTGTTTAGGACAAATTTAATAAGAGTTAAGTGACCCCCTTGGGAGAGAGTTTAATTCCCAACCTTGAAGTTTGTTGAAAATAGAATCAATGAGGTTGAGATAGTTTTTGTTTTTATTATGACCTGTGGCAATGGGGATGCCCAAATACTTAAAAGGGAGCTTACCTTGATTTATTTGCAAAGAATCAGATAGCCTATTGATCAATCTGGTAGAGGCTTTAGAGCTTACGAAAAAGAAAGATTTTTGCTTGTTAACTTTCAGTCCAGATATGTTTTCAAGATAATCAATAAGATTTTGAATATTTTCCACTGTTTTACTATTGGAATTACAAAAACTTATGATATCATCAGCATAGGCAAGGTGGGTAACCAAAAATTTTCCACGAATCAAGAAATGTATTGTGGGGTCACTTTTGAATACCTCATTAATACAAAGGGACCAATAATTGAAGGCTAGGATTGAAAAGTAAAGGAGATATGGGATCACCTTGACGAAGACCTCTTTCCGATTTGAAATACCCGCTAGCCTTGCCGTTAATGAGAACAGAAAAGTAATTATATTGAATGAGGTTCTTGATTTTGGTGATGAAATTCTCATTAAAATCATAGAACTTTAGCATTTTTATTAAGAAATGCAAATCAATTTTATCAAATGCTTTTCAAGGTCATATTTTAATATCAGATAGTGGAATTTATTCTTATTTTTTAAACTATAGAAAAGTTCTTGGGTGGCTAAGATATTATCCTGGATTTGCCTACCTGGAATGAAACCAGATTGATTAGGAGCTATAAGAATGCTTAGAAGTTTTTTAAGCCTGTTTGCAAGAATTTTGGAGATGATTTTGTTTATGGTGATGCAAAGGCTTATGGGACGAAATTGAGACCACCAAGAAGCTTTATTAGTTTTAGGAATTAAGGAAATCATGGTGTGGGTGAAATTTTTGGAATACGGGTTTGACAGAAGAATTCTTTTTTGCCATTACAAACATCCTTTTTGATAGCATCCCAAAATTTACAAAAGAATTCACACGAGAAAACCGTCCGAGCCCGGACAAGTGTTTTTTTTTCATATTGGACATAACTTCCCAAATTTCTTCATCCATGGGCAAAGCATTTAGGACATCATTATCTTCTTCTGATAAACAAGAAGAGGATAAATTTGTCTCAAGGGGAAGAAGATTGGGGGTGGGAGCTTGGCAAGCTTCACTAAAAAAGGAAACAGTGGAATTTTAAATGTCTTGAGTTTCCTTAATAGGGGGTCTATTAGGAGGGATAATTTGGGATATATGATTTAATCTTCTTCTTTTATTAACCCAGTTGTGATAGAATGAGGTATTTCTTTCCCCATGGAGGGTCCAGTTGATGCTACATTTTTGTTTCCAAAAACTTTCTATGTCGTTGTGGATTTGAATAAGGGAAGCTTTGGCTTTAGAAACTGCAATCCTGTTGGAATCTGATGGGTCAAGATCAAAGATGTTCTCTAAATTATTAACTTTATTTTCCAGTTGTGAAGCATTTTGGAAAATGTTACCTACCATATTTTATTCCAAAAGCAAATTTCTTTTCTAAGCCTCTTAAAATTTCAGCAAGACGGAAAAGATCAAAAGAACCACATTGTTTATTCCAATTAGAATGAACAAGATAAGAGAAATCCGGTCTATCAAACCAAAAATGTTGGAACCTAAATGATTTAGGAATTTTATTGATTTGATTCCAAGAAGATAACGTAATTGGCTTATGATCCGAGACAGTTGAGTTTAATGAGGAGGCTTCAGTATTAGTAAAGAAATTGCACCAAATACTGTTGACTAGAAATTTATCGAGTCTGGCAAATTTTCTGCCAGAGTTCCAAGTAAAGGGAGAGCCAGAATACTTGAAATCTTCAAGACCACAATCAAGAATGGCGGAATTGAAATCAAAGGAGGATTTGGAATGATCTCTCGAGTAACCTTTGTATTCGGAGTTTTTAAGGATAGCATTAAAGTCGCCTCCCACGGCCCAAGGAAGGGAAGAAGAGTTACAATCTCTTAGAAAATTCCAAAGAGCTATACGATCCATTCTAAGATTATTAGCATGCACAAAAGTAATTTGGCAATTGTGAACTTTATTGAAGAAACGCATATGAATCGCTTGATGACATTGGGCAATCACCTCAGCCTCCCAAAGATTGTTCCACATAACCCAAATTCTATTCAAATCAGAACAACAAACATTTTCCAACTTACAAAAATGACCCACAGCCCTAATAGCCTCACTTTTTAATTTTGGTTTCAAAATAGCCGCTATTGCAATTTCTTTTTTCAAACACTAAATGTTTAAGTCTATTTTTAGAGGAGGCATCACCAATGCCTCTGATGTTCCAACATAAAATATTCATTGAGAAACAGAAGATGATCCATTTTGGACCAACTGCGTCTTTTCAAATTGTGAATCTAAGTTTTCCTCCTTAAAATTAGAAACTTTATCGGAAACAATAGCTTCAGAATCAGAAATAGAAGCAAGCGATTTGTATCTATTAGAGGTAGGCATTGTATTTGAGCTAAATTGAACTTTCTTATTTTTCAAAGGAGTTTTGGGCTTGGCAAAAGTGTCTATATTATCACATTTTTTCCTAGTATTCACAGCAATATTTTCAAGTAAGACATCAGAAGCTAGAAAAGCATCAGAAGTATTTAGCATATCTTTACCAGAATCAGCAGATGACGGGAGACCATAGGCTGACTGCAAAACAAAATTAGTATCATTTGAGATAAAAGCATTATTCAGATCAACATCCGAATTTTCAACTATGAATATTCCAGCAGGAACAGATTGCAGCACGTCCTTTGCATTAGCACTCAAAACTTCTGACCTAAAGGCATTAATCAAACCAAATTCAGTGTGCTGATTGACAGAAGCCCCTGAACCAGCAGCATTCAAAATTGGGGACTTTACATTTAAAGCAGATAGATTTACAACTTGAGAAACATTCGAGTTCATGTCAACATTGTATAAAAAAGGTTTAGAAGCAACCTCGTTATCCATCTCTGCAGGCAAAAAGGAATCATCTATATCAGGAAGAACAACCACCTGGTTGTCAGGAGTTTCAACATTGAGAGGGGATGAATTTGAAACATTATAGTAGACCTGCTCATTAAAAGTATCAGTAATGTTATCAATTAAGGCAGAAGTCAAATAGTGTTCCGTTGAGACCAAAGCAGTATCCACATTAGAATTAACAAGAACACAATTGAGACTAACTGCCATTTCAGTGCCAACAACTTTTCCAAAACCAATAACATCATCAACAATTTCATTTGTAACATCAATTTCCTGTTCAGTAATTTCATTACAACAATTTCATTAATAGTAGCAATTTTTATAGGAGTAATAACCGTAGTTTCATCAGAAGTTTCAATTTCATTAGAAGCAGCAATTCCATTAGTAACAGCCAGCACATGTTCAGCAATAGAATTAGCAACAATAACATTTAAATCAGAAATAGAAGTAGGATGGATTGCAATTACACTAGTATTCCCATCATCGATAGCCAACGCCAAACCACCAACATTTTCAGTACCCAAAGGAGATGAAATTATAGGGTCATCGAGGGGCAAGGGAGCACTGCAAAGCTGATTAATGTTTTCATTGAGAATTGGCCCGTTAATATGAGATAACAATCGTGAAGGTGGGAGGGGGGAGATTTGGTTCCTGTGCAAGCAAGAACTCGTGTTATGAACTAAAGTGAAGCACCAATTACAATAAGAAGGCATGTTCTCATAACAGATTTCCTGAGAGTATCCTTTTTCTAAGGAACCTAACCAAATCTTTGTGGGAGGAGGAGAAGATATATTTGTTTCTATAAGAATGCGTGGTGCAGCAATATTTCTATTCAAAGCCGTGTTGCGATCAAGTTGCAGAGGTGAACCAATTGCATGACCTATATTAAAAAGCGTGTCTTTAGCCGTGTATTGTAAACACAGACCTATAAAATTTACCCAAATTGGAACAATAGGGACATCATGGGTCACATCGGAGAATGGATCCCATTTGCACAGTTTCATTGTGTTACCTTTTAAATTATAAGATCCTTTAGAAAAAACACGAGCGTAGTCTAAGTTAGATTGAAAGGTAAAAAAAGCACGGTGAGCATCAAAAGATCGGATATTAACCGGAGCAAGCAATTTAAGGCTTTCAATAAAACCAAGAATCAAACCAAAGTTAGGTTTAATCCGCGCAAACTTTCCTACAAGGGTAAGGGTATGAGGGGAAGCAAGTTGTAAGACCTCCTCGTCGGTGAAAAGGAGGGCCGGAATGCCATTGTGAGAGCTAACATGTTTAGTGATCTAGATAGAACTTTGAGCAACTATGTCACGGAAGGAGCGCACAGAAGGGTCCATTACCATATAAGCTAGGAACAAAATACAAAAGAGCAAAACATCGGCTAAGAACTACAAGCTAGAAAATTAGGTTCCAACCTAGGGATGCTGGGGAAATCAATTAAGATCTCCAGCCGAGCAGACCCAGGAGAAGGGTGTAAAAGGCAAGTAGAGCCAGGAAAAACAAAAAATCAGAGAAAAAGAGTCACCGAAGCCAGCAACGACGGCCAGCGGCCGGACGCCGAGAGGAAATCAGATGCTTTTCAGAATCGCCAAAACGAGAGCGCCCTAAAAAGATATATATATATATATATATATATATATATATATATAAAGTTATAGGATCTTATAATTACGAATAATTAAATATAAGCGGTAATAATATAAACGACAGATATTAAGAGATAATTAATTGACTCAGTTATCATTAACTCACGTGCCCATCCTTCTTTTATCTTTCATCCGATTCATGTATATATATATATATATATTTACTTAGACAAAGAATACGTGCTTAGCTAATAAATTAATTAAGGGTGATAAATAATTGAGTCAAGTAAATGTAAAAAATTAGTTTATACTATGAAGTAGAAATTAATTAGCACATATAATGTTATGAATGATGTTATACTTAATATTATTATATTTATATAATTGATGCATATACTTAGTCTTATAAATAGAAACTTTAGGTGACAACACATAGCTATATTAAGATAGTGACAATTTAGATGAATAAATACTAGGATTAATAATATAGTGAATTGGTTGATTGTAAAATTTAATCAAATTGGTTCAACTGTATTTAAGATTAGCTTAACCATTAGATTCAATTGATTTAGTTAATATTTCAAGCTAATTAACTAGGTAATGGACATACCAAATTAATTTATTTGATTAAGAAAAAAAAAATAAAACAAATATTAATTGGATAATTTTTAATATTTAAAAACACATGATGGATGAATGCTTTAATTAATTAAGTATAACTTGAGTAATAATCAAAATGAACTAATAATATAAAGAACTTAAATGTCACTAACTTAGTCAATCGAACTTAGAATCCAATGTTCTTGGACTCAATGGAATCTTTGAACAGTAACCAATAATAAACTGCATAAAAATTTAGGTTTCGGTAGTATGAAAATTACTGGAATGCCCTTAGGCCAGAAATCTTAAATTGGACCTATATGATCTGTTTCTCGTCCAATTTAGGCGTACTTACTGTCTATCTTCAAGTTAGACAGTAAGGAATCAATTGGAACTAAGAGAATTCAATTCTGCCCATAAGACAAAAGTTGACTTTTTGACCCTTAAAGTAGGGGCAATAGTTATTTTGCCCTAAGATTTGATTGAGTACACTTACCCTTTAGATAATATTCCAGAACACTAAGATTAATATTATAATCATCTTAGTAATATTTAAGCAAGTGAAATCAACCCTTAAGTTAGATTCTAGTAATCTCTCTAAGTCTTAACACTACACTTTAATGACCTTTTTTGAGACTAGGACTATATCATATGTTAGAGTTCATTCATTGGGTAAATTGGGTTACCCAATGGGTGAAACCTTGGTTTTATTAGTTTATAGACTTTCTTTTATTTTACAACTCGTTCTGATTATTTTATCTTTTAACTTTAGATTTAAGATAGGAGATTTATCCTATTAAGTTTGATTACTTAATAAGATTTGCCATAACTAGTAGATCACTGTTATAATGAAACATAGAACTTAGGTCTTATCCTTTTGTATTATGTGATTAAACCTAGAATCTCGTAGTATTTAATTAATAATCTATAAGCTTAGAAGATCTTGATCAGATCTTAGTTAAAACATCTAAATTCACAAAAATTAGGATGTATGATTTGTTGATTTAACTCATAGTCATCTATCTGATTGAACTAGATTAGAACCTGATCAGTTCTAATCCTTTTTAACTTATAAGGATGAATTTCTAAGTTATACTCGATAGTAGGAAAATGGTGATCCTGAACTTGCATAACTTGGAATAGTTAGTATGGTTGAGTAGAAAACAAATGATATCACCATGTTTAGTAGAGTCCCTTGCTTCTATTGATATTTTGTTGCTTACGTATTCCTTAATTTTTGGGCCATATTTCCTTGAGCATATCATACAAGATTTTTGATGCATGAATAAAATGTTAGAAAAATATGGAGACTCCTTAGATTCCTTGTGAAAATATTAAAGTAATTAATGAGAAGATAATGATTTGATGTGTTTGAGCTGCCTCTCAGTATTCTTTTGATCATACCGATTGTTGCCCTAGCCGTATCGTGCTAGGAACCATCCTAGCCATACTGGTGCTAGGATCTTTCGGGTATGACTGTTGGTGACCTAACCGTATTGTGCTAGGAACCATCCTAGCCGTACTGTGTTAGGGCCTTCTATGTTGACTATTGTTGCCTTAGCTGTATCGTGCTAGGAACCGTCCTAGCCGTACCGGTGCTAAGATCTTCAGCCCTTTTTGGTGAGCTAATGTAGCTCTCTTCTATATGGTAGATTGTACACGTACGGTTTTATATGCAGTTGTTGTTGTTATTATTTACTTTTCAGTATTCTTATTCAGTCAGCTATTTCTTTGTACTTCTTTTTATATATATTTAGGATGTTAGAATCTTGCTGTTATTTATATGTACCACTGCTGAGTTATTTATTTTAATTGGCATACCTCATTTGATCACCAACATGTTTAAAATGTAGAATTTTTCTTGCAGCACTTGTTTGGTTATTTATATTTATATGCCCCACCTTGCTTAGTTTGTATGTGAGGCATGTCTTAGCCTCTTTCCTTTTCTTTGCTTAAGTTATAAATGATGATTTATAGCTTTCCCTTTCTTTTATATTGCTTACTGCTCCTTTATACACATTATTGCTTAGAAGTAGTAAAATGGTGATATTACATAACATCTATAAAAATTTATCAGCTTAAAATATACTTAGATAATTATCTAACTAGATTTTTCTTTTCTTTGGCTGGGGCCCTATATTGTGAAATCGATAATGACAGACTCCTTTTTGTTAGACGAGCAGGAGTTAGGTGTGGAGCCTTACCCAGAGGAGGAGCCCGTGGAAGAAGCTGCCGTTTAGTTCCCTTATACTTTCGAGTGAGGATGAGTGGTTTACATTCTATCTTATTTAAACTTTTTAAATGATGTAATAATACGTCTACCATTGACTGTGTATTTGGATTGTATGCTTATATTCTGAGTTCTATTTTTTGCTATTTATACTATGATGCTTGGATGATCCTCATTTTTCTTAAATCTCTTCCGCACTCTGTACGTTTACTTATATAGTGACTGTTAGATTGATCATGTGTTAATCCTTCCCTAATCAGGTAGATTGTGGAGTTTATCCTAATCCAATGGTAAGCGAGGGGTTAGCCAGAGTGAATGCCACCCCTTAGCTTAACCCTTATGGGTTAAGGGATGGGGCGCCACAAAATATCCAAGGAAGTAAGCTCAAACACATAAGGAATATGTAGCACAAAGTATTAAAATAAGCAAGAGACTCTAATAATATGGTGATACCATCTGTTTTCTATTATCCGTTTTAATTATTCCAAATTACACAAGTTCAGGATCACCATTTTCCTACATATCAAGTGTAACTTAGAAATTCGTTCTTATAAGTTATAAAATATTAGGACTAGCTAAGTCCTAATATACCAAATCAAAGTCGACTATAAAAGTTAAGTAACAAATCATTACGATCTAATTAATAATTTTTGACGTTTCTAACTATAGATTATGGATTAAATGCCACGAGATTGGGCCTAATCACATAATCCAAAAGGGTAAGACTTAAGATCTAGGCTTTATTTTAAAAGTAATCTAATGGTTTAGGCCAACCCTATTAAGTAATCAAACTTAATAGGATGAATCTCCTATCTTAGTTCTAAGATCAAAAAATAAAAAAATCAAAATAAGTTGAAAATTCTAGAAACTAATAAAACTAAGGATTCATTCATTGAAAAACCCAATTTTTCAATGAATGAAATCAACCATATGATCTAGCCCTAGTCTCAGGAAGGGTCCTTAAGGTGTAGTGTTACAAACATAGGAAAATTCTAAAATCTGACATAACTGATAATTTTACTTACTTAATTATCACTAATAGGGTTATAATGTTAGTTTTAGTGTTTTAAAAGACTAATTAAAGGTTAAAGGTGTTTATTCTAAATTTTGGGCAAAAGGACTATTTTGCCCCTACTTAAGGGTCCGAAAAGTCAACTTTTGATTCAAGAATCCAAATTGAAGTTCCTATTTTCCATATGATTTCTTATGGCCTAACTTGAAGATTAACAGTAAGTGCGTCCAATTTGGACGAGAAGCGGATCCTACAGGTTCAAACTAAGGTTTATAACTTAAGGGCATTTAAGTAATTTTCACTCTACTGAAAACTAAGTTTCTATATAGTTTATGCTAGGTTATTGCTCAAGGATTCCATAGAGTCCAAGAACACTGCATTCTGAAGTCGATTGACTAAGTTATGGACATTCTAAGTCCGAAGGGCAATTTAGTAATTTCGAGTCGATCAACGGTGACAAAAATCGAACTTTTCCATTTGATGTCCAATTTCAGCAAACTCAATTTCTATAACTTCCCTATAATGTACTTAGTATGCTGGTAGGGTGTAGACCTAATTTGGACCTTAAATGGTCAAAGTTATGACCTAACTAAGGTTGGGAGTATTTTAGTCATTTTCTAAATTTCTAGGGTTCAGAACCTAAATGTTATTTCAGTTTATTGGTGACATTAAAATTCTAAACTAGTTAGCATCTTGAATTTTTGAATTCGGAGTTGAATTGACTAAGTTATAGTCATTTGAATTCTAGGGGTAATTTGATTATTTTTCACTAAAGTCAACTCTAAATTCTATGATTGACTTTTTATCCTGATATCAAAATGAGAAAACTAATACTACTACGGTGATGGAGCTATTTTCCTGAATATTTTAAGACCCATATTGACTATGTTCTGATAATAAGATAAAAATTACGAGGCTCTAAAGAGCTCTTAAAATGCTACCTCGATATGCGTACCCTGAAATGAAATTCTGCATTATGTCATTTGATTCTATTTATTTTTCTGAGTATTTTAAGACCTATATTGGCTATGTTTGGATCATCCTATAGAAAGTTATTAAACTTTTAAGATTTACTATTCAAAAATACAATTTGTATTAATTTACTATTCATTTATTTAATTTAAATTAATTTCTAAATAAAATATATCTTTCTGTATTTATTAATCAATCAATTAATTATTTTTGATCTGTAATTTGATTATTAACTAAATAATAATTAATTTTGTCATTCAATTATCTTTAATTATAATATTATTATAGATTACTACTTAATCAATTAATCATTAATAATTATTTAATTAGATAACTAATATTAATTAATGTCTTTTTACTGTTTTAAGTTTTAATATCAGAAATATTAATTTAATTAACTACTATTAATTTGTGTAACTAATATTATATAATCATTTTCTGCTTTGAAGTATATATATATATATATATATATATATATATATATATATATATATATATATATAGCAGGCAGTAAGTATAGTTTTAGTTATGTTAATTTATTTAAGTTACTAATGCATATATATATTATATCACAATAAATAAATAAATAAATAAATAAATATATATATAATATATATATATATATATATATATATATATAATTACACTTATTAAATTTTCTTTTCTGCAGGTTATGATGGCGGACGGGATTGCCTCGGCCACGTGGCAAAGCCTGATAGGCCGAAGCCTCACACGCGGACCCCACAGGGTCACGTGGCGCGCCCAGGTGAGCCACGACAGAGCACGCGGGGCCCACACGGTCAGCGGGCCCCACTCCCGGGCGCTGCGCTCGCACGCGCGTGGGGCGTGCGACTTCGGGCGGCCCAGGTTGACCCGACCCAGTCCGGCTTCGGGCTCCGCCTTCCGCGATACGCCGAGGAAGTCGTGCTAGGGCACGACGATTGGAGGCCCGGCTGACGTCGCAAAACCCCGGCCTGCATGCCGCCGGAAAGGTATGGTTGAGGCCTTTCGTTTGATGGCCGGACCGTGGCCGGAGGTGGCCTGGAGCTTCGGCACTATCGAACCCTAAACTACTCCGCGGCGGCATGAAGCTTAACGGTTTATACTGCTCACAAATCTCCAAATTCGCTCAATTACTTAGGAAGATTCCCAATTAGACCCGATCAATCCTCTATCTAAGCATTGGAATAAACTTATGAAGAGTAAATGCAATAATCGACTGAAGGAAATGAGGACGAAGACGGTACCTGACTGACGGTTCGAGAGGCTCGGGGTCGCACGGGATCCTTCCGGAGGCTTCGGGGGCTTGTGTCGCGAGTCAGTGAGTCGAGCCAAGCGATCCCGGCTTTGAGGCAGCGGGGGACGGACCTGCCAAGGCGTCGGCAATGGCCGTTGGGCGAGGCGCGCGGCGCTGCGACGCGTGGCGAGGAGCGGAGCTCGCGAGGAAGGAACGCGTTGGACCGTTCGATTGATTCGATAGAACGGTCCGAATCGTTGTTCGATCGAATGGTGCGGGTGGGACGGCGTAGGGACGGATGACGGCGCCGTTAGGAAATTAAATTAAATATTAATTAAATTAAATTAATTTGTTTAATTTCTTATTAAAACAAAATTAATTATTTATAATTAGAAAAATTCCAAATATTCACCACTAGCTAATTTAGGGGTGAGGAACGTAATGGTGAGATCGGATTTTTGATTCGATGAATATTTTGATTTCTCGATTTTCGGGCATTTAAATATTATTAAAATATTCATCGAATTTTTGACGACTTCCAATTGACATGAAAACATCACCCCTAGCTAATTTGGGGGCAATGAGCGCAATGGCGAAGTTCGTTTTCTGATCTGAGGTTAATTTAGATCGATCAAATTTTAGGGTTTTTGAATTTTCCAAAAATCAGGATTCGATCCATTTGACTCCTGATTTATACTAAGTCTTAGATGTTGACTCTATTTTACCTAATTAGCACTTATGAGTAGTCTTAAGACTAGGATTAGTCCTAATGGACTTAGGTAACAACCTGGGTTGTTACGGACTCCCCCACTCAAAAATTATGTCGTCCTCGACATCACTCAAGTGGAAAGAATAAAACAGTAATGGTTTGGGACAAAGCATAAGCAAGGAATGAGAAAGTACTAGAGTTTACCATTTAGAGTTCTAGGACTTAAGATTTAAGGTTAGACCTTTGAAATTCAATCTCACTGCTAAGATTAGAGAGAATTTAATTAATTTGAAGGTTAATTATCACTTGAGTGAGGATGTAAATAAAGAGAGGTGAGTTGAAATTGAACTGGGTTGAATGTGGCTTTCCATGATTACAAATTAAATACCCATTCATATCACAAGTCTTAGTACTATGGGATAGGATTATCACTTAGTAGGTGGTACCTACTACTAAGCATAGGATAATTTAAGGCTCAAGGAACTTTGTGGTTCTATACATAAGTGATATTCATCACTTAAGGGCTTAAGCAAGGGTGAACATGTCATTTACAAGACCTATCCCGAATTAAGAAATGCCAGGATACTATTAGAATCCAATGGTTTGGCATCAAAGACTTGAGCTTTTTGACTACTTACTTCAATGGGGTAATGGATTGGAGACCTAAGAAAATGCTAAATTGGCAATTAGAGTTACAATTATGACTCGCCTAATTAATAGATTCTATCATTCAGTTTAATATAAAGAGTGAGAGGTCATTTACCTAGCTGGGTAAGATGCTACTTAACAGAGGAATTATTGCTATGAGTCATGAAAGCATGACTTAGATCTTAATGTTTGACTACCTAAGCTAAGAATAAGTAATTGCCCAATGTGACACCCTAATATAGTACTAGTAAGATTTGGGGATGACTAAGAATAAGAATTAATGATGAAGTGATTGTAAAACTTAAATGATGAAAATAATTAGGCGATTGAATAGGTGTATCTAAAACAACAGAATTGCCTTTCGTCATTCCTAAATGGGTGCAGGTTCCTGCAATCCTATCGCTGCATTTTTGTTTTTGTGGAGGCCTAGCCAAAATGGGTCAAGGTGTATTGGCCAGTTTCTCCTTTCGCTTTGATGATGCAGTCTGAGGGTGCTTGGAACGGTCAATACAAGCACCGTCAATGGTCTTAACATTCATGCACTGATAGAAGTGGTGACCCCGTCGGCCACAAGTATAACAACACCTCTTGCCATGGTAACACCTTCCATCAGGGTGGGGCTTTGTACAACCATTACATGGGTCGTTAGGTGGGGCTATTGATAATGGAAGCAGATTCTGATTGGCGAGTGCGATTATTATTCTCTCCATTCTTTCGAATAGCTTGGCTTGAGTGTCGACCAAGACTCTTAATGTCTCTAGCAGTGCAGTGGCCTCGGTTGAGGAGTTGTTAGAGACTGCAGAAGAAGAAGATGATATAGGACTCAAGGTTCAATCTGAATTGTATAAGTAACATAGTGTTAGAGTCCGAGAAGAATTGAATATAATTAATTTTACTGATTATAAAGTAATTGGTGAAAGAGGTACCGTGATGGCCATCTATTGACTGAGACGAAAAGTGACTATAGGTATTATTATGAGGTTCCCTTTCTTATTGCGTATTATGTTGAGTTTCTACCTTAGGCTGTGGAATTAGTGAAGTAGGAGTCACATACGTGGGTAGGGACTTGATACAAGAGACAGACTCTCAATCTAGTGCTTTCACCTCAGCTTATTATCTATTAATACTCTAATGTTTTAACAGTTTTAAATTCTTTAGAGAAATATTCTTAGCCTTAATGATTCTTGGAGTAGATTTTGCTGTCATTACTTCTAAGGAGACAATATTTAGAAGGTAACTACTTAAAAGTGTTTTCAAGACCTATTGGTTGCTTAAAAGCCTTATAGAGATTCATATATCTTAGTATGAAAGTTAAGTCTTACCAACTTAAGTTCTCGATCTTGTACATCTTCTGAAGATCTGAATCAATTAGCTATACATTATCCTTAGGTTTGTTCCTATAATATTTATTTAGGTTGCTTAATCACTCATTAATCCTAAGTTCGTACTCATCTAAGCTGTAGTACCATGACTGCATTTTCTATTTCTATACTCTTATTATTCTGAGCTTTGATATTGTGGTGTCTTGGATGTGACTCTAATGTATTCTGATATAGTGACTGAATTGGCAAAAGAATCATCCATTAGGTAGATAAGAATGTAAATTCTAATCTGACACCTTATGGAATTCTCTGATACCAACTGTGGCGCCCCGCACCCTTAATCCGCTCAAAGATTAGGCAAAGGGTGGAGTGTCACTCTGGCTAACCCCTCACTTACCATTAGATTAGAATAAACTCCACAATCCACTTGATTATGGAAGGATTAACACAGAATCAATCTAACAGTCACTATATAAGTAAACGTACAGAGTGCGAAAGCAATAAATGACATCCAAGCATCATAATGTAACATAAGTGCAAAATATAACTCAGAATATAAGCATATAAGTCCAAATGCACAGTCAAGGGTACCTGTATTATTACAATATTTAAAGTTCAAATTAAAAGAAAATGCAAATGCACTCATCCTCACAAATAAATCTAAGGACTATATATGCTCTAGTCCGAGCTACTGCTCCTCCTCTAAGAAAAGCTCCTCCTCAGGTACTGGATCCTCTACCTGCTCTATGTCTGCCATTGTCGGTTTCATAATGTAGAGCCCTAGCCAAAAAAGAGAAAATCTGGTTAGACAATTTGTCTAAATATATTTTAGGCTGATACATTTTTATATGTTTTATAATATCACCACTTTACACATTTTTCTTAAGCAACAATATATAAAGGAGCGACTGGCAATACAATAAGAAAGAGGAAAAGCTATAAATAACATTTATAACTCAAACAAGGAGGCTGAGACATGCCTTAAAAGCGAGGTAAACAAAACAGGAAGAAAATGCTACACCCTAATACATGTCGGTGATCAAATAAAATATGCAAATTATAATAATAAATCTCAGCAGTGATACATATAAATAGTAATAAAATCTAATATCCTACTGTATATAAGCTGTACAAAGAAATAGCTAACTGAATAAATAATGCTAAACATAGCTAAATACTACAACTACACATCAAGCTCTGTATACTGACTGCCATATTAAAAAACTTGGACAAACATATATATATCTAAATCTGCAAACATACTGAACATACTGCATGATTGAAGAGGCAGACAATACTTATGCAACATATTTTAGTTATTTTACTTTTGTTTCTATGGATAACTGTTAAAAATAACTGAGGAGTCAAGCACGTCTGCAAGACTATACGGGTCCCAAGCCTAACACGATCTCCTCAAAGAGAATGTTAGGCATCCTGATCTCACCTTATCCCTGTCCATCGGGGCAAATGTGCACCATAATCTCCACAAACTGGACCCAAAAGTAACTATTATCCTATTATTCTAAGTTTTCATTATCATGCACAAAATTATCTTATATGAAATATCCAAAGAAATAAGCTCTAATACACAAGGAATGTGTAGCACAAAGTATCAAAAGAAGCAAGAGACTCTACTAATATGGTGATACCATCTATTTTCTATTATCCGTTCTAACTATTCCAAATTACACAAGTTCAGGATCACCATTTTCCCACATATCAAGTGTAACTTAGAAATTCGTTCTTATAAGTTACAAAATATCAAGACTACCTAAGTCCTAATATACCAAATCAAAGTCGACTATAAAAGTTAAGTAACAAATCATTACGATCTAATTAATAATTTTTGACATTTCTAACTATAGATTATGGATTAAATGCCACGAGATTGGGCCTAATCACATAATCCAAAAGGGTAAGACCTAAGATCTATGTTTTATTTTAAAAGTGATCTAATGGTTTAGGCCAACCCTATTAAGTAATCAAACTTAATAGGATGAATCTCCTATCTTAGTTCTAAGATCAAAATATAAAATAATCAAAATAAGTTGAAAATTCTAGAAACTAATAAAACTAAGGATTCATTCATTGAAAAACTCCCTATGATCTAGCCCTAGTCTTAGGAAGGATCCTTAAGGTGTAGTGTTACAAATATAGGAAAATTCTGAAATCTGACATAACTAATAATTTTACTTACTTAATTGTCACTAATAGGGTTATAATGTTAGTTTTAGTATTTTAAAAGACTAATTAAAGGTTAAAGGTGTTTATTCTAAATTTTTGGCAAAAGGAGCATTTTGCCCCTACTTAAGGGTCTGAAAAGTCAACTTTTGATTCAAGAATCCAAATTGAAGTTTCTCTTTTCCATATGATTTCTTACTGCCTAACTTGAAGATTAACAGTAAGTACGTCCAATTTGGACAAGAAACGGATCCTACAAGTTCAAACTAATGTTTATGACTTAAGGGCATTTAAGTAATTTTTACTCTACTGAAAACTAAGTTTCTATATAGTTTATGCTAGGTAATTATTCAAGGATTCCATAGAGTCCAAGAACACTACATTCTAAAGTCGATTGACTAAGTTATGGACGTTCTAAGTCCGTAGGGCAATTTGCTAAATTCGAGTCGGTCAACGGGTGACAAAAACCGAACTTTTTTGTTTGAAGTCCAATTTTAGCAAACTCAATTTCTATAGCTTCCACATAATGTACTGAGTATGTTGGTAGGGAGTAGACCTAATTTGGACCTTAAATGGTCAAGTTATGACCTAACTAAGGTTGGGGGTATTTTGGTCATTTTTAAAATTTTTAGGGTTCAAAACCTAAATGTTATTTCATTTTATTGGTGACATTGAAATTCTAAACTAGTTAGCATCTTGAATTTTTGAATTTGGAGTTGAATTGACTAAGTTATAGTCATTTGAATTCTAGGGGTAATTTAGTCATTTTTCACTAAAATTAACTCTAAATTCTAGGGTTGATCTTTTATCCTAATGTCCAAATGGGAAAATTGATACTACTGTGGTGATGGAACTGTTCTTCTGAGTATTTTAAGACCCATATGTACTATGTTCTGATAATGGGGTAAAAAGTTATGAGGCTTTAAAGAGGTCTTAAAATGCTACCTCGATATGTGTACCCCGAAACAAAATTCTGTATCACGCAATTTGATTTTATTTATTTTTCTGAGTATTTTAAGACATATATTGGTTATGTTTAGATCATCCTATAGAAAGTTATTAAACTTTTAAGATTTACTATTCAAAAATATAATTTGTATTAATTTACTATTTATTTATTCAATTTAAATTAATTTCTAAATAAAATATATCTTTCTGTATTTATTAAACAATCAATTAATTATTTTTGATCTGTAATTTGATTATTAATTAAATAATAATTAATTTTGTCATTCAATTATCTTTAATTATAATATTATTATAGATTACTACTTAATCAATTAAACATTAATAATTATTTAATTAGATAACTAATATTAATTAATGTCTTTTTATTGTTTTAAGTTTTAATATCAGAAATATTAATTTAATTAACTACTATTAATTTATGTAACTAATATTATATAATCATTTTCTGCAGGCCGTAAGTATAGTTTTAGTTATGTTAATTTATTTAAGTTACTAATGCATATATATTATATCACAATATATATATAAATATATATAATTACATTTATTAAATTTTCTTTTCTGCAAGTTATGATGGCGGACGGGATTGCCTCGGCCACGTGGCAAAGCCTGATAGGCCGAAGCCTCACAGGCGGACCCCACAGGGCCACATGGCGCGCCCAGGTGAGCCGCGGCAGAGTACGCGGGGCCCACACGGTCAGCAGACCGCGTCAGCGGGCCCCACTCCCGGGCACTGCGCTCGCACGCACGTGGGGGCGTGCGACTTCGGGCGGGCCCGGTCGACCCGACCCGGTCCTGCTTCGGGCTCCGACTTCCACGACACGCCGAGGAAGTCGTGCTAGGGCACGACGATTGGAGGCCCGGCCGGCGTTGCCAAACCCCGGCCTGCATGCCGCCGGAAAGGTCTGGTTGAGGCCTTTCGTTTGATGGCCGGACCGAGGCCGGAGGTGGCTTGGAGCTCCGGCACTATCGAACCCTAAACTACTCCGCGACGACATGAAGCTTAACGGTTTATACTGCTCACAAATCTCCAAATTCGCTCAATTACTTAGGAAGATTCCCAATCAGACCCGATCAATCCTCTATCTAAGCATTGGAATAAACTTACGAAGAGTAAATGCAATGATCGACTGAAGGAAATGAGGAGGAAGACGGTACCCTGACCGACGGTTCGGGAGGCTCGGGGTCGCACGGGATCCTTCCGGAGGCTTCTGGGGCTTGGGTCGCGAGTCGGTGAGTCGAGCCAAGCGATCCCGGCTTTGAGGTAGCGGGGGACTGTGGCGACCCTCACCCTTAACCCTCAATAGGTTTAGATTAAGGGTGGAGTGTCACTCTGGTTAACCCCTCACTTAGCATTGGATTAGGATAAACTCCACAATCCACTTGATTAGAGAAATGTTAACTCAGAATCAATCAAACAGTCACTATATAAGTAAAAATACAGAGTGCGGAAGTGATAAATAAATGACATCCAAGCATCATAATGTATATAAGAAGAGAAATATAACTCAGAAAAGTAGCATAGTGAAATCTGAACACACAGTCGCAGGTACCTGTATTATTACATTAATTAAAATTTAACAAAATAAATATTCAAAATCTACTCATCCTCACAAGTAGTAAATGACTAGATATCTTCTGGCCCCAACTGCTGCACCTCCTCTAAGTAAGGCACCTCCTCGGGTGCAGGCTCCTCAAACTGCTCTAAGCATGACATTGTCGGTTTCACAATGTAGGGCCCCAGCCAAAAAAAAAGAAAATCTGGTTAGACAATTGTCTAAGTACATTTTAAGCTGAATTTTTAATAAGGTTATATAATATTACCTATTTTACCATTTACTTCTAAGCATGATGTGTAAATACAGGAGCAGTAAGCAACACAAGTAAAAAGGAAAACTATAGACTATGCTCTATAGTATAAACAAGGCAAAGAAATGAGGCTGAAGCATGCCTAGCATAACAAGTAATCAAGGAAAGACATATAAGTGTAAATATAATTGAATAAATGCTGGAAGAAAAATTCTACATCCTGAACATGCTGGTGATCAATAAAAATAACATGCTAATTAAAAATGAATAACTCAGCAGTGATATATACATATAGCAGCAAGATTCTACATCCTAGATATATATAAAGCAGTACAAGGAAATAGCTGACTGAAAAAGAATATACTGAAACAACCACAACTGCATATAAAACTATAATACATCAACTACCATACAGAAAAGAGCTACACTAGCTCGCCAAAAGAAACTGAAGATCTTAGCACGATACGGCTAGGGCTACTCCTAGCTCGATACGACTAAGCCAACAACAGTCACATATATGGCCCTAACACGATACGACTAGGGCTACTCCTAGCTCGATACGGTTAGGTCACCAACTATCATACCGAAATATCCTAGCACAGTACGGCTAGGGCAACTCCTAGCACGATACGGCTAGGGCAACATTCGGTATGATCAAAAGAACACTGAGAGGCAGCTCAATCACATCAAATCATTATCATTTCACTTATTTACTTTAATATTTTCATAAGGAATCTAAGGAGTCTCCATAATTTCCTAACATTTTATTTATGCATCAAATGTCTTATATGATATGTTCAAAGAAAATATAAGGCACAAAAATACAAGGTATGCGTAGCAACAAATAACAAGTAAGCAAGAGACTCGACTAAATATGATGATATCATTTGTTTTCTACTTAACCAGCTAACTATTCCAAGTTACACAAGTTCAGGATCACCATTTTCCTACTATCGAGTATAACTCGGAAATTCGTCCTTATAAGTTAAAAAGGATTGGAACTGATTAGGTTCCAATCTAGTTCAATCAGATAGACGACTATGAATTAAACAAATAAATCATACGTCCTAATTTTGTGAATTTAGACGTTCTAACTAAGATCTGATCAAGATCTTCTACACCTATAGATTATGGATTAAACACTACGAGATTTTAGGTTTAATCACATAATCCAAATTGGATAAGACCTAAGTTTTAGGTTTTATACTATAAGTGATTTACTAGTTAATGCAAATCCTATTAAGTAATCAAATTTAATAGGATGAATCTCCTATCTTAAATCTAAAGTTAAAAGATAAACTAATCAGAATGGGTTATAAAACAAAATAATATCTAGAAACTACTAAAATCAAGGTTTCACCCATAGGGTAACCTAATTTACCCAATGAATGAACTCTAACCTAGGATCTAGTCCTAATCTCAGGAAGGGTCCTTAAGGTGGGATGCTTGAGACTTAGGAAAAATTATTGGAATTCAATTTAATGACTTGTTTTATTTACTTATATGGTACTAATATGATTACATTATTAATCCTAGTATTCTAAAATTTTAATTAAGGACTAAGGTTACACATTTCCAATTTTAAGGTAAAATGACTATTTTGCCCCTACTTTACGGGTCAATCAACTTTTGATTTAGGGGTCCAAACTGAGTTTTATCTTCTCCAACTAATTCCTTACTGTCTAACTTGAAGATAGACAGTAAGTACGTCCAATTTGGACGAGAAACGGCCGAGTTATGGCTAAAATAAGGCTAGGGGTATTTTGGTCATTTCCCTAAATTTTAGGGTTCAAATCCTAAATAATATTTCTGTGAAAATGATGACATTGAAATTCTAAACTAGGTAGCCTCTTGAATTTTTGGATTTGGAGTTAAATTGACCAAGTTATGGCCATTTGAAGTCCAAGGGCATTTTGGTCATTATTCACTACAGTCAACTCTAAATTCTAGAGTTGACTTTTTGTCCTGATGTCAAAATTGGAAGACTAATACTACCACGGTGATGGGGCCGCTCTCCTGAGCATTTTAAGACCCATATTGACTATGTTTCGATAATCTGGTAAAAAGTTATGGGGTCTTAAAGAGGCTCTAAAATGCTACCTCGTTATGCGTACCCCAAAACGAAATTTTACATTATGTCATTTGATCCTAAATATTTTTCTGAGTATTTTAAGACCCATATTGGCTATATTTGGATCATCCTACAAAAAGTTATTAAACTTTTAAGATATACTATTCAAAAATACAATTTGAATTAATTTACTATTCATTTATTCAAATTGAATGATTTTACTGTTCATTCCTAAAGTTTTTATTTAATTAATCACTGTTTAATTATTAATTAATTAATTAATTAATTTTACTGTAGTAAAGTAATTGGTGCTAATTATTGTTTAATTAATCTTAATTAATCTCTAATTATATTTATTTATTTAAATTTACTGTTCATTCATAAAGTTTTTATTTAATTAATCATTATTTAATTATTAATTAATTAATTAAATAATTTTACTGTAGTAAAGTAATTAGTGCTAATTACTGTTTAATTAATATTAATTAATCTCTAATTATATTTAATTATTTAAATTTACTGTTCATTCCTAAAGTTTTTATTTAATTAATCACTATTTAATTATTAATTAATTAATTAAATAATTTTACTGTTCAAAAGTAATTAATTATCCTAATTACTGTTTAAGATTTAATTAACAGTTAATTAATCCTTAATTAATCTTTAATTATAATTATTTAATTAAAATTACTGTTTAAAATTAATTAGTACTAACCCTAACTTAATTAACCACTAACAGTAATTAATTAGGGCTAAACAGTAATTAATTAACACTAACATTAATTTAATTAATTTCTAATTAACTGACAGTGGGCCCCACTGACACGTGGCACCTTCAGAGGCTGCCACGTGGCACAGTGGACCCCACGGGCTGCTAACTCAGCTCGGGTGACTGGGCAGTGGGTCCCACCTAACACGTGGCACTGCCAGAGGCTGCCAGGTGGCTCTGTGGGTCCCACGGGCTGCTGACTCAGCTCGGGTGACTGGACAGTGGGTCCCACCTGACACGTGGCACTGCCAGAGGCTGCCACGTGGCACTGTAGGTCCCACGGGCTGCTGACTCAGCCCGGGTGACTGGACAGTGGGCCCACCTGACACGTGGCACTGCCAGAGGCTGCCACGTGGCACTGTGGGTCCCACGGGCTGATGACTCAGCCCGGCTGACGGGGCGATGGGCCCCCACTTGACACGTGGCGGGCCCGTAGGCGGCCACGTGGCCGGGTGGGCCCCACCCGCGCTGACGCGGACCCGACCCGAAGGCGTGACCCTTCACCTTCCGGGGGTTCGGCGGTGTGGCGACCCTCACCCTTAACCCTCAATAGGTTTAGATTAAGGGTGGAGTGTCACTCTGGTTAACCCCTCACTTAGCATTGGATTAGGATAAACTCCACAATCCACTTGATTAGAGAAAGGTTAACTCAGAATCAATCAAGCAGTCACTATATAAGTAAAAATACAGAGTGCGGAAGCGATAAATAAATGACATCCAAGCATCATAATGTATATAAAAAGAGAAATATAACTCAGAAAGGTAGCATAGTGAAATCTGAACACACAGTCACAGGTACCTGTATTATTACATTAATTAAAATTTAACAAAATAAATGTTCAAAATCCACTCATCCTCACAAGTAGTAAATGACTAGATATCTTCTGGCCCCAACTGCTGCACCTCCTCTAAGTAAGGCTCCTCCTCGGGTGCAGACTCCTCAAACTGCTCTAAGCCTGACATTGTCGGTTTCACAATGTAGGGCCCCAGCCAAAAAAAGAAAATCTGGTTAGACAATTGTCTAAGTACATTTTAAGCTGAATTTTTAATAAGGTTATATAATATCACCATTTTACCATTTACTTCTAAGCATGATGTGTAAATACAGGAGCAGTAAGCAACACAAGTAAAAAGGCAAACTATAGACTATGCTCTATAGTATAAACAAGGCAAAGAAATGAGGCTGAAGCATTCCTCGCATAACAAGTAATCAAGGAAAGACATATAAGTGTAAATATAATTGAATAAATGCTGGAAGAAATATTCTACATCCTAAACATGCTGGTGATCAATAAAAATAACATGCTAATTAAAAATGAATAACTCAGCAGTGATATATACATATAGCAGCAAGATTCTACATCCTAGATATATATAAAGCAGTACAAGGAAATAGCTGACTGAAAAAGAATATACTGAAACAACCACAACTGCATATAAAACTATAATACATCAACTGCCATACAGAAAAGAGCTACACTAGCTCGCCAAAAGAAACTGAAGATCTTAGCACGATACGGCTAGGGCTACTCCTAGCTCGATACGACTAAGCCAACAACAGTCACATATATGGCCCTAACACGATACGACTAGGGCTACTCCTAGCTCGATACGGTTAGGTCACCAACTATCATACCGAAATATCCTAGCACAGTACGGCTAGGGCAACTCCTAGCACGATACGGCTAGGGCAACATTCGGTATGATCAAAAGAACACTGAGAGGCAGCTCAATCACATCAATTCATTATCATTTCACTTATTTACTTTAATATTTTCATAAGGAATCTAAGGAGTCTCCATAATTTCCTAATATTTTATTTATGCATCAAATATCTTATATGATATGTTCAAAGAAAATATAAGGCACAAAATTACAAGGTATGCGTAGCAACAAATAACAAGTAAGCAAGAGACTCGACTAAATATGATGATATCATTTGTTTTCTACTTAACCAGCTAACTATTCTAAGTTACACAAGTTCAGGATTACCATTTTCCTACTATCGAGTGTAACTCAGAAATTCGTCCTTATGAGTTAAAAAGGATTGGAACTGATCAGGTTCCAATCTAGTTCAATCAGATAGACGACTACGAATTAAACGAATAAATCATACATCCTAATTTTTGTGAATTTAGACGTTCTAACTAAGATCTGATCAAGATCTTCTACACCTATAGATTATGGATTAAATACTACGAGGTTTTAGGTTTAATCACATAATCCAAACTGGATAAGACCTAAGTTCTAGGTTTTATACTATAAGTGATCTACTAGTTAAGGCAGATCCTATTAAGTAATCAAACTTAATAGGATGAATCTCCTATCTTAAATCTAAAGTTAAAAGATAAACTAATCAGAATGGGTTGTAAAACAAAATAATATCTAGAAACTACTAAAACTAAGGTTTCACCCATAGGGTAACCCAATTTACCCAATGAATGAACTCTAACCTAGGATCTAGTCCTAATCTCAGGAAGGGTCCTTAAGGTGGGATGCTTGAGACTTAGAAAAAATTATTGGAATTCAATTTAATGACTTGTTTTATTTATTTATATGGTACTAATATGATTACATTATTAATCCTAGTATTCTAAGATTTTAATTAAAGACTAAGGTTGCGCATTTCCAATTTTAAGGTAAAACGACTATTTTGCCCCTATTTTACGGGTCAATCAACTTTTGATTTAGGGTTCCAAACTGAGTTTTATCTTCTCCAACTAATTCCTTACTGTCTAACTTGAAGATAGACAGTAAGTACGTCCAATTTGGACGAGAAACGGCCGAGTTATGGCTAAAATAAGGCTAGGGGTATTTTGGTCATTTCCCTAAATTTTAGGGTTCAAATCCTAAATAATATTTCTGTGAAAATGATGACATTGAAATTCTAAACTAGGTAGCCTCTTGAATTTTTGGATTTGGAGTTAAATTGACCAAGTTATGGCCATTTGAAGTCCAAGGGCATTTTGGTCATTATTCACTACAGTCAACTCTAAATTCTAGAGTTGACTTTTTGTCCTGATGTCAAAATTGGAAGACTAATACTACCACGGTGATGGGGCCGCTCTCCTGAGCATTTTAAGACCCATATTGACTATGTTTCGATAATCTGGTAAAAAGTTATGGGGTCTTAAAGAGGCTCTAAAATGCTACCTCGTTATGCGTACCCCAAAACGAAATTTTACATTATGTCATTTGATCCTAAATATTTTTCTGAGTATTTTAAGACCCATATTGGCTATATTTGGATCATCCTACAAAAAGTTATTAAACTTTTAAGATATACTATTCAAAAATACAATTTGAATTAATTTACTATTCATTTATTCAAATTGAATGATTTTACTGTTCATTCCTAAAGTTTTTATTTAATTAATCACTGTTTAATTATTAATTAATTAATTAATTAATTTTACTGTAGTAAAGTAATTGGTGCTAATTATTGTTTAATTAATCTTAATTAATCTCTAATTATATTTATTTATTTAAATTTACTGTTCATTCATAAAGTTTTTATTTAATTAATCATTATTTAATTATTAATTAATTAATTAAATAATTTTACTGTAGTAAAGTAATTAGTGCTAATTACTGTTTAATTAATATTAATTAATCTCTAATTATATTTAATTATTTAAATTTACTGTTCATTCCTAAAGTTTTTATTTAATTAATCACTATTTAATTATTAATTAATTAATTAAATAATTTTACTGTTCAAAAGTAATTAATTATCCTAATTACTGTTTAAGATTTAATTAACAGTTAATTAATCCTTAATTAATCTTTAATTATAATTATTTAATTAAAATTACTGTTTAAAATTAATTAGTACTAACCCTAACTTAATTAACCACTAACAGTAATTAATTAGGGCTAAACAGTAATTAATTAACACTAACATTAATTTAATTAATTTCTAATTAACTGACAGTGGGCCCCACTGACACGTGGCACCTTCAGAGGCTGCCACGTGGCACAGTGGACCCCACGGGCTGCTAACTCAGCTCGGGTGACTGGGCAGTGGGTCCCACCTAACACGTGGCACTGCCAGAGGCTGCCAGGTGGCTCTGTGGGTCCCACGGGCTGCTGACTCAGCTCGGGTGACTGGACAGTGGGTCCCACCTGACACGTGGCACTGCCAGAGGCTGCCACGTGGCACTGTAGGTCCCACGGGCTGCTGACTCAGCCCGGGTGACTGGACAGTGGGCCCACCTGACACGTGGCACTGCCAGAGGCTGCCACGTGGCACTGTGGGTCCCACGGGCTGATGACTCAGCCCGGCTGACGGGGCGATGGGCCCCCACTTGACACGTGGCGGGCCCGTAGGCGGCCACGTGGCCGGGTGGGCCCCACCCGCGCTGACGCGGACCCGACCCGAAGGCGTGACCCTTCACCTTCCGGGGGTTCGGCGGTGTGGCGACCCTCACCCTTAACCCTCAATAGGTTTAGATTAAGGGTGGAGTGTCACTCTGGTTAACCCCTCACTTAGCATTGGATTAGGATAAACTCCACAATCCACTTGATTAGAGAAAGGTTAACTCAGAATCAATCAAGCAGTCACTATATAAGTAAAAATACAGAGTGCGGAAGCGATAAATAAATGACATCCAAGCATCATAATGTATATAAAAAGAGAAATATAACTCAGAAAGGTAGCATAGTGAAATCTGAACACACAGTCACAGGTACCTGTATTATTACATTAATTAAAATTTAACAAAATAAATGTTCAAAATCCACTCATCCTCACAAGTAGTAAATGACTAGATATCTTCTGGCCCCAACTGCTGCACCTCCTCTAAGTAAGGCTCCTCCTCGGGTGCAGACTCCTCAAACTGCTCTAAGCCTGACATTGTCGGTTTCACAATGTAGGGCCCCAGCCAAAAAAGAAAATCTGGTTAGACAATTGTCTAAGTACATTTTAAGCTGAATTTTTAATAAGGTTATATAATATCACCATTTTACCATTTACTTCTAAGCATGATGTGTAAATACAGGAGCAGTAAGCAACACAAGTAAAAAGGCAAACTATAGACTATGCTCTATAGTATAAACAAGGCAAAGAAATGAGGCTGAAGTATTCCTCGCATAACAAGTAATCAAGGAAAGACATATAAGTGTAAATATAATTGAATAAATGCTGGAAGAAATATTCTACATCCTAAACATGCTGGTGATCAATAAAAATAACATGCTAATTAAAAATGAATAACTCAGCAGTGATATATACATATAGCAGCAAGATTCTACATCCTAGATATATATAAAGCAGTACAAGGAAATAGCTGACTGAAAAAGAATATACTGAAACAACCACAACTGCATATAAAACTATAATACATCAACTGCCATACAGAAAAGAGCTACACTAGCTCGCCAAAAGAAACTGAAGATCTTAGCACGATACGGCTAGGGCTACTCCTAGCTCGATACGACTAAGCCAACAACAGTCACATATATGGCCCTAACACGATACGACTAGGGCTACTCCTAGCTCGATACGGTTAGGTCACCAACTATCATACCGAAATATCCTAGCACAGTACGGCTAGGGCAACTCCTAGCACGATACGGCTAGGGCAACATTCGGTATGATCAAAAGAACACTGAGAGGCAGCTCAATCACATCAATTCATTATCATTTCACTTATTTACTTTAATATTTTCATAAGGAATCTAAGGAGTCTCCATAATTTCCTAATATTTTATTTATGCATCAAATATCTTATATGATATGTTCAAAGAAAATATAAGGCACAAAATTACAAGGTATGCGTAGCAACAAATAACAAGTAAGCAAGAGACTCGACTAAATATGATGATATCATTTGTTTTCTACTTAACCAGCTAACTATTCTAAGTTACACAAGTTCAGGATTACCATTTTCCTACTATCGAGTGTAACTCAGAAATTCGTCCTTATGAGTTAAAAAGGATTGGAACTGATCAGGTTCCAATCTAGTTCAATCAGATAGACGACTACGAATTAAACGAATAAATCATACATCCTAATTTTTGTGAATTTAGACGTTCTAACTAAGATCTGATCAAGATCTTCTACACCTATAGATTATGGATTAAATACTACGAGGTTTTAGGTTTAATCACATAATCCAAACTGGATAAGACCTAAGTTCTAGGTTTTATACTATAAGTGATCTACTAGTTAAGGCAGATCCTATTAAGTAATCAAACTTAATAGGATGAATCTCCTATCTTAAATCTAAAGTTAAAAGATAAACTAATCAGAATGGGTTGTAAAACAAAATAATATCTAGAAACTACTAAAACTAAGGTTTCACCCATAGGGTAACCCAATTTACCCAATGAATGAACTCTAACCTAGGATCTAGTCCTAATCTCAGGAAGGGTCCTTAAGGTGGGATGCTTGAGACTTAGAAAAATTATTGGAATTCAATTTAATGACTTGTTTTATTTATTTATATGGTACTAATATGATTACATTATTAATCCTAGTATTCTAAGATTTTAATTAAAGACTAAGGTTGCGCATTTCCAATTTTAAGGTAAAACGACTATTTTGCCCCTATTTTACGGGTCAATCAACTTTTGATTTAGGGTTCCAAACTGAGTTTTATCTTCTCCAACTAATTCCTTACTGTCTAACTTGAAGATAGACAGTAAGTACGTCCAATTTGGACGAGAAACGGCCGAGTTATGGCTAAAATAAGGCTAGGGGTATTTTGGTCATTTCCCTAAATTTTAGGGTTCAAATCCTAAATAATATTTCTGTGAAAATGATGACATTGAAATTCTAAACTAGGTAGCCTCTTGAATTTTTGGATTTGGAGTTAAATTGACCAAGTTATGGCCATTTGAAGTCCAAGGGCATTTTGGTCATTATTCACTACAGTCAACTCTAAATTCTAGAGTTGACTTTTTGTCCTGATGTCAAAATTGGAAGACTAATACTACCACGGTGATGGGGCCGCTCTCCTGAGCATTTTAAGACCCATATTGACTATGTTTCGATAATCTGGTAAAAAGTTATGGGGTCTTAAAGAGGCTCTAAAATGCTACCTCGTTATGCGTACCCCAAAACGAAATTTTACATTATGTCATTTGATCCTAAATATTTTTCTGAGTATTTTAAGACCCATATTGGCTATATTTGGATCATCTTACAAAAAGTTATTAAACTTTTAAGATATACTATTCAAAAATACAATTTGAATTAATTTACTATTCATTTATTCAAATTGAATGATTTTACTGTTCATTCCTAAAGTTTTTATTTAATTAATCACTGTTTAATTATTAATTAATTAATTAATTAATTTTACTGTAGTAAAGTAATTGGTGCTAATTATTGTTTAATTAATCTTAATTAATCTCTAATTATATTTATTTATTTAAATTTACTGTTCATTCATAAAGTTTTTATTTAATTAATCATTATTTAATTATTAATTAATTAATTAAATAATTTTACTGTAGTAAAGTAATTAGTGCTAATTACTGTTTAATTAATATTAATTAATCTCTAATTATATTTAATTATTTAAATTTACTGTTCATTCCTAAAGTTTTTATTTAATTAATCACTATTTAATTATTAATTAATTAATTAAATAATTTTACTGTTCAAAAGTAATTAATTATCCTAATTACTGTTTAAGATTTAATTAACAGTTAATTAATCCTTAATTAATCTTTAATTATAATTATTTAATTAAAATTACTGTTTAAAATTAATTAGTACTAACCCTAACTTAATTAACCACTAACAGTAATTAATTAGGGCTAAACAGTAATTAATTAACACTAACATTAATTTAATTAATTTCTAATTAACTGACAGTGGGCCCCACTGACACGTGGCACCTTCAGAGGCTGCCACGTGGCACAGTGGACCCCACGGGCTGCTAACTCAGCTCGGGTGACTGGGCAGTGGGTCCCACCTAACACGTGGCACTGCCAGAGGCTGCCAGGTGGCTCTGTGGGTCCCACGGGCTGCTGACTCAGCTCGGGTGACTGGACAGTGGGTCCCACCTGACACGTGGCACTGCCAGAGGCTGCCACGTGGCACTGTAGGTCCCACGGGCTGCTGACTCAGCCCGGGTGACTGGACAGTGGGCCCACCTGACACGTGGCACTGCCAGAGGCTGCCACGTGGCACTGTGGGTCCCACGGGCTGATGACTCAGCCCGGCTGACGGGGCGATGGGCCCCCACTTGACACGTGGCGGGCCCGTAGGCGGCCACGTGGCCGGGTGGGCCCCACCCGCGCTGACGCGGACCCGACCCGAAGGCGTGACCCTTCACCTTCCGGGGGTTCGGCGGTTGTGGCGACCCTCACCCTTAACCCTCAATAGGTTTAGATTAAGGGTGGAGTGTCACTCTGGTTAACCCCTCACTTAGCATTGGATTAGGATAAACTCCACAATCCACTTGATTAGAGAAAGGTTAACTCAGAATCAATCAAGCAGTCACTATATAAGTAAAAATACAGAGTGCGGAAGCGATAAATAAATGACATCCAAGCATCATAATGTATATAAAAAGAGAAATATAACTCAGAAAGGTAGCATAGTGAAATCTGAACACACAGTCACAGGTACCTGTATTATTACATTAATTAAAATTTAACAAAATAAATGTTCAAAATCCACTCATCCTCACAAGTAGTAAATGACTAGATATCTTCTGGCCCCAACTGCTGCACCTCCTCTAAGTAAGGCTCCTCCTCGGGTGCAGACTCCTCAAACTGCTCTAAGCCTGACATTGTCGGTTTCACAATGTAGGGCCCCAGCCAAAAAAAGAAAATCTGGTTAGACAATTGTCTAAGTACATTTTAAGCTGAATTTTTAATAAGGTTATATAATATCACCATTTTACCATTTACTTCTAAGCATGATGTGTAAATACAGGAGCAGTAAGCAACACAAGTAAAAAGGCAAACTATAGACTATGCTCTATAGTATAAACAAGGCAAAGAAATGAGGCTGAAGCATTCCTCGCATAACAAGTAATCAAGGAAAGACATATAAGTGTAAATATAATTGAATAAATGCTGGAAGAAATATTCTACATCCTAAACATGCTGGTGATCAATAAAAATAACATGCTAATTAAAAATGAATAACTCAGCAGTGATATATACATATAGCAGCAAGATTCTACATCCTAGATATATATAAAGCAGTACAAGGAAATAGCTGACTGAAAAAGAATATACTGAAACAACCACAACTGCATATAAAACTATAATACATCAACTGCCATACAGAAAAGAGCTACACTAGCTCGCCAAAAGAAACTGAAGATCTTAGCACGATACGGCTAGGGCTACTCCTAGCTCGATACGACTAAGCCAACAACAGTCACATATATGGCCCTAACACGATACGACTAGGGCTACTCCTAGCTCGATACGGTTAGGTCACCAACTATCATACCGAAATATCCTAGCACAGTACGGCTAGGGCAACTCCTAGCACGATACGGCTAGGGCAACATTCGGTATGATCAAAAGAACACTGAGAGGCAGCTCAATCACATCAATTCATTATCATTTCACTTATTTACTTTAATATTTTCATAAGGAATCTAAGGAGTCTCCATAATTTCCTAATATTTTATTTATGCATCAAATATCTTATATGATATGTTCAAAGAAAATATAAGGCACAAAATTACAAGGTATGCGTAGCAACAAATAACAAGTAAGCAAGAGACTCGACTAAATATGATGATATCATTTGTTTTCTACTTAACCAGCTAACTATTCTAAGTTACACAAGTTCAGGATTACCATTTTCCTACTATCGAGTGTAACTCAGAAATTCGTCCTTATGAGTTAAAAAGGATTGGAACTGATCAGGTTCCAATCTAGTTCAATCAGATAGACGACTACGAATTAAACGAATAAATCATACATCCTAATTTTGTGAATTTAGACGTTCTAACTAAGATCTGATCAAGATCTTCTACACCTATAGATTATGGATTAAATACTACGAGGTTTTAGGTTTAATCACATAATCCAAACTGGATAAGACCTAAGTTCTAGGTTTTATACTATAAGTGATCTACTAGTTAAGGCAGATCCTATTAAGTAATCAAACTTAATAGGATGAATCTCCTATCTTAAATCTAAAGTTAAAAGATAAACTAATCAGAATGGGTTGTAAAACAAAATAATATCTAGAAACTACTAAAACTAAGGTTTCACCCATAGGGTAACCCAATTTACCCAATGAATGAACTCTAACCTAGGATCTAGTCCTAATCTCAGGAAGGGTCCTTAAGGTGGGATGCTTGAGACTTAGAAAAAATTATTGGAATTCAATTTAATGACTTGTTTTATTTATTTATATGGTACTAATATGATTACATTATTAATCCTAGTATTCTAAGATTTTAATTAAAGACTAAGGTTGCGCATTTCCAATTTTAAGGTAAAACGACTATTTTGCCCCTATTTTACGGGTCAATCAACTTTTGATTTAGGGTTCCAAACTGAGTTTTATCTTCTCCAACTAATTCCTTACTGTCTAACTTGAAGATAGACAGTAAGTACGTCCAATTTGGACGAGAAACGGCCGAGTTATGGCTAAAATAAGGCTAGGGGTATTTTGGTCATTTCCCTAAATTTTAGGGTTCAAATCCTAAATATTATTTCTGTGAAAATGATGACATTGAAATTCTAAACTAGGTAGCTTCTTGAATTTCTGGATTTGGAGTTAAATTGACCAAGTTATGAGCATTTGAAGTCCAAGGGCATTTTGGTCATTTTTCACTACAGTCAACTCTAAATTCTAGAGTTGACTTTTTGTCCTGATGTCAAAATTGGAAAACTAATACTACCACGGTGATGGGGCCGCTCTCCTGAGCATTTTAAGACCCATATTGACTATGTTTTGATAATCAGGTAAAAAGTTATGGGGTCTTAAAGAGGCTCTAAAATGCTACCTCGTTATGCGTACCCCGAAACGAAATTTTACATTACGCCATTTGATCCTAAATATTTTTCTGAGTATTTTAAAACCCATATTGGCTATGTTTGGATCATCCTACAAAAAGTTATTAAACTTTTAAGATTTACTATTCAAAAATACAATTTGAATTAATTTACTATTCATTTATTCAAATTGAGTGATTTTACTGTTCATTCCTAAAGTTTTTATTTAATTAATCACTGTTTAATTATTAATTAATTAATTAATTAATTTTACTGTAGTAAAGTAATTGGTGCTAATTATTGTTTAATTAATCTTAATTAATCTCTAATTATATTTATTTATTTAAAATTACTGTTCATTCATAAAGTTTTTATTTAATTAATCACTATTTAATTATTAATTAATTAATTAAATAATTTTACTGTAGTAAAGTAATTAGTGCTAATTACTATTTAATTAATATTAATTAATCTCTAATTATATTTAATTATTTAAATTTACTGTTCATTCCTAAAGTTTTTATTTAATTAATCACTATTTAATTATTAATTAATTAATTAAATAATTTTACTGTTCAAAAGTAATTATTTATCCTAATCACTGTTTAAGATTTAATTAACAGTTAATTAATCCTTAATTAATCTTTAATTATAATTATTTAATTAAAATTACTATTTAAAAGTAATTAGTACTAACCCTAACTTAATTAACCACTAACCGTAATTAATTAGGGCTAAACAGTAATTAATTAACACTAACATTAATTTAATTAATTTCTAATTAACTAAACAGTGGGCCCCACTGACACGTGACACCTTCAGAGGCTGCCACGTGACACAGTGGACCCCACGGGCTGCTGACTCAGCTCGGGTGACTGGGCAGTGGGTCCCACCTGACACGTGGCACTGCCAGAGGCTGCCACGTGGCGCTGTGGGTCCCACGGGCTGCTGACTCAGCCCGGGTGACTGGACAGTGGGCCCACTTGACACGTGGCGGGCCCGTAGGCGGCCACGTGGCCGGGTGGGCCCCACACGCGCTGACGCGGACCCGACCCGGACGGGTCGGGCTCGGGTCGGCCCGGCCCGACCCGAAGGCGTGACCCTTCGCCTTCCGGGGGTTCGGCGGACCGAACCCAGTCCACTTCGGGGACCTGGTGCGCCCGATCGGGTGGGTTTTAGCCGGATCGGAACGGTGGATGTGAAGATGACATGTTGATCTACCTATCATACAATTTTTGCAACGATCGAACGGTAAACGAGGGAGATCGGGGTACCTGAAGTTCGGATCGGCGAAGTATTCGGCGGAAAAAAAAAGGGCTGACTTCCGGGTTTGATTCCGGCTCGATCCGGGCTCCGATTGGTGTAAACTCGGAGCCTAGGGGTAGGCCGAGGTCTTATAGACCGGATGGCGACCTCGCCGAGGCCTGGATGTGGCCGGATTGGCCAAAAAATGCGACGGGCCGCCGCGTGTCACGCGGGCGGAGAGGGCGAGGAAGACACCTCCGGACCGTCGGATCTGTGCGATCGCGGACTGTCCGGATCACTTTAGACCACGCGACGGGGATCGCGGCCGAGGGCCGTGGGATCCGCGCGCGATCGGACGGTCTGGATCGCTCCAGGCCGCGTGACGCGGATCGCGGCCGAGAGCCGTCGGATCCGCGCGCGATCGGACGGCCGGATGGATCCGTCCGATCTAACGGCGCCGTTAACTGGAGTTAACGGCGTCGTACGGCGCCGTTTAATTAATTAATTAATAATTAATTAATTAATTAATTAATTATTATTATTATTATTATTATTTTTTTTTAAAAAAACATTTTCAGAAAAAAGAAATTTTGAACATGTTTTTCCTAGCTAATTTGGGGTCAAGGAATTCAATGGCACAGTCGGATTTTCGATCCGACGAGTATTTAAACACCTCGATTTCGTTGATATTTTTATTATTATAATATTCGTCGAAATTTTGACGACTTCCGATTGACACGAAAACTTCACCCCAAGCTAATTTGGGGTCAAGGAATTCAATGGCATAGTCGGATTTTTGATCCGACGAGTATTTTGATACCTCGATTTCCGTGATATTTTTATTATTAAAATATTCGTTGAAATTTCGACGACTTCCGATTGACACGAAAACTTCACCCCAAGCTAATTTGGGGTCAAGTAATTCAATGGCTTAGTCGGATTTTTGATGCGACGAGTATTTTGATACCTCGATTTCCGTGATATTTTTATTATTAAAATATTCGTTGAAATTTCGACGACTTCCGATTGACACGAAAACTTCACCCCAAGCTAATTTGGGGTCAAGTAATTCAATGGCGTAGTCGGATTTTTGATCCGACGAGTATTTTGATACCTCGATTTCCGTGATATTTTTATTATTAAAATATTCGTTGAAATTTCGACGACTTCCGATTGACACGAAAACTTTACCCCAAGCTAATTTGGGGTTAAGGAACGCAATGGCAGTGTCCATTTTTCGATCGGAGGTCAATTTAAATATGTCAATTTTCGAGGTTCATGAAATTCTCAAAATAAAGATTTAATCCGTTTGACCTCTGGTTTGGACCGGATCTTGGTAGTTGACTCCAAATGACCTAATTAGCACTTAAGATTATGTTTAAGACTTAGGGTTAATCTTAATCAATCATGGTAACAACTTGGGTTTACAGGCGGACCGAACCCAGTCCACTTCGGGGACTTGGTGCGCCCGATCGGGTGGGTTTTAACCCGATCGGAATGGTGGATGTGAAGAGGACATGTTGATCTACCTATCATACAATTCTTGCAACGATCGAACGGTAAACGAGGGAGATCGGGGTACCTGAAGTTCGGATCGGCGAAGATTTTGGCGAAAAAATAGGGCTGACTTCCGGGCTTGATTCCGGCTCGATCCGGGCTCCGATCGGTGAAAACTCGGAGCCTAGGGGTAGGCCGAGGTCTTATAGACCGGACGGCGACCTCGCCGAGGCCTAGATGTGGCCAGATTGGCCAGAAAATGCGACGGGCCGCCGCGTGTCACGCGGGCGGAGAGGGCGAGGAAGACGCCTTCGGATCGTCGGATTTGTGCGATCGCGGACGATCCGGATCGCTCTAGACCACGTGACGCGGATCGCGGCCGAGGGCCGTTGGATCCGCGCGCGATCGGACGGTCCAGATGGATCCGTCCGATCTGACGGCGCCGTTAACTGGAGTTAACGGCGTCGTACGGCGCTGTTAATTAATTAATTAATAAATAAATAATTAATTATTATTATTATTATTATTATTTTTTTTTTTTGTAAAAAAAAACATTTTCAGAAAAAAAAAAAGAAATTTTGAACATGTTTTTCCTTGCTATTTTGGGGTCAAGGAATTTAATGGCACAGTCGGATTTTCTATCCGACGAGTATTTTGATACCTCAATTTCCGTGATATTTTTATTATTAAAATATTCGCCGAAATTTCGACGACTTCCGATTGACACGAAAACTTCACCCCAAGCTAATTTGGGGTCGAGGAATTCAATGACGTGGTCGGATTTTCGATCCGACGAGTATTTTGATACCTCAATTTCCGTGATATGTTTATTATTAAAATATTCGCCGAAATGTGACAACTTCCGATTGATATGAAAACTTCACCCCAAGCTAATTTGGGGTCAAGGAACGTAATGGTGGTGTCCATTTTCCGATCGGAGGTCAATTTAAATAGGTCAATTTTCGAGGTTCATGAAATTCTCAAAATAAAGATTCAATCCGTTTGACCTCTGGTTTGAACCGGATCTTGGTAGTTGACTCCAAATGACCTAATTAGCACTTAAGATTATGTTTAAGACTTAGGGTTAGTCTTAATCAATCATGGTAATAACTTGGGTTGTTACAGGGACGGACCTGCCAAGGTGTCGGCAATGGCGGTTGGGTGAGGCGCGCGGCGCTGCGACGCGTGGCGAGGAGCGGAGCTCGCGAGGAAGGAACGCACTGAACCATTCGATCAATTCGATCGAACGGTCCGAATCGTCATTCGATTGAACGGTGCGGGTGGGACGGCGTAGGGACGGATGATGGCGCCGTCAGGAAATTAAATTAAATATTAATTTAATTAAATTAATTTGTTTAATTTCTTATTAAAACAAAATTAATTATTTATAATTAGAAAAATTCCAAATATTCACCACTAGCTAATTTAGGGGTGAGGAACGTAATGGTGAGGTCAGATTTTTGATTCGATGAGTATTTTGATTTCTCGATTTTTGGGCATTTAAGTATTATTAAAATATTCATCGAATTTTTGACGACTTCCGATTGACATGAAAACATCACCCCGTAGCTAATTTGGGGGTAATGAGCGCAATGGCGAAGTCCGTTTTCTGATCTGAGGTTAATTTAGATCGGTCAAATTTTAGGATTTCTGAATTTTCCAAAAATTAGGAATCGATCCATTTAACTCCTGATTTGGACTAGGTCTTAGAGGTTGACTCTATTTGACCTAATTAGCACTTAGGAGTAGTCTTAAGACTAGGATTAGTCCTAATCGACTAAGGTAATAACCTGGGTTGTTACAGTATCGATCGATCGAGTTAGCAGCCGAGCCATGACTGAGTCCGAGTAAAGACCCCGCGATCGGCTGCACCCCAGGCTTCGAATCTTTGAGGGTTCAACTCGCCTCGCCTCCCTGATGGTGTAGGGATCGAGTCTTGTCCGTTTAGTAGCCCCGTTGAGGTGAATTGCTCCTTCCCAGTGAACCTCACCTTCCATTCCTTCGGACGTCTCGGTCGAGTAGCACTTCGACGATCCAGCGAGACCCAGATGAGGGTTCTTACCTCAATCGATGCGTCTTAGTTCCCCGAAGGTGTAGTCGTCGAGATCCTGTCGCAGCGTGGTCTGAGCGCGGAGAATTTCATGGTCGAAGCGATCCCTGGGGTTCGGGTATTGGGACTCAGCCGCGGGGAAGGCGACGCACTGGCGCTTTGGGCCGGGTCAGACCCAGACCCGCGTAGTTTCGATTTTGGACCGCGGTTTAAAAAATGAATAATAGAATTATTTTTTCTTATGATAATTATTTAATAAATAATTTTATATAGTTTTTCTTTATATAAAAATACAAATTAAATTATTTAAATAACTTTAGCTATACTTATCCAAATGATATGATCCAATATATCATTTTAATTAGAAAAATGCAAGGAACATTAATATAAAATAAAATAAAAGATCTAATGGTTAGATTTAACTTATAGCCTAATCCTTTTTTGTTTTTATTTAAATCATATTAAATTCACTAATTATCTAAAAATATTAATTAAGATCTCTGATTGCTCCTAAGACCACAGAGAATATTTGTAGACCATTAAAAGTAATTTAAGAACTTTAATTTTTGTTAATCCCTCTTTAATTACCCTAATTTAGGATTAGTGAATTAAGCTTTAGATTAACCTCTGATTTTGGTAAAGTTAGTTCCCAATGCTTCATTTAGTATAGTAGAACCTATAAATAATTGGATCACTCTAGACTGCCATAAATTCATTAATCACCTTAATTGGTCTCTTAATGTGATTAAGGCTAAATAAACTAATTATATTTCTAAAACCTAAAATAAGTCTGTATCCTACCTCATTAAATAATTTGGAACCCATTAAAATAGATTTGAATCAATTTGGATGGTTAAATCTTAAAATCCTATTTTTAACCTTAAGGGGGGGGGGGGGTATTATGGTCATTTTGACCAAAATGTATTAAAACACCCCCTTAAGCCTTGAAAATTCATCAACATATCCCTAGTTAATATGCTTACCACCTTTCTGAAATCCTATGTTGATAATATTGAGTTAAGTGAAGAATCTTAAAATAGCTTACTTAGATCTTAAGACTTTAAGTGTTCCTAAAATCACTTTGTCTTAAGAGCTATGTTTAACTATATCAAAGTACTAGATCTTTAGCTAATAGCTTAATTAAGTTGATTCTTAAGCTTGAATCTTAAAAGAAATACTTTTGTAAAATCCTAAGTCTAAATCTTAGATTAAGTCTAAAGTGATCAAATATCATATCTTAGATCTTAGACTTTAGATCTTCTAATTGAATCAGGCTACCTCCATTTGGAATTTCTTAAGTGATTTATTATTTAATTCCTTTGCAGCCTTCCATGTGGGTGTATGATTGATTTAATCTATAGGATAATATAATTATCCTAAAGATTGAATATATATCTTAGATTCTTAATTCTTACTGATTATTTTATCTTACAATATTAACACAACCTTTCATTAAGATTATAGCTTTTGAATCCTTCACCTTACAAGATTTCTTACCCTTAAATTGGGTTTTAAAGTGTGAACCCTAAATCCTTACTGTAACGCCTCACTATTAGATTAAATATAATAATCTAATAATGAATGTTACGGTAGTATTTAATATTGAGTTAGGAAATTTTAACTCAACATTAGATACTACATTTTATTTTAAAAGGATCTATGAGGGGAGGAGGAAATTCAATTATTCTAACTCAAATATTTATTATTTATAATATGAAACATCAAACAATATGAAAGAATAGCTTACACTATCACAAAATATTTAATTTACAAATGTCTAAATGTAAAGTTTATTCTTACATAAATAAACACAAGTAAATTCTCTTCTCTCAACTATTGCTCAACTTCCTCTTTAACCGCAAGTCTTGCTCCTTGCTCCTGATATACCGTATTTCAATTTTTTAAATACGGTAGGGCACAACAAAAAAAAAGAAAAAATAGTCAGCCTTTAAAAGTCTAAGTACATTTTAAAAGTAGCTGAACATTAGTTAAGCGGATATCATATTAGACCTTTACAATTTAAAGTATAAGCGGTGTAAGATAATAAGGAGGCTGAAAATAATAAGGATGGTATGTAAGATAATTTAAAAGTAGGCTGAAAATAATAAGGAGGGTATGTAAGATAATTTCCTCATATTGTTATAGTCATTTTACAAATCTTACAATAAATAGGTTAGTATAACATTTGAAGTATTTGCAAAATGAAGGAAAATATGAATATGTTCAAATGATTTCACATGCTAAGTAAATAAACAAAGTAAGAAAAGGAACTGTATTTTTATATGAAATTTTGCACTGTATAAATTTTTGAAAGATTTAAAATGTTGTAAATCATTTCAATCTAAAGACTGAATATATCATCCACAATCAATGAGATTGTGAGAAATGCAATATTATAATTTATTTATCTTGTAATTTTATTATGTGGGCGCAAAACAAGCGAGGAGTTGAGTAAGTCTACTCAACTTATCTATTAGTCAAAACAAACATACACATTCCCCCTCAAAGGAATTATGTGGTCTCTAAATAGATCAATAGCCTTGCCTAGGCAAATGATAACTATACTAAAATCCTCCATATAGACCCATCTAAAATGTTTATTAAAAGTTTATTAAATGCACAAAATCTTAATGTATGAATCAAGATTTAAGTTCAATGAGTAGCAGCACAAGAAATTTATCAAAGTATTATAAGCTACGAGATATCCATTATTTTCTATTTTTTTATTATCTATCCTGATGATTACATATTCACAATGGTTGCCCGTATATAGGCCATCTGAATTATGATATGGCATTTAAAATAAATAATAAAGAATGGTGTCATTCTATAATTATTTTGTACTCACAAATCTAAATTTTGAATATCATGATGGAAAAATGAATATAATAATGTTGAGCACATGAGATATTATGATCAGTAAATAGAAATACCTTTTCTAAAAATAATAATAAGAAGTTGAATCGACATTTATTTATAAATAGCATCAGAGTATAACTTTCTGTAAATTTAAATCTTATATATAACAAAGGGAGAAGCAAAATATTTAGAATACAAAAATGAAATTCTAATTCTAAAATTTTCGGCATGGTCTCTTTTATATTTGCTCAAAATAAACACTTACAATATCAATATATAAGTCAATCCGTTATATGGGATTGGCTATTTCCAGTTCTAATAATTTCGTGTGAGAAAATCAAATGAAGCAATTTGCTAATATAAGATTCACACATCCTAAATCGAACATCTATGAAAATAATAAGTGATGCAGTAATTAATTTAGCAATATAAAGGGGCAACATTATTGAACTTAATATACAATACGTAATGACATTTGATTCAACATCTTTATTGATATTTATTTATAATTTAATCTGCAAAGAATAATAATATCTAGTTTTAGCATTTATATATAAAAGGAACAACAATCAATTAAACTAAAATTTGTTATCTTACAATGCATTTAATGACAATATTTGATCACATTACCAAGGCCCATATAATTAGGTTCATCATGTAAGGTTTAACAACGTTCCTTCAGCATTATAAAGTATAGCAATTTAAATCCAACTCTGTATAGCATTACAACATTTATTTTAACATGTGGAAGGAAGGAAACTGAGTTTATATATATGAAAATATGCAGAGGTAAATGAGATAATTCCTTAATCGGTCTCAAGTGATTTAACTTAACTCATAATGTCATATGCATGGAATAGGAGAAATACTGCTTAAGAACAAAGTAACGTACTTGCTTTTAACATATAGAGATTTTGAAGTTTCAAATGTTGAATTTTAATAAATAGAAAATCATGTATAAAGCATTATATACAGCATTTACTTCTAATAATACATTTAATGGCAGCAGTTAATTTAATTCTAATAATGTAAAGGATAATAATAGATCCCACATGATCCATTGATTCTCTTATTTATATAATTGGCCTCATAGGATTTTAATAAAAGTGACTGCACTCAATCCCAAACGATCTTAGTAGTCTCACTTTAGAATAAAAAGGGCATCATATGATTTTATTTAAGATATATGGCAGCATATAATCTCATAAACTAAATGGCAGTATTGAATCTTATTGTTACATGGCAGCATTTGGATCTTGCAAACTAGATGACAACATTAAATCTTATATGATATGTGGCAACATATGATTATAATAAAAGAAATGGAGGCTTTTCATCCTATACAATCCTATTGATCTCACTTTAGAATAAGAGGCAGCATATGATTTTGTTTAAAAGAAACAACACGTATAATTCATACTGAAGTAAATGGCAGCACTTGATCTTATATCGTAATATATAGCAACATTCAATTCATATTGAAGTAAATGGTGGTACTTGTTCTCACTTACATTAAATGATAGCAATTAATCCGTATAAGACAAGGCAGCATGTGGATTTCACAAACTAAATGACAACATGTGATTCTAATGACAGCATTTATTCTCTTATAAAAAGATGGTAGACTTGAATCTTAGTATTAGTTATAGCAGTAATCATGGTTACATTAGTACAGTCACAGAACATCAATGCTGGGGAAAGCAATCACCATGTGAAGAATATTAAAATATAACAATTGAGAAAGATGCTCTATTTCTCATAACATAGTATATAGATGAAGAAAATCTGAAAATCTTAAACTGGATTTGATCTAGATTTGTAGATCATGTTGTTGGTTTCTATACCATTGAAAACAAAATAATGCACTTGAAGCTAAAAAGAAGTGTGTTCAGGGACTGCAACCAATTGAAATATGCATGACTTAACTAAATCATAATAGCATATTAAAAATATTAACTAGCATCCCACGCCATTTTCCATAGACTAAAAAAAATGAACTATTTATATAACATTAGTTGTGCTTTAAATGAAGTGTATGCAGCCTATTTTATACCATGAGATATTTATATTTGATCATAATTCAAGAGGAAGTATGAGGTTTTAAAATCAAAATATATTTAGAACAACAGTATTTCCCCAAATAAGCTACATCGTCTCCATTCTCTTTCCAAACAAAAGTAAATTTCAAAAAAGTAATGAGTTTAACTTGTCACCAGCCCTTCACCAAACAAAACTAACTTGCATAAGAAAAAAATTATAAACAGGTTCATTTGACAATAATGTGCACCCTAATTTCAACATCATTAAGCATATCAAGCATAAAAAAAAAAATTCTAAAAAAAATAGTCATATACATAGCTACGAAGCAAGAAATGCATGCATCTGCAAGTACACACAAAATGCATGAGAATTTTAAAAGTGAATTTTCTAAATTGTAAGCACAAAAAGTATAATAAGCGTAATTTGTGCATTATACTCACAAAGCACTTGTTAAATGATCATGTTGAGTTCATCTTGACCCTCCTAAATATGGGTTCAAATAATTCACTCTAAGTGTTCCAATTAGGAAGGTTAACAGAGGAGTGATACAATCTTTTAATGTGGATAATTTACTTCCCATATCGCATTTCACATTATCCAGTTATTGGAAATAAATAATGAAGGGCCATTTGGTCCACAGGCACACTAGTGCTACACGATATTATTGAGAGATTGTAAATGTTTGGTTATAGATAATTAAAATTTTGCATGTATTCCATTAACTCGGTGCTATTATATAATCCTAATATTTAAGTAACATATAAAATCCCATTAGACAAGTGCATCAATCATTGAGATTTGATTGCAACAGGAGAAATTGAATAACATACTGCAAATACCCAAAGGCATGTTTCTTCCACAAGTTCAATTGCTAAAATTATTCATCTTTTGTATTCCATAAGGCATTGTATCAAAAGAGCACAAAATAATGGAATTTCAAATTAAAAGAAGACTTCACCGCAGAGAACAAGCTTCCATTGCATTTCTTGAAGGATGCACTAAAAAGCATAATAAAACTTCATTATGAATAAACTTGAGAACAAGCTTCAATTGATCTATTCCAAGATGCCATAAAAGACTTGCTTAGTGCGCCTATTACCTCTCAAGCAAATTCTATTTTTGATGTGGCAAGCCATTATATCAAGCACCAATATAATCAAAATGATTCCAATAATTAGAAATTTTTTCTAACATAGCAGTGAATTCTTAACAACTAACCATTCAAGTATCAATATCAAGAATTTTTCTACTAACACTAATACTAGTACTAATACTACTACCAATAATAATATTAATAATAATAATAATACTAATAATGATAACAACACTAATAATGATAACAATACTAATAATGATAACAACACTAATAAAAAAAAATGACTGTTTTGAAAATTTTCTTTCCTTCATGATATCATTATTGTTTCAAAGGAAATCCACTAGCAATTATATGCTAAGTTAAATATTGAACAAATACAAAAAATTATTAGTGAAACAAGTATTAATTTAGGTATTGTAATTTATAAAATTTCTCAAATAACACTTAAATAAGACAAAAAGAGGAACATTTGTTGCTTGAATATGCTCAAGATCCCTCGATGCATACTCTTGCAAATTCTTAATTTAATTTAGAAGTTCTAACAGTTGATAACAGATCTCTTAAGCAAAGGATTTGAAATAGTTTTAATATAAACCAAAACTTTAACTTAAATTTAACTTATGCAATTTGAAAAAACATGTGAGTGATTATTTCATTACTATAAAAATAAAAGCTAAGCTATTGAATAAATCATCCTTTTTTCATTAATAACATGTAAACTTTCATTAGTCTAAATAAAATATAAATAAATCATCACAACTAACCCTCTCTTGCAACTGAATACAATATCTTAATGATACACTCTTGCTAATGGATCCAATTGAATCATTATATATATATATATATATATATATATATATATATATATATATATATATATATATATATATTAACTAGAACATGTATGTTTTATTAATAAGAAAGCAAATATTACAAAACGGGTTGAGAGGTTACAATAATTCTAAAACTAAAAATCCAGAATCTAACCCAAAAAGAGATAGTCACAGGGAATACTCCTAAAAGGATCATCCAAAAAGATAAAATACCAAACAAAAAAATGAAAACACCGAAACTGAAGGTAGCTACCTCACGCTCAGACGAAAGTAGAGACCTGCACAAAGAACTTTGACAGAAATATAGAAAGGGAGGGAGGGGAGTACCTGACACGATTCCACCCGGACTGCCTCCCGAAACGTCCACACAACCAATGAACCAGAGGAGATACCTGCATAAGTAACAAGTACGACATCCCAAACAACAACAGCCCGCAAAAAAAAAGGCCACCAACCATCAGCCCATCCCAGCTAACCAAAAAGCAAGGGACCCAGTTGCCCAAACAATACGCCACCCATTGCAACAAGCAAACACTAGCTTTTCCCAAGATATATAAGGCATACCCACCATAAATCCAGACCCACAAAAGAGCAATAAAATAATTTGCGCCAACAAAATCAAACATTGGCCAAAAGAAAATAGACCCAGTACCACCGAAAAGGTTGCGCTGAATTGAATTTCTGAGTAAACTAGAAACAACCATCCGCATCAAAAACAGTAAACCCAGGGTCCTCTTCACCGAGAGCAGGAAAACCAATTTAACAATTAAACCTGAAGAAATCTGCAATTCTAACATAACAAGCTTTGAGCCAAACCTCCAATTGGAGATCACACTAGCACTTTCCGCATAAAACACGATTTTAGAAAGGAAAGGGACCGCAACAATCAACTGGGAGACAAACACGCACTGGTTCGAAATGCTGAAGTATAAGCTTGCATTCATAACAATATTCAGAGCCTCAACCATCCAGAGAAGCCGACAAGAAACAAAACAGCCGGTGTTGGGATAGTAATTAGGCAGCCCCAAATAGAGACCTGGCCCAACTACCAGATCCCAAGCAATCGGGCAAAACTCAGCCACTATATTTTCACTCCAGGTTAAATAATTTCTTAGTATAAACTGCATTTAGATTTTTCCAACTAAATAGCTTTTTATCATTAATATTCATGTAGGTGTTAACCTCATCAATAATTTTCAGAGTATAAACCTCAGCTTCACAATTAAACTTATTATACTTTGCTTGATTTCTAGTACCCCAAATGACCCAAAGAATGAGTGCATCAGCAAGATTAGCAATATGGAGTTTACCATGTTTCATTTTAGGCCAACGGATGAAAATTTCTTCAATATTCTCAATCGGCGGGACCGGGGCCGTTGTAAGATTTTTCCTGATTGCTTTGCTGAATGGGCTTTCTATGAAGACATGATTTTGAGTTTCATAATCATTACAACATTGACAACGATATGCCAGGGAGTAACCTAAACTTTGCATTTTATTGCTACATTAATGAAACCGTTATATAGTCTCTAGAGAAAAATGCTTATGAGATTTGGAATACTTCTATGCCAAATCCAAATAGGGAAGGAGGGGGACCCATGGGATCTACAAAAGTTCCAAAGGGTGGAAAGATTGATTTTCTTATTTATGCAGAAGACGGAGATTGCATATTTGGAAGAATCAAACTTAGGGTGGAAAGCATTAATGTTGGTTATCACTTCCTCAGAGCAAATACCTTGAAGGAGGGATAGGTTCCAACCTTTATTATGCGTGTAAATATCAGCAACCCTTAGTTTTGGATATATTATATGAGTGTGATTGGTGTACATAACCTTATTGTAAAGCCAGCAGTCATACCAAAACAAAATGGAGGAATCTAGATTATCCCAAATTAAAGTTTCCTCAACTATATCCCTAACCTTGAGCATTCTTTTCCAATTAAACGAATCGGTGATTTTGTTTTTAACCACCGCCGGGTGCGAGCTAGAACAATACTTAGTGAGCAGAATTTTGGACCATAGGGAGGAGGAGGTCCTAAACTTCCACCACAACTTTAGGGAGAAAGCCTAGTGGATGTCTGCGAGGTTCCTTATCCCAAACCCCCCTTCAGCAATAGGGGTAGAGACATGGTTCCAAAAGCACCAAATTACTTTACTTCTCTTAGGATGAGTCCATAAGAATTTATTAAAAATAGTGGAGAGTTTTTCATAACAATAGATGTTGGAGAACAAACTTCTAGCCAGAAAGGAGGGATCGCATTTAGGACAGGTTTGATTAAAATTAGCCTACCACCTTGAGAGAGATATTTGTTTTCCCAATCTTGGAGCCTTTTGAATATGTTATCTATGAGATCTTTATAGAAAGTATGTTTGTTGTGACCAATATGAATGGGGATACCAAGGTATTTAAAGGGAATTTTTCCTTTCTTAAACTTAAAGATATTTTCAATCTTGGAGCAAATTCTTTGGGAGTGTTTGGGGTGAACATAGTAGTTTGATTTGCTTATATTGATGTTGAGACTCGACTTCGCTTCAAGATTCAAGAGAAAATCTGAAAGCTTCTTTAGAGAATAAGTACTATAGTTTGAGAAGATAATCAAATCATCTGCGTAAGCGAGATGGGAGATTGACATTTTGACCCCAAAATTAAATTGCAACTTTGGAGTTTGTTGGAAAAGGATGTTGATATTTTGAGACCAAATGTTCATGGCTAAAATGAAAAGGAGGGGAGAAAGTGGGTCCCCTTGTCTCAACCCTCTCTTAGCAGGGAAGAAACTAGTAGGGCTGCCATTTAACAAGATGGAGAACCAATTATGTTGCGTTAGGTTTCTGATTTTTGTAATGAACCTTTCATTGAACTCGTAGGCCTTGAGGGAACGAATGAGGAACCTCCAATTCAATTTGTCAAAAGCCTTTTCAAGGTCAAGTTTAAGAATTAGATTTTGACCTTAGCACTTTTTTTTCAGACTATGGAAAAGCTCCCGAGTAGCAAGGATTATATCTTGAATGTGTCTACTTAGGACAAAAGCGGATTGGTTGAGATCAATGATCGTAGTACAATTTTGGAGAGAATTTTGTTCATGGTAGTACAAAGGCTAATCGGTCTAAAGTTATTCCACCAGGACGCTTTGTTAGATTTTGGGATAAGGGTTATCATAGTATGAGTGAAAAATTTGGGAATATTAGCCTCACAAAAAAACTCTTTTATCCCATTACAAACGTCCAGTTTTATAATCTCCCAAAATTTTTTGAAAAATTCACCGAGGAACCCATCCGGACCTGGGCAGGAGTTGTCCTTAAGATTTTTTATAGTATCCCAAATTTCTTCATCACTCGACAATTGATTTAAAGTATTATTTATGTCAGAAGAAATTTGGGGCGTTGGGTAAATTATACTGTTACAGAGAGAATTAGAATCAGGGAGCTTGAAGATTTCTTGGAAGTAATTGGTGGCAGATTTTTTCACCTCTGGGAGATATGAGATGGCGGTACCATCCAGGAAGATAATCTCATTAATGTGATTTACGTGTCTCATTTTCCTTACCCAATTATGGTAAAAGACTGTATTATGCTCCCCTTCTAATTTTCATCTAATCGAGCATTTTTGTTTCGAAAAAGTCTCAATGTCATTGTGACTTGAGATAAGCTTTGCTTAAGCTTTATTGACCTCCATTCTGTTTTGATTAGAAGGATCTGCCTCAAAGATGGATTCAAGATTGGAGACTAAATTTTCCTAACGGGACAAATTCGAAAAGATGTTACCAATGGAGGATTTATTCCAAAAGCATAGAGCTTTCCTAAGCGCTTTGAATTTTTCAACCAACCTGTACATCCCATAGGAGTGACAGTGTTAATTCCATATGGACTTAACAATGTCCATGCACTCCTCTTTTTGGAGCCAGAAAAGTTGGAAACAGAAGGATTTTGGGATTTGATTTTTAATATTCCAAGAAGAAAGAGTGATTGGTTTGTGGTCTGAAATAGTGGAGTTGAGCGAGGAGTCTAAATAATTGGAAAAAGCATTACACCAAGCATTATTAATAAGGAATCTGTCCAACCGAGCGAATTTCTGACTGGCATGCCAAGTGAAAAAAGCACCCGAGTATTTGAAATCTTCCAAACCACATTCTAACATACCTGAGTTGAAATCAAAGATGGAGTTGGAATAATCAGTAGAATAACCTTTGTATTCATTGGAATTCATGACTGCATTGAAATATCCTCCCATAGCCTAAGGAGAAGAGGAAGAAGCACAGTTTTTAAGGAAAGCCCACAAAGACAACCTTTCAGTACGAAGATTGTGCGCATGAACAAAAGTGATAATAAGTTATTCATCATTAAAGAATCTGAGATGAATGACTTGCTCGCATTGGGGTATTATTTCAGCAGCCCAAAGGTTGGTCCACATGACCTAGATTTTGTTAGAATTTGAGGCCACAATATTTTCAAAATTTGCAACACGACTTATATTTTCAATTTTCACTGCAGGCAGCTTAGGTTAAAGAATAGCCACAATACTAATTTTTTTTTCATATATAAGATGTTTAAATCTGTTCAAGGAGGAGGCATTGCCAATGCCTCTGATATTTTAGCAGAAAATGTTCATTGGATAACCTTAGAAGTGCCACAAGGGGACTTCTGGCTGCTTTTGTTGGAATAAACTATAGCATAAACTTGGCAATATAGAATTTCCTCATTGCCTATATCAGCCAAAGAAGATAGGGATTTGTACCTATTTGATGTGGTTGTAGTAGGGTTTCTGGCCGAGGAGGATCTGCAATTTATATTCTTTACTGGACTTTTTGGGACTTGGAAAGTGTTATTCTGCGCTGGTTCCTCCTGCAAAATTATATGAGAAGCATTTATTTGTTCGATGGAGGAAACAATACCCGTCTCCAAAGAATAACAAAAAGTCCCAGCAGCCGAGGATGGGGGAGCAGCACCTGTTTCAAAGGCATCCATCCGCCTTGTCGAACTGAGAAACTTGAGACAAATTAAAAGCATTAGGTAAATCAACAGTATTAATTGTTGAGAACTCAATGCCTTCCCCATTCATCACTTTTCCATTTAAATTTTCACTTTCCAAAACATTGCATGATATTTCCTCAGAGCTTTGAGGATTAGCAATGTCCGGCACCATAACAGAGATGATAGGGATAGGGATACCATTCTCATTAACTTTAGAAACAGAAGTATTCGACTCATTGAAAGGCAGCACTGTAATCGTTCCATCAGGAGCAGGTATAACCGGGTCTGGAGGAAAATCATTCCTCCCAGATAATTGCAAAACGACGGGATAGCAGCTTTGTTCCTGACCAAATTCTCAGAAGGATTAGGAGGAGATTCCCCATTTACCACATTAGCACCAACATCTTGATTCACCATGTTGCTATTAAAGTTTAAAAGCATGGGGTTGCCCCTAACGATATCCGCACCGGATTGGGCAGAAGCCCTATGTGGCAAGGGACTATTTTGGCAGAACAAACAATTTTCAGTGTTATGTCCAAAAGAACTACACCAATTGCAGAATAAAGGTAGGTTTTCATAAACAATTTCTTGGAGGTACCCCTTTTGCTTTGAGCCCAACCAAATGGAACAGGGAGGAGGGGACTCAATATTTAATTCGACAAGCATACGAGGAGCAGCCACATTCCTCAGCAGAGCCGTATTTTTGTCTAATTGTATGGGCTTACCCAAAGCATGACCAATATTTAGAAGGATATCTTTTGTTATAAAATGAAGCATAAGCCCCGGAAGATTAATCCAGACGGCGCAATGGGGACGTCATGAGCAACGTCCGAAAAGGGATCCCATTTACAAAATCTCAACGTATTTCCTTTAAGATCAAAGCATCCTTTCAAAAATATTTGGGCATAGTCCAGATCCGATTCAAAAGTAAAGAAGACATGGTGAGTATCTAATGACCTAATGTTAACGGGGGCTACTAGCTTTAGACCTTTAATAAAACCATTAATCAGTCCAAAATGGGCTTAGGACGAGCGAACTTACCAACCATGGTGAGAATCAGCGGAGATGCGAGATTACGGACCTCAGCGTCCTAGAAAAGAATTGCAGGAACACCATTGTATCGTTCGATCGGCTTTGCGGAAAACCGAGACGAATCAACCACATCCCTAAAGGATCGACATTAGCCGAAGCCGGATCCATCATCAAAACACCATAAAAATAGAAGGAGCTTTGTAGGAGAAAGACAAGAGCCGAGAAGCAGAGCCGCCCCACTCTAGAAATAGGCCGGAGCCGAGGCCCGGCGACCACCCGAGAGAAAGACCAGGTGCGCCTCAGAATCGCCAAAACCGAACCCTAAAACGAGAGCTTCTGATGTGTATATATATATATCTTCAAAACAAGTTGGAAGTTGATACAAATTAATGTGTATAATAACCTATAGTTAAAGAAAAGTTACCGGTTATGGATACAACCTCTCACAACTACCACATGTTCAATGTTTTCAATTTGCAATGCAAAGAATAGACGACTATTATCTCCATTAAAACATTTATTGCCAACAACAAGGTCATTTACACTTATTGTAAAAAAAAAAACTGCTGTATTAAGATAAAAATGGAAAAACATAGAAAGATATTCATTATTTATTAATTTATCTTGAGAATGTATATAATTGAGCACCATAAACTTTTGATAGTTTACTTTCCTAATCTTCATAACAGAAAATATATACATTTATGCACATATTGTCATAGTATTAAAAATATCTATTAATAGATGTCATATCATTCAGAATTTGATTTGTTATAGATATACTTGTGTAGATATATATATATATATATATATATATATATATATATATATATATATATATATATTAATTTTATTTTATTTATGTATATCAATTAAGCTCCTCAATTTATGCTCAATTAAACCAAACAATCACTACCTCAATTATATTGCATTCAATCAAAAGCATATAGCAGAGTAGAGACTACAAAATCTTTGCCTTTGCAAGCAAATGGATAAAAGGATAGAAAAAAAATAATGTCTAAAGTTTAAATGCAATAAGTCCTCATCTTATTGTGATGAATTTTGAAGTTGTATATCCCCATTTTCAAAATATAACTGAAAGAGCTGAAGTTCACTTGTGCAAAATTAAATCAAGTGCTGGGATTATATAATCTATTTGACATTCATTAGCATAAAGAAAAGAAAAACTTATATCTTGTTAACTGAAGATATTCCTAAATCAAGCATAATGAAATAAGCTTCCTAAGTCAAAATTTGAGATTGGATAACAACCATCCTAATTAAGAGTTAATTAACTTAAATTTATGAAATCATTTTTATGTAAACTATGCTTAATAGGAAAAAAATTAGGTAGAGTACCTGCTTGCGTATTGTAAGTTGCCAATAGGGTTCAAGAAGTCGCTTGCTTGTGCCGATCTTCCAAAAACTGCTTCATATGGTTTGGGTAGATAAAGAGATGGATAAAGCATGGGCTCAACTCTTACCGAAATGAGATTTTTGGCAGTTTGCTTGTGACCCGCGTTTGGATGAGGTCTGGTGGTTATCCCGGTATCTACTCGAACGGTTATTGACTTAAGTGACGGTGGAAGCCACGATCGGACGGTCAAGAGTTTGTCTTCCCCGATTCATCTCCGCGTGTCCCGGAAGACGACGCACGTCCTTCTGCTCGTTCGCCATCCATCAATCACCGCTGAAGGAGGCCGCTCGAGACTTCTTTAAGTCCTAAAACAATTCCTATTATCCAATCTACTCGATTGGGGCCAAAGGATTATAAGGAACTCTCGATTGAGAATCAAAATTTAACCCTAGCCATTGATCAGGTATTCTTCTATACTTCCTTTGTCTTCGCTTAGATTGCTTCGAATCCAGTTCACATATCTATTCCAATGCATAGATTGCAATTATAAAGTATATGATCGATTAATCAATAGCTCGATCAATAGAATTTTTGAATCTAACCACAGTTGAAACCGTTATCTCCTTCGTTCCGTACCCTCGTCGCTAGGGCAAACCTTAGCCGGCGGCATAATGCGTCTCCATTAATGATTCAACCACCGTTAGATAGGTAACATCCATGTCCACCTTCGGCCGTGCTGGCCAGGCCTTATCGCCACCGGAAAGGGACCAAAAATTGATGCCCTAGAGCACCTTAGCGAGAGGATGCTCGAAGTTTAATTAGGGTCGGGCCCGACTCGTGGCCCGATCCACGAACCCGTGTTTGTCGTGCGTAAGCCAAACGCAGAAGGCTGGTCCCGCTCAACGTCACTCGTACGATGGCGGGCCACGTGTCGAATCCTTCGGCAGCGTGTGGGTCTCGTCTGCATCTCGTGGACGAATCGCAAAGCGACACGTGGCCTTGGGGGTCTGCCGCCGTCTGATCCAGACTGCTGCGTAGGGCCCACCTGCAGAGATATAAGTAAATTATAAAAATAATATATATATATATATATATATACTGTAAAGTAAATAAATATTTATAAAAATATTCTTATATATATGAAAACAGAATAATGAATATTTTAAAAATTAAATTTAATGATTGTATTAAGTCATTAATCAGATTAATTAATTCAACAATAATATAATAAGCAGGTTTTAATTAAATCAATTAAATCCTAAAGTTTAATAATTCATAAATTTCAAAATATAAATCCAATTAATACAAACAAATATACTATTTTAATCAGTAAAATTAGAGGAATAATATGAAATAATCAAATTTTCATTTGGACAGAGATTTTGCATAATGATATTTTAGGATATTTAAATAATTACAAAAATAATACAAAAACTTAGATTAGCCATAACTTTGTGTATGGTTACCCAAACATACTCAATATGAGTCTCAAAATACTCAAAAAATCCTAAGAAATATTTAAGTAGTGTTAATTTTTCCATTTGGATTAGATTTAGATTAATCATAATTAGGACCTAACCCTAATTAAGTCTTTAACCCTATAAACTTCAAATAGCCATAAGTAAGTCAATTTAGTTCCAAATTAGGTGATCCAAATATCAATTTAGATCAGAAAAACCTAATTTACAGTAAACTACAAAAACATTAGGATCCAATGGTTAGATCGCATAATAATCCTAATTACTCTAAATCTTGATTAGTGTATATTAGCAAATCTAGTGATCCAAATTTAGTAATTTCAGTTTGGGAGGACTCATAAAGTAAATAAAAACTTAACTATATGATTAGTTTAATAATTTTATGACTAATTTCACTAATCACTCACTAATCACTTTAAACATAAATTATTAACCCTAGAACTTGTATTGGCTATAACTAAACCAATACATATCAGAATTTGATGATTTTAGGTTCTATGGAAACCTTATAATCTACAATAAACTAACAGAAATTTTTAGATTTATATTAAGGGTAAAAATTTACTAAAATGCCCTTATAAGGTCAAATTCCCAATTTGACCTTATAAGGTATAAATAATTAAGTAACTTAATAAAAATAATTTAAATATTCAAATATTCATTATTATTTTAGAAACCTAATATTGCAAATCATATTAAAAGCATAAAAACATTAAATTAGTGAATTAATTTATTTTTGGCAGATCAAAGAAATTGAATTGATTGAAATTGTATCAAAACAGTCAGATACGTAAATTTGCTTATAAGTTTTATTTCAGTATTCTTATTTGAGCCATTTTCATTTGAGCATTATTAAAATGCTTACCGCTATTAATCTGCAAAAGATTATTATCAAAATAGCATGTAACAAAAAGATGAAATATGGTATATATTATTGTGGTATTTATCTTTGGAGGATGGAAAGCAACACTGAGAATCTGTACAGATTGGGCCTGCTGGCAGCCCCTGGGAGTTATATAGAGGGATTTAGCCCTTTTTAGGAAGTGGGAAAATTCAGAAAAAAGACACACCATCAGTTTCTATTTTGAGTAAGCTACTGACGGGTAGTGAGATAAGCTTCATACAGGTTATGCCTATGGGCTTACCCATTTGGGCTCAGAAGTCTACGAACTCAACTTATTGTTACAAATGCTTTTAATAAAATTTATGCTTTTCATATATAATTGAATTTCAAAACTAATATGCAAGGCAATATTTAAATTTGAGAAATTTGCTTTCTTTTCATATATGCAGATATTTCTTTCAATTCCATATTTGATTTATGCCTATTATAGGATGCTAGAATTATTCTTATAAGAACAATTTGCGTACTCCTACCTGACTGGTAACTGAAATTTTTAAATTTTGAAAATTAAAAGCTTTGAAGATCTGCCAAATAAAGAGAAGAAATAAAGAAGCGAGAAAATGTGAATATTTAATCTTTATTGTAAATATAAAAAATGTTGTAAATTTCATATGTGTATGGCTCTGGATGTAAATGTGGATATTCATATATTTTGTTTTCTTTATTTTTGTAAATGAATATTTCCAATCTATGAATCATTCTTTTGAGACTCTCGAACTTCGATCCCCGGTCGTCACAGAACTGGTATCAGAGTAAAGTTTGAGATAATTTAAAGAATGATTCATCATAGCCAACATTATGAAGACAATTTTACAAATGCTATAATTAGTAGTTAGATTTTAAGTTGGAGAGCATAATACGTATAGTTTATTATTTTTCCAAATTATGGAGAGTCATAATTAAAACAACAACAACCAATCTCAGGAGGAAAATATTCCTCAAAATACTCCAAGTCACAATGAGACTGTTTCACCTAATATTGAAGCAGTCTATCCTTTTGATCATAGTGGAGCAAATCAGATGCTCCAGTTCATGAATATGATGAGTCAATTCATGAACAGTCAACAAATCCAGAATCCAAACCCTATTTTAATGTAGAAGAAGGCAGTAAATGAAGACATGCATGTATTTCTTAAACTCCAACCTCCAAGATTCTACAGAAAAGCAACTCCTTACCAAGCTGAGGAGTGGATTCAAAGGATAGAGAAAGAGTTTAAATGCGCTATAAGCTCTAAAAATCAGAAGGTATCACTAGCTACTTATCTACTGATTGAAGCTGTAGAGAAATGGTGGAAAACAACCAAAACCACTACATTTCAGATAAAACAGAAGAAGAAATCCATTGGGAAGAATTTTTAAGGGCATTCTTAGGCAAGTATGTACCCCAGTCTACTAGGCAGACAATGAGAAAGGAGCTTCTAAACTTAAAGCAAGGTAGCCACACTGTGACTGAATATGAAGAAGAGTTTGCTCGCTTAGCTAGTTTTGCTCTAGAAATGGTTGCCACTGAAGAAGTTAGGTGTCACTTGTTCCTTAATGGATTAAGAAATAACTTTCCACATATTTTGACACCTCTCCAAATTTCAAACTTTGTCCAACTATTAGAAAAAGCCAAGCTCATGGAGGCCCAAGAAGATTAATATTCTTCCAGAATAATAAAAAAGCAAGCATTTTCTCCCTAGTTTCCATCCAAGAGGCAATAATTTTCAAGACCTCAAGGAAGGATGTTTAATATTCAAAGCAACCCCAATAGAATAGTTTCAAGAACACCAAATACTTGCAGATTTTGTGAAAGAATACACAGTACAGATAAATGTTTTACCGGTATAGGTCAATGCCAACGATGTGGGAGGACCAATCATATAATAAAGTTCTGTCGTGCTACTTATACAGTAAATGGACATCAAATCCCAAACCAAGGTAAAGCAATTATGAAAAATTAGGGCAGAACACTAGTAAATCAAGGAAATAATATAGCATCTTCCAGTAATACAAGGAATAATCCAGCTCAAGCCAAAATATTCAATCTATCTCAAGAAGAAGTTAGAGATGAACTTGATGTGGTTACAGGTACCATTTTATTATTCCAGCATCCTTGTTCAGTTCTTTTTGATTCTGGAGCTACACATTCTTTTATTGCATCAAAGTTGGTTCAAAAACATTTATTGCTAGTAAAACAAACTTTCATCGACACTTAAAGTCAATCTACTATCAGGAGAGTTCCTAAAAAAAAGTGTCTTTTGTAATTGTAAATTAGATATAAGTGGAATCTCTTGGGAAGCTAAACTCACTGTCATCCCTATAACCACTATTGATATTATCTTTGGGATGGATTGGATGAGTCAGAATAAAGCATTAATTGACTGTGCAAAGAAGAGAGTATATGTTTATAGTGGAAGTAAGAAAGTAACCTTCATTAGTCAAAGAAGTGCAGTTATTAATTTTATTCCAGCTAATAAGATTAAAAAGCTTATTATAAAGAAGTACCCCATATTTTTAACTTTACTCTCAAGTTCATATGCTAAATCTATAACTCTATAGGAAACTCATATAGTAAATGAGTATGCAGATGTTTTCCCAGAAGAATTTTCAGGGTTACCACCTCAAAGAGAAGTAAAATTCAGCATTGATTTAAGCCAATGAACGAATCCTTTATCAAAAGCTCCATACATAATGGCACCCAAGGAATTAGAAGAACTTAAGAATTAACTTCAGGAGTTGACTGAAAAAGGGTTTATTAGAACAAGTAATTCCCCATGGGAAGCCCCAGTCTTGTTTGTTAAGAAGAAAGATGGGAGTATGCGCTTATGTATTGATTACCGGGAATTGAATAAGGTTACTATTAAAAACAAATACACATTACCAATAATTGATGATTTATTTAATCAATAGTTGGTGCTTTAATATTTTCTAAAATTGATTTGAGGTTTGGTTATCACCAACTCCGTATCAAAGATGAAGATATTCCTAAATCTGCCTTTAGAACGTGCTATGGGCATTATGAATTTTTGTTGATACCTTTTAGGTTAACCAACACCCCATCCTATTTTATGAATTTGATGTAGCGAATAATAAAACCCTACTTAGATTCATTTATCATCATCTTCATTGATGATATATTGATTTATTCTAAGAATACTATGGAACATGAAGAGCACCTTATGATTACATTGAGCTTGTAAAGGCAACATCAATTGTATGCCAAATTCTCAAAATATGAATTTTGGCTTCAATCAGTAGCCTTCTTAAGCCATGTAATTAGTAAAGATGGAATATTTGTTGATCCAAGCAAAATAAGTGCAATTCAGGATTGGCCCCAAACTACTTCAGTAACAGAGATACACAGTTTCTTAGGATTAGCTAGTTATTATCATAAATTTGTTAAGAACTTTTCCCAAATTGCAGTTCCTCTTACTCATCTTACTCAAAAAGATGTGCCTTATGTATGGGATTCATCTTGTGAATCAGTGTTTCAGAAGTTAAAAGAATGTCTAACATTAGCTCCTATATTTGTTTTTCCAGTTGAAGGAAAAGAATATCAAATTTATTGTGATACTTCTAGAATTGGGTTAGGCTGTGTTCTTATGCAAGAAGGAAATGTTATAGCCTTCGCATCTAGATAGCTTAAAGTTCATGAGAAAAATTATTCAGTTCATGATCTGGAACTGGCTGCAATAGTATTTGCACTTAAGATCTGGAGACACTACTTATATGGAGTAAGATGTGAAGTCTTCACTGATCACCAAAGTTTGAAGTATATCTTTACTCATAAAGAGATCAATTTAAGGCAACAAAGATGGTTAGAGTTAATCAAGGATTACGATTTATCGATTTAATATCATCCTGGAAAGGCAAATGTAGTAGCAGATGCACTAAGTCGAAAGGCAATTTCACATTTGCATATTTTAACCTCTAACTCTATCTTACTCAAAGAAATAGAAGATCTCCAATTAGAAGTCGTATTACCATCAAATATTAATCTATTTCAAATGACGGTTGAATGCTCATTAATGGATAAAATTAAAGAATCTCAACATCTTGATGAAGAATATAGCTCCTTGGTTGTATCTATTCAATCGGGAAAGCATCTAGAACTGAATTTGGATTCAAATAAGAACATTTGGTGTGGATTTATAATTTGGATACCTAATAAAGCTGAACTAAGATTAAAAGTATTAAAAGAAGCTCACTAATCTAGATACTTTATTCATCCCAAAAATAATAAGATGTATCAAGATTTGAAATCACACTTTTGGTGATCAGGAATGAAGAAAAGTATAGCTGAGTTTATATCAAAATGTGAAGCTTGTAACCTGGTAAAAGTAGAATATCATAAACTAGGAGGATTACTTCAACCTTTAGCTCTTCCTCAATGGAAATGGGAAGATATTTCTATGGATTTTATAATAGGGTTTCCTCGTTCAAAATCCAATAATGATTCTATTTGGGTAATTATGGATAGGCTTACAAAATCAGCACACTTTTTACCCATTAAGCAGATGGATTTAGTAGACAAATTGGCAAAGATTTATTTAAAAGATATAGTAAGATTGCATGGTATTCCAAAAACCATCATTTCTGATAGAAACAGCAGGTTCACATCAAAGTTCTGGAAAGCAGTTCATCAAGATCTTAGTTCCCAGCTCTGTATGAGCACAGCTTTTTATTCACAGACTGATGGACAAACTGAAAGAGTAAATCAAACTCTAGAAGATCTTCTTCGTCTTTGTGTATTAAATTTTGGAGGAAGTTGGGATGATCACCTTCCATTAATTGAATTTTCTTATAATAATAGTTTTCAAGCAAGCATTGGAATGGCTCCTTATGAAGCCTTTTATGGAAGAAAGTGTATCACTCCTTTATCCTGGAATAATGTTGGAGAAAATAAGATATTAAAATTAGATTTGATTCTTCAGGCAACATCGGATGAAAGCAGCTCAAGATAGGCAGAAGCTGTATTTCAATGCTCATTATCGTCATGTTGAATTTTTAGTTGGAGATTTCGTATATCTGAAAGTAAATCCATTCAGAGGAGTTTCAAGATTTGGCATTTTTGGGAAATTAAGTCCAAGATTTATTGGACCTCTTGAAGTCTTGAAGAGAGTAGGCCAGGTGGCATATCAAATCAAGCTTCCACCACATCTGAGTCTAATGCACGATGTGTTTCATATCTCCTCATTAAGAAAATGCTTATCAAACTTTCAATGAGAGTGGAAGTAGAAGATATCAATTTGCAACCAAACCTCAGTTATGTGATCGAACTAGAAGAAATTCTAGATCGAGATAAAAGAAAATTAAGAAATAAATCTATTCCCATGATAAAGGTTCGATGGAAGAACTGCCGCAAAGAAGAAGCTACATGGGAAGAAGAATCAAGGATGAAGAAAGCATATCCTCACTTATTCCACTAGTAAGTAATTCTAAATTTATTAAATTTCCTTAAATTTTAGATTGATGTCGGAATGACATCCCTTTTAAGTTGGAGAGAATGTAAAATACCAGAAATTATTTTCAAATTTGTTTATTAATAATTAAATAATTTTGATCTCAGATTGAAGGTCTGACTTCACCATTGCATTCACCACCCCCAATTTTGCTAGGAGTGAAGTTTTGGATGCATTTGGAAGTCATTGAATTTTTGACAAATATTTTAATATTATTTAAATACTTGAAAATTTGAATAATTAAATACTCATCAAATCAAAAATCCGAGTGCGCCGTTGTGTTCAGAGCACCTCATTTAGCTTGGGGAGATTTATTGGAAATTTTTGGAATACAATTAAGTGATTAAAATTAATTAATGAAGTTTGGTAATTTAAATAAATAATATTAATATTATTATTTATTTTTAACGACGCCGTCTGCCCTAGCTTATGCCATCCCTATTTTTTTAATCATGCTGTCTAAATGGACGGATCAAATCGATCCGTCCGATCTCGGGATCGGACGGTCAAGAGTTTGTCTTCCCCGATTCATCTCCGCGTGTCCCGGAAGACGGCGTGCGTCCTTCTGCTCGTGCGTCATTCATCAATCACCGCTGAAGGACGCCGCTCGAGACCTCTTTAAGTCTAAAAATTATTCTTATTATCTAATCTACTCGATTGGGGCCAAAGGATTTTTAAGGAACTCTCGAATGAGAATCAAAATTTAACCCAAGCCGTTGATCAGGTATTCTTCTATACTACCTTTGTCTTCGCTTAGATTGCTTCGAATCCAGTTCGCATATCTATTCCAATGCATAGATTGCAATTATAAAGTATCTGATCGATTAATCAATGACTCGATCAATAGAATTTTTGAATCTAACCACAGTTGAAACCGTTATCTCCTTCGTTCCGGACCCTCATCGCTAGGGCAAACCTTAGCCGGCGGCATAATGCGTCTCCATTAATGATTCAACCACCGTTATATAGGTAACATCCATGTCCACCTTCGGCCGTGCGGGCCAGACCTTATCGCCGTCTGAAAGGGACCAAAAATTGATGCCCTAGAGCACCTTAGCGAGAGGATGCTCGAAGTTTAATTTGGGTCGGGCCCGACTCGCGGCCCAATCCACGAACCCGTGTCTGTCGTGCGTAAGCCAAACGTAGAAGGCGGGTCCCTCTCAACGTCACTCGTACGATGGCGGGCCACGTGTCGAATCCTGCGACAGCGTGTGGGTCCCGTCTGCATCTCGTGGACGAATCTCAAAGCGACACGTGGCCTTGGGGGTCTGCCCCGTCTGATCCAGACTGCTGCGTAGGGCCCACCTGCAGAGATATAAGTAAATTATAAACATTTAATAAATAAATAAATAAATATATATATATAATACTTATAACATAACTATATATATATATACTGTAAAGTAAATATTTATAAAAATATTCTTATATATATATGAAAACAGAATAATGAATATTTTAAAAATTAAACTTAATAATTGTAGTAAGTCCTTAATCAGATTAATTAATTCAACAATAATATAATAAGCAGGTTTTAATTAAATAAATTAAATCCTAAAATTTAATAATTCATAAATTTCAAAATATAAATCCAATTAATACAAACAAATATATCATTTTAATCAGCAAAATTAGAGGAATAATATGAAATAGTCAAATTTTCATTTGGACAGATATTTTGCATAATGACATTTTAGGATATTTAAATAATTATAAAAATAATACAAAAACTTAAATTAGCCATAACTTTGTGTTTGGTTACTCAAACATACCCAATATAGGTCTCAAAATACTCAGAAAACTATAAGAAATATTTTAGTAGTATTAATTTTGCCATTTGGATTAGATTTAGATTAATCATAATTAGGACCTAACCCTAATTAAGCATTTAACCCAAGAAACTTCAAATAGCCATAAGTAAGTCAATTTAGCTCCAAATTAAGTGATTCAAATATCAATATAGATTAAAAAATCTAATTTATCGTAAACTGCAAAAATATTTAGGATCCAATTGTTAGATCTCTTAATTAACCCTAATTATTCTAAATCTTTATTAGTGAATATTAGCAAATCTAGTAATCCAAATTAAGTAATTTCAGTTTCAGAGGACTCATAAGTAAATTAAAACCTAGCAGTTTTATTAGTTTAGTAATATTATGACTAATTTCATTAATTACTCACTAATCACATTAAATACTAATTATTAACCATAGAACTTGTATTGGCTATAACTTAACCAATACGTATCAAAATTTGATGATTTTAGGTTCTATGAAAAACTTAGGACATAATCTACAATAAACTAATAGAAATTCTTAGATTTATATTAAGGTTAAAAATTAACTAAAATGCCCTTATAAGGTTAAATTCTCAATTTGACTTTATAAGGCATAAATAATTAAGTAACTTAATAAAAATAATTCAAATATTCAAATATTCATTATTATCTTAGAAACATAATATTGCAAATCATATTAAAAGCATAAAAACATTAAATTAATGAATTAATTTATTTTTGGCAGATCAAAAAAGTTGAATTGATTGAAATTATATCAAAATAGTTAGGTACGTAAATCTACTTATAAGTTTTATTTTAGTATTCTTATTTGAGCTATTTTCATTTGAGCATTATTAAACTGCTTATCACTATTAATCTGCAAAAGAATATTATCAAAATAGCATATAACAAAAAGATGAAATGTGGTATATATTATTGTGGTGTTTGTCTTTGGAGGATGAAAAGCAACATTGAGAATCTGTACAGATTGGGCTTACTGGCAGCCCCTGGGAGTTATATAGAGGGATTCAGCCATTTTTAGGAAGTGGGCAAATCCAGAGAAAAGACACACCATCAGTTCCTATTTTGAGTAAGCTACCGACGGGTAGTGAGATAAGCTTCATATAGGTTATGCCTATGGGTTTACTCATTTGGGCTCAGGAGTCTACGGACTCGATTTATTATTACAAATGATTTTGATAAAATTTATGCTTTTCATATGCGATTGAATTTCAAAGTTAATATGCAGGACAGTATTTAAATTTGAGAAATTTGTTTTCTTTTCATATATGCAGATATTTCTTTCAATTCCATATTTGACTTATACTTATTGTAGGATGCTAGAATTATTCTTATAAGAACGATATGCGTACTCCTACCTGACTAGTAATTGAATTTTTCAGGCTTTGAAAATTAAAAGCTTCAAAGAGCTGCCAAATAAAGAGAAGAAATAAAGAAGCGAGAAAATGTGAATATTAAATCTTTATTGTAAATATAAAAACTGTTGTAAATTTCATGTGTATGGCTTTGGATGTAAATGTGGATATTCATGTATTTTGTTTTTTTTTTTATTTTCGTAAATGAATATTTCCAATGTATGAATCATTTTTTGAGACTCTCGAACTTCGATCCCCGGTCGTCACAGTATGTATGTATATATATATATATATACATATTTATATGTTATTTGATAAATTGAAAAATCAAAATTGTGTGATTATATGTTTCTAAAAAATTTGAAAAAATTGCATTTTAACTAAATTGGGGATAACAGACTCAAATATGAAGTCAAAATTTTAATGAGAAGTCAACTTAAATATTTTATTTTTCAGGTTTTTGAAAATACAATAAAATAATCAAGTAATGTTGATTGTCTCCAAAACTTATCAAAACTTCACCCCAAGCTAATTTGAGTGTGAGGAACGCAATGGTGAAGTTCGATTTTTAATATGAGATTTAATACAGATATTCTCAATTCCAGAGATATTCCTTGCACCCCTCTATGTCCTCTCTATCTTTAGAACGTTGAATCCCATGCTCACCTGTTTTTCACTTGTAACTATAATTTTCAAATTCTAAAAGAGATCTTGCCTTCCGGTCTTCATTACTTTTTTTCCTCCTTATATGACTTAAATCATGAACGACATTTCTCTTTTAGACAAATGGTTCAAAAGAGCCTGCTATTGGGGTGATTATCGACTTCATTTGGAAGGAAAGAAACGTTCGCATTTTTAAAAAACTTGAATTAAGGGCCCCAATTATCATATCGAATATCAAAACTAAGGCTTTTTGCTATTGTTCAAAAGTGGCATATTCTCCCAAATCAAGCCTGCCTACTAGACTGTCATTCTTTTCTCAGCTATGCTTAATCCAATCTGTGCCAAATTGGAGCCTCCTTTCTGGAGGCACATCATCATCTTTTTTACTATTGTTGAAATTTTGCTCTAATGGATATTTTGTCTTGCTGCCCAAGTGTAGGTGCTTCTTCCTGTCATACATGGAATTCGTTGGGTTTGCTTGTTATCTCTTACGGATTTTGCCGAATAGTGTTGAAGATTTTTGGCTTGTTTTTTCGGCAGTGTTATGTGCAGCATACGATTTGGTGCAGTAGGTTTTAGCGCAGCAGGGCGATCTGAAAGCTGACGGAACTGCTCTACCTTTTTCAGTTGAGCTTGCCGATTTTTTAGGCGTGGCTACCTTTGTCATTTGTTCTCTTTTTTCTATTTTAAATTCAGAATGTATTAGTCTAATTTCTGTTAGTACAGTTTAATTTTTGCTCAAAAAAAAAAATTCAAAGCAAAGACAAATAAATATTAAGTAGAGAAATGCTAGTTATACTCGCTGAGGTGGCACCCAAAAAAGCTCATGCAATGAGATTTTTTGGGTGCATTCAATATAAACTTTAAAAAATAATATTTATATTATTTTAATATAAATAAATATACACTAATGAAATATGTCCAAGACAAATATGATTAATGAAGCAGAGCATTTAATTCCTAGAGGAGAGCTATGAGAGAAAAAGGCTCCTAAAAACATGGTTTTTAGCTTTATTTATGGCAGCAAAGCATTTCTGAAGTTGTACTCCTCGTAACGGACGGCGCAGCCCGATGCTAAGTAGATAATCTTACCGCCGGTCGCCATTCGGGGTTGAGGTCAGAGGAGCTGCCGTAGGCTTTAGAGGTGGTGGCAGGAGTTGTGTATTCGAAGACATCGCCAGTGCCGGCCATAGAGAACGCGTTAGCGATGAAATTTGTGAGGTGTATGTCACCTTGTTGCAGATGTATGTATAGTCGACGGCTGTTTTCGTGAGGAGAAGCTTTTGAGGCGCCATTGGAAGCTGATTTGAAAATTTCAGCCGGCGGATTCTGGCCCTTAAGTAGGCGACGAGGATGATCTTTAAAAACGATCTGAAGAATCAGGTACTTGTTTGTAATGACTTTTTCAGCGAATATATATGGGAGGAAGGAATTCAAATTTAACACGTTCAAAAGTGCTTACATTAATTCATAAATTATATATAAATTATACATGCTTCTTCAAAATATATATGGTTCGACTGAAATAATGTATTAATAATATTCACAAATGGAACAGGTTCATATGCTAGATAGATACAATTGGATGATTCTTGATTGAATGAAGCACACATGAATCCTATTATTGTAATAAATTAGGAAATCAAAATTACAATCAATTCAAACATTAAAACATGAATACAAATGGCGAATCAAGCATTAAAAGAGCATTCAGATCCAAGGGTAGCGATGAGAGACAAAGCTTGCTACAGTGCTGAAAGCGTGTTCTTAGCTTTATTAATGGCCATCGCTTAATTCGGCTCAGAAGAATCTGTATTCCTCGTAACTGATGGTGCAGCCCGGTGAGAAGTCGATAATCTGATCGCCGGTCGCCTTTGGGCAAAGAACGATCAGTGTATTTAACGCATCTAAAATACAGCTACCGCATTCAACTTGGCCGGAGGAACACGTGGCGCTGCCGTAGGCTTTAGAGGTGGAGGCAGGGGACTCGTATTTGAAGACAGTGTCGTTGCCGGCCTCCCACTTGTTGATGGCCAAGTTCACGAGAACGTCATTGATGCTGGTGGCGAAGGGATCGTCACTGGTGTAAGTTACCGGGTTGCAGAAGTATGTATGGCTGACAGTGGTTTTCGTCGGCAATGTCAGCCACAGGATTAGAAGCCCGATGCGTAGAAGCTGCTGAGGCGCCATTGGAATGATCAACATTTACACCGCGGCTTGAGGGGGAGTGTTGGAAATCAAGCCCACGTCGCCCCTTCCTCTCCATGTTTAGCATACTCTTTTTTTTTTCTTAAAGTACAGTCTTTATTATAATTGATTTAAGAGTAATTCTAGCAAGATAGTATATTCACTTTCCATGTAAGGGAAATTCCATTCGGGAACAGTGCACATTTTCAAAATTGTCTCACATTTGTAGGCTATTCATTTATGCTTTCTTTTATTGTAAAGGTATAATAATAGAATAAATTAAGTCTGTATTTCTTCATATTTAAAATCTTCAAGTATCTTCAATTAATTTAAAATTTAAATCAAAGTTATTTAAAATCAACCATTTGACAAGTTTATTAACTCTATTATGAAACATGCATAAGAAATTGAAATGGGTTCAAATAAGTTTAATTGACTTGAATCAGGTTCAGTCCCTCAAAATATATATTATAATAAAATATAAAAATAAATTTCATAAGAACATCAACATTATTATTTATCCACTCCCTCAATCGCCAGTTGAGTCGCTATTTTGCTTCGTCTCCATTTTTTCAAGCATCATTTGATGCAGTAAGCTTTGGTACCAAATACATATTCTAATTTTGTCTATAACTAAAGAAATTACGATGCCCTAATTCGGGATATAATGGAAAAGATGAGGAAACTTCAAGCCAGAGTTATTTAAATTGGTTGGAGAGGAAACTTCAAGGTAATAAAGTGGGATCATGTTGAAGATGTATTTAATCAAGATGGGTATTTATTTTCCCAATTACTATTTTTTTAAGAATTTAGTTTATGAGGCCATTATAGATCATGTTTTTACAAGATGATTTACTCTCTTTAAATTAGAGTTAGCTTTGTTGTTAATGAAGAAATTCAATTTATAGCAGTTAATCTTAAGACCAGAGTCATTCTCAAGAATATTAAGTAATAAATTGAGCTTGATAATGCTCTTTTTATTAGTATTTGAAAAGATAATTAAGTCATCAGCATAAGCAAGATGGGAAATATTGAGTTTTCCACTAATATTGAAATGGAAACTAAAGTCCATAAAAAATTCCATTGGATGGACTTTTTTGGGTACCACCTCAGCGGGTCTAACCAGCAATTCTCTTTTTCCAATTGCAAAATGCCATATAATCAGCACTGATTTGATTAGTTGGACCTTCAAACCCTCAATTGACTCTTTAACAATACTTATGATATTATGAACTAATGAAGAAAAGTTGTGGTTAAGAATACAAATATTTCTTTCAAGCCAGCAGCCATTAGTCAAGACAGCTAGACTAGCAGCGAGGGAGGTATGCTTCATCCATTTTCTTGCATAGAGAAAAGTGGGCGGCATAAGATATTTGATTGAAGAATGTAAGTGCAAGTGAAGAATAGATGGTCATATGCGATTCATCTTCCTGATTGCATAAATTTTCGACATATTATGCCCTTATTGTTAAGAAAGTCAGCACTTTTGTAATAGTTTATGATCATAAAATACATTTATATTTAAGTTTATAGACTTTCCACCCAATATCTTTGGCCCCGAGTTTGCAATTGAGACAAACTAAGATCATGAGAGTATTAGAAGAAGATAGAGAAAGAGAGACTTTAGCCAATTTTTTAAACAAAAAGAGAGACATTAGCGAGAAATTGTATTTTCTTATAAAATTAATTTTGAAACGTTGCTGAATAAGAAAAATCTGATTACTATGAAGGGGTCATCCTCATCGCCTTCTTAAGGGCCAGAATCCGCCAGCTGAAATCTCGGAATCAGTTCCAATGGCGCCTCAGCAGCTTCTGCGCATCGGGCTTCTAATCCTGTGGCTGACATTGGCGGCGAAAACCACTGTCGGCATACATACTTCTGCAACCCGGTAACTTACAACCAACGACGATCCCTTCGCCACCAGCATCAATGACAATCTCGTGAACTTGGCCATCAACAAGTGGGAGGCCGGCAACGGCGCTGTCTTCAAATACGAGTCCCCTGCCTCCGCCTATAAAGCCTACGGCAGCGCCGCGTGTTCCTCCGGCCAAGTTGAATGCGGTAGCTGTATTTTAGATGCGTTAAATACACTGATCGTTCTTTGCCCAAACGCGACCGGCGCTCATATTAACGACTACTCACCGGGCTGGTACTCACTGGGCTACAACCATCCGTTACGAGGAATATAGATTCTTCTGAGCCGAATTAAGCGATGGCCATTAATAAAGCTAAGAACACGCTTTCAGCACTGTAGCAAGCTTTGTCTCTCATTGTAACAACCCGAGTTGTTACTTTAGATAATTAGGGTTAACCCTAAGTCTTAAACATAATTAGATGTGCTAATTAGGTCAATAGAGTTAACCTCCTAAACCTAGCACAAATCAGGAGTCAATTGGATTGAATCCTGATTTCTAAAAATCGGGAAACCCTAGAAAGACCTATTAAATTGACCTCCGATCGAAAAACGGACACCGCCATTGCGTTCCATGACCCCAAATTAGCTTGGGGTGAAGTTTTCGTGTCAATCGGAAGTCATCGAAATTTCGACGAATATTTTAATAATAAAAATATCACGGAAATCGAGGTATCAAATAACTCATCGGATCGAAAATCCGACTGCGCCATTGAATTCCTTGACCCCAAATTAGCTTGGGGTGAAGTTTTCGTGTCAATCGGAAGTCGTCGAAATTTCGACGAATATTTTAATAATAAAAAATATCACGGAAAATCGAGGTATCAAATAACTCGTCGGATCGAAAATCCGACTGCAACCATTGAATTCCTTGACCCCAAATTAGCTAGGAAAAATATGTTCAAAATCTTCTGAAACTTTTTCAAAAAAAAAAAAAAAAAAAAAATTTATTTTTTTACTGTAGCTAACGGCGTGCCGTTAAGTACTTAACGGACCCGTCACTGTAGCTGACGGCGCCGTCAATCTGGACGGCGCCATCTCAGCCGTTGGATCGGCCCAGATCCAACGGCTGCGGAGTCGTCTTCCTCGACGACTCCGCCCGCGTGACACGCGGCGGCCTGTCGCCATTTCTGGCCAATCCGGCCGCATCCAGGCCTCGGCGAGGTCGCCATCCGGTCTATAAGACCTCGGCCTACCCCTAGGCTCCGAGTTTTCACCGACCGGAGCCCGGATCGAGCCGAAATCAAGCCCGGAAGTCAGCCTTTTTTTTTTCGTCGAATCCTTCGCCAATCCGAACTTCAGGTACCCCGATCTCCCTCGTTTACCGTTCGATCGTTGCAAAAATTGTATGATTGGTAGATCAGCATGTCATCTTCACATCCACCGTTCCGATCGAGCTAAAAACCACCCGATCGGGCGCACCAGGTCCCCGAAGTGGACTGGGTTCGGTCCGCCGAACCCTTGGAAGGTGAAGGGTCCGGCCTTCGGGTCGGGCCGGGCCGACCCGAGCCCGACCCGTCCGAGTCGGGTCCGCGTCAGCGCGAGTGGGACCCACCCGGCCACGTGGCAGCCTACGGGCCCGCCACGTGTCAAGTAGGGGCCCACCGCCCCCGCCAGCCGGGCTTGAGTCAGCAGCCGTGGGACCCACATCGCCACGTGGCAGTCTCTAGCAGTGCCACGTGTCAGGTGGGACCCACTGTCGAGTCACCCGAGCTGAGTCAGCAGCCCGTGGGATCCACAGCGCCACGTGGCAGCCTCTGGCAGTGCCACGTGTCAGGTGGGACCCACTGCCCAGTCACCCGAGCTGAGTCAGCAGTCCGTGGGACCCACAGTGCTATGTGGCAGCCTCTGGCAGTGCCACATGTCAGGTGGGCCACTGTCCAGTCAGCTGTGCTGAGTCAGCAGCCTGTGGGGTCCACTGTGCCACTTGGCAGCCTCTGAAGGTGCCACGTGTCAGTGGGGCCCACTGTCAGTTAATTTGAAATTAATTAAATTAATATTAGTGTTAATTAATTACTGTTTAGGAGCCCTAATTAATTACTGTTAGTAGTTAATTAAGTTAGGGTTAGTACTAATTACTTTTAAACAGTAACTTTAATTAAATAATTATAATTAAAGATTAATTAAGGATTAATTAATTGTTAATTAAATCTTAAACAGTAATTAGGATAATTAATTACTTTTGAAGAGTAAATTTAAATAATTAAATATATTAGAGATTAATTAAGACTAATTAAACAATAATTAGCACTAATTACTTTACTACAGTAAAATTATTTAATTAATTAATTAATAATTAAACAGTGATTAATTAAATAAAAACTTTAGGAATAAACAGTAAATTTAAATAATTAAATATAATTAGAGATTAATTAAAATTAATTAAACAGTAATTAGTACTAATTACTTTATTACAGTGAAATTATTTAATTAATTAATTAATAATTAAATAGTGATTAATTAAATAAAACTTAGGAATGAACAGTAAATTTAAATAATTAAATATAATTAGAGATTAATTAATATTAATTAAACAGTAATTAGCACTAATTACTTTACTACAATAAAATTATTTAATTAATTAATTAATAATTAAACAGTGATTAATTAAATAAAACTTTAGGAATGAACAGTAAATTTGAATAATTAAATATAATTAGAGATTAATTAAGATTAATTAAATAGTAATTAGAACTAATTACTTTACTACAGTAAAATTAATTAATTAATTAATTAATAATTAAACAGTGATTAATTAAATAAAACTTTAAGAATAAACAGTAAAATAATTCAATTTAAATAAATGTATAGTAAAATAATTCAAATTGTATTTTTGAATAGTAAAACTTAAAAGTTTAATAACTTTTTGTAGGATGATCCAAACATAGCCAATATATGTCTTAAAATACTCAGAAAAATATTTAGGATCAAATGGCGTAATGTAAAATTTCGTTTCGGGGTACGCATAACGAGGTAGCATTTTAGAGCCTCTTTAAGACCCATAACTTTTTACCCGATTATCGAAACATAGTCAATATGGGTCTTAAAATGCTCAGGAGATCGGCCCCATCACCGTGGTAGTATTAGTTTTCTAATTTGGACATCAGGACAAAAAGTCAACTCTAGAATTTAGAGTTGACTGCAGTGAAAAATGACCAAAATGCCCTTGAACTTGAAATGGCCATAACTTGGTCAATTTAACTCAAAATCCAAAAATTCAAGAAGCTACCTAGTTTAGAATTTCAATGTCATCATTTTCACAGAAATAATATTTAGGATTTGAACCCTAAAATTTAGGAAAATGACCAAAATACTCCTAGCCTTATTTTAGCCATAACTCAGCCGTTTCTCGTCCAAATTGGACGTACTTACTGTCTATCTTCAAGTTAGACAGTAAGGAATTAGTTGGAGAAGATAAAACTCAGTTTAGAACCCTAAATCAAAAGTTGATTGACCCGTAAATAGGGGCAAAATAGTCGTTTTACCTTAAAATTGGAATGCGCAACCTTAGTCTTTAATTAAAATCTTAGAATACTAGGATTAATAATGTAATCATATTAGTACCATATAAATAAATAAAACAAGTCATTAAATTGAATTCCAATAATTTTTCCTAAGTCTCAAGCATCCCACCTTAAGGACCCTTCCTGAGATTAGGACTAGATCCTATGTTAGAGTTCATTCATTGGGTAAATTGGGTTACCCTATGGGTAAAACCTTAGTTTTAGTAGTTTCTAGATATTATTTTGTTTTACAACCCATTCTGATTAGTTTATCTTTTAACTTTAGATTTAAGATAGGAGATTCATCCTATTAAGTTTGATTACTTAATAGGATCTGCCTTAACTAGTAGATCACTTATAGTATAAAAACCTAGAACTTAGGTCTTATCCAGTTTGGATTATGTGATTAAACCTAAAACCTCGTAGTATTTAATCTATAATCTATAGGTGTAGAAGATCTTGATCAGATCTTAGTTAGAACGTCTAAATTCACAAAAATTAGGATGTATGATTTATTCGTTTAATTCGTAGTCGTCTATCTGATTGAACTAGATTGGAACCTGATCAGTTCCAATCCTTTTTAAACTCATAAGGACGAATTTCTGAGTTACACTCGATAGTAGGAAAATGGTAATCCTGAACTTGTGTAACTTAGAATAGTTAGCTGGTTAAGTAGAAAACAAATGATATCACCATATTTAATCGAGTCTCTTGCTTACTTGTTATTTGTTGCTAACGCATACCTTGTATTTTTGTGCCTCATATTTTTCTTGAACATATTAAATAAGACATTTGATGCATAAATAAAATGTTAGGAAATTATGGAGACTCCTTAGATTCCTTATGAAAATATTAAAGTAAATAAGTGAAATGATAATGATTTGATGTGATTGAGCTGCCTCTCAGTGTTCTTTTGATCATACCGAATGTTGCCCTAGCCGTATCGTGCTATGAGTTGCCCTAGTCGTACTATGCTAGGATATTTTGGTATGATAGTTGGTGACCTAACCGTATCGAGCTAGGAGTAGCCCTAGTCGTATCGTGTTAGGGCCATATATGTGACTGTTGTTGGCTTAGTCGTATCGAGCTAGGAGTAGCCCTAGCCGTATCGTGCTAAGATCTTCAGTTTCTTTTGGCGAGCTAGTGTAGCTCTTTTCTGTATGGCAGTTGATGTATTATAGTTTTATATGCAGTTGTGGTTGTTTCAGTATATTCTTTTTCAGTCAGCTATTTCCTTGTACTGCTTTATATATATCTAGGATGTAGAATCTTGCTGCTATATGTATATATCACTGCTGAGTTATTCATTTTAATTAGCATGTTATTTTTATTGATCACCCAGCATGTTCAGGATGTAGAATTTTTCTTCCAGCATTTATTCAATTATATTTACACTTATATGCCTTTCCTTGATTACTTGTTATGCGAGGCATACTTCAGCCTCATTTCTTTGCCTTATTTATACTATAGAGCATAGTCTATAGTTTGCCTTTTTACTTGTGTTGCTTACTGCTCCTGTATTTACACATCATGCTTAGAAGTAAATGTAAAATGGTGATATTATATAACCTTATTAAAAATTCAGCTTAAAATTGTACTTAGATAATTGTCTAAACCAGATTTTCTTTTTTTGGCTGGGGCCCTACATTGTGAAACCCAATAATGTCAGGCTCAGAGCAATTGAGGAGCCTGCACTCGAGGAGGAGCCTTACTTAGAGGAGGTGCAGCACTTGGGGCCAGAAGATATCTAGTCATTTACTACTTGTGAGGATGAGTGGATTTTGAACATTTATTTTATTAAATTTTAATAATTAATAATACAAGTACCTGTGACTGTGTGTTCAGATTTCACTATGCTACTTTTCTGAGTTATATTTCTCTTCTTATATACATTATGATGCTGGATGTCATTTATTTATCGCTTCCGCACTCTGTATTTTTCTTATATAGTGACTGCTTGATTGATTCTGAGTTAACCTTTCTCTAATCAGGTGGATTGTGGAGTTATCCTAATCAAATGCTAAGTGAGGGGTTAACCAGAGTGACACTCCACCCTTAATCTAAACCTATGAGGGTTAAGGGTGAGGGTCCCCACACTCATTGCTCCTCTTGGATCTGAATGCTCTTTTAATTGCTTGATTCGCCATTTGTATTCCTATTTAAATTTTGATTTGATTGTAATTTTGATTTGCTATTTGGATTCTATTGCTTGAAATATGAAATTAGCCTAATCCTAATTACCTATATATATATATATATAATGTCATAAATACATATATAGTTAGAGTAGTATAAACGATTAGTCTTAGATAGAATTCATATGGATACAAATTTTGTGATAAGTATATATATATATATATATATAATAATTATATATATATATAGATATAAGTAGATATAAGCATAACTATAATAATTTATATAGATGTATTTAAGTGATAAGTGTTGTTAGTTAGGATTAATTAAACTTGTATTATTAATTAGTTATATTAATTAACATACTTATTTCAAACACTAAAATATCCATTCGATTTACGTATATATATATTCCTATACAATAACATATATAGATTTTTGATTTAGATTAATTTGTCTAATTAGTTTAATAATAATTAAGAGTTAACTATGTTAGCTACTAACAACAGATTAGATAATAATTAATTAAATATAAAACCTGAACTAATTAAAGGAGTATTTAAATACACACGATAGATAATTGACTTAATTAAGTATAGCTGGAATAATAATCAAATTAAATTAATTACTTTAGGACTTGAAACGTCAATAACTTAGTCAATCGAACTCGGATTAAGTGTTCTTGGACTCTATGGAATCCTTGAACTATAACCAACATTAAACTGTATAAAAATTTAGATTTCAGTGGAGTAAAAATTTCTGAAATACCCTAAGTGATAAACCTTAATTTGAACCTGTAGAACCCGTCTCTCGTCCAAATTGGACATATTTACTGTCTATCCTCAAGTTAGATAGTAAGGAATCATTTGAAATTAAGAAAATTCAATTTGAACCCTTAAGTCAAGAGTTGACTTTTTGGACCCTTAAGTAGGGGTAAAATAGTCACTTTATCCTAAGATTTGATTAAGTACCCTTAGCCTTTAATTAACTTTTCAAGACTCTAAAACCAATTTTATAATTGTATTAGTGACATTTAAGCAAGTGAAATTAACTATTAGGTCAGATTCTAGAATTTCCCTAAGTCTAACATTACACCTTAAGGACCCTTCCTGAGACTAGGACTAGATCATATGCTAGAATTCATTCATTGAGTAAATAGATTACCAAATGGGTGAAACTTTGGTTTTATTAGTTTCTAGACTTTTCTTTTATTTTACAACTCACTTGATTATTTTGTCTTTTAACTTTAGGATATGGGATTCATCCTATTAAGTCTGATTACTTAATAAGAATTTGTCTTAATTATTAGATCACTATTAGAATGAAACCTAGAACTTAGGTCTTATCCTTCTGGGTTATGTGATTAAGCCCAATTCTCGTGGTATTTAATTCATAATCTATAGTTTAGAAGATCTTGATCCGATCTTAGATAGAATGTCTAAATTCACCAAAATTAGGATGTATGATTTATTGATTCAACTCATAGTCATCAATCTAATTGAACTAGAATAGAACCTGATTAGTTCTAATCTTTTTTAACTTATAAGGACAAATTTCTAAGTTACACTCGATAGTAGGAAAATGATGATCCTGAATTTGTGTAACTTGGAATAGTTAGAATAGATAATTAGAAAACAAATGATATCACCATGTTTACTAGAGTCCCTTGATTCTATTTGATGATTATTGCTACGCATTCCCTGTATATTTGTGTCATATTTCTTTGAGCATATCATGTAAGATTTTTGATTCAAAAATAAAATGTTAGGAAAATATGGAGACTCCTTAGATTCCTTATGAAAATATTAAAGTGATTGATTAAAAATAATAATTGTATGTGTTAGAGCTGCCTCTTAGTTATGTCTTCTGATTGCCTAGTCTCCTTGTTGACATTAGGGAAGACCTTATTTATATTTTATGTTACTTCGTTGTGTGCTGATTGCTTAGTCTCCTTGAGGACATTAGGAGTACACAATTTTGTGCCTTAGCCGTGATGGTGCTAAGATCTTTTATATTCGGTGAGCTAGATTAGCTCTTTTGCTATATGACAGTTAGTACATAGATGCTTACCCATATGTTCAGTTTCGATGTTTTGTTTACTTTTTAGCATTTTTATTTAGCCAACTATTTTCTTTGTACTGCTTATATATATGTTAGAATGTTAAAATTTTGCTGCTACTTATATATATTATTACTGAGTTCAGTTATTTTAATTTGTATATTTCTTTTGATTACCAACATATTTAGGATGTAGTATTTTCTTTCAGTATTTGTTTAATTATTATATTCATATATCTTACCTTGTTTAGCTTACATTTGAGGCATATCTTAGCCTCTCTGTTTGCTTAAGTTATAAATGATTATTTATAGCTTTTTCTTTCTTTATTGTGTTGCTAATTGCTCCCTTATATAGTTATTATTTAGAGAATGTAAATGGTGATATTACAAAATACATATAAAACTTATCAGCTTAAAATGTACTTAGACAATTGTCTAACACAAGATTTTTCTTTTTTGCTGGGGCCCTATATTGTGAAATCGATAATGACAGATCCTCTTCAGTTAGACGATCAGGAGCTAGGTGTGGAGCCTTATACAGAGGAGGAGCCTTTGGAGGAAGCAATTGCTTAGATTTATTATAAGTGAGGATGAGAGCCTTTTTATTCTCTTATTACTTAAACTTTAAATTGATGTAATAATACAGGTACCCTTGACTATGTATTTGGATTATTATGCCTTTTATTCTGAGTCGTATTTCATTATATTTATACTATGATGCTTGGATGTTTCTTATTATAAATCACTTCTACACTCTGTATGAATTCTTCTTAAGTGACTGAATGTTTGATTCTATGCTTACTCCTTCCCTTATTAGATGGATTATGGATTTCATTCTAATCTAATAATAAATTAACGGTTAGCTAGAGTGACACACCACCCCTTAGATTAATCTTGTGGATTAAGGGGTGGGGCGCCACATATAGGGACCTTAAAATGCAAAAATAGTGAAGTTTCAGGCATTTTAGCCATTTTTGGGCAATTCTGAAATTGTCTGATCGCTACGGCGCGCGCGGTAGCGCGTTCTTTTCGAAAGTCAGGCGCGCTGCAGTGCTTTTAGGCGCTGTAGTGCACTGTGGCGCGCTATGGTGCGCAGCCGCACTTTCAGGAGCTGCGGTGGATTTTAGCGTTGTGGCACGCTGCAGCGGATCAAGTTCGAAACTTGGGCGTTATGGCGCCCTGCAACAATTTTCGGTGCTGTTGCGCACTGTAGCGGTTTTCGGCGCTGTTGCGCGATGCAGTTTTTTTCGATGCTGCGGCGTGCTACAGCGTGTCTTGGTTCTTAATTTTTGAAAGGCGATCACTATGACAGATTTACAGTATTTTCATTAAATTATATTTTTATACATCGCAAGATTATTAACATGCTGCGGGTGAGCAGTAGCGCGCTACGGCGTGCTATAGCGTACTGTGGCGGGTCAGTTTCTACAACTCGGGCGCAGCAACGCTAGACGGTAATTTTGCCTGTGCGAAAACTATAAAGGGCCACATTTCGAACTCAAATACTCTCAATCCAGAGCATTCCATAAGTGGTGACATATATCAATGAAAATGCCTTTTCGATACATTTCCATTGACACCAAAATCGGCACGAAGTGATCATTTTAACTATATGAACAATGGTGATAAACGCAGGGGTGTGCATAATGGACAAAAAATAGAGAATGAGATATATTACTTTGAAGAACTATAATGGCTTCCATGCATAATCTTGGATGTCTAAGGATGCAAATAAGTATAATAGAGAAATGAAATGATCAAGGAAGAAGAATAAATGGGTACCTTAGCCTTGCAATAAATGAAGAAACCTCTATTTTTTTCAAGAACTTTGGAGGAAGAGAGCTCCTTCTTCAACACAAGATGCATAAATTGAAGATTTTTGGCTTGTTTTTCGACAGTGTTATGTGCATCATACGATTTGGTGCAGTAGTTTTTAGCGCAGCAGAGCGATCTGAAAGCTGACGGAACTGCTCTACCTTTTTCAGCTGAGCTGCCCAATTTTTTAGGTCGTGGCTCCCTTTGTCATTTGTTCTCTCTTTTTTTTTAACAAATAAATATTAAGAAAAGAAATGTTGGTTAGATCTGCTGATGTGGCACCTAAAAAAATTTATCTAATAAAATTTTTTAGGTGCATTTAATATAAATTTTAAAAATAATATTTATATTATTTTAATTTAAATAAATATGCATATATCCAAGATAAATATGATTAATGAAGCAGAGCATTGAATTTCCATAGTAGCTATGCGAGAAAAAGGCTGCTAAAAGGATGCTTTTTAGCTTTATTTATGGCAGCAAAGTATTTCTCAGAAGAAGTTGTCCTCCTCGTAATGGAGGGCCCGGTGCGAAGTCGATAATCTGAGCGCCAATTGCCTTTGGGCAAACACCGATCTTTAGCAACGCACTCCAACTATTCGCCACAGCTACAATACAGTTAAAGCAGTCAATGGGGCTGATGTCGGAGGAACACGTGGCGCTGCCGTAGGCTTTAGAGGTGGAGGCAGGGGACTCGTTTCGAAGACACCGCCGTTGCTGGCAATAGAGAACGCGTTAGCGATGAAATTCGCGAGAACGTCATTGATGCCGGTGGCGAAGGGATCGCCGTTGGTGTAAGTCACCGTGTTGCAGAGGTATGTATAGCCGACGGTGTCTTTCGCCGGCAATGCCGGGCACAGGATAAGCAACCCGATGTGGAGAAGCTTTTGAGGCATTTGTCCGTAATGACTTTTGCAGCAACACCCCGCTTATTTTAATATTCACAAAAATTGTAGTTTTATAAAAGTTAGAATTCTGGCAGTAGATATGTAATATTAAGAAGATGAAATGCAATTTTTATATTTTCTTAGCAAATGTTAGACGCATTAAAAATTTTACCGGATGCTCTTTTTCTAATGCATTCATATAACAGAATTTATGACTTTTTCATAAAATTTGATCATATTTTAATTATAAATATAAATATGAGAGTGAGAGCGAGCAATTAAATAAAGCATTATTAATTATATTTATATTTTGAATAAAGCATTATTCATTATATTTTTATATTTTGAATAAAGCATTATTTATATTTATATTTCTCATTCTTATTCAAAGCCTTATTGAATAAGTTTATAATTTTTAGGGTTAGAACAGTGAGAATGGCAGTGTAAGATCTCCAGATTTTCATGGGGTGGGTGGTGGCGGTTGAAAAGAGGAGACTAAAGCTCCTAAAGCTTAGATAAGAGTTTCTAAACCATAAAAACATTGCAATCTCATCTCGAATAGTTAAATATTCTATGATTTTCTTCTGTGAATGCAGATGTTAACACTGAATTACGTAAATCTCTTATCTTGTACTGTGATTATGCTTGCATATGATTTCTCCTTGCTTTATTTTGATTTTAGTCAACATATACACGCTTTGTTCCGCATTAATTGAACTCTATATATCCCAACATGTATGACAATCGCCCCGCCTCCGTCTAGCAAATGCTCCTATCAAGCTCCACGTCGTAGTTCCCATAGAAGAAACTCGCCCGCCCGAGGACTTAGCGGCGGCCGCCGAGGATCGGCAGAGCGTAGCAGTTTCAACCGCCGAACGAGAACGCGCGAAGGGTTCGCATGAGCTGCGAGACAAAATTGTTTCGATTATGAATAATATAAGATATTACTAATGATTAGTATTTTGAATTTATTCTCATATCATAAGCATATTTTATTTAATCTTAGATTTATTTTCTTTTTTTAAGAAAAACAATTTTTAAATTGATTCGATTATTAATAATTCTTAAGATTTTTTCATAAAATTTAAAATTTAATTATGAGAAATGCTATTTAGATCTGTTGACGTGACATTCATAAAAACCCATCCAATACTATTTAAAATAAAAAATTTTAAAATTAAATTCGGCCGACCCTTTCATTTCTCTGACGAAGTAAAGATCAGTGTTTTGGAAGTGACGAAAAGTACCGAAGGGGCTGTTTTCACCGTCGCCCATTCCATAGGAACGCGATTGGCCGGATTTGGCGAAGACTATTTGCTTCCGCCGATTCGCCGGATTCTGGAGAATCGGATTCAGCGAAGAAGATTTGCCGGATTCGCCATGGCCGATTCTCCTTTGCCGTCCATTCGCCGGAAATTCCGCGATTCGGGCCGTGGCATGTAGCTAACATGCAGTGCCCTTTGCAGAAGAATTGAGGAAGAATAGAGCAAGAAGAAGAGTCGCAGCGAGGCATAGCTTTATAGGGAAGTTGATTGAACGAAGAACAGGTTCATATGCTAGATAGATACTATTGGATGATTCTTGAATGAATGAATGAAGCGCACATGAATCCCATTATTGTAATAAATTAGGATTAGGCTAATTTCATATTTCAAACAAATAGAATCCAAATAGCAAATAAAAATTACAATCAATTCATACATTAAAACACGAATATATTATTTCAACAGAAATTTCAAACCAACAAAATACAAATGGCGAATCAAGCATTAAAAGAGCATTCAAATCCAAGAGGAGAGCGATGAGAGACAGAGCTCACTACAGTGCTGAAAACGTGTTCTTAGCTTTATTAATGGCAATCGCTTAATGTGGCTCAGAAGAAGTTGTACACCTCGTAACGGATGTTGCAGCCCGCTGAGTAGTTAATCTGAGCGCCGGTCGCATTTGGGCAAAGACCGAGCAGTATAACTAACCCTTCTGAAATACAGTTACGGCATTCAAAGGGGTCGGAGGAACACGTGGTGCTGCCGTAGGCTTTAGAGGTGGAGGCAGGGGACTCGTATTTGAAGACACCGCCGTTGCGGACCGAACTCCACCCCATGATGGACAAGTTCACGATAACGTCATTGATGCTGGTGGCGAAGGGATCGTTGCTGGTGTAAGTTACCGGGTTGCAGAAGTATGTATAGCCAACATCGGCTTTCGCCGGCAATGTCAGCCACAGGATTAGAAGCCGGATGTGCAGAAGCTGCTGAGGCGCCATTGGAATTGATTTCGAGATTTCAGCTGGCGGATTCTGGCCCTTAAGAAGGCGACGAGGATGACCCCTTCACAGTAATCAGATTTTTCTTACTTATTCAGCAACGTTTCAAAATTAATTTTATAAGAAAATACAATTTCTGGCTAAAGTCTCTCTTTCTCTTTAAAAAATTGGCTAAAGTCTCTCTTTCTCTTATCTTCTAATACGCTCATGTTCTTAGTTTGTCTCAATTGCAAACTCCCTAGCTGTCTTGCCTAATGGCTGTTGGCTTGAAAGAAATCTCTGTATTTTTAACCACAACTTTAGATGCTCTTCTTCATTAGTTCATAATATCATAAGTATTATTAAAGAGACAATTGAGGGTTGGAAGGTCCAACTAATCAATTCAGCTGATTATATGGCATTTTGCAATTGGGAAAATAGGCTTCTCAGAATTTGTATTGGTTTTGACTGTGTTTTTAGAGTATTTGGCTGCCTCATTGTTAGCCTCAGTTTCCATAGTATTTGAATTTAATATATTCACAGATCAATAATTCAAATTCAATCCATTAGATAATTATTTTTATTAAGACTTAACTTAAGATATATGATCATTTTATTTTATAAAAATAAAAATTTACATGTTAGATATGTAATATTTAAAAAAAATGAAGCAATATTTAAAAAAGTTATAGATATTTATTAAAAATTATAAAAAATTTATTTTGATTGACTCATCCAAATATGGGCCAATATAAATTCTTAAACTTAAGATGCTCTAATATTTTAAGGAAATTTAATCTTTCCTAAATAATATTATGAGCTATTTTATAATGTCATAATAATATTGAAATCTATTGAAAAACTAAAAATAAAATTCACTCTTTCGATCGGAGGATGACATTCAAGCTTCTACCATTTACTATTTCAAAAACAAAAATATTACTTAGTTCTCAAATACTTTCCAAAAAATATGAATAACAGCACTTAATCTATTTATATTTAAAACTTATCTAACGAAAAATATAACAAAGTTGTTATGAAATTTCAAAGCAATAAAAGACAAATATCAAATCGAAATTACAAAACAGAGACAAATAAATGTTAAGAATTAAAAGGCAAATATGAATAATGAAGCAGAGCATTCAATTCCCAGAGGAGCTATGCGAGAAAAAGACTGCTAAAAACATGCTTTTTAGCTTTGTTTATGGCAGCAACGGATGACGCACTTCAGCTAGAAGTCAATAATCTGACCGCCGGTCTCTATTGGGTGCACAATGCAGTTATAACTGTCTTCGGGGTTGAGGTCAGAGGAGCTGCCGTAGGCTTTAGAGGTGGTGGCAGGAGTTGTGTATTCGAAGACATCGCCGGTGCCGGCCATAGAGAACGCGTTAGCGATGAAATTCGTGAGGTGTAAGTCACCTTGTTGCAGATGTATGTATAGCCGACGGCTGTTTTCGTGAGGAGAAGATTTTGCGGCGCCATTGGAAGCTGATTTGAAGCTTTCAGCCGGCGGATGAGGATGAGATCTTTGAAAACGATACAAAGAATCAGGTATTTGTCCGTAATGACTTTTTCAGCGAAGACTTAATTTTAAAAATGATTTCTTTTGTTTAGAACCAGGTTATGGGAGGAAGGAATTCAAATTTAACACGTTCAAAAGTGCTTACATGCTTCTTCAAAATATATTATTGTAATAAATTAGGATTAGGCTAATTTCATATTTCAAGCAAATAGAATCCAAATAGCAAATCAAAGTTACAATCAAATCAAACATTAAAACAGGAATACAAATGGCGAATCAAGCATTAAAAGAGCATTCAGATCCAAGAGGAGCGATGAGAGACAAAACTTGCTACAGTGCTGAAAGCGTGTTCTTAGCTTTATTAATGGCAATCGCTTAATTCGGCTCAGAAGAATCTGTATTCCTCGTAACGGATTGTGCAGCCCGGTGAGTAGTCGTTAATATGAGCGCCGGTCGCGTTTGGGCAAAGAATGATCAGTGTATTTAACGCATCTAAAATACAGCTACCACATTCAACTTGGCCTGAGGAACACGCCGCGCTGCCGTAGGCTTTAGAGGTGGAGGCAGGGGACTCGTATTTGAAGACAGCGCCGTTGCCGGCCTCCCACTTGTTGATGGCCAAGTTCACGAGAACGTCATTGATGCTGGTGGCGAAGGGATCGTCGCTGGTGTAAGTTACCGGGTTGCAGAAGTATGTATGGCCGACAGTGGTTTTCGCCGGCAATGTCAGCCACAGGATTAGAAGCCGGATGCGCAGAAGCTGCTGAGGCGCCATTGGAACTGATTCCGAGATTTCAGCTGGCGGATTCTGGCCCTTAAGAAGGCGACGAGGATGACCCCTTCACAGTAATCAGATTTTTCTTACTTATTCAGCAACGTTTCAAAATTAATTTTATAAGAAAATACAATTTCTGGCTAAAGTCTCTCTTTCTCTTTAAAAAATTGGCTAAAGTCTCTCTTTCTCTATCTTCTTCTAATACTCTCATGATCTTAGTTTGTCTCAATTGCAAACTTGGGGCCAAAGATATTGGGTGGAAAGTCTATAAACTTAAATATAAATGTATTTTATGGTCATAAACTATTACAAAAGTGCTGACTTTCTTAACAATAATGGCATAATATGTCGAAAATTTATGCAATCAGGAAGATGAATCGCATGACCATCTCTATTCTTCACTTGCTCTTACATTCTTCAATCAAATATCTTATGCCGCCCACTTTTCTCTATGCAAGAAAATGGATGAAGCATACCTCCCTCGCTGCTAGTCTAGCTGTCTTGACTAATGGCTGCTGGCTTGAAAGAAATATTTGTATTCTTAACCACAACTTTAAATGCTCTTCTTCTTTAGTTCATAATATCATAAGTATTGTTAAAGAGTCAATTGAGGGTTGGAAGGTCCAACTAATCAAATCAGTGCTGATTATATGGCATTTTGCAATTGGAAAAAGAGAATTGCTGGTTAGACCGCTGAGGTGGTACCCAAAAAAACCTATTCAATGGAATTTTTTGGGTGCATTCAATATAAACTTTAAAAATAATATTTATATTATTTTAAATATACACTGATGAAATATGTCCAAATTTTATTGGATGAATATTTTTGAGTGCCACCTCTAAATAGCATTCCTTTTGAAAAAATAAGCTTCTCAGAATTTGAATTACCATAGTATTCGATTAGATAATTATTTTATTAAGAATTAACTTAAAAAATGTGATAATTTTATTTTATAAAAATAAAAATTTACATGTTAGATATGTAATATTTAAAAAAATGAAGCAATATTTAAAAAAGTTATAGATATTTATTAAAAATTATAAAAAATTTATTTTGATTGACTCATCCAAATATCGGCCAATATAAATTCTTAAACTTAGATGCTCTAATAAAATTATATCTATAATTATTGCTAATCGGTTAAAAGTTCTAATCCCTAATATTATTGAAAAAAACCAATATGGTTTCATCACTGGGAGGCTCATTCAAGAAAATATTCTTGCGGCTTAAGAAATGTTCCATAGCTTCAACAAAAAAAGAAAAGATGACAACCTTATCATTAAATTGGATTTTGAAAAAACTTTTGATAAGCAGCTTTCTTTTAAGAATGCTTAATGCTTATAGTTCTAATGATTATTTCATTATTAAGATTAAGAATTCTATTATCAATGTTTGGTATTCCATTATGATTAACAGTGCCTTAGTTGGTTTCTTCAACTCCTCCAAGAGCCTTAGGCAAGGTGATCCTCTATCCTCTATTCTGTTTACCCTTGCCATAAGCTATTGGTCCCTAAATCTCAATAAGATTTTTTTATAGACTTTAGTTTCCATTTCAATAGTGGTGGAAAACTCAATATTTCCCATCTTGCTTATGCTGATGACTTAATTATCTTCTCAAATACTAATAAAAAGAGCATTATCAAGCTCAATTTATTACTTAATATTCTTGAGAATGACTCTGGTCTTAAGATTAACTGCTATAAATTGAATTTCTTCATTAACAACAAAGCTAACTCCAATTTAAAGAGGGTAAATTATCTTGTAAAAACATGATCTATAATGGCCTCATAAACTAAATTCTTAAAAAAATAGTAATTGGGAAAATAAATACCCATCTTGATTAAATACATCTTCAACATGATCCCACTTTATTGCCTTGAAATTTCCTCTCCAACCAATTTAAATAACTCTGGCTTAAAGTTTCCTCATCTTTTCCATTATATCCCGAATTAGGGCATCGTAATTTCTTTAGTTATAGACAAAATTAGAATATGTATTTGGTACCAAAGCTTACTGCATCAAATGATGCTTGAAAAAATGGAGACGGAGCAAAGTAGCGACTCAACTGGCGATTGAGGGAGTGGATAAATAATAATGTTGATGTTCTTATGAAATTTATTTTTATATTTTATTATAATATATATTTTGAGGGACTGAACCTGATTCAAGTCAATTAAACTTATTTGAACCCATTTCAATTTCTTATGCATGTTTCATAATAGAGTTAATAAACTTGTCAAATGGTTGATTTTAAATAACTTTGATTTAAATTTTAAATTAATTGAAGATACTTGAAGATTAAAATATGAAGAAATATAGACTTAATTTATTCTATTATTATACCTTTACAATAAAAGAAAGCATAAATGAATAGCCTACAAATGTGAGACAATTTTGGAAAGGTGCACTGTTCCCGAATGGAATTTCCCTTACATGAAAAGTGAATATACTATCTTGCTAGAATTACTCTTAAATCAATTATAATAAAGGCTGTACTAATTTAAGAAAAAAAAAAGAGTATGCTAAATATGAAGAGGAAGGGGCGACGTGGACTTGATTTCCAACACTCCCCCTCAAGCCGCGGTGTAAATGTTGATCATTCCAAGTTTTCTTTGTCAGATCTTCGAAGTTAACTCGAGCAAGAGATATTGTGAGAATGTCAGCCTTTTGACAGTTCCTCGGAGTGTAGCTGACTTTGAAAACTCCTTCTTCAATCTTTTCCTTGATAAAGTGTTGATCTTTCTCAACGTTCTTAGGTCGATCATGATGAACCAGATTCTTAGCGATACTGATGACAGCTTGATTGTCGCAGTATATGTGGCACCCCACCTCTTAATCCGTCAGGTTAACCTAAGGGGAGGTGTGTCAGTCTGGCAAATCCCTCACTGATCATTAGATTAAGGTGTTATTCTCAATCCACTAATAAGGGAAGGATGCGCCCTGGATAATGCAGCGGAATATATTTATTAAGTATATACATTCATCAGAGTGTGAAAGCAAGATAATAAAATATGCTATATCCAATATACCACAATACAAGTAAGAAGTAAACATACAGTTCAAAATAAAACAGTACTGTAAAAGTACATATATAAATATCTGAATTATTACAATATGTAAATAAGCTTTAATGAAAAATATAAAGTTCTCATCCTAACATAAATAAAAGAGAAACTAAGCTAAGGATCTCCGGCACCAGCACACTTTTCCTCCTGAATCTGACATTAGAAGGCTCCACTATCTCGAATAGCCCAGAATCTATCATTGTCAGTTTCACAATGATAGGTTGGGTTTGCTTGTTATCTCTTACGGATTTTGCCGAATAGTGTAGAAGATTTTTGGCTTGTTTTTCGGCAGTGTTATGTGTAAAATACGATTTGGTGCAGTAGTTTTTAGCGCAGCAGGGCGATCTGAAAGCTGACGGAACTGCTCTACCTTTTTCAGCTGAGCTTGCCGATTTTTAGGCGTGGCTCCCTTTGACATTTGTTCTCTCTTTTTTTTTTTTTTTTTTAATTCAGAATGTATTAGTCTAATTTCTGCTAGTACAGTTTAATTTTTGCTCAAAAAAAAAAAGAAATTTCAAAGCAAAGACAAATAAATATTAAGAAGAGAAATGCTGGTTAGACCTGCTGAGGTGGCATCCAAAAAAACTTATCTAATGAGATTTTTTGATGCATTCAATATAAATTTAAAAAATAATATTTATATTATTTTAATGTAAATAAATATGAATATGTTCAAAATAAATATGATTAATAAAGCAGAGCATTGAATTCCCATAGGAGCTATGCGAGAAAAAGGATGCTAAAAGGATGCTTTTTAGCTTTATTTATGGCAGCAAAGTATTTCTTAGAAGAAGTTGTACTCCTCGTAATGGAGGGCCCGGTGCGAAGTCGATAATCTGACCGCCTATCGCCTTTGGGCAAACACCGAACAGTGTATTCGCCACAGCTACAATACAGTTAAAGCAGTCAATGGGGCTGATGTCGGAGGAACACGTGGCGCTGCCGTAGGCTTTAGAGGTGGAGGCAGGGGACTCGTTTCGAAGACACCGCCGTTGCTGGCAATAGAGAACGCGTTAGCGATGAAATTCGCGAGAACGTCATTGATGCCGGTGGCGAAGGGATCGCCGTTGGTGTAAGTCACCGTGTTGCAGAGGTATGTATAGCCGACGGTGTCTTTCGCCGGCAATGCCGGGCACAGGATAAGCAACCCGATGTGGAGAAGCTTTTGAGGCATTTGTCCGTAATGACTTTTGCAGCAACACCCCGCTTATTTTAATATTCACAAAAATTGTAGTTTTATAAAAGTTAGAATTCTGGCAGTAGATATGTAATATTAAGAAGATGAAATGCAATTTTTTATATTTTCTTAGCAAATGTTAGACGCATTAAAAATTTTACCGGATGCTCTTTTTCTAATGCATTCATATAACAGAATTTATGACTTTTTCATAAAATTTGATCATATTTTAATTATAAATATAAATATGAGAGTGAGAGCGAGCAATTAAATAAAGCATTATTAATTATATTTATATTTTGAATAAAGCATTATTCATTATATTTTTATATTTTGAATAAAGCATTATTTATATTTATATTTCTCATTCTTATTCAAAGCCTTATTGAATAAGTTTATAATTTTTAGGGTTAGAACAGTGAGAATGGCAGTGTAAGATCTCCAGATTTTCATGGGGTGGGTGGTGGCGGTTGAAAAGAGGAGACTAAAGCTCCTAAAGCTTAGATAAGAGTTTCTAAACCATAAAAACATTGCAATCTCATCTCGAATAGTTAAATATTCTATGATTTTCTTCTGTGAATGCAGATGTTAACACTGAATTACGTAAATCTCTTATCTTGTACTGTGATTATGCTTGCATATGATTTCTCCTTGCTTTATTTTGATTTTAGTCAACATATACACGCTTTGTTCCGCATTAATTGAACTCTATATATCCCAACATGTATGACAATCGCCCCGCCTCCGTCTAGCAAATGCTCCTATCAAGCTCCACGTCGTAGTTCCCATAGAAGAAACTCGCCCGCCCGAGGACTTAGCGGCGGCCGCCGAGGATCGGCAGAGCGTAGCAGTTTCAACCGCCGAACGAGAACGCGCGAAGGGTTCGCATGAGCTGCGAGACAAAATTGTTTCGATTATGAATAATATAAGATATTACTAATGATTAGTATTTTGAATTTATTCTCATATCATAAGCATATTTTATTTAATTTTAGATTTATTTTCTTTTTTTAAGAAAAACAATTTTTAAATTGATTCGATTATTACTAATTCTTAAGATTTTTTCATAAAATTTAAAATTTAATTATGAGAAATGCTATTTAGATTTGTTTACGTGACATCCATAAAAACCCATCCAATACTATTTAAAATAAAAAATTTTAAAATTAAATTCATCCGACCCTTTCATTTCTCTGACGAAATAAAGATCAGTGTTTTGGAAGTGACGAAAAGTACCGAAGGGCCTGTTTTCACCGTCGCCTATTCCATAGGAACATGATTGGCCGGATTCGGAGAAGTCTATTTGCCACCGCCGATTCGCCGGATACTGGAGAATTGGATTCAGCGAAGAAGATTTGCCGGATTCGCCATGGCCGATTCTCCTTTGCCGTCCATTCGCCGGAAATTCCGCGATTCGGGCCGTGGCATGTAGCTAACATGCAGTGCCCTTTGCAGAAGGATTGAGGAAGAATAGAGCAAGAAGAAGAGTCGCAGCGAGGCATAGCTTTATAGGGAAGTTGATTGAACGAAGAACAGGTTCATATGCTAGATAGATACTATTGGATGATTCTTGAATGAATGAATGTAGCGCACATGAATCCCATTACTGTAATAAATTAGGATTAGGCTAATTTCATATTTCAAACAAATAGAATCCAAATAGCAAATCAAAACTACATTCAATTAAAACACGAATATATTATTCCAACAGAAATTTCAAACCAACAAAATACAAATGGCGAATTAAGCATTAAAAGAGCATTCAAATCCAAGAGGAGCGATGAGAGACAAAGCTCGCTACAATGCTGAAAACGTGTTCTTAGCTTTATTAATGGCAATCCCTTGATGCGGCTCAGAAGAAGTTGTACTCCTCGTAACGGATGGTGCAGCCCGGGGAGAAGTTGATAATCTGACCGCCGGTCGCCATTGGGCAAAGACCGAGCAGTGTATTTGCCGCAGCTCCAATACAATTAAAGCAGTCAGTGGGGCTGATGTCGTAGGAACACGTGGCGCTGCCGTAGGCTTTAAAGGTGGTGGCAGGGGACTCGTATTCGAAGACGCCGCCGTTGCTGGCCGTATTCCACCCGTTGATGGACAAGTTCACGATAACGTCATTAATGCTGGTGGCGAAGGGATCGCCGTTGGTGTAAGTTACCAGGTTGCAGAAGTATGTATAGTCGGCGACGGTTTTCGCCGGCAATGCTAGGCACAGGATAAGCAACCCGATGTGGAGAAGCTTTTGAGGCGCCATTGGAAGCGGATTTGGAGATTTCAGCTTGCAGATTCTGGCCCTTAAGTAGGCGATGAGGATGATCTTTGAAAACGATCTGAAGAATCATTTGGCCGTAATGACTTTTCAGCAACGACTTTTCTTAAAAATGATTTTTAAATATATTATTTGCATATCTAAATTTATTTTCTTAAATATAAATGATATTTAGACAGATTATCCAAAAAAAAATTCATTCAATAGATTTGAAAATAATTTTATTAGTGTTTATTTATTTATATTAAAATAATACAAATATTATTTTTAAAATTTATATTGAAATGATATCTAAATCTTATTAGATGTACTATATAAATAATATTTCTATTTTTTAAATGTCTTATTCATCGTTACTTATTTTATATTTATCATGTCATCAAAGTTCAAGAAAATGGTTAGACTAAATCATAAATAAATTAAATTATTTATAAATTATATTAGTAAGCTTCGGGCTAATTAAAAAAATTGAATATATATAATATACAATAATATATATATATATATATATAATATGAGCTTATGTTATTTTTGTATAAGAAATATCATTTAGACTCACCTAAATCACTCAAGAAAAACTCACATAAATATTTTTTTTATTAGTATTTATTTATTTATATTATAATAATATAAATATTATTTTTAAAATTTATATTTTAAAAGTTTTTTTTAGACAGATTTAAATATATTGGTGGTGCAAATTTAATATATTATAGAGCTCAAAAATAATGTTTAAATATAAAAATACATTATTATCTCTTAAAGAAAATCAATTCAATCATTTCAATAAGAGGACAAAGGTATTCCTTAAGGAATTATTTTTTTTTATGATATTTATTAATACCAATAGGTAGAATCTTTATCAAACATTTTCTTATATTTGTTTCAACTGAAATGATGTTTTGCGCCAATTCAGCAAAGACCGGTTATTCGGCGATTCAAGAACTGGGATACCGGCTGGCTCACGTTTAAACCGGTAGAAAACCGATTCCATTCTTAATTACTTAGTGGGATATGAAAATTTAATTTTATAAAAAGTAGAATTCGCTGACTAGCAGCACTCTGATTTTTATTCTCGGTAGCCTACTCTTTACGGCCAAATAGCTCATTTGCTTGGAAAATTGCCTCTTTTAATTGCTCTTTCACTAAAAGCCTTTTAGGTATGGCTAACCAAATACTCCTTGTGCTCTCCTTGAGAACCCAATATGCGATTCTTCCATAATTAGTTATGATGGTTTAGGTGATTTTACTCTTCTGAGAGCAAAAAACATTTGTTATCAGGTTTGCACTATGGTTATACATACGCCAAAGAGAAAATGGTGCTACGATGCTCCGTTTATTCTTTGCTCCTTTCTCACTTGGCAGCATCGTTCCTTTTCTCGCGCACAGAACTATTGCCACTTTTGCCGATTCTCCTTCCTTCCAACAATCTGATCCACAGCTTCCCCCTTCTCCTTATGGCTTCGTCAAGCTCCTTTCCGGATCGGACGGCTCTCGCTCCATTGCTACAGGAGACAAGTACCACTCTCGCGGAAAGCGCTACAGCCTGCTGCCGCATGCTCCAGCGCCCAGATTTTGTAATAAGTGCCCAGTCTTGGCTGGAATGGCCAAAACTACTCTGTTTTGGTATTTTAAGACCCTTAGGACCCTAGTGGGGCTAAGTTAAACTAAATTACTCAGAGTCCAAATGATCGGTTAAGGTTACTCTCTATCAACCAATCTTTAAATGATGCCATTTTTAACGAGAACTCTTGGGATAAGCAGCATTCGAAAGTTCATTGGCTTACTCTTAGTGAAGAGAATTTAAAATTCTTCTTCTCCCACATGGCTGTCCAAAAAAATGCAAGTGTTAGTTCTTTCTTACTTAAAGACACTGCTATTTCTTATTTCAATCATCTACTGAATGACAAAAAGTGGCATGGAAATATTTGCTCTCCTTCTTTCTAGCAGGTTGCCACCGAGCTTCATAACCATCTTTGTTCTCCCTTCACTGAAGCTGACATTAAATGTATGTTATGCTCGATAAAGGACAATGCTAGTCCTGGTCCTGATGGGTTCTCTTCTCTCTTTTTTAAAAATTCTTGGAACTTAATTCAAAGCTTTATTACAAACGGTATTAGGTTTTTCTTCCATCACTCGGTCATGCCGCGATGGTTCAACCATATGATCATCTCTTTGGTCCCTAAAGGTAAAGGCATTGCCAGCATTGAAAACTTCCGGCCGATTTCTCTGTGTAACACAATGTACAAAGTCATTTCCAAACTGATTGTGGACCGTCTTCCCCCTCTTTTGCCGGATCTCATTCACCCAGCTCAAGCGGCAGGGGCAGGCAGCTCGCCCATCATGTCATCCTTGCCAACGAAATTATTAGAACATTTAACTGGCGATCCTCTAAACTTTTCTGGGCCAAGATTGATTTAAAGAAGGCTTTTGATAGCCTTAACCGAGATTTCATTCAAAATGCTCTTATTTATATGAACCTGCCGAGTAAGATCTTTAGTTGGATTAAGACTTGCATCTCCAATATTCATTGTTCAATCAATATTCAAGGTTCTATGGAAGGTTTTTTTGGCACTGCCACTGGACTAAGTCAGTGTTGCTCCCTCTCCCCTCTCCTCTTCATTATTGCTATGAACTACCTATCAAGAATGTTTGAAGCTACAATTCAAAGTCACCTTATTATTCCTTTTAAGTTGGGCAGCTTTTGCTGCTCTCACCTTCTCTTCGCATATGACATTCTGAACTTTAGTGAAGCTAGTAAAGATAATATGGCTGCCTTCAAAAGTTGCATTGAAAGTTTCCTTGCTGCTTCGGGACTTAGCATCAACAGTAACAAATCAAGTCTTTATTATTCTAAAGCAGTTACAAACCCTCAAGTTTACTCTAATATCTGGAATTTTCCTCATAGTTGCTTTCCTATGAAATACCTGGGGCTCCCAGTGCTGCCGCTTAAGCCCAAAACTGAACATTTCTCTCCCTTGCTCTCTAAACTCTTTTTGTAGATCTCAGGTTGGGCTCAGAAGTCCTTTTCTTTTGCGGGTCGCCTGCAAATGCTTAAATTTAAAGTTTGGCCGCTGCTCCTCCACTAGTTTAAGTCAGTTCATATCCCAACCAATGTTATCAAATCTATCAAACGATTGGCGGCGAAGTTTCTGAATCATGGCTCTTTTGAAAACAAAATGCACAATATAGCTTGGAGCAAAACTACGATCCCTAATGATAATGGCGGCATTGGTCTTATTTGTCCTTCGAAATTACTTATTAGTTGTAAGCTTGTTGTTTGCTGGTATATTCTCTGTAATACCTCCCTTTTGTTCCTTTGGTGGAAAAGCAACCGACTCAAGTTATCCAAACCTTCCGTTGCTCACCACACAATGGTCTCGCCATTCTGGAAGAGCCTGTCTTTTGCTTACAGCATCATTGCCCCTCATATCTCTCTTGATGCAAATGGCACCTCTTACCTTTTCAAAAATAAAACTGGGTTTTCTTTCAATGAGGCGTTGTGGCGCCCCGCGCCCTTAATCCGCCAAAGGATTAGATTAAGGGTGGGGTGTCACTCTGGCTAACCCCTTACTTATCATTGGATTAGGATAGTCTCCACAATCCACCTGATTAAGGAAGGATAAACACAAAATCAAACTAACAGTCACTGTATAAGTAAATAAACAGAGTGCGGAAGCGATTTAAGGAAATGTAAACCATCCAAGTATCACAAAACAAATAGGAAAGAAAAATAGAACTCATAATATAAGTATACAAATCCAAAATCACAATCAATAGTACCTGTATTATTACATAATTTAAATTGTTTAAATTGAATGAAAACCACTCATCCTCACTTGAAGCAAAAGGGAACTAGACGACAGCTTCTTCAATGGGTTCCTCCTCTGGGTAAGGCTCCACACCTAACTCCTGCTCGTCTAACTGAAAGGAATCTGCCATTGTCGGTTTCACAATGTAGGGCCCCAGCAAAAAAAAAAAGAAAATCTGGTTAGACAATTATCTAAGTACATTTTAAGCTGATGAATTATTATAAGTGTTAAGTAACATCACCATTTGACAACATCTAAGCAACATATATAAATGAAAAGCAGCGGCAAGCAATACAAAAGAAACAGAGAAGCTATAAATCATCATTTATAACTTAAGCAAAGAAAAGGAAAGAGGCTGAGACATGCCTCGCATACAAACTAAACAAGGAAGGGCGTATAAATATACATAACTAAACAAGTGCAGTAAGAAAAATTTTATATCCTAAACATGCTGGTGATCAACAGAAAATATGCCAATTTAAAATAAGCAACTCAGCAGTGGTACATATAAATAGCAGCAATATTCTAACATCTTAAATATACATAAAAGCAGTACAAAGAAATATCTGACAGAATAGAATACTGAAAAGTAAACAACAACAACTGAATATAAAGCCACACGTGCATCGACTGCCATACAGAAAAGAGCTACTCAAGCCCATCGAATACCAAAGAAGCTTAGCACCATCACAGCTAAGTCATAAACTGTGTACCTCTAGCGACATAAGAAGGCTAGGCAAATAAGCACACAAAGCAAATGAAGGGTCTTAGCACCAGTACGGTTAAGGCCCAACTGTATGCCCCTAGCGACATAAGGAGGCTAGTAAACTAAGCATACAAGGCAACCTTAACGCCAGTACGGCTAAGGCACCAACGATGTACCCCTAACGACATAAGGAGGCTAGTAAACTAGGCACACAACAAAACGGATCCTTCCCCTAGCGACATAAGGAGGCTAGGAAATAAGGATATAACTGAGAGGCAGTTCATAAAATCATTATCTTTTCATAAATCACTTTAATATTTTTATAAGGAATCTAAGGAGTCTCCATATTTTCCTAACATTTTATTCATGCATCAAATGTCTTATATGATATGCTCAAGGAAATATGGCACAAAAATTAAGGAATGCGTAAACAACAAAGTATCAAATAGAAGCAAGGGACTCTACTAAATATGACGATATCATTTATTTTCTACTTAACCTTCTAACTATTCCAAGTTACACAAGTTCATGATCACCGTTTTCCTACTATCGAGTGTAACCCAGAAATTCGTCCTTATAAGTTAAAAAAGATTAGAACTGATCAGGTTCTAATCTAGCTCAATCAAATAGATGACTATGAATTAAATAAATGAATCATACGTTCTAGTTTTGTAAATTTAGACATTCTAACTAAGATCTGATCAAGATCTTCTAAACCTATAGATTATGGATTAAACACTATGATAATTAGGTTTAATCACATAATCCAAAGGATAAGACCTAAGTTCTAGGTTTTATTCTATTAGTGATCTACTAGTTAGGGCAAATCCTATTAAGTAATCAAACTTAATAGGATGAATCTCCTAACTTAAATCTAAAGCTAAAAGATAAAATAATCGAAACGAGTTGTAAAATAAAAGAAAGTCTAGAAACTAATAAACCAAGGTTTCACCAGTTTGGTAACCCAATTTACCCAATAAATAAACTCTAACCTATGATCTATTCCTATTTTCAGGAAAGATCCTTAAGGTGTAGTGCTTAAGACTTAGCAGAAATTATTGGAATCTAACTTAAGGGTTAATTTCACTCACTTGATTATTACTAAAATGAATTTAATATTAATTTTAGTGTTTTGGAATGTTATCCAAAGGGTAAGGGTACTTATCCAATCTTAGGGCAAAATGACCATTTTGCCCCTACTTTAAAAGTCAAAAAGTCAACTTTTGACTTTGTGGTCAGAATTGATTTCTCTTAGATCCAATTGATTCCTTACTGTCTAACTTGAAAATATACAGTAAGTACGCCTAAATCGGGCGAGAAACGGTCAAGTTGTGACTAAAATAAGGCTAAGGGTAATTTGGTCATTTACTTAAATTTCTAGGGTTTAGATCCTAAATATTATTTTATTATATTGATGAATTTAAAATTCTAGGCCGGTTAGCATCTTGAATTTTCCAATTTGGAGTTGATTTGACTAAGTTATGGCTGTTTGAAGTCTAGGAGCATTTTGGTCATTTTTCACTAAAGTCAACTCCAAGTTCTAGGGTTGACTTTTTCTACTGATACTCGAATGGGAAAACTAATACTACTACGGTGATGGGGCTGCTCTCCTGAGCATTTTAAGACACATATTGACTATATTTTGATAACCGGGTAAAAAGTTATGATGCTCTAAATAGGTCCTAAAATGTTACCTTGTTATACGTACCCTGAAATAAATTTTTACATTATGTTATTTGAATCCTTATATTTTTCTGAGTATTTTAAGACCTATATTGGCTATGTTTGTATCATCCTACAAAAAGTTATTAAACTTTTAAGATTTACTATTCAAAAGTACAATTTGAATTATTTTACTATTCATTTATTCAAATTATATTATTTTACTGTTCATTCCTAAAGTTTTTATATAAAATTTCTAAAATTATTAATCCTTAATTAATCTGTGATTAATTAGGCTTAATTATTAATTAATTAATCTATTATTTAAAAAAAATTTACTATAGTAAAGTAATTAGTGCTAATTACTATTTAATTAGTCTTAATTACCTGTTAATATCTAATTAGAATATTTAATTATACTTTACTGTTCATTCATAAATAATTACCCTAATTACTATTTAGGATTTAATTAACTTTTTAATTAACCCTAATTAATCTCTAATTATATTTAATTAATTAAGGTTACTGTTCAAAAGTAATTAACACTAATCCTAACTTAATTAACCACTAACTGTAATTAATTAAGGCTAAACAGTAATTAATTAACAGTAAATTAATTAAATTTTAATTAACAGACAGTGAGCCCCACTAGACACGTGACACTGCTATAGGCTGCCACGTGGCACTGTGGGCCCCACGGGGGCTAACTCAGCACGGGTGACTGGGCAGTGGGCCCACCTGACATGTGGCACTGTGGGCCCCACAGGGAGCCGGACCGCCGCGGTTGACCGAGCAGTGGGTCCCACTTGCCACGTGGCGTTGTGGGCCCCACTGGGGAGTCGTATCGCCGCACGGGCTCGGGCTGTGGTCCCCACGGGACACGTGGCGTGCCGGCTGGCTGCCACGTGGCACTGATAGGCCCCACGATCGAAGCTGCGACTGGTGGGTCCCACTGGACACGTGGCAGGCCCAAAAGGCGCCACGTGGCACTGGTGGGCCCCACCTGGCTGACGCGAACCCGGGTCGGGCTCGGGTCGACCCAGCCCGACCCGGACTTCGTCTTCTCCGCGAAGACGGTCTGAGGGCGCCGGCTAGGGCACGGCTTTTGCCGGCCTTACAGGCGACGGATCACCTCGGCCCGCACGGCCGACGGTAGCCCCAGACGAGGGCTACACGCCGGTGGGCGGACTTTCGTCCGTAGGTGGCCGGGATCGCCGGCAAAAGTCAAACCAAAAGTTAGGGTTTCGGTTAGGGTGACGAGGCGAGACCCGATGGTTTCAAACCCAGATCTGGGTTGATCGGACCTGATCGAGGTCGATCAGGTTCGAGGTCGATCAGGTCCGATGGATCGACAATCAGACCTATGATCTACAATAATCAAGAAGGAAATTTGTGAATCTAACGGCGGAGAGGGGAGATCGAGGTACCTCGTTTGGACGGCGGACGGGAGGTCGGCTCGGTTCGGGCTGTGCGGACTCCAGTTCGTGTAATCGGAGACGGAGGGGCGCGAGGGAGGTCCTTATGGACCTCCGGACGGAGCAGCCAAGGCGGGGGAGGCCTCTGGTTGGCCAGGCGAGCGGCGGGCTCGCCGCGTGGCGAGTGGGCGACGGGGCCGAGGACGACGGCCCCGGGCCGTCGGATCCGCGCGATCGCGGACGGACCGGATCTGTGGCGGCCCTGCCCCGCCGTGGTCCTGTTAACCCTTAAGTTAACATGATTACGGTGGAGGGGTCACCAAATGACAAGGTCCCCACTTAAGATTGGATTAGACACACATTTTAATCCAATTTAAATAAGGACTTCGCCATTCAATCCAGAAATACTATCACTAAATGATCATACATGAACTCAGAGTGCGGAAGCATAAAACATAACATCCATCCAATACATTATAAATATAACAACTCAGAATAAGTAAAGTACTGAAAGAGAATTATAAACCTGTATTATTACAACATTTAATGAGTTTAAAAGAACTGAAAGAAAACTCTTAATCTCACTGAAAACAGAAAACTAGGCTACAGATCTTCAAGAACGGGCTCCTCCTCCAATGGCAAACTCTTCACTGGATCTGCTAATCCAACAAATTCAGAACCTACCATTATCAGTTTCATAATGGTAGGGCCCCAGCCAACAAAAGAAAAACTGGTTAGACAAAATGTCTAAGTACATTTTAGGGTAAAAGTTTATTTAAGTTAACTGAATATCACCATAAAAATAGAACTGAGCAAAATAGGTGCAGAAACGCGTATCAAAAGAACAGTAATAAGTTATAAACTACAGTTTATAACTAAACAAATAGGAAGTAATACATACCTCCTCCAAGCAACTGCAACACAAATAGGTAAGTAAAAGAAAAGCAAAACTGTAAGAAAGTACAACCTAAATATGCATATGATCAAACGAATTATGCTAAGTGACGTACAAAATTTAAACAATATAAAACTGAAAACACTAACATCCTATGTGTGCATATGAAAACAGTAAGTAAAACTAGCATCCTATATAAAAACACGTGCAGGAAAGCTGTAAGTAAAATAGTGCTGAAATGTAGAATATACTAGTAAAACAGTAACTGTAAACTGAAACTACTATAACTATATAAGTCATCTGAACTGAACACGAACTCAGTAATTCTTAGCCTGATGAGCTAAGGAACTCTGAACTGATCATCACTGAAACTCTTAGCCTGATGAGCTAAGACAAAACTGAATGTAAGTGTACTTGAATTAGTATAACCATATCAAAATCCTGACTCTATAGTCAGTAGGGCAAGAGTCTATCCATCCTACCCCATGGACTAGGCATGGCATAGACTATCGGACTGAAACCCCCTACAAGAAGCTGACCCCGAACGAGTTGATCGAAGAGGTATACTAATCAAGCTACACCTTACAAACCACTTGTGAAACGAACATAATGCTGCTTATAAATAATGTTCCAAATTAACATAAGATATTTATCAAAATATCTTATATACATAATACATGTTCAAGGTATAAGGCTCAAAATCAAGGAATGCGAAGCATCAAAGTGCAAGAAACTCTATCTAAAACATAGGTGATATCCGTTGTTATCTACTTTATTCGTTCTATCTACTCTAAGTTACATAAGTTTCAGAATTATCAATTCTTACACATTCTGTAACTTAGAATCACGCATCCTATTTGTTGAAGATAATTAGGACTGGCCAAGTCCTAATTATAACTTAATTAAAAGACGACTATTTGGTTAAAAATGAATAAATCATCAACCTAATTTTGTAAATTAAAACATCCCAACCTCATCTTGATTAGCCAAATCAAGTTGAAAAGATTAAGAATTAGTCTCCAAATGATGGGGTCTAATCACTTAATCTAAAGGTATAACTAAGGGTCTAAGGTTTAGAACCCAAATCCCACAATTTAGGTTAAGGCAAATCCTAATGATAAATCAATTTCATTAAGATGGATCTCTATTCTTAGTTCTAAAGTTTAAAGATCAAATAATCATTTAATAAACTAAGAAAATCTATAAACTAGAAAACTCAAGGTTTCACCTAATTGAGTAACCCAATTTACTCAATAGATGAATTCTAACTTAAGATCTATTCCTAATCTTAGGAAATAAGGCTCTTAATTACTAAGAGTATCTCTCAAGACACACATCCTAACTAACATTATAAGACCTAAGGATGGGTCTAAGAATGGTTAAGGAAAGAGAACTCTTCTTAAGACTTAGGAATTTTCTTTACTGAGCAAATTCTGAGATTTTAATCAAAACCTAATTTAGACTTAAATTTGATTAATTTCAACTATGAATTATTCTATTTACTGATTTTAGTGATTAGAAACTGAATTTAGGGCTTTAAAAGGCTAAACCCTGAATTTGGGCAAAAATGACCATTTTGCCCCTACTTAAGATTTCAAAAGATCAACTTTTAATCTAGGGCTTAAATTCTGAAATTTTCTTTTGGATTATATTTCTTACTGTCTAATATAAGATTAGACAGCAACTAAGTTAATTTTTGATGATTATTAAGCCATATGAGATCAAATTAGTGAATTTGACTCATAAGGGCAATTTAGTAATTTGACTAAGTGAAAGTTGAATTTTCTTTTAGATTAATGATCTTTACTGCCTAGGCTTTCCATAGAGCCTACATTTGTTGAAATCTAATAAGTATTGGCCAAGCTATGGCTAATACAAGATCTAGGGTTTTAAAGTTAATTAAAGGATCCTTAATTATAGGTCAAAAATCCTAACTTTGCCAATTAGTGTCCAAATTAAGCAAAATCAGTGGATATGAATTACAAATATCTCACTGATCATAATGACATGTGGTAGGCTCAATTTGGACCTAATTTGACTAAGTTAAGACCTAATTAGGGTTTAGGGTGATTAGTGAGTGATTAGCAAAATTAATCACTCAAACACTAATCCAACCTTACAAATTAATTCTAAATGGTTCTATGAGTCCTCTGAAACTTAAATCACTCAATTTGGGTTATTAGGTTTGCTATTATTCACTAATCAAGATTTAGAGTAATTAAGGAAGATTAGCAAATCTAACTGTTGGATCTAAAATATTTTTATAGATTACTGTTAATTAGGTTCTTTTGATCTAAATTGATATTTGGATCATTAAATTTGAAGCTCAATTGACTAAGTTATGGTCAATTGAAGTTCTAGGGTTAATTAACCTAATTAGGGTTAGGTCCTAAATGCCATTAATCAAATCCTAATCCAAACAGCAAGATGAATACTACCAAAATAATCCTTAGGGTTTTCTGATCACTTTAAGACCCATATTAGGTATGTTTGGATCAATCTACACAAAGTTATGAGCTAAATAAGGTTTGTGATATTTAATTTAAATTAAATTAAACCCTAAATAATTACTTTGCAAAATATTGATCCTACAGCAAAATTGTTGGCATCAATAAATCCTTCATATTTTTCTGATTAATTTAATATATTTATTTGTATAATTTGGATGTGTATTTTAGGAGTTATTTAGGTTTAAAGTTTAGTATTTAATTAATTAATTAATACTGTTTATTTAAATTAATTTAAATCTGTTATTATAATTTATATATATATATATATATGATTAATTCAATTATATCTAACTATTATATAAATAAAAATATGTATCTTATTTATTTATGCAGGGATGGACCCCACCAGCGCCACGTGGCGCTCTGAGAAACGCCGGGACAGGGAGTGGGGCCCACACTTGTCTCAAACGAGACGGGCTGACACATTTGTTCAGCGGTGGGTCCCACGCTAGGCACCCAATCAATAGAAATGCGCCAGCACAATGGACCGGACCGGCTGGACCGGTCCGACAACAAAAGAACCGGGTCTGATCAGACGGTTCATGATGTCTGGATCAGATCCGTCTATTGGCATTCCTTAAGATTAGGTTAATCTATTTTGATTAATCTAAGCGTCATTAGGATAAATTTTAGAAATCGAACAGACAAAAATGAAATCGAGTGAATCGAACAGTCCATATCGATTGCTAAGATCCGAGGGCCAGATCCACCTCAGATCTAACTGATGGATCAGATCCTCAGTTCGACTCGCCTCCCCGTCCAGCGCTTTTAGGGTTTAAGCGTTTCGATTCGATCGAAGATGGATCGCTCAATCAAAGGAAAATAATGCACGAACAATAATAGATGCTTTGATATAAGGCATAAACGAAGACAGAAGAGGAGTAGAAGGTACCTGATTAGGGTTTAGATAGCAGCCCTCCAAATTTTCGAAAAAAAAAAATGCAGCTATGGATCCTAATGGAAAAATGGAACCTATGGATGCCTAAATGAGCCCAGACGCCGAGCCGTTTAAGCGGTGCTTGACGCCTGTCCAAACCTCCGGGCGACACGCGTTGCTGAACGCCACGCGCGGGGCCTTCGAACGGCGCGAGGAAGAAAGGCTCTGACCGTTCGATCTTCTGATCGAGCGGTCAGGAAACGCCGTTTGATTTCAACCGTAGACAGCCAACGGTGTTAGGTTTAAGTGGACGGCAGACACTGTTCATAGACGGCGGCGTTAACTTTTAAATAATTATTTAATTATTTAAATTAAATACACAATTTTAATTAATCAATTTTAAACTATTGAATGCATCCCAAAAATTTTCAATAAATCACCCTTAACTAATTGAAGGGTGAGGAATGCAACGGTGCACTCGGATTTTCATTTTGACGAGTATTTATTTATTTGAATATTTGGGATATTTAAATATTATTAAAATATTCGACGAAAATCAACAACTTCCAAATGCCACCAAAATTTCACCCCTAGCTAATTTGGGTGTTCTGAACGCAATGGTGAAGTCAGATTTTTAATCTGAGGTCTAGATAAAAAGTCAAATTTCCAGGTTTTAGGATTTCTCCAGAATTCTTGTTTTGACTTTGTTGACTTCTGGTTTGACCTAGGTTTCAGAGATGAGTTTCAAATCACTTAATTAGCGACTTAGAACCTTAATTAAGACTTAGATTAGTCTTAATTGAGCAAAGTAACAACCTGGGTTGTTACAGGATCAGTCCGGACCGCGCGACGCGGATCGCGGCTACGGGCCGTCAGATCCGCGCGGATCGGACGGTCCAGATGGATCCGTCCGATCGGACGGCGTCGTTAGCGCCGTCCACTTAAATTTGACGGCGTCGTTAATTAAATAAATTTTTTTTTTGAAAAAAACATTCCAGAAAATTTTTGAACATATTTTTCCTAGCTAAATTGGGGTCAAGGAATTCAATGGCGCAGTCGGATTTTTGATCCGACGAGTATTTTGATACCTCGATTGCCAGGATATTTTTATTATTAAAATATTCGTCGAAATTTCGACGACTTCCGATTGACACGAAAACTTCACCCCAAGCTAATTTGGGGTCAAGGAACGCAATGGCGGTGTCCGTTTTTCGATCGGAGGTCAATTTAAATAGGTCAATTTCTAGGGTTTCTGAATTTCCAAAAATCAGATTCGATCCGTTTGACTCCTGATCTGGACTAGGTCTCAAAGGTTGTCTCCACTTGACCTAATTAGCACTTATAATTGTGTTTAAGACTTAAGATTAGTCCTAATTAACCAGGGTAACAACTCGGGTTGTTACAGGCGCATTTCTTAATTTTTTTTTATGTATTACGGTAATTGCCTGAGCTAGCTCTCTTTGGGCTAAAGGTACTAAGCTGGCTTTAAAATGTGCCATCTGGAAAGCTATAAATGTTGGCATTAAAACAGCAGATATTCTGATACACAGGGGAATTTCGTGCTCCCCATATTGCTCGCTTTACTTTCATTATGAGGAATCCCATTCTCACCCGTTTTTTAGTTGCGAGATTTCTTTTTTTTTTTTTACTTAAAATTATCCTTCCTAAAGGGTTAAACTATCTGCTCCCCCCTTCTTTGCTCCAAATTATGGGTGATATTTAGGACCTGGACAAATCGGCAAAGCGTGCTTATATAACTGCAATTGGTTTGATCACTGATGGCATCTGGAGAAAAAGAAATGCTAGAATATTTTCTTTGGCTTGCTCTAGCCCCCATTTCATTTTAACAAGCATTAAAGTTAAGATATTTAGAATTATAAGTTGCTGGCGTTCTTCGGATCTGATTATCTCTTGGAAGCAGATCTTTTGGCTTTATAATTGCAGTCTTTTTCTATCCTGGCCTTCGGATCTGGCGGGTGGATTATTTTCTTTTCTTATTTTGGCCCCGGGCCCGGAAGATCGTTCGGCTTTCGGTCGGTTTTGATGTCTGTTTGAAGATTGATCGTATTTTCTGCTTGGCTTTAAAGACTATGAAGGATTATGAGTATTTTGTTGACCCCATTTGCCGGTCTGACGGCATCCTTTTTGTTCGGATACTACTCAGATACTACGCTGATCTTCTGGATTGATGCCCCGACAATTTTTTTTTTTCTTTTTAGCTTCTTGCAATAATCTTTAGGTCCTGTCTGTTTCCCTATTCTATTTTTATGCTGTTCTTTACTTTCTTTTTATATCTTTTATTTAATCGATCACAAACTCATTGTATTATTTTGATTTTGAAATATACGGGCGTAAACCTTCACAAACTTCAAAAAAAAATGATGCAGAGCATTCAATTCCCATAGGCGCTATGCGAGAAAAAGGCTGCTAAAAACATGGTTTTTAGCTTTATTTATGGCAGCAAAGCATTTCTCAGAAGAAGTTGTACTCCTCATAACGGAGGGCACAGCCCGGTGCGAAGTTGATAATCTGAGCGCCAATCGCCTTTGGGCAAGTACTTCTCAGTGCAGTTACGGCTCCCACACTGCAGTCATAGCATTCAACGGGGCTGATGTCGGGAGAGCACGAGATGCTGCCGTAGACTTTAAAGGTGGTGGCAAGAGTTGTGTAATGGAAGACAGCGCCGCTGCCGGCAATAGAAAACGCGTTAGCCATGAAAGTCGCGAGAATGAGCTCGATGCTGGTGGCGTAGGGATCGTCGTTGGCGTAAGCCACCGTGTTGCAGATGTATGTATAGCCGACGACGGTTTTCGCCGGCAATGCCAGGCACAGGATAAGCAACCTGATGTGGAGAAGCTTTTGAGGCGCCATTGGAAGCGGATTTGGAGATTTCAGCTTGCAGATTCTGGCCCTTGAGTAGGCGATGAGGATGATCTTTGAAAAGATCTGAAGAATCATTTGGCTGTAATGACTTTTCAGCAACGACTTTTCTTAAAAATGATTTTTAAATATATTATTTGCATATCTAAATTTATTTTCTTAAATATAAATGATATTTAGACAGATTACCCAAAAAAAAATTCATTCAATAGATTTGAAAATAATTTTATTAGTGTTTATTTATTTATATTAAAATAATACAAATATTATTTTTAAAATTTATATTGAAATGATATCTAAATCTTATTAAATGTACTATATAAATAATATTTCTATTTTTTAAATATCTTATTCATCTTTACTTATTTTATATTTATCATGTCATCAAAGTTCAAGAAAATGGTTAGACTAAATCATAAATAAATTAAATTATATATAAATTATATTAGTAAGCTTCGGGCTAATTAAAAAAAATGAATATATATAATATACAATAATATATATATATATATATATAATATGAGCTTATGTTATTTTTGTATAAGAAATATCATTTAGACTCACCTAAATCACTCAAGAAAAACTCACATAAATATTTTTTTATTAGTATTTATTTATTTATATTATAATAATATAAATATTATTTTTAAAATTTATATTTTAAAAGCTTTTTTTAAACAGATTTAAATATATTGGTGGTGCAAATTTACTATATTATAGAGCTCAAAAATAATGTTTAAATATAAAAATACATTATTATCTCTTAAAGAAAATCAATTCAATCATTTCAATAAGAGGACAAAGGTATTCCTTAAGGAATTATTTTTTTTTATGATATTTATTAATACCAATAGGTAGAATCTTTATCAAACATTTTCTTATATTTGTTTCAACTGAAATGATGTTTTGCGTCAATTCAGCAAATACCTGTTATTCGGCGATTCAAGAACTGGGATACCGGCTGGCTCATGTTTAAACCGGTAGAAAACCGATTCCATTCTTAATTACTTAGTGGGATATGAAAATTTAATTTTATAAAAAGTAGAATTCGCTGACTAGCAGCACTCTGATTTTTATTCTCGGTAGCCTACTCTTTACGGCCAAATAGCTCATTTGCTTGGAAAATTGCCTCTTTTAATTGCTCTTTCACTAAAAGCCTTTTAGGTATGGCTAACCAAATACTCCTTGTGCTCTCCTTGAGAACCCAATATGCGATTCTTCCATAATTAGTTATGATGGTTTAGGTGATTTTACTCTTCTGAGAGCAAAAAATATTTGTTATCAGGTTTGCACTATGGTTATACATACGCCAAAGAGAAAATGGTGCTACGATGCTCCGTTTATTCTTTGCTCCTTTCTCACTTGGCAGCATCGTTCCTTTTCTCGCGCACAGAACTATTGCCACTTTTGCCGATTCTCCTTCCTTCCAACAATCTGATCCACAGCTTCCCCCTTCTCCCTATGGCTTCGTCAAGCTCCTTTCCGGATCGGACGGCTCTCGCTCCGTTGCTACAGGAGACAAGTACCACTCCGCCATCCTCAAGCTCGGTTTTTTATCCAGCGTGTTCGTCGCCACTGCCCTCTTCGATTTCTACTGCAAAGCTCGGATCTTTAGCAGCGCACTCCAACTATTCGACGAAATGCCTCACCGAAATGTGGTAACTTGGAACGCTTTGATTCGCGGATTTTCGCTCAGCAGCCAACCGAATCTCGCCCTTAAGGCTTTTTCAGTGATGCATTTTGAAGGAATTTCTCCTACTCCTTACACTTTCTCCACTGTTCTTGCCGCCTTGTCGAAGCTTGAGGATCCCATGGTCGGTGTCCTGATACATTGTCTTGGTTTAAAACTTGGACTCTTCTATAATGTGGTTGCTGGAACCGCTTTAGTGGACATGTACTGTAAATGTTTTGACATGGGTGCTGCAAACAGCGTGTTTGATGATATGCCTGAACGAAATGTGGTCACTTGGACTTCTCTGCTCACTGGGTATGCTCAACACAAAAGACCAACTGATGCCATGCTTCTGGTTTTAGAAATGAGACAGCTTGGCATCCCGCTGAATAAGATGACTTATAATAGCCTCTTGAGCTCATTTTGGATGCTCGGCGACGATTTGGCTCACGGAAAGCAAGTGCACTGTGCTGTGATCAAAGAAGGGCTTGATTTTGATCCCTATATTTTGGCCTCGCTCATAACCATGTACTCGAAATGTGGCTCATCAGAGGATTTCATGAACGTGTGCCCTAATGTTCCAGATCAAGATAATGTCTCTTGGAACTCGATAATTTCCGGGTTTTTGCACCTCGGAGGTTGCTGGGAGGTGCTTGTGAGGTTTTCCAAGATGAGAAAGGCATGCCTGAATGCAGATATCTTCACCTTTGCGAGTGTTCTCAGAGCTATAGCCATCGCCTCGGCTCATCGAGAGGGCAAGCAAACGCATGCTCTCATTATAAAGCTCAGCTATGATTCACATTTAAGTATTCAGAATGGATTGGTCTCCATGTACGCAAAGTGCGGCGAGATCAGTGATTCGAAATCGATCTTCTTATCTATGAGAAATCCTGATTTGATTTCGTTGAATTCGTTTCTATCAGGCTGCGCTCGGCACGGTATTGGCAAAGAGGCGGTGGAGATGTTCAAAGAAATGAGAGGGGTTGGGCTTATTAAGCCGGATGGAGTAACATACTTATCACTTCTTTTGGCATGTAGTCATAATGGGTTTGTGAAGAAGGGACTTGAGTTGTTCCATATGATGAAGGAAGAAGACCCTCCGATTGTTCCAGGCACCAAGCATTATGCCTGTATGGTGGATCTTCTAGGTAGAGCCGGGTGTATTGATGAAGCTTGCATTTTTATTGAAAGCATTCCGATAAAACCTGGAATTTCGGTCTACCGAGCATTGCTCAGCGCATGCCAAGCTCATGGGAATGTGGAGATGGCTGAATATGCAGCTAAGGGTTTATTCGAGCTATGCCCTAATGATTCTGGGGCTCATGTTCTTCTGTCGAATGTCTTTGCGGCGGTTGAATGCTGGTCTGATGCAGCTCAAATTCGTAATGTAATGCATTGTAAGAGAGTAAGGAAGAGGCCGGCCTGGAGTTGGTTAGAGGGCCAAGGGATTGATCAACAAGAAGCTAAGCTTTGTAGCTGACTCAATTGAAAGATACAGGTTCTTTTTTTCATTGGGCTTTCTAATTAAGAATTGTAATTTGGTTTTTGAGGGTTGATCATGATTTAGGTAGGAAACAATTTGTAGTGTGAAACTCTTTTTTTTTTTTAGTGAGAATATCATTTTAGAGAGTCCTAAGTGCATGTAATATACTGTTGTATTGTATTATATTTTGGATACCTTCTGCCATTATTTTCTGTCTTTAAGAGTAAATATTGAAGCGAAAGGTGTTCAAGCCTGCTTGTTGATGACTTGTAGTTAAGAGCTTCCATCATATCAATTAACAGAGGTTTACTAGCCGTAGAATTTGAAATTACAATAACTCATTGAAATGGATAAAGATAAGAGGATCTTAAGAGAAGAAATTCGAATTCTAATAATTTTGCTTGTCTCATGATTTTAACAATTGCAAAAAAAATTATTTCCACAAACAAATACAAAGTATACAACATCAATTCATGCTCTTCTTTGAGTAAGAATGGCACACTATTTAATATTTGGTGCTTCCTCTTTTCTTCAGTTAGTATCAATGCTCTTATTATGACAAATCATTTAGAAACATACGGAAAATGACCTTTAAGTTTTCACATCTCCCCAATTTGACCCTCTATCATCTTTGTGCAAATATCAATCCTAGCCTGCAACATTTTGAAATTGCAAAATCTCAACATTATTTTACAATACACATGTATTTATGATCCTCATATATAACCAATTTGTTACTCACCCTGCATTCCTCTGAAATCAATGCTTCTAAAAATGCAAAAGAAATTTCTTTAACAGTATATTTCAGAACAGACACTGCAACAACACTGGGATTGTGCTCCAGAAACCTGAAATCTGCTTCATTTTATGATTTCAAAAAATAAAAAACTTTAATTTTTCAATGATTTCAATACTAGTTAAAAATTAGAACAAAAGAGGTAATTAATTAATTATTAATTTAACAATTACCACAAAGTGTGTGTATCAAAAGATGAGTAATTCGTTGCATTAATGCTGCACTGAGCCTTCCGGAAAGAAGCTCTATGTATGAAAATGGAGTCACACAATTGAGCTGCCAGTCCAAAACCTTCACCACCAAAAGCTCCATTTGTTTTATGATTCTTGGATCAAACATTCTATCTGACTTGAAATCCTTAATCTGATATATTAAGTAATAAACTATAGTCATAATAATAAACATAAATGTTAATTTCATTTCCTGCTAAATATTCATTACATGTATACCTTCTGGTATTCATCAAAAGTAGGGTGGCAGACCTCTTCAAGCTTTGAAGCAATGGATAGACAGGCTATTGATATCAGTTCTACCATCCATTCTTCCCATTTTCTCTGAATTAATACATTTATATGATCTCAAAATCCTTATAATTAAGTTAATTATAAGGATTAAGAAGTGCTTACAGATTGATGGTCCGCGGAGAGGAATCGATCCAGATAATTAACAGCAGCAAAGATTGTCTTATGTCTGAGACAAAGCTTTAGGCCGGCCTGAAGAGATGGTAATTAGCTAATTAATTTAGTGATGTATTATGCATATATATGTGCTTAATATAATTAATTAACGAGCATAATTACCAGAATCATCCACTGCACTCCTCTGACCCTTGCATTACAGAGATCTGCTGAGGCACCGAGGCGTTCAACATAGCCGTTAAGAGATAAATATCTGTGTTCTCTCTGCAAGTAATTCTGAAAAAAGTTCTGAAAAAATTGATCTTTTTCAATGCTGCTGCAATAAGAACACTGCAGAAGAGTCTCTGGATCCGTGCCTTTAAAATGAACTGAAAAGGAACAAGGATCAGGGCTTAGAGCAGCGCTGACACAGGGCTCTTCTTCATGGCAGAGAAGAGAACCGCAAGCCTCCATTAATGGCGGAACTTTTGAGCAGTTTCTCTGCGCTGTACGTGGCAGGTTGGTCAGAGATGCAACATGAGTTTGCATGATTTGTAATTTAAAGAATGCAGGGTTCAAGTAATGAAGAAACGGAGGCAGTTGCTGTAACTAATTAGGAGGGGACGAAGATATAGCGGAGGAATGGGTTGAGTTGGCTGGCGCTTTAAAAATGAAGGTGCCTCTCCTCATGAATTGGAATAAATGCAGCATGAACGGCATACTAAGCCTTTGCCGTGAATACATTATTTTCATTTATTATTATTATTTTCTTAAATTGGGCAAATGTCAAGAATTTCAACTCAATAGTATATTATGGCACTCAAAAAAATTCATTCAATAATATTTAGATATGATTTCAATATAAACATTAAAAATAATATTTATATTATTTTAATATAAATAAATAAACACTAAAGAAATATGCTTAAATCCAATTGGGTCGAACTTTTTTGGGTGCCACATCAGTGAGTTCAAATAGTATTTCTCTATTTGAAATAATATATATGTAACATATAGTAATATTCTTTATTATAGCTGTTATATAAGAAAAATATTATGCTTACACAAGAATATACATAAATAAGTATTCAGGACGAATAGAAATTTTTATTTTTTTATTTTTATATATAAGTTTTATAAAAGAGTATTCAATTAATAATTTATTTACATATTAGATTGATATATCATTTATATATTTTGATATATAAGTGTAGCAATACTTATTATATAATATGTTCACAATTTGAATAGTAATTCTAAGCATCATATTATTATTAAGTAGGCAAAATTTAAAGTATATTTAATGAATTATATGCTCATATAATATATATATATATATATATATCTAGCTCATATTTCTCATAATTTTCTAAATAACAAGTTATTTAAAGATAAGTTTCATATGTTAATAAATTATAAATATAAATGTAAATTTAAAAGTTAAGATTTGTAGTAAGTAAATTTATTAACAAAAACTAAATAAATATTTGAATTATGATTGCAATAGGTAACTTATACTACCACAATGATCTAAGAGGTAATTAAGAATTGCAAGAATCTAATTTTTAATGATTAAATTTTTATAATTGTGTATATGTAATAATTAATAGAAAATTACTATGTTTACACAAAAATATATATTAAGAAGTATTCATAATTAATAAAAAATTAATATATCATTTATATATTTTGATATATGTAGCAATACTTTAATTAATAATAACTTTATGCATAATACAATATCTTTTGTTCATTAAAGTAATAATTTGATCATTTCATAGTAATAAAATTTTTATAGAATATTATTATAATAACACACTAATATACACCAAAATATACAGATGATATATCAATCCAATGTGTAAATAAATTATTGATTGAATACATTTTTTTTATAAAATCTATATGAAAAAAAAAAAAAAAATCTATTAATTTTGAATATTTTTTAATATATATTCTTGTAAAAGCATAACATTTTTCATTATTATAATACTTATCTTATAAAAGTTGAATGCATCGTTAAGAGAATTATACCTTCTTTCCAATTTGTATTATGCCTAGTTCTTCCAACACTGGCATTTAGCTTGCAAATGTTAGTGCTACAATAAAAAATACTAGGTCAACTTATACTAGCTTATAGCTTGTATATTAAAGAAAGCATCAAATACATGTAATGCACAATCAATAGAAAAATGTTCAATTTCATCAAGAAATATATTACTAATTAGCTCAGGTGCAAACATTTTGTATTGTAATCCATTATCATTTAACAAACATTTTGTATTGTAATCATACACTCAACCATAAAGAACTAGAATAGGGTTGTGAAACTACCATGAAGTAGCGTGCGGAGTTACTAATGTTAGGCTTGAGTTTGTCGAGTAGGGTTACACACTATGGTTAAGTTGTAAGTCGATGATACCAACTCTGCTCTAATGAGATGAGCTTGGCTGTTGCAGCAACTGACAAAAATTCTAGTGACAAACAGTGTCGGATATAGGAAGTAGGACGACCAACTAGCTATAAGCTAGTTCGTTAATAATACCTGGAACTTGAGTGTGTTAACTACGCTCGTCTCCATGCTCACCTTACCTTACAAGAATAGACTGGGAATATGCAGTATGAACTTGTTGCCTCTAGTCTTTCCTCTATATATTACTGGCTATACAAACAAAAGACATCCCTTTCAATTAACCTTTTCAAAATCGGGAAAGCCGATTTGGGATAACATAGAGAAAAATAATATAAGTCAAACTACTCTTAACAGCTTCAAAAAAGTTTGGAACTATAAATTAAACATAAATGCAGGAACAGATTCATTCAGCACATTGAATCTCCTTTCTGGAGCTATTCTGTCTTTTTGCCTATTGAATCTCCTCTCTTCTCTTCCCAGAGTAATCATGAGAATCATTACCCGATTCTGCAAATAAGAACTAATTTTTCATTTTAAATTGAATATTTGCTCAATTTTTTTTATAGAAATCAGATGGGAAAAAAAAACCTTGAATTGCATCCAAATGATCTTCTCTGTAAACTCCAAGTGGCGAGCCGCGGACCGAAAGGAGCATTTCACCTCGCACAGGCTGTCTTGTAGTTTTCGGTGTCATGCCGAAAGATGACCGGTTGCTGAAGCCCTGTAATTATGTCTGATTTCAACAATGGGATTTAAATACAAACAAAAATAAAGATGAGATTCAGAAGGAAAACAGATACTGTATTTTTTAACACATAGTAGTGACATTTAATATCTAAAAGATATGGGCTTGTGTGTTTGATGGTGCTTAATCTTGCTAACAAGATAATCAACTAAAAAACTTATGATCTATAAATTAACAGCAAAGTGTTGTGATTTCCTAAAAAAGATGTTACATTTGTAAGTTAATGTGCTTGATGCTTATATTTGCAAACTCCACAAATTTTATTGACTGAATAATTTCATGAGAGTTTGACCTATAGCATGATTATAAAGTTTAGACGGAATCAATGTTATTGGATGAGCGTGTGGTACACAAATGCTTCGCTTTGCTCTTTGACCAACAACACCACCAAGCCTTAATTCCACTAGGTGGAGTTAGTTACATAAATCCTTTGTTTCCATTGTGCATGATCAAATATAAACCCCACCCAAGTTCCAAATAGAAAAGACCCTTTCTAACAATTTTTTTTCATGTTTTTTTGGTCTTCGTATTTATCTTTTAACATGAGCAAAAATCAATTACTCAATTTTTTAAACAGTAGCATCAAGCGGCCCATATTTAATATGCCCGAACCATCTAAGACATCCTCTAATATTATAAATTATTGGAATTACTCCAACCTTGCTACAAGTGAACCCATTTCTCATTCCATCACACATACACCTTAGCATTCTCATCTTTGTAAATACTTATTTTATCAATAAATTCCTTTGTTAGAATATTTAGCTTCATAAACATAGTTAATTGAACATTTGCTTTATAAAAATTTTCTTTAATTTTGAGTAGAATTTTCCAATCACACAACACCCTAAAGGCACTCCACCATATCATTCAATGAGCATGGATCTTAGTAATCACATTGCTCTCTATTTCACTATTACTTTGAATAATTGAACCATTGTATTTTGAACTCTTCTTGATTGCATGATCCTCAATAGTTGTCCATTAAATTCTAAAGTAGTCCTCCACAACTCATATTACTTGAACTCTATCCCTAGTTTTATCAAATAAGAGAATGTCATATGAAATAACATGCATCAAGGAACACCCTCTTAAATGTGTTCAACAAAAACATTTATAGTTGAAGTAAAATAATATGGAATGAGAGCTTAGCATTGATATAATTCAATAATAAAAGAAAAATCATTAGACAAGTCACCTCACAATCAAGAGCACATGTTACAGTTCTATTATACTTGGTACTTTATAATAGGCCAAATAAATTATTTTTCTCTCCAAAACACTCAAAAAGTTTACTAGATACTTTATAAAAAGCCTTTTCAAGACTAATATAGATTAAATGAAAATCTTATTTTCTTTCTCTAAATCTCTCCATCAAATCTCTTCATAAATATATGGCTTTCATAGTAAATCTACCAAGCATAAAACAAATTGATTTTATGAAAAATAAGTATCCCTTCATAATCTGTATTCAATAACTCTCTTCCAAAATTTCAATGCATGACTTGCTAACTTAATTCCTTTATAGCTTGCACTATCTTGAGCATCATATTTATTATTATAAATATGTATAACAATACTTTTCTACTTAATTGATGTCTTATTAATCATCAAAATAATATTAATATTTTGTAATCTAAGAAATTGCTTTCTCACCCAAATATTTTCACACATCAATAAAAATAACATATGATCCTATAACTTTTTCATTCTCCATCCTCTTTAAAACATTCCAAATATTAAAATTATTAATTTAAAAAATGAAAATACAATAAAAATTATTTTATAATCATTAAAATTAGTTATATTAATTGTATTAATGCAACCATCATTAAAAAATTAATCCATTCACTTATATTATTAATATATTTTACTTGAGCAAAGTTTGATATATATCAACAATTTTTTATTAATCATATATATCCTCGAGCACTGCAATCTTAACATCATGAATTACTAGTTTAAACTCTCAACAAGCTATTTTTTACTTTTTGCCAATTCTTATTATAGTAAAACCTCTCTAATGCAATATCGTGGGGACTGAGGCAGAATATTACATTAAGGAGGTTATTACATTATGCAGGTTTTACTACAAAAATACTATAAAAAGCTCCGTTTTTTCTATGGCAAAAAGCATTTCCTCCTTAAAATAATACAGTATCCTTTTTCTATGGCAAAAACATCTCCTCCTTAAAGTATAGTACCATTTTTCTATGGCAAAAATGTTTCCTCCTTAAAGTAATACAGTACCCTTTTTCTATGGAAAAAATATTATAAAAATTCCGATTAAAGAGCTCTCCTCAATTTCCCGCAAAAAGCTTTGCTTTTTCTATGGAACGAAGCTATTAAAGTGTTTCCTACCTCTTCTCCGCAAAAAAAAATGATGTCTGATTTGCTTCTCATTTCATTTCTGAGCTTCGACCGAGCCATCGAAGTATAAAAGAAGCGCTAAACGAAGAACGATTCCTTTCATACTTTTGCTTGTTTTGTATTCACTCACGCATTCCCTCTTGAAGCTGGCATCGCCTTACTGGCTCTGCTTACTTGATTTTCGTCTCCTGCAAATCTAGAAATCCTGTAGTTTTCTTCATTTTTTCCGAACCTTCTATACTCTCTTTCCCAGAGGGAAGAGCTTTTGAGTTGGCGAAGGGCGAGCACAGAGTCTGACAATTCGAGAGGACGCCTCCACACCAACGCCTCCAAAATGCCTCCGAAGGGCACACAGTATACGACAATGACGGACAAGGTCCGCATTGCTTTGTGTGAGCACCATGATAAGAATCCCAAGTTCAGCCAGAAGGAGCTCATCCAGTGGCTAGAACAGACTCACAAGGTGAAAGTCAATCAGCCTACAATCTCGGGCCTTCTCAAGAGGAAACTTGCGAACGCCAACAATACCAACCTTGATGGAAAGCTTCAAAGGACTGTTAAGTATCCTCAAATGGAATCTGCTCCCGTCGAGTGGTTTCTCAGCCATCAGGATCACGTCAATGTGACCGGGGATCTCATCAAAGAGAAAGCAGCACTCTTTCTTGACCGCCTCTACCCTGGGCATGATCTGTTCGAGTTCTCGAATGGCTGGCTGGAATCGTTAAAGGATCTTACATTTAAACCACCATTATAATATTTTTTTTCTTTAATTTTTACTTGAGTATTTTATTTTCACCATCAAACATCTTTATATATTTTTTCTTTTGATTCACCAAGTACACTATTAACTATCTTACAAATATAACTAATAATTGAATTCTATATAAAATTAGTTTCACCCTCAAAATTTTACTATCCAAGTTTTAAGACATCATTCTTAAGAAAACTAAAATACCATTATCAAAATTTCATCATTTAGTTTTAGAATATATTTTAAATTTAGTAAAACTTTTCTTACTCCTTATTTTCAAATCTAAAACTAATAATAAATATTTAAGTCATCAAACAATCACCTAAAATAATCTTACAATCTTTACAATATAAATAATCTTTTTCTTAAGAAAAAATAATCAATATGTTTTAGAAGTTACATTCTCTTAAGTGAGCATATTCCTCCATTTTTTTTAAATTAAGTATTAGAAATCATAAGATAAGAAATTAATTAATTTAAGTTTTAAGCTTTGCACACAAAAACAAATAAAGGACCTTTACCCAAATGAATGGATTATAAAATTTAACTAACGTAATTAAATCTTTAATTTAACTAACCCAAACTAATGAATTATTTGCCTCTTAACCCCAACCTAATGTGTAGCTGAGCTATTTATCAAGCTTTGGTAAGATAAATGAGCTCAAGTCAAGCCCAAAAAAGGGGTCAAGGGGGGCTCAAGCTTAGCCAGGCTCCAAGCTTGACACTAAATTACAACCCAAGTTTTTTAGTTGAGCTAATACCCTTATAAAGTCAAAGAATAAAATGTTCATTTTCATAAAAAACATCAAATCACAAGATGTATGCAAATTTCTCATCAACAAACATTAAAAAAGCACATTGAAACAAAGTTTAAAAAGATACAAACCCCAGGAGTTTGAAATGTGTCTCCCATACCCATTATTTGAGACACGTGACTGTCCAAGGCACCATCTAAAACCTGCCATCAGATAAAATGGGGAAAGCGTGAATATTGTGAAACAAAGAGAAATTCTGAAGACCACTAGTTATGATAAAACTTACAAAATCAGGGACTTGTAGGCTAGCAGCATTTAAGAAACTGCGCTTTACTGCAAAAAGCAACAAAATTAAGAGATAATTGCTTGTTTAACACCTAAAATCTGGACACTTATACATCTAATCCCTGATTTTAAATTTTACAAAACTGCTGCATAACCTCACCCATGCATGAAAGCCCTCCTGTTGCAGAGATTATAAGTATTCAAGTGGGGCGGTGGTAATCTTGATGTACTAATAGCTTTTGGATGGTAGTTTTGTTAGGAATCAAAGTTTGGAAATGTGGTAAAGGACATAAGGCTAATAATATTGGGAAGGCATCCAAACCTGATTCTGCTGAAAATTGTAGGCCACCAAGTGCGCTAATCCCTGAAGCACGGCCATTTCCGCCGCAGTTCTGCTCAGTTCGCTTCAGCTCAAAAACTTTGTCTTCATCATTTCTTATTACCGAGAGGCTCGGCAAGCTTTCTCGAAAGAATTCTAAAGCTGGAGTCTGCAACTGTTCCTCATTCAAGTAAGAACGAAGCATGCGAAGATGAGCAATAACGTTATGTACTTCTGCCTCTTGGATAGCTTGGATAGCAGCAATTCGTCGTTCAACTACAGAGGCGAAAAACATAAAAAGTAGCACATGAAATAAAACTTTTTTAGAATAAAAGGTTGAGTGAATAAAAACAATACAAGGAACAACTTATATTTAAAAAAAACAAAAGACAACCAAAAGTTACAAGCTTGATTTAAGAGAAGTATACAACAACAACAACACCAAGCCTTAATCCCAATATGTAGGGCGGCTAGATGAATCCTTTTCATTGTGCACGATCAAATAGAAGCCCTTCTCTAAGTTCCAAATAGAGATGATCATTTCTAATGATTTTTTCACATATCTTTTTTGGTCTTCCTCTCCCTTTTTAAAATGGGCAAAATTTATAAACTCATTTTTTTAGCAGGGCATTGAACGGTCTATGATTAATATGCTTGAACCATCTAAGGCGGCGTTCACTAATCTTATCCATTATTGGAGCCACTCCAACCGTGTTATGGATAAACTTATTTAAGAGAAGTTCGACGCTATGAAACAGTGGCAGGTTCAGAACCAGGGATAATAAAAGAGAAACAAGTAAAACGAGTAAAAAACTAGAAATTTAAAACAAAATAATAACGTGTAATTAAAGTAAATCCTTAATAGTAGATATTGTAAGATTTGACAGCAGTTATTCAACGAATGATTTGTAAATAAAATATACAGCCAGGATAACTACCTTCCTTTCACCAATTTCAATTCCAAGTTTAAATAAAAAATAAACAAATCAAATATTCTGCTAAAATAATCGTATACAAATACAATTGCTGGGAGAGATTCGATGCCAATAAAAAAGGATAAGAATCCACAATTCTAGTCTGCACCATTCACATTTCCACGGAAGTTGTAATCTTTAGGTGCAGGAAAATAAAAGTAAAATACTCTAAATATTTATTGTAAATTGGAACTTAAATTTGATCCTTCAATTAATCAAACGAGTTGAATATCTAAGAGAATGATTTTTGTTGACGCAATATGATCTAAGAAATTATACAGGAATGGTTGGGAAAGTAAGAAAGGATTGAGGAGAACGCCAATAAGGTGAAAACAATGATTTGGAAAATTAGAGACAATATATGTAGAAATCTTGATCAGGTTTAAGCAGATTTACTCATGGCCATGCATAATTATGTATAGTTCAAATAGCTATTTGTCAATCATGATATAAAATTACATGCATAAGAGAGTCTTATTACACCTATCTTATGGCTGAGCTGAAGCCTTCCCATGTGCTCAGCTAATAACCTCACTTCACGATTGTGTTCTTATGGCAGATCCTTCCCCACCATCCATTTCTAATGTTAGCTATGAAATGGCTCAGGCTGTGCTTTATCCTCAAGTGGGGGATAACTGTGCCTTGCAGTCTTGTTGATGGCAAGTTCTTCTTTGTCATCGACCCAAGTTGGAAGTTGGGTAACCCATGTTTATCAAGTGGAAATAAAAAAGTTCCTCCCTCATGTTGTCATTGATCTTTTGCCCAAATTGTCTTGGGTGTGGCTCAATTCACCATTCATTCCATGGCTCCAATATTTACAACTCTAACCTCAAGTGATGACCTAGCCATACTCAGCCAATGAGATCCAAGCTATGGCAAATCCATATAAGCTCTAGCTGATTGGGATATTTTATTCAGACATCCAATAGTGGACATTATTAGGAATGCCTTATAGAAGTTCAACCTTAGTGGAACATGGTCAACCAGTCTTATCAATCAAAGACACATGTTTAAAAATTTCCAGCAATGATAACTATGTGTGTAGCTTTATGCCAATGTGCCAATGTTTCAATCGTTATAGAATGTTACCTGATATTACTCTTCAAATGTTCTCCATAATTTGATCCAGATGCACAATTTCCCAATAAATTTAATTGGGTAGTCATTCTCAAAGTAAAGTTTCACAGGCTCAACAAATATATACTGTAGTCAATAGGTTCGATTTTGGCAAGCCATCGGATTCAAAAGGGTCTACCATAACTCTCACTTGTAATATAGATTCTAATTGAGCAAGATACTTTAACTGCTTTTTCCTCCAAGGTTTAGATCAGATTTGTGGATGCTAGATATAGCAACTAATAGTCTATGAGAACCAGCCCTCTTACTATATCGGGACAATATGGTGTTCCATGTTCCTCTTATTTTAAGCTCCACCCAAAGATTAAGCCTCCTAAAGTTCTATCTTGAGTGCCAAAAGGCCTTCTAATGTTATCCCATCTACCACTCCGATGGCTAATAGGGTGCTTCAATTGCTTCAATTGCCTTATATTTGAAATGGTGGATTCATCTATTTTGCTGAAGACACATGTAGAAAATGATCATGCCCCCTATAAAAAGTGTTGGCTGCATAACACCAAGGAGACAATGAGCTTGAAAATTTTATACAAACAATGAATCCTACTAAATGGACTACAGGGAGGCACAATCATTTGGATAGCACTATTTCATTTCATCATCTTGCTGACGATGATGATACTTTAACACTGTTAAAAATATATAAAAATTAAGAGGAAATTCATGATATAGAGCCCAATGATGATACTTTCAAGAAGATTCACTACTATAGTAAATGTTCGCATCCAAAGTCATAAATCAGATGTTATTTCCAATTCGATTACTTATATTAAAATTGCTACCTCTCATCTGTATAGCACAACTTGCAAATGCTAGTATCATATGTCTTAATCCTGTTGCCATCCAATATCAAATAATAGATCATGATACGAGAAAAATCATTCCCAATATTGACAAGTTTTGTTTTTATGCTCAAAATTCTAGTGTTTGTTGTCTAGCAATATCTCATGTGATATTCATTGAATTTAGTCCTTACTGCATGTTTCATGGGCCTTACGGACTCAAAAGTTGTACCAATCATTTTATTTTCAATTAATAAATAATTTCAACAAAAAGCCCGCAATTAGGCCAACTTTTATTGTGGCCATAGATCTTTATTGATCTATACGCTTTGTGAAGAGCAACCTATGTTTAATAACTTCAGCATATCTTTGGTACACCTTGATTTTTTTTAAAGATGTCAAATTGATTATCTTGATACCAACGACTGCTTTCTTGTGATCAATTAAATTTCTTCTGATAATCATTCTTTATATTTTCTATACTATCTTTGGTAAGCGCAAATTCTATCCTGACATAATTCCAATTGATTTTTCAATAGTTATATAAACCATCTAAACATACATTCATTTCTCTTTCCATAACTTCATTGTATGGCTCATAAGCTTGCCGCCTTCATACTACCAATAATTTTAAGCATTTTTGTAGTCATTAATACTGATATCCAAATATTTCCATACTAAATATGTGGCACAGTCTCACTTCATAAGTATTTTAAATCAAAGTGCTCTAATTTGAGAAAAATTCGGATAACGAAAACTCCTGTTTTATTTTTCTGAACTTGCTAAATTCAATAAATTAAGAACACTAAAATACGTGTCTAAATTCATTAATTTTCGTGTCATTATGTTAAGAATAATATTTAAAGGTTGCTCGAGAAGTTTCATAAATTTCGAAGCACCGGTTTTGTCTCAATTAATTTTCGAAGTTTAAAACTTCAGAAATTAATTAAAAATAAAATTTCGCTCTGAATCGAAAAATTTTGGCGCAAAAGTGTTTGTTACATCATAACACACATCGGTATCAAGTTTAGCTATTTTTGAACGCCAAACGGCGGAAAAATACGAGATATTTAAATTTAAGTAAATTATTTAAAATTACATAAGCAATTCTTCCCCCCACCCCCAATTCCCGGGCGGAAATTATGCACCTGGAGGGCCCCACCTCACGCTCGACTCTTCCTCTCCCCCCATTTCTCTATTTAAGTTCCCCCTCCTCCTTTCCCCTCTCAAACCCTCTACCCCCTCAACAGCAGCCCCCTCCCCTTTTCCACAGCCGCCCTCACCCCTCTCAGCCCAATCCAAACTTGCAGCAGCCCTCTCTCCTGCCTCCCCACTTTGACTTCCGGCTTCCTTCAGCTACGTCCGATCTCCCTCCATTTTTCGGCAACTCTAACCAAGGTGAGAGGAGAAGAAAAAAGAGGAAATTGAGAAGAAGAAAAAGGAAGGAAATTGATGAGAAATTTTGCTAATAATATTATTTAATATTCCTTATTACACAAATATTAGCCAGACACATTACTATTATTCTCATTAATTAATAATGAGAATAGTACAAATATTATAAAATGACCATTACTTCCATTCAGGCACTTTTCATTCTAATATTTTATTATTACTTTTTGCAATTTAATTCCAGTCATTTCTATTCTGTATTTTACTTTCATATATTATTATTATTATCATTAAATGAAGATAATAATAACGGTAACCTAATATAAAAGCGAAAGAAAACAGAATGGAAAATAAAATAATAATTACTCCTAAGAACATTAGCTAAAAGCTAATTTAAAATATCTAAATATAAATGCAGATCCAAAATCAAACTGTCAAACTTTGGATCTTAAAGAACAAAGGTACCAAGTACATAATATATATTACTTTTTTATACTTTACTGTTGCTTAGCTTCGCTACTTCGCATTGAGCTAAAATTTATATTAAAGCTTGGTTGGTTGTTTGAAACCAACATCCCTTTCATAACGTGGTTGTTACTGGAAAATGACATCAGTAACATTAAAGCTTAGTTGGTTATTTGAAACAAATATCCCTTTCATAACGTGTCTGTTACTGGAAAATGACATCAGTAACATTAAAATTTAGTTGATTGTTTGAAACCAACATCCCTTTCATAACGTGATGGTTATTGAAAAATGACATCAATAACATTGATGCTTGGTTAATATTTTTTCGCAGGAAATTGAGTATTCATTTTTACGCTTGCCTTACTTTCCCTGCATGTTTATTACACCCTTATTTCTGCTAATCGCATCTCTGCTTTTATAAAAAAATATAATATTATTTTGTTTACTGCGGTACTTAAAGTATTATCTACTTATTGGGAATTCCAATCTTGGTATTATTTTCTGTACAATACCAGGTCAGGTACTTCTGAGGGAGCTTGAACAATAACTTTAAAACTTAAATTATCAAACTGTCAATGGATCTACTGCATTATTCTACTTTTACTTTTATTTTTATTTTTCATTTTGTTTCAGTTCATCTTTCATGAACTTTATAAAGAGGAACGTTGGAAAATTTTGATAATATGAAATATTAAATAAATGTGAAATATCTCTAAGCTTTTGTATGTGTATTTTATTTTCTCTTAAATTGCTCAATATGATCTTGCGATATGTGAACACCTGAATGCCGGGACAGCTTCCGCTGAGCCAACTTCGGGCCATCACATAAGCAAATGCTTTGTAATATGATGGTATCAATGCAGGTTGGTCGATTAAGGGAAAAGAATGGTGCAAGAGAAGTAAATTGAAACATCGAGCAATTGAAAGCAAAAGGAGATTAAGAAACAAAAACCCATACATAAACTATGACTGCGTTCTTGTTACTTATGGTTTTGTTGGTTTTTGTTTTCCAACAGAAAAGATATTTGGAAGATAAAAATTGGACAGCCATTTCCCGATTTTTAATATTACTTTTGAAAAAAACTCTTTTAGAGACAAAGTAGAACAATAAATATGAAAATAATGTAAAAATCAAATCAAAAAAAAAAAAATGCACTAGCATAGCAAACGAAGGCTAAGTTATCTTCTTAAATCCCCATAGGCATGGTATATGAAGTCTAGCATTTAAGACATTCAGCTTGATCAAGCTGACCCTTGAATATATGCAGACCAATTTTATTTCCTGGATGCCAACCAAGGGCAAGGGGAGTCACCATTCCCCATGGTTGATTGCTAAACATGGTCGGTTACACCACGACTCCCTCCTTCAAATGATTCAGTTGAAGCTTTGCTGGTATAACAAGGTAACAAATGAGCATAGAAAAGAATAGGAAGGAGCTAATGGAATCTACCGATTAGTAGTTAGAAGTTGAAAATTGTGTTTTGTACTGCAACATACAAAAGCTCCTAGAAAATATCTAAGAGTCATCATGCTTATATCATAATCTTGTGAAGTTTGAGTTATTTTGGTGTCAAAGAGATTGCAGGGCTTTATCCCAATTTCCAGCTTCAAAATGAAAAGAAAAACTTTGATGGAACTCATACTTGCTACCAAATTTGCTAAAGCAGGATGTTGATAAGAAAATGCATCAAAGAGAGGCTTTCACAGAAAAACAAGAGAATTGGTTTCCAGAATTGTTTCACAATCATTCAATAGAGGAAGGTGAAACATCATTTGTAGGAATCCTTCTTCTAGAAACAACCAACCGATAATATTGAGATCGATTTGATCTCATGTTAATGTGATCCAGGACTAAATCAGTTCATAGGTCATAGCTCATTAAGCAAAACTAGGACTAAGTACAGGCTGGACCAAGCCAATCAATATTTGAGTTATTCCTAATTAATTTCAATCCAAAATGTAGCTCCATATTCTAACACCTTCATTCATACCTCATATATCCATTATACATTAAAATTTTTTCTCTTCCTATTAAAGACTGTATGTACAAAGTAAGAGAGAGAGGTATGCAAGGTTAACAAAATCTTGTGAATATCATGCATGCAGCAGACATCTAAATCTCAAAGGCCTTCAATGTTCAAACCAAATTCATAGATTCAATTAAGAAAGAGAAGTCGATAACAGGACTTCTGCTTATTCTAAAAATTGGAATGGTAAAAGGAATTTGTTGATAAATGGAAAGAAAGCCTTTAAATTCTGTCTCTAATTGGTTTTAATAAATATAAATGATGGCCGCAGGAAAATAGAATACGTGAAAACGTATTTTTAATAAAAGACATTGTAATATAGCCTCTGATTGATGCTGTGTTTTAAATAATACCAGGCCTTGTTAAATGGAATAAGTATTCTAGAGCAATTTTATTAAGGATAATGCTTGGGATGTAAAGGTTAATTTTTGAGATACTAAGGATTCAAGCTATGACTAAAACTTAAGATTAACGTATGAAATCAAGTTTCTATCACAAAAAATAAGAGCATAATACGTTTTTAGGTCAAGGATATAAATTTGACTATATTATAAGAATGATGAAATCATATATGCACATCAATTCAACTTTAAATTAATTTTTAGAAGCAAAAAAATAGGTTATTTTAAGAAAAAGATTATAATACTACATTGATATTTAAAACTATTTGGTTGGATGTTATGTGCAAAATTATTAAAATAGAATGCGATTCAAATAATATGTTATCAAGATAACATTGCTACAGGGATTATACTGGGCATTTGGTTTAATGTTTTTTGTATATAAAATGTTTGATATGATATTTTTAGAAAACATTATCCCCAAGAAAATGCCTATCTTTTCTTATATTTTATTTTTTCATAATCAGTAATTTATTGATTGAAACAAAAAAAAAATGCAAAAGAATATGAGAGCAACACAGACAAAGAAGATGACAAAGACAAACAAAACGATACGATCAGGGATGATGATCGCAACAAAAGAAAACAAATTGGGGAACAACGAAGCTTGCACAAACGGTTGGCAACAAGGGCGAAAAATGAGACACTGACAGACCTAAAATGAGATGTCTGCACTTACACGTAAGTGTGTGGTCTGAAGTAATAAGGGATTGTGAGATCCCAAGATTTATCGTTCTTTGAGAACGGTATGTATTTGCTACTAAAGTATACTTCCTTTCAATAATGTTTAAACTTGTGAATAGTTTGATTTTTGTCCTATGATTATGCTAGATTATCCTAAAATTAAGTTTTCGATCAGTAGAATAAAATTGGGGAGAGTTTTATTTCAACATGCAAATGCAAATTATTATAGATCTGTGCATAATAATTCTTCTCTTAATATTCTCATTACTATTCTCTCTTAGTGTTTATGAATTCGATTATCAAGAGGTCTTATAAAATGAGTTCAACATTGATTCCATTTCAACCCTATCCAATGTTGTCATAAGCACTCAAGGGTTCAAATCAAGCACATAGACATCATTGTGATTTTCTTATAAATGAAAATTATCCTTACGTCTAAGTGACAAAATTCATATGTTATCTTATGATCACAAAGTCTTGTTTCCATCTATGGATCACACGCTTCTATTTTTGACCTAGCTAAGACAATGAGCTGCAAAGCTTAGTGATTTTATGTTACATCGATCGCACTTTATTATCTAGCATAAATCAATAGTAACCAATGGAGCTCAATAGATGATCTCGGCATACATGCATCGAATCCATAACTTAACATAGAGATATGCAATTACCTACATGAACTTATGTCACATCATCCACTGCCTTACATGCCATCTCTGTGTTATGAATTGAGCTATGGAGCTACGAGATTTATTTTTCTCATCGGCTCAAATGATCAAGTCTTTGATTTCTAATCTATGCACGAGTAGTCACGCTCAGCGAACTTTATCACATCGTTCAAGGAGTAGACACTCTAGGTACATATGCTTTAAACCATGATGATCAAAGAGCACAATGAGGTTTTCGTGAAATGAAAATAACTTTATTAATATTCTCATTTTGAATAATTAACAATTCTTCATTCACTAAAATATATAATATATTAAGCTCAAATTTATAACCTTTTCATTAGAATAGAATTATCTTACATGCACAAGATCTATTACATTTTACATATTTTATCTTACATGCACACGCTTCTACTTTTGACCTAGCTAAGACAATGAGCTGCAAAGCTTAGTGATTTTATGTTACATCGCTCACGGTTTATCGCACTTTATTATCTAACATAAATCAATAGTAACTAATGGAGCTCAATAGATGGTCTGAGCATACATGCATCGAATCCATAACTTAACATAGAGATATGCAATGACCTACATGAACTTATCTCACATCATTCACTGTCTTACATGCCATCTCTGTGTTATGGATTGAGCTATGGAGCTACGAGATTTATTGTTCTCATCGACTCAAATGATCAAGTCTTTGATTTCTAATCTATGCACGAGTAGTCACGCTCAGCGAACTTTGTCACATCGTTCAAGGCGTAGACGCTCTAGGTACATATGCTTTAAACCATGATGATCAAAAAGCACAATGAGGTTTTCGTGAATTGAAAATAACTTTTATTAATATTCTCATTTTGAATAATTAACAATTCTTCATTCACTAAAATATAAAATATATTAAGCTCAAATTTATAACCTTTTCATTAGAATAGAATTATCTTACATGCACAAGATCTATTACATTTTACATATTTTATCTTACATGCACACGCTTTTACTTTTGACCTAGCTAAGACAATGAGCTGCAAAACTTAGTGATTTTAGAATTATCTTACATGCACAAGATCTATTACATTTTACATATTTTATGCCCAACCCTCCCCAAAGGGGTTTAAGCTGCCATTACAAAGAATACAATAAGAAAAATACAAGAATATCTAATGTCATACATTCTGTTCTAGAAGTAATAAGATAGACAATAGCAAAAATAAAAAGATGATACGTAGGAACTGCTTTTAGTGTTCTCTTTGTCTTCTTTTCTCTCTATGCTTTGTACTATTTCCTTAAGTCCTATTCTTCTTCTTGCTTTGGCTGCAGTACTCCTCCTTAGGAACTCATCTTGATTTCTCTTTGGTGGCTAGGGTTCCCTTTCTCTTAATGGGTCCAAAAGATCCATCTTGTTCATGGCATATTTCCTTAAATACTAGAGCTTTCCCCCTAAGCAAGTGGCTGAAATCAAAATTAATCTTCCTTTAATTTTCCCTCTTGGAACCTGAAGTTTTAATTGCAATTCATGGAATATTCTCCTTAAATTCTGCTTTGGGAGTTTGAATGGGTTATATTTCTCTTAAAGCACATTGGGAGTTGAAAGAATTAATGAATTAACTCCATCCCAACTCTTCGCATTTCCTGAAAATTCTAGGTAGCGGGCGCATGGCTCATCATGGCGCTAGTGTATCGATCTGATTTTCTACGCCTGCACTCTTGAAATTTCATATGGTGCTACCACGCGTTGTAGAGTCGATATTGCGATTATTTTCGCTATGGCGCGCTGTGGCACTTGTCTTTCTATAACTTTAATTGCCTAGGTTCACGCCGCAGCGCGCTATGGTGTTTTAATTGCGATTGTTTTTTGCTGCAGCATGCTGAGGTGCCAGCCTTCTAATAAATACTCTAATGATCAATTTTGTTTTGTTGCGCGCTGTGGTGTGGCAATTTCAGTGTTTGGCGCTGTAGCGCACCACAGGGTCCATTTATATTTCATGGTCTTGTGCTACGGCGCGCCATAGCAATTGATTTGCAATCTTTGGCGCTGCAGCGCGCCATGGCAGCGTTCTTGCTATTTGACTTGCGCTGCAGCGCGCCGTGGAGTCTTTCTTCACAAAAAATCATCTTTTGCATGAATTGATCATTTGAGCTGTAATAACACATAAAACACACTAAAATAGCAACTAACCTTACTAAATACACTCACTTTTACTAATATATATATATATATATATGGGGTTCATCAGACACAATAGCGGCATCATCTAAAAATTATAGTAGTTTTTCAGTGTTATCTGAATTACACCATGCGGTGACAATTTCACAATTTTTTTCAATATCAAGAAAATATAACAGTGAACCAAACCACTGTTATTTGGGTCTTATTAGGGAATAACATAATATTACACCCAAACAACAGTGAGACAAACAGCCCTTTAATAATACTACAATAATTGTGCATCCTACAAGGCAATTATTGATTTTTAATTAGTAGCATTCACTTGGCTCATATGCAGTTAAACTAAAATAGATAAAATTGTGCGTGCACATAAGCACATTTCCTGATATAGAACTATCGTAAATCATATTAAAATGTAAGAAAAATCTGATTTAATGCTACATTAGTTTGATTCAACTACAATAATTGTGCATTCTACAAGGCATATATTGATTTTTTATTAGTAGCATTCACTTAGTTCATATGCATTTAAACTAAAATAGATAAGATGTGCGTACACATAAACACATGTCCAGATATAGAACTATCACAATTCATATTAAAATGTAAGAAAACTCTGATTTAATCCAACATTAGTTTGATTCAATTTAAGTTCGGCTTAACTCAAGTTCCAATCAAGCCAAGTATCGCTAGTTAATAATGCTGCAGATATTTGTTTAAATCTTAACTAGATCCTGATGGCTGCTGGTATTGTCCACTAACAATGTGAGTGTTCTGTCACCTAAAGTCAGCTCAAGAGTAAAAGGTAAAAAATGGGCAAGTCAGAAAGGATTGGCTTCCTTTCCATAGACTAAATTTTGAGTGATACAAAATGCGTATCTACTCTCGAATTCAACATACAGGAAAAAGCAAGAAAACAAAAATGCATAGCCATTCCGAAACGAAACTATTACTTCATAAACTATACGATAAACGTCTGCGAACTATACGCAGAGATCACTAATTTAAAAAAAAAAAAAAAATCACAAAAAACCTCCACTTTAATCAGACGCGCCGAATAATGATTCACTCGAGGCAGTTCTTACTAATGGTGCCAACCGTAAGCATTTGGAACATGGAGAAGTTCAAAAATCATACCTTCACGGTGGTTAAAAGCTATTTGTCGATCAACGGAGCTAAGGACAGCGTTACCATCAACACAAGAAGTAAGGTCTGGCTTCAAGGATGGTTCGGTGGTCACTTTCTTTTCTTATTCTTCTTCCTTTGAAATATCGGCATCTTCAGAGGCAAGCAAGCCCAGCCAGAGCGAGAAACTTACGGAAACCCTAGGGCTAGTTCAGCAGCAGGATTTAGCCCGATTTAAATGTTTATACTTAAATTCAAAGACATTTTCATAGATTCTTTACTCCATTCGCTCTCTTGGTTCAACCTCTTCGCCCGCCGGAAAACTCCGCCGGCGTATCTCCGGGCTACTACGGCTTGCGACTCATGCATACACTTTTATATAAAAAATAAATTTGCATTATTAATTATAAAAATATAGGTTTTTATATTAACTATGAGAATGGTCTTTTTGATACATTGGTATTGGATTAACCATTAATTTAACACTATGAATGATTTGGTTATTCAAGTAAAGATGAAAAAAATATACATTATATTCATTTATTATTATTAAATCAATAAATATTATATTTAGACCCATCTAAAAATTAAATTCATTCAACTATAAAATATCTAAATACAATCATTTCTCAACACAATTTATATATAATAAGAGTTCAATTGGCATTTTTCATGCATGAATGGCATTCATATTATATAATAAGATATTATTTTAGTGATTTTCAACTTTTCATATTGCCAACCAAATGAGGAAGAAATATGTCTTTAATTATAATCTAAAAATAAATATTTGCATATTCATCATATCAAAAAATAATATGTTCCACAATCATAGTAATTAAATGTCATGTATAACAAAAACATTATGCATCATTTTGGCATATGTAAATACATAACATAATCATTATCAATCCCATCATAAACATTTAAATTCATAAATGTGGTTTTATGTTCACATGTTCTAAGAAATAAAAATCATTTAATATTTTTAGTTTTCTATAATTTAATATTTCAAAGTTCAATTTAGTACTTTATAATGAAATTTACATATATATATATTTTAGTATTAGTTAAGCAGACTTTTAAAATGACTATTGAGATTATACATAAGTTATAGATGTCAAATATGCTTTTATGGGTTGATAACATTTAAGTATTACCCATGATAATTTAAGTTTCTTAGGCATCTTGATAGCACTTAATTTAGGTCCATTTAAGTGCTTAATAATTTTAAAATTGAAAATTTGGACAACTTCTATTTTACTAACTATGTGTGTAAGACTTTGATATTTTGGTTCTATTAAGATAATGTATAAGTGATGAGTGTATTTCATATAGAGTTACTTGAGAGTATTGCACTATGGATGTTATATTTTGATGATTGTATTTCATAAGAACTATCAATTAGATAGATAGGAATACGAGTTCCAATCTAACAACTTATGATATTCTCTGATACAAACTATGGAGCCTCGTACCCTCCGTGGTCATGCTAACACTGAGGTTAGCATGATTACAATGAGTGCGGTCACCATGTGGCAACCCTCCCAACTATAGTCGAGTCAGGTTTAAGCCTAACCCGCCTTAATTGGAAGACTTACCACTTGAAGCTGAAAGTCATGCATCAAAATATCAAAGTAGCAGAAGCAAGTAAAAATATAACATCCACATCCACATTACATAAGAAAGAGTAAGGACATTAACTCAGTGATGAGTCCATAATTTATAACAAAAACAAAGGAAGAATTCATACACTTCTATATTGGTAACAATCTACTTTGATCAATTCTTTATATTTTTCAGGGAAAATGAGAAGCTCGGCAAGATCTGAAGAAATTCTACAATTATAGGAGAAAACCACTGCAGTGCATCACAGCGCGCTCCGATGATTGAAGAGTATACAGCAATGACTAAGGGGCAATATTGGAGCCTGCAACAATTTTGCTATAGCGGTTAAAATTCAAAACTCAACCGCTACAGCACGCTACAATGGATTGAAACTTAGAAACTCAACCGCTCTAGTGCGCCACAGTGCGCTGTAGCACGCTACAGCGGGTTGAAACGTCAAAACTCAACCGCTACAGTGCGCTACAGCGGATTGAATTAGAAACTTAAAAGCGCTGCAGCGGATCATAATTCGAAACTCAAGCACTACAGCAGGCACTGAAAATTCTTTCTTTTCAAAGCATTTATTGCAGCTTGGACAAGACTTCCAGCCAGCAGTTTGTCTCCCAGCTGACATATCTCCTACCACTTAAATCCTTGAAGAGAAAAGAAGGGATTTGGAATGATTACAAAAATTAAAAATAGACAAAATAAGTAATCATTACATATAATAGGATAGGATCAAGTGGACTATTCACTCATTATAGAGAAAGGGAGGATGGTGAGCAGAATTTGAATTGAGTAGGACTCCTCTATAAATACAGCCTTTCTTAACTAAAGAAGGGTTTCCAATTTTAACTTCAAAATCTCTAGAATTAAGAGGACTGCAGAGAGGAAAGAGACCTCTCCAAGGTAGGTTGAAGAGTCCCTTACTAGAAGAAGAAGAAGGAAAAACTGCACTAGAGATCTAGAAGGAAAGAAGAGAGGAAGGCAAGAGAAGATCTAGAGAACCCAGTAAGAGTTGTTCCTAGTACACTCATAATCTTTATTTTTTATTTCTTTTTAGTCGAATCATGAAAGGGTCATTTTCTTTATATGCTTCTCTTTATAATTCTGTTGTAATGGAAAGCTAGACCCTCATTGGGGAAGGGTTGAGTTGAAATCATGTGAAATGTAAAGGACAAAAAAAGTGTTGATGATCTTTCTTAAGTAATGAATAAAAATATGCATTCAATATTTATCTAACTATCTTGAGAATACATGCTGTGGAATGATTGAAATTTTGCTAAAAATATAACATTGAAAATGGAACATTGAAATGAGTTTTTTGTGCTTCATAGCTCACCGATTGGCGTAGAGCAGGATATGTGTGAGTCAGCGCTTGGAACTATGTGAGAAGTTCTTGAGCTTAACTACACCATACCCTAAGCTCAGTCAAGAGGTCGATGTATGTAAGCTAAGACCCACTAACGGAGCTTCGTAGCTCAGCAGATGTGAAAAGAGGAAGAAAATTCATCGTGAACTCATGGATGATGTGACATAGTTCATGAAGCCTGATGAATTCACTTCCTCATCTGAACTGCGCGTGATGCTCGTTAATGGAATCAATGCTTATGAGATCGCCTAATTAAAATGGCTATCTTGACAACCTAGACGTAGGAAAACTAAGATACTCTAATTGCGGTCTCATGAGAATCTTTGTGTTGAGATAGAACCTTAGTGTGTGCATTCCATGCATAAGATTTGAACTTGTATGAATTAAAGGATGAATCTAAGGAATACAATGCTCACTTGATTATTGGGCATGACCAGCAAGAAAAATGAAAAGTTGCTTAGGTAGTACTTCAACATGAGTCCTTTATCAATTTAGATGGAGGAAACCCAACTCTCCCCTTCTTATTTAAATAGTATCTTAAATTCAGAATTTTGTATTATTAAGTAGGAACCAATTCAAAATTGAAAACATATAGCTTAAACATTATTAAAGGTAGATACACCTTAGTACCAAAACACACTGTTTCCTGAGGACGATAAATCTCAGAACTTACTTTCCAATTATTACTTCAGACCACGTACACTTGCGTGCAAGCGCAGACGTGTACTCATCGTCTGTCAAGTTTTTGGCGCCGTTGCCGGGGAATGGTGTACTATTTTGTATTAAGGACAATCTATTAGTAAATAATGATTTAGACAAATCTCCCTTTGCATATAGTTATATTTTTTTTGTAATCATATTTGCACTAATTGACTGATAATTTACTTTTCTTTAATTTGCTGAATTGTTAAACTTTATCGCTAAAATTGTTCTTGATAGCTTAATTTTTTATTAATATGAGTAGAAAAAGTTGTTCTGAATTCCTTTTTGATCCTGAACTTAAAAGAACTTATTTGCAAGCTAGAAGAGAATACATATTTTTAAGTCAATAATAATCTGTTATAGAGAACTTTGAAGCAAATCTTAGAGAGTTGTTAGGAGAACAAAGGAGTAGAGCATTAAGAGATTATGCATTGCCTACTGTTAGAGGCATTTCTCATGTTATTGTTAGATCTAATATAGAATCTAATAACTTTGAAATCAAACCCTCAACTCTAAGCATGGTTCAGAATAACCAGTTTGGAGGATTAGTCATGGAGGATCCTAACTCACACATATCAAACTTTCTAGAAATTTGTGACATATTCAGATTTAATAGCATTTTGAAGACATCATTAAACTCAGGCTTTTCCCATTTTTTCTTAGAGATAGAGCTAAAAGTTAGCTCAGCTCTCTTCCGAGCAGCTCAATTCGTACTTGGGATGATTTGGCTAGGAAGTTCCTAGCCAAAACTGCTCGGTTGAGAATTAAGATAATTAACTTCAACCAGTTGGAGGGTAAAACTTTGTATGATGGCTAGGATTGCTTCAAGGAATGCTTAAGATGGTGCCCGCATCATGGGTTCCCCCTGTGGATGCAAGTTCAAACCTTCTACAATGGTTTGAACGCACCTACAATGATACTCATTGATGCAGTCGCTGGAGGCTCTATTAGTAGTAAAACTCAAGATGAGGATTATGACCTCTTAGAAGAAATGGCGATAAATGCCTACCAATGGCCTATTGAAAGGCATGATCACATAGCTAAAAATGAATGTAACTCTCTGGAAAACTCGCAACAAATTCTATAATTCCAGAATCAAATCTCTCAACTCAATAAAAAGTTAGAATGTGTGCAACTAAAATCCTTTCAAGAGGTAGATTGTGAAATGAGAAATATCAATGTAATTATGAATCATGGCGAAAGTAGATAAAGGTTTGAGTGTTCCTTTAATGAATTCAGAACATCCACCACTGAGTTTTTGAATAAAACAGACGCTACGCTAAACTGACACGAACATACTCTCTTAAGGCAAGAAGAGTCAGTAAAAAGAATTGAACAAAAATTAAAAGAGATCATGAGACAATTAGAGAAACTGGCTTTATTGAGAGTTATTGGTGAGCATGAGAATGAATCAGGAAATTCTATAACCTTGAGAAGCGGTAGAATAACAGAACCGATTGTGCATAAGGAGACTAAAAAGACCATCACAACAACTAGAGAGGAACTAAGGGAGGAAGTAGTAATGGGTAAGAATGAGAAGAATGAAATAAGAAATTCAGAAAAAGCTCTTATAAACAACCAACTTCAGTTTACCCCTCACATCCCTTACTGTAACGCCCCGCCCCGTCTCTGCGCGCAAAAGAGATAATTATAAACAATATCGGTGGTGCAGTGGCGCGCCACTCGGGGAGGAATATCCCGTCTCCCTGAAATAGCCTGCAAACCAAACCCATCTGAATGGCTGCTGACTCAACCTCAATGAGGGTTGAGTGCTAAAACTTAAGATAAGAGTAGTTTCCTTATCTTAAATATTAGACCAATATATATGTTAGATGTAAAGACATGAGAAATCCAATATATGTATAAGATATCAATATTTCTAGTATACTGATCATATCACAATACTAAGTATAAGTAGTATATAATAGAGCGTGGAAGCTTAAAGTAAATATCTAGAAACATTCATCATAAAAGCTGTATGAAACATTCATCTCAGAAAAGAAAATAAATTATATCCAGAATTATTACAAATAATTTAATGAAATACATACATAAAGCTAAGTACTGAATTGAAATAAACTAAGCATAAAAGTAAAACTAGAGGAGAGTCCACTAGTGCTCCACGGGCTCCCCCTAAATCTCATAGGTGTCCTCCTGACCTGGCTCAATATACTGCTCAAGATCTAGTAAATTATCGGATCCTAAAAGTATCCCGTATTAGACAATAAGTCTAACATATCAAGACTAATCTAAATAGTTCTAGTTATTCATTTAGCATTTACACAATACAAATAAAATTACAAAAAAATTGTAAAGTAGTTGAATGTATAAAATAATATAAAACTGTACAAAACTAAAGTAAAGTAAAGTAAAACTGTACTAGAAACTGAATACTGAAAGAAAATAAAAATAGTAAAGGATCTAAAACTGAGTAATAGCATGTAAAACTATGCTGTATACCATTGAAACTGTGCATCTGAATATGCCACAATACTATATGCTACTGATATATAACTAAAATATCACTGAACAATTATGAGTCGTACGGTCAAATGTATACGTACATTTAATTGGGAACTGCAATGCTGATGCATCCTAAAATTCCCCAGTCAGTGTATGCAATATTATGTAACCCATAAATCATCACTGATACTCATACATTATTATTGATATTCATACATTATGTTTATGCTCATACTTATGCTTCTAAGCTATATGAGTTAAATCCAAAATTCAGAAAATACTTTGGAATATGATAATGAATTCAAGGTCTCCATTATGTAGAATCCTATCAACAAGAAGGATTTTGACTCCTAGATTCTAATCTAAATAATTAGTTAAAGTTGAAAGTTTACTTAAAAATTATTAGATGAGAAAGTTGTATACACATATTTAGCATGTTTGCAAGAAAGGTAGTCCTTAACACTTAGTTTGATGAAGCCACCCTAATGAAGTGATATTCGATAGGAGGCATCACCTGATGGCGATTTGTATCTCAACCTAAGTTATTAAGATGCCAAACTCACAATCACACTTAGTGTCTTAAAGAAGGTGACTCAAATTACTTAGTTTGTTTAAGCCACACCTATTGAAGCGATCTTCGCTAGGAGGCATCACCCGATGGCGATTTGTATTTTAATCAAACTAAGGAATGAGTCCCTATTTATAACACTCTTAATCTTAGAAGATTTACTCTAATAGGATTATATTCGTCTAATTCCTCAGGATAACACATGGTCATAAGTCCACATTAAATTAAATTAACTAATCCTAAATACTACTGTAGTAATCCAATATTATAGGTATACCCTGTTATACCCAACCAATAATCTGGGTTCAGAAGATTCTATTTAATCAACAAGGATTATCAAAGCTATTAATCCTTACTCTAAATGGGTGAGTCCTACACAAGACTCCAAGGATATGATCAAATGATCACTCAATATTAATTTCTACCATAAAGGAGAAGTTCCATTGTAACTGCTTTAGGTGATTCTAACTATGGTATCAAGTTTAACTTCTAAGGTTATGAAGGATCATCTAAGGTTACAAAAGTTCTTCCTACCTCAATGTATCAATAATTAAAGTCTTTAAATATCTCAAGAACAATCCTATAATAAGACTCTTGAGATCTTACTTTTCTACTTCTTAAGTTAATATTCAAGGTTTACTTATTAGACTTAGATTAAAGTGATCAGATCCGATGAATAAGATCAATCTGATCATTTTCTATTCTACAATCACGAGATGAAATCAGAGATATTATTAGAGTTAGTTATTTCATAAATCATTATAATTTTATTATCCATCTTATGCTAATAGTCTTATATAAGAGAAAATCAAAGATCTAAGGTTTAGATTCAAATGATTCAATCACACAGATTCAATATTAACCTTAGCACTTCTAATTCAATAATTTAAGATCAATATCAAATTATATGCATTATTGGAATAATGTTAATTGAATTATCTTATAATCAAGTTAATTGATTAAGGTGATTAAGATTTAGATCTTAATCAAGACAAGTTAGGGTTTAACCCCTAGCATTGCTAAAATTAAGACCAATGGTTGATTTATAAATCAATGACAAATTAATATATTATTGGTGTATTATTGATGTCAAATTTTAGATTTAGATTAAGTATTATCTACTTAATCAGTTCTCAAGATTCTTATGTTCACTTATAGTTATTGTCAATTTAAGCACATTTAGGTGCCCAAATAATTATTAAGGTTCTCAAACATACATCCTAATATCATAAAAGCATAGGAATGTAAGATGACATAAAATAAAAGGTAATTAAGGTTAACCAAATTCTAAATCAAAATGAAGGGGTTAGCACTTGATTACAATTCTAAAAGATTTAAGTTTTATGCTATTTAGTTGTTAAGACCTACTTAGCTAATACAAGCATTGTAATAATAATTAAACTTATTTTTCCTCACTTGTATGCTTACTATATTGCACCCATACTTGTGCTTACTTTATAATTAGAAAGTGATATCTAATTATATTAATAGCATGGTTAGCCAATCTTAAATTATACTTAAACTATTTAGTATAACCAAATTTTCTATTTTTTTGGCTTTGTCCTATTACATTTAAATGCCAAAATATGATAGATCATGCATATGTAGAGGCTAGTGGAGCTGGTCCAAGTGCTAAAAATTAATTACTACTACTGCCTATCATATACTAAATATATATCTTATTATAAATTACAAAGTGGCTATTAGTTTCTGTCTTTCCTTTCAATTTACAGTTGATTTATAATAAATGTTATTTACTTTACTTTTCTATACTTTGTTGGAGCTTAATTTATATTTAAATGCTTGTGATGAATGAATGGATGAATGTATTTAATGGATAAATGGTTATAAATATATAAAAATGAATATTAATTAAGTTCTTAGTTGCATATCTACTTAGGATGTTAATTAGAATTAGTTGTATATTCAATTATTTATAGAATTGGAAACTAGTTTCTTATCTAAGTATAAATCTTTTCATATCTACATGTGAGTATTAATTGTTGTGATGAAGTAAACCTTAAGATAGATAATTGTTACACATGTGATTTTCTCCCTTTAAACTTTTAGAATTGTAAATGAGCAATCCTATATAATGGATTAAACTTTATTTTAGAATTAGAAATAAGCAATCCTATATAATTGATTGAACTCTATACTAGAATTGGAGTTAAAATGGATTGATTACATGTTAGTTTAGGTTGTTTTCCTTTCAAGTTATAACTTCCATTAGAATAGGAGTCTTGCATATCTACTTTGTAGGTGTTTCCTTAGCCATTTACAATGGAGACTGCCAAAATTTTTAAGAATTTTAGGACTTACAAATTTTATTGAAAAAATATAGACTTATAACTCACATGCTAAATATTCACTAAATATTTAGAATTTCATGTCCAAGATTGCAAGTGGTCATTTCAATTGTTTTAAAGTACATTCTCATGTCTTCTTACATATATCACATATTTATTACATTTTCATCCTCACTTATAAATTCATGTATTGTATCTTCATGTACAAACTATTTAATATCATTCATAATTTATCTTCCATCTTAACTTAAGAACCCTCTTCTAATCCTTGGCCAAACACAATATCTAATGATTTGGATTAGTTTTCTTCTAATATAGTATTAGTTATTGTGGTGATGTATCAATATTGAGTTAAGTGAATTCTTAATATTAGGGTCATCATAGTTTGTATCAGAGCCAAGTTGAGAACTTTAAGTTAAGACAAACACATCCATTCATCCAAAGCAAAACACACAGTATAGTAAAAATAAATAAATGATATCTTAGGACGGTAAAACGCTTTTTCAATTAAATAAGTGATATAAATTTTTAAACTTAAACTTTAATTTAACTTTCAAATGGCAGATCCTTGTACTGAACTAAGACTCTATACCAAATTGGTTCTTCCAATATTTGGAGTATGATCATTGGTATGGGTCGATGTTTGGTAGAGTTTACTTGGGAGTATCTACTGCGAGATGTGATATTCTAAATAAAATTCTAAGGTTTTGTGTATTTAAAGGCGATCATTTCCCTCAATTAGCTAGGAAATGGCTCACCTGTGTTACTACAAGTGTTTGAAGCCATAGAATGCCCTGATCACTTATGCCTTAAATTTCAGATGAATGTTTTAGTGACTACGTGTAAAACACCAAAAAGCTCATTTGTAATTGTTTATTAATATTTAAATAATTTTGACCTCAAATTGAAAATCTGACTTCACCATTGCGTTCACCACTCCCAAATTAACTAGGGGTGAAGTTTTGAATGCATTTGGAAGACGTAAATTTTCGACGAATATTTTAATATTTGAAAATTCGAATAATTAAATACTCGTCGGATCAAAAATCCAAGTACGCCATTGTGTTCAGGAGACCTCAATTAGCTAGGATTGATATTTTAAAATTTTTGGAATACAGTTAATTTATTAAGTTTGATTAATAAAAATCGAATCAAAATTTATATAATAATAATATATTTAAGTTTAATACTTTCCGTTAATCTCATAAATGCCATCACTCGCGCATTTCATTTTGGAACGGCGAACGTAAGCCAGTTCGATCTAAGATCGAATGGTCTTCGTTCATCTTCTCACGCACATTTGACGCGTGGTGTAAGTTAGGGCACGCGGCAGTTGTCTGGACACTTGGCCCAGTATCGTGTGCGAACGGGACTCCTCCACTGTCTACATGACTCCTCTTCGCTCATAGAATAAGGTCTCAGACTCGTTTCCCTCTCAGACTCGTTTCGAAGTACCCTAGCCTATCCGAAGAATCGAATCGCAGGTACTACTCTCATCTTCATCTTCTTAGCTTCATCATAAATCTGACATTCGATTTTCAATTTGCTTAACACTTCTCTTACATATTATCATCAATTAAATGAACCTCTTAAATTCTGGCTTGCAATTTATGCTGCTGTCCGACAGCAATAGAGCTCCTTATGGTTAAGTTTTGCGTGCTATCTGGACCACCTCAAGTCTCGATTCATAGGCCGGCAGTTAGGTCTTGTCAAGACCTGTTAAATGCCGTGCGGACTGAAGGAGAGCGTCGACAGGAAGCCACTACACACGGTCATTAGCCCTAGATGGATTCCCCGATCTACCTTTCGCCCAAAATCGGGGACGATCTACAGTGTCCGAACCGGTCTAGGACAAACCTGGTCCGATCCTAATCCTGTCGAACCGGGCCTTTTTTTTTTTTTTTTTTAATTAAAGTATTCCACGTGTCGACCTCTGCTGCAATCCAGACGCGTCACAGCTGTCGTGCAGTGGTGGGTCCCGGCGCAGTCAAACAACCATAATAACTGTCTCATCTAAGACAGCAAGTGGGGCCCACTGCTTAACCTCGGCAAATAGGCGTCTGCCACGTGCAAAATGGAGGGACCCGCCATCTGAAAAAATCTGCTGAAAAATTAGTATTAAATATAAATAAATCTTATTTAATTATTACTTATAAATATATAATACACCATTTTAAATCAATAAAGCATACATATAGATATAAATACTTATAACATAACTATATTTGTATAAATATAAAAACAGAAAATGAATAATTAAATAAAATAAAATAGATTAATACATTTAATTAATTTAATAATTAAAATAATATATACGTATATTTATTATAAATAAAATAATTAAATAAAAATAGTAAACTAATAATTAAAATACAGTAATAATAATAACAGAAAATTTAAATAAATATGATAAAACAATATTTAATAAATACAATTAATAATTAAATAAAAACGGGATGAAACAAATACAGTAAATTAATAAAACAGAAAATTTATAATTAATAAAATTAAAATATATTAATCAAACATAATAATAAATATAATTAATATAACTAAATAATAAAATATTAATAAATGATAATCAGAAAAATATAAATAAATAATTAACATGTAATAAATAAATAATTAACCATATATAATAAATTTTATAAAATAATACAATAATTAATATATATATATTCATAAATAGAAAAATAAGTGTAATTAATTAATAATATAAATTAATAAATCATATAAAAAAAATTTTAGGTTTATATAAATAACAGAAAACTTTTATATTTAACAGTAATATTAATATATTTATAAAACAGATTAAGAAATTAAAATATTAATTAAAACAATAAAATTAATATATAAGTAATTAATAAATAACCAAATTTTGAAAATTCATAACTTACAAAATACTCATCCAAATATTACAAATATATATACCATTTTGACCAGCAAAATTAATGAAATAATATAAAATAGTCAAATTTCTATTTTTACTAATATTTAGCGTAGTGATATTTTAGGATATTTGAATATTCACAAAAATGACACAAAACTTCCAATAGTCATAACTTTGCACATAATAACACAAACATACCCAATATAGGTCTAAATACTCAAAAAACATAAGAAATATTTTAGAAGTATTAATTTTGCTGTTTGGATTAAAATTTGACTAATCACAATTAGGACCTAACCCTAATTAAGCCTTTAAACCTAGAAACTTCAAATAGCCAAAGATTAGTCAATTTTAACTCCAATTTAGATGATCCAAATATCTATTTAGATTAGAAGAATCTAAATTTTAGTAAACTACAAAAATATTTAGGATCCAACAATTAGATCTCCTAATTAAACCTAATAACTCTAAAACTTGATTAGTGAATATTTGTAATTATAATAATCCAAATTAAGTGATTTCAATTTTAAATAACTCATAAAGTAAATTAGAATCTAAATGTATAAATAGATTGATAATTTTGTAACTAAAATTACTAATCACTCACTAATCACATTTAACCCTAATTATTAACCCTATAAATTAAATTAGCTATAACTTAGCCAATTCACGCCAGAATTGAATGATTTTAGACTCTATAGAAACTTTAGGACATAATCTACAATAAACTAATATAAATTTTGTATTAAGAGTAAAATTACTAAAATGTCCTTATAAGGTCAAATTCCCAATTTGACCTTATAAGGCATAAATAATTATATAACTTAAAATAGTCATTTTATAAACAAATCATGATAAAGATATTAAATTAAATTTCATTATTTAGGCAGATCAAGGAAATTAAATTTGGTTAATTTTTATCAAACAAGTCAGGTACGCAATTTACTTATAGTCTTATTCAGTATTCTTGTTGAGCCATTTTCCATTTGAGTATTATTTGCACTGCTTACCGCATTTGAATCTGCAAAAAGATTTATATCAAATAGCATGTAACAAAAAGAATATATATATATATATATATATATATATATATATATATATATATTGTGGTGTATGTCTTTGGAGGGTGGAACGCAACACTGTGAATCTGTACAGATTGGGCCAGCTAGCAGCCCCTAGGAGTTTATATGGAGGGATTTAGCCTCTTGTAGGAAGTAGGCAAATCCAGAGGAAAGACACACCATCAGTTCCTAATTAGAGTAAGCTACCGACGGGTGGCGAGAAAGCTTCATACAGATTATGCCTATGGGTTTTACCCATTTGGGCTTAGGGGTCTCCAGACTCGACTTATTGTTACAAATGCTTTTGATAAAATTTATTTCATATATGTTGATTTCCACAGCTATTTTGCAGGGCAAAAATTGAATTTAGCAATTGTTTTATTTACATGCAGATTTTCAGTCATTTTCATATGTGATTCATACCTATTATATGATGCTAAATTTATTCTTATAAGAACAATTTGCGTACTCCTACCTGACTGGTAAATTGAAATTTTTTTTTAGGTTTTGATAATTAAAAAGACTTAGAAGATCTGCTAAATTTAAAAGAAGAAGAAGAAACAGAAGAATGTAGATATTTTATTTCATATTTTGTAAAATTCAAACTGTTGTAACTTTTCATATATATTTTGGCTCTATGTATAAAAAGGACTGTTGATTTTTTTTTTTATTATTTCCTTTTTGAATTATAAAAATGTTTATATTTTCAAATTGAGATGAATTGTTCTTTAAAGATTCTCGAACTTCGATCCCCGGTCGCCACAGAAATTGGTATCAGAGCGAAGTTTGAGACTATTTAAGGAATAATTTATTAGAAGAGCCAACTATATGAATACAGTTACAAAATTATTAGAAGTTAGAAATTTAAGTTGGAGAGCCAACTAAGTATAGTTTATTATTTCCCAAATTATGGATAGTCAAAATAATAATAACAATAATCAATCACAGGAAGAAAATGTTCCTCAAAACACTCCTAGTCACAACGAGACTGTTTCACCTAATGTTGAAGCAGTCTATCCTTTTGATTATAGTGAAGCAAATCAGATGCTCCAATTTATGAATATGATGAGTCAATTCATGAACAGTCAACAAATCCAGAACCCTCATCCTATTCAAAGAAAAGCAGTAAATGAAGACATGCACGTATTTCTTAAACTTCAGCCTCCCAGATTTAATGGCAAAGCAACTCTTTACCAAGCTGAGGAGTGGATACAAAGAATAGAAAAAGAGTTTAGATGTGCTAAGAACCCAGAAGACCAGAAGGTATCTCTAGCTACTTATCTTCTAATAGAAGCTGCTGAGAAATGGTGGAAAACAACCAAGAACACCACATTCCAAAATAGATCAGAAGAAGAGATCCAGTGGGAAGAATTTGTGAAAACATTCTTAGGCAAATATGTGCCTCAATCTGCTAGGCAGACGATGAGAAAAGAGTTATTAAACTTAAAGTAAGGAAGTCACACAGTAACTGAAAATGAAGAAGAATTCACCCGTTTAGTAAGCTTTGCCCCAGAAATGGTCACCACTGAAGAAGTCAGATGCCATTTATTCCTTAATGGATTAAGGAATAACTTTCAACATATCCTAACACCTCTTCAGATCTTAAACTTTGCTTAATTAGTAGAGAAAGCCAAGCTTATGAAAGCTCAAAAAGAACAGTACTCTTCAAGAATGAAAAGGCCAGCTTTCTCCTCTTATTTTCAATCTAAGAGGCAACACTTCTCCAGACCTCAAGGAAAAGTGTATAATATTCAAGGTAACTCAAGTAGACCTACTCCGAGAACACCAAACACTTGCAGTTTTGTGGAAGAATTCATAATACAAATAAATGCTTTACCGGTGAAGGACAATGCCACCAGTGTGGAAGGACAAATCATCCCATAAAATTCTGCCGAGCCACTTATACAGTCAATGGATATCAAATCCCAAATCAAGGAAAAGCAGTTATGAAGAATCAAGGAAGACCACCAGTAAATCAACAAAACAATATTGCATCTTCCAATAATCCAAAAAACAATCAAGCCCAGGCTAGAATATTCAACCTATCTCAAGAAGAGGCAAAAGAAGAACCTGACGTGGTCACAGGTACCATTTTATTATTTCAGTACCCATGTTCAATCCTTTTTTATTATGGAGCTACGCATTCTTTTATCGCGTCAACAATAGTTCAACTATATTCATTACCAGTAGAACAACTTTCATCAGCCCTTAAAGTTAATCTACCATCAGGAGAGTTCTTAGAAATAAACATCTTCTGTAATTGCAAGTTAGATATAAATGGAAATTCTTGGGAAGCTAAACTCACTGTCATCCCTATAACTAGTTTTGATATTATCCTTGGGATGGACTGGATGAGTCAGAATAAGGCATTGATTGATTGTGCACAGAAGAGGGTATATATTTGTAATGAAGATAAGAGAGTAACCTTTATTGGTCAAAGAAGTGCAATTATTAGTCTTATCCCAGCAAACAAGATTGAGAAATTCATTAGAAAGAAGTATCCTATATTCCTAACACTACTCTCAAGTTCTGAAGTTAAAACTTCAACCTTAGAAGAGACTCCTGTAGTAAAAGAATATGCAGATGTATTTCTAGATGAACTTCTAGGTTTGCCACCTCAAAGAGAAATGGAGTTTAGTATTGATTTAAGTCAAGGAACGAATCCTTTGTCTAAAGCTCCATATAGAATGGCATCCAAAGAGTTAGAAGAACTTAAGAATCAACTGCAAGAGTTGACTGAAAAAGAATTTATAAGACCAAGTAATTCTCCTTGGGGAGCCCCAGTTTTATTTGTTAAAAAGAAAGATGAAAGTATGCAATTATGTATCGATTATCGGGAATTGAATAAAGTTACTATTAAGAACAAATATCCATTACCAAGGATAGATGATTTATTTGACCAGTTAGTTGGTGCTTCCATATTTTCTAAAATTGATCTGAGATCTGGTTATCACCAACTTCATATCAAAGATGAAGATATCCTTAAATCTGCATTCAGAACAAGATATGGGCATTATGAATTCTTGGTAATATCGTTTGGGTTAACAAATGCCCCATCTTATTTTATGGATCTAATGCAGTGAATAATGAAACCCTATATAGATTCTTTTATTATCGTCTTTATTGATGATATATTAATCTATTCTAAGAATGCTAAGGAACATGAAGAGCATCTTAGAATCACCTTGAACTTGTTAAGACAACATCAACTGTATGCCAAGTTCTCAAATATGAATTTTGGCTTCACTCAGTCGCCTTCTTAGGCCATATAATTAGTAAGGAAGGAATATCAGTTGATCCTAGCAAGATAAGTGCAGTTCAAGATTGGCCCCAACCTACTTCAGTGACAGAAATAAGAAGTTTGTTGGATTTAGCTGGGTACTATCGCAAGTTTGTTAAGAACTTTTCTCAGATTACAGTCCCTCTTACCCGTCTCACTCAAAAAGATGTACCTTATGTTTGTGACTTATCTTGTGAATCAGCATTTAAGAAATTAAAGAATGTCTAACCTCAGCTCCTATTTTAGTTCTACCAGTTGAAGGAAAAGAATATCAGATTTATTGTGATGCTTCTGGTATTGGATTAGGATGTGTTCTCATGCAAGAAGGAAAAGTGATAGCTTTTGCATCTAGACAGCTTAAAATCCATGAGAAGAATTATCCAGTTCATGACATAGAGTTAGCTGCAATAGTCTTTGCATTAAAGATCTGGAGATATTATTTGTATGGAGTAAAATGTGAAGTCTTCACAGATCACCAAAGTCTGAAGTAAATTTTTACTCAAAAAGAGATCAATTTAAGACAGCTAAGATGGTTAGAATTAATCAAAGACTATGACTTATCAATTCAATATCATCCTAGCAAGGCAAATGTAGTAGCAGATGCACTAAGTCGAAAGATAATTTCACATTTGCATATTTTGACTTCTAATCCTATATTACTCAAGGAAATAGAAGATCTTCAGTTAGAAGTCATATTGCCAGCAAATGCTAATTTATTTCAGATGACTGTAGAATGTTCATTAATGGATGAGATTAAAGAAGCTCAACACATTGATGAAGAATATAGTTCCTTATCTATATCCATTCAATCAAGAAGCAATTAGAATTGAATTTAGATTCAAATAAGAATATTTGGTGTGGATCCAGAATATGGATACCAAATAAAAATGAGCTAAGATCCAAAGTATTGAAAGAAGCTCACCAGTCTAGATACTTAATTCATCCTAAAAATAATAAGATGTATCAAGACTTGAAATCACATTTTTGGTGGCCAGGAATGAAAAGAAGTATAGCTGAGTTCATATCAAAATGTGAAGCATGTAACTTGGTAAAAGCAGAACATCAGAAACTAGGTGGATTACTTCAACCTCTAGCTATACCTCAATGAAAATGGGAAGATATTTCTATGGATTTTATAACTGGATTTCCTCGTTCAAAATCCAATAATGATTCTATTTGGGTAATTGTGGATAGGCTTACAAAATCAGCGCACTTTTTACCCATTAAGCAAACATATTCAGTAGACAAATTGGCAAGAATCTATTTAAAAGAGATAATAAGGTTGCATGGTATTCTAAAAACCATCGTTTCTGATAGAGATAGTAGATTCACTTTAAAGTTCTGGAAGGCAGTTCATCAAGATCTTGGTTCACAGCTCTGTATGAGTATAGCTTTTCATCCACAGACTGATGGACAAACTGAGAGAGTAAATCAAACTCTAGAAGATCTTCTTCGCCTTTGTGTCCTAGATTTTGGAGGAAGTTTGGATGATCACCTTCCATTAATTGAATTCTCTTATAACAACAGTTTTCAAGCAAGCATTGGAATGGCTCCTTATGAAGCCCTTTATGGAAGGAAGTGTATCACTCCTTTATCCTGGAACAGTATTGGAGAAAACAGGATAATAAAATCAGATTTGATTCTTCAGGCAACAGAAAAGATAAAAATAATTCAGCATCGAATGAAAGCAGCTCAAGACAGGCAGAAACAGTATTTTGATGCTCATCATCATCATATTGAATTTTTTGTTGGAGATTTTGTATATTTGAAAGTGAACCCATTCAGAGGAGTTTCCAGATTTGGAGTTTCTGGGAAGTTAAGTCCAAGATTTATTGGACCTTTTGAAGTTTTGAAAAGAATAGGACAAGTAGCATATCAAATCAAGCTTCCAGCACATCTGAGTCTGATGCACGATGTGTTTCATATCTCTTCACTAAGAAAATGTTTATCTGAACCTTCAATGAGAGTGGAAGTAGAAGATATCAATTTGCAACCAAATCTTAGCTATGTAATTGAACTAGAAGAAATTCTAGATCGAGATGAAAGGAAGTTAAGAAGTAAAACTATTCCCATGATAAAGGTTAGATGGAAGAACTGTCATAAAGAAAAAGCCATATGGGAAGAGGAATCAAGTATGAGGAAAGCATATCCTCACTTATTTCACTAGTAAGTAATTCTAGATCTTGTAAATATCTTTAAATTTTAGATTGATGTCAGGACGACATCTCTTTTAAGTAGGAGAGAATGTAAAATACCAAAAATCTCATTTGTAATTGTTTATTAATATTTAAATAATTTTGACCTCAAATTGAAAATCTGACTTCACCATTGCGTTCACCACCCCCAAATTAGCTAGGGGTGAAGTTTTGAATACATTTGGAAGACGTAAATTTTCGACGAATATTTTAATATTTGAAAATTCGAATAATTAAATACTCGTCGGATCAAAAATCCAAGTACGCCATTGTGTTCAGGAGACCTCAATTAGCTAGGATTGATATTTTTAAAATTTTTGGAATACAGTTTATTTATTAAGTTTGATTAATAAAAATCGAATCAAAATTTATATAATAATAATATATTTAAGTTTAATACTTTCCGTTAATCTCATAAATGCCATCACTCGCGCATTTCATTTTGGAACGGCGAACGTAAGCCATTCGATCTAAGATCGAATGGTCTTCGTTCATCTTCTCACGCACATTTGACGCGTGGTGTAAGTTAGGGCACGCGGCAGTTGTCTGGACACTTGGCCCAGTATCGTGTGCGAACGGGACTCCTCCACTGTCTACATGACTCCTCTTCGCTCATAGAATAAAGTCTCAGACTCGTTTCCCTCTCAGACTCGTTTCGAAGTACCCTAGCCTATCCGAAGAATCGAATCGCAGGTACTACTCTCATCTTCATCTTCTTACTTCATCATAAATCTGACATTCGATTTTCAATTTGCTTAACACTTCTCTTACATATTATCATCAATTAAATGAACCTCTTAAATTCTGGCTTGCAATTTATGCTGCTGTCCGACAGCAATAGAGCTCCTTATGGTTAAGTTTTGCGTGCTATCTGGACCACCTCAAGTCTCGATTCATAGGCCGGCAGTTAGGTCTTGTCAAGACCTGTTAAATGCCGTGCGGACTGAAGGAGAGCGTCGACAGGAAGCCACTACACGGTCATGCCCTAGATGGATTCCCCGATCTACCTTTCGCCCAAAATCGGGGACGATCTACAGTGTCCGAACCGGTCTAGGACAAACCGGTCCGATCCTAAATCCTGTCGAACCGGGCCTTTTTTTTTTTTTTTTTAATTAAAGTATTCCACGTGTCGACCTCTGCTGCAATCCAGACGCGTCACAGCTGTCGTGCAGTGGTGGGTCCCGGCGCAGTCAAACAACCATAATAACTGTCTCATCTAAGACAGCAAGTGGGGCCCACTGCTTAACCTCGGCAAATAGGCGTCTGCCACGTGCAAAATGGAGGGACCCGCCATCTGAAAAAATCTGCTGAAAAATTAGTATTAAATATAAATAAATCTTATTTAATTATTACTTATAAATATATAATACACCATTTTAAATCAATAAAGCATACATATAGATATAAATACTTATAATATAACTATATTTGTATAAATATAAAAACAGAAAATGAATAATTAAATAAAATAAAACAGATTAATACATTTAATTAATTTAATAATTAAAATAATATATACGTATATTTATTATAAATAAAATAATTAAATAAAAATAGTAAACTAATAATTAAAATACAGTAATAATAATAACATAAAATTTAAATAAATATGATAAAACAATATTTAATAAATATAATTAATAATTAAATAAAAACAGATGAAACAAATACAGTAAATTAATAAAACAAAAAATTTATAATTAATAAAATTAAAATATATTAATCAAGCATAATAATAAATATAATTAATATAACTAAATAATAAAATATTAATAAATGATAATCAGAAAAATATAAATAAATAATTAACATGTAATAAATAAATAATTAACCATATATAATAAATTTTATAAAATAATACAGTAATTAATATATATATATATATTCATAAATAGAAAAATAAGTGTAATTAATTAATAGTATAAATTAATAATCATATAAAAAAAATTTAGGTTTATATAAATAACAGAAAACTTTTATATTTAACAATAATATTAATATATTTATAAAATAGATTAAGAAATTAAAATATTAATTAAAATAGTAAAATTAATATATAAGTAATTAATAAATAGCCAAATTTTGAAAATTCATAACTTACAAAATACTCATCCAAATATTACAAATATATATACCATTTTGATCAACAAAATTAGAGAAATAATATAAAACAGTCAAATTTCTATTTTTACTAATATTTAGCGTAGTGATATTTTAGGATATTTGAATATTCACAAAAATGACACAAAACTTCCAATAGTCATAACTTTGCACATAATAACACAAACATACCCAATATAGGTCTTAAAATACTCAAAAAAACATAAGGAATATTTTAGAAGTATTAATTTTGCTGTTTGGATTAAAATTTGACTAATCACAATTAGGACCTAACCCTAATTAAGCCTTTAAACTTAGAAACTTCAAATAGTCATAAGTTAGTCAATTTAACTCCAAATTAGATGATCCAAATATCTATTTAGATCAGAAGAACCTAAATTTTAGTAAACTGCAAAAATATTTAGGATCCAATGATTAGATCTCCTAATTAAACCTAATAACTCTAAAACTTGATTAGTGAATATTAGCAATTATAATAATCCAAATTAAGTGATTTTAGTTTTAAATTACTCATAAAGTAAATTAGAATCTAAATGTATAAATAGATTAATAATTTTGTAACTAAAATCACTAATCACTCACTAATTACATTTAACCCTAGAAATTAGATTAGCTATAACTTAGCCAATTCACGCCGGAATTGAATAATTTTTAGACTCTATAGAAACTTTAGGATATAATCTATAATAAACTAACATAAATTTTGTATTAAGGATAAAATTACTAAAATTCTTTTATAAGGTCAAATTCCTAATTTGACCTTATAAGGCATAAATAATTATATAACTTAAAATAGTCATTTTATAAACAAATCATGATAAAGATATTAAATTAAATTTCATTATTTTGGCAGATTAAGGAAATTAAATTTGGTTGATTTTTATCAAAACAAGTCAGGTACGCAAATTTACTTATAAGTCTTATTTCAGTATTCTTATTTGAGCCATTTTTCATTTGAGTATTATTTGCACTGCTTACCGCATTTTAATCTGCAAAAAGATTTATATCAAATAGCATGTAACAACAAGAATATATATATATATATATATTGTGGTGTATGTCTTTGGAGGGTGGAACGTAACACTGTGAATCTGTACAGATTGGGCTAGCTAGTAGCCCCTGGGAGTTATATGGAGGGATTTAGCCTCTTGTAGAAAGTAGGCAAATCCAGATGAAAGACACACCATCAATTCCTAATTAGAGTAAGCTACCGACGGGTGGCGAGAAAGCTTCCTACAGATTATGCCTATGGGTTTACCCATTTGAGCTTAGGGGTCTCCGGACTCGACTTATTGTTACAAATACTCTTGATAAAATTTATTCATATATGTTAATTTTCACAGCTATTTTGCATGGCAGAAATTGAATTTAACAATTGTTTTATTTACATGCAGATTTTCAGTTATTTTCATATGTGATTCATACCTATTATATGATGCTAGATTTATTCTTATAAGAACAATTTGCGTACTCCTACCTGACTGGTAAATTGAAATTTTTTTCAGGTTTTGATAATTAAAAAGACTTAGAAGATCTGCCAAATTTAAAAAGAAGAAGAAACAGAAGAATGTAGATATTTTATTTTATATTTTGTAAAATTCAAACTGTTGTAACTTTTCATATATATTTTGGCTCTATGTATAAAAAGGACTGTTGATTTTTTTTTTTTATTATGTCCTTTTGAATTATAAAATGTTTATATTTGAAAATTGAGATGAATAGTTCTTTAAAGACTCTCGAACTTCGATCCCCGGTCGCCACACTACGCCATGGATTGGTGGTGTCATGCTTATTTTGTTCTCTTTCATGGATGTAGACATCTTCATCGCGCCGCCACTTATGAAGACTGTAAGAATATATTTTATGCAAAATTTTGTAACTTGTAGTACTAGTCTTCCTTTTGCTCTATATTCTTTTCCTTTAGTAGCTTTGTAAATAGCTTCTTCTTACTCATGTCATTTTCTTTTCCTCCAAAGATTATAATATCTTATAAGCTCTAAATTTTAATGAGAATTTTTCTTTCTTATTGTCTTCAGTTTTTGAATGATATTTTTTTTTTTCCTTTCTTTAGAATGGATCCAAATCCTAAAATTCCTATCGAACTAATAGTGGAAGAATATACTTCCACTATGACTTCTCAAACTGAGAAAATGCAGAATTTGTTGGACATGATGAAGGTAATGGTTGAAGCACAAACACGTGCAGCAGAAAGGATGGCTTCATCCTACAACATATCCCAACCTTCTCCAATTCCATCCCAAATCTGCCCAACTTCTCCTCAAGCTTCTTCTCCTATAGTTCCTGAACTTCTCTTGACTCCACAACCATCTTCAGGCCCTATTGTGGATGCCTATCTTTTTACCTTTCTTTATTTGAACCCTCTAACCTTCAATGGTTCAATTTACCATTTTGAAGCCATAGATTGGCTGAAGGCCATTGAAAAGACACTAGTTAGTATTAAGTGTTCAAAGAGCGAATGTCTTTGTCTTGCAACCTACCTATTCCACATAGAAGCTGAGTACTGGTGGGATAGTGATTTGAAAACTTCTTCTCTGAGGTTCAAATAGAAGATATGCCTTGGGATGAATTTGAACAGATGTTCCGTGAAGAATTTATTCCCCCTTCTGCCTAAACTATAATAGAAAATGATTTTATGCAGCTTATCCGGGGAAATTGTTCAGTGCACGACTATGAGATGGAGTTCCATAAACTCTCTCGCTTTGCTCGAAATCTAGTTCATATTGAAGTGGCTAGGTGCACTAGATTTCTGTCCGGTCTTAGAGATTCTGTCAAAAGTCATTTGATGTATCAACATCATGACAGTTTTCCTAAGCTCTTGGAAGGTGCTCGTATGGTAGTGTACCATCAATCTCAGATGGATTTGAGGAAGCGCTCTCATCCTCAACCTTCCAGATCAGAACCTTTTAAGAGAAATCGTTCTCATGGTCCGACAGTCTTCCAGCTAACTTCTGGCTAAAACCTAAATCAAAATCCTAGCCAGAACCCTAAGCAAGGCCAGCAAGGAAGACCAGGAATAGTATATAACAGACCCCATCCTTATGGGAAGTGCTACCACACAGGTGGTAAGTGCTACGTATGCAGTAGAACCAATCATAAATATTGGAACTATCATGCTAACTGGACTGTGGACAAAGTGAGGATCAACCATCAAGGTTCTGTTCAGAATCCAATTCCTCTAAATTCTCAAGTGCTAGCACTTGCCTTAATACCTCCTCCTACTAGTGGAAGTGGTCAGCACCAAAAGGGAGTACCTCCATCTTCCTTTAGGCAAGGCTGCTACAATAGGAAGGAAAAGGACAAGTCCATTGCTCAACCACCTGCAGTACCAAGGGTGTACGCTCTGTCTTCTTCAGCTGCCCCTGAGGACAATAGCGTGGTTACAGGTATGTTCTAAATTTAATCTTCTATTTTCTATTTTTCATTTTCCTTCTGTAATTTTTAATTTCAGCATTTTCTTGCTTTAATTTTCATTAGTGTAATCAGAGTTTATTTTCCCTATTATAGGAACTCTAATTATTAAAAACTAGTTTTTGTGATACTCTCTTTGATACTGGTGCTAGTCACTCTTTCATATTAGTGAGTTGTGTATATTCCTTAAATCTTCAACATTTCAGCCTAGGCAGTCCATTAGTAGTTCAAATATCATCTGGTGCTGAGATGTGTGCTAATGAGTTCTGTTTGGTAGACATCCCAATTAGTAACAAATTCTTCCAATCCAAACTTATTATTATGTCCATTACAAATTTCAATATAATCTTAGGAATGGATTGGTTAAGTAAGTTTAATGCCGTAATAGATTGCTTTCGTAAGCGAGTTTCACTTAAGGTTGGAAAGAAACCTGAAGTGTTTATAGGGAAACTTGGCTTGATTGCATCCTTAATCAATGCTATTGAAGCCAAGCGCCTCGTTAATAAAGATTGCTATGCAATCCTAGTAACTTTTGTGGCACCCCGCACCCTTAATCTGCCAAAGGATTAGGTTAAGGGTGGAGTGTCACTCTGGCTAACCCCTCACTTACCATTGGATTATGATAAACTCCACAATCCCCCTGATTAGGGAAGGATTAACACAGAATCAATCTAACAGTCACTATATATGTAAACGTACTGAGTGCGGAAGCAATAAATAATATCCAAGCATCACAATGTAACATAAGTGCAAAATATAACTCAGAATATAAGCATATAAGTCTAAATTCACAGTCAAGGATACCTGTATTATTACAATATTTAATATTCAAATAAAAAGGAAATGCAAATGCACTCATCATCACAAATAAATCTAAGTACTAGATAAGCTCTGGTTCGAGCTGCTGCTCCTCCTCTAGGTATGGCTCTTCCTCAGGTACTGGATCCTCTACCTGCTCTATGCCTGCCATTGTCAGTTTCACAATGTAGGGCCCCAGCCAAAAAAGAGAAAATCTAGTTAGACAATTTGTCTAAGTACATTTTAGGATGATACATTTTTATACGTTTTATAATATCACCACTTTACATAATTTTCCTAAGCAATAATATATAAAGGAGCGACTGGCAATACAATAAGAAAGAGGAAAAGCTATAAATAACATTTATAACTTAAATAAAGGAGGCTAAGACGTGCCTCAAAAGCGAGGTAAACAAGATAAGGCATATAATATAAGCAACAAAACATATGCTGAAAGAAAATACTACATCCTAATACATGCTGGTAATCAAATAAAATATGCAAAATACAATAATAAATCTCAGCAGTGATACATATAAATAGCAACAAAAATCTAATATCCTACTGTATATATTTTGTATAAAGAAATAGTTGACTGAATAAGCAATGCCAAAACATATCCAAATACTAAAACTACACATCAAACTCTATATACTGACTGCCATATCAGAAAACTTGGCCAAACTGGCTCACATATATATATACATCTTAATCTGTAAACATACTGAACATATAACATGACTGAAGAGGCAGACAATACTCATGCAACATATTTTAGTTATTTTACTTTTGTTTCTATGGACAATTGTTAGAAACAACTGAGGAGTCAAGCACGTCTGCAAGACTATACGGGTCCCAAGCCTAACACACTCTCCTCAATGAGAATGTTAGGCATCCTGATCTCACCTTACCCCTGTCCATCAGGGTAAATGTGCACCATAATCTCCACAAACCGGACCCAAAGACAACTGTTATCCTAATATTCTAAGATTTCATTTTCATGCACAAAATTATCTTATATGAAATGTCCAAGGAAATAAGCTCAAATATACAAAAAATGCGTAGCACAAAGTATCAAAATAAGCAAGAGACTCTACTAATATGGTGATATCATCTATTTTCTATTATTCGTTATAACAATTCCAAATTACACAAGTTCAGGATCACCGTTTTCCTACATATCAGGTGTAACTTAGAAATTCATCATTATAAGTTACAAAATATCAGGACTAGCTAGGTCATAATATACCAAATCAAAGTCGACTATAAAATTTAAATAACAAATCATTACGACCTAATTAATAATTTTAGACGTTCTAACTAAAAACTGCTAAACTATAGATTATGGATTAAACGCCACGAGATTGGGATTAATCACATAATCCAAAAAGGATAAGACCTAAGATCTAAGTTTCATTCTAAAAGTGATATAATAGTCAAAGTCAATCCTATTAAGTAATCAAACTTAATAGGATGAATCTCCTATCTTAGATCTAAGGTCAAAAGACAAAATAATCAAAATAAGTTAAAAATTCTAGAAACTAATAAAATCAAGGATTCATTCATTGAAAAACCCCATTTTTCAATGAATTAAATCAACCATATGATCTAGTCCTAGTCTCAGGAAGGGTCCTTAAGGTGTAGTGTTAAAAACTTAGGAAAAATCCTGGAATCTGATCTAAGGGTTGATTTTATGCACTTAAATGTCAGTACTATGGTTATACTATTAATTTTAGTATTTTAAAAGACTAATAAGGGTTAAGGGTGTCTATCCTAAATTTTTGGCAAAATGACTATTTTGCCCTTGCTTAAGGGTCTGAAAAGTCCACTTTTGATTTAAGTGTCCAAAATGAGGTTTCTCTTTTTCATATGATTTCTTACTGTCTAACTTGAAGATAGACAGTAAGTACGTCCAATTTGGACGAGAAACGGATCCTACAGGTTCAAACTAAGGTTTATAACTTAATGGCATTTAGGAAATTTTTACTATACTGAAAACTAAGTTTTTATGCAGTTTATTGTAGGTTACTGTTCAAGGGTTCCATAGAGTCCAAGAACACTGCATTTTGAGGTCAATTGACTAAGTTATGAATATTTTAAGTTTTGCTATTTAATCATTTGAATTAAATGTAGTTTATTCTTACTGTAAGTGTTAATACTCTGTTAATTATTGAATTACCTAATAGTTTATATACTATGTGACGTGTCTAATAAATAAGTATGTTAATGATTAAGATAAATTTGCTAATAAGATTAGCTAATATTGACGATTATTACTGTTGATTTAATTAATCGTTCACTGTCTAGGATTAATCAGCTAATTTACTTAGTTAAGTGATTAATACATATTAATTATTTATATGCACACATATATATTTGTTTGTTAATATCTTAATCCATATGTTAAGTTGATCGATTTAATTGACTTATTTAATGATACCAAATTATTCTGATCTACTAACTGTTCTTTATTAACTAACTATAAAGTTTAGGGTGTACCAGTATTCTGTTGTATATATATATATATATATATATTTATAGATGAGTATAGTTCAGTTAAATAATTAATCCTAACTAATTGCGACCCTTAAGTTAACTTGATTAACAATTATTCCCCATTTAATTATTCTACTTAAAGTCTTTATCTAAGATGCTATAATTTTACGCAAAGAATGCGCAAATTCTTAGTTAACAATAAGTGCAAAAATCTTCAAATTCTATACATATATATATATATATATATATATATATATATATTGGTTTACATATATAACGTAACGTTAACTATCTAATTAACCTATTATATTTAACTCGCTAGCCAACTTATCAACTTAGTATTTATATATATATATATATATATTATATTTATTATTAATATATATATTTTATTTAAAAGTTTCTGTTTATACCTATCTATATATGTATACGTCACGTTTTTAAGATTCTGTTCTTTATGAATTCTAAGTAAACCCAACTGTCTATTATTAAGTCATACTTATATATATATAGTTTTACCTATATATATTAATTATGTAAGCTGCCTATATTTATTCTTTTAAGGTTTCGGACCACATATAATTTGTGTTTATAAATATATATATATTTTTATTGTACGTGTTTATTTTATTAATTACTTCCTATGTCGTCAATTTTAATTGGTTAAGGTTGACAATTCTTATGCTAGTTGGTAGCAATTGAACCTATATATGTACATATCTATACTATGTTTAAAATCTTAAAGTTGACATGCAGTTTATGTACTTAACTTAGATATTTATTTCAAGCTTATTAGTTTTATGAATACATATATATATATATATATATATATATATATATATATGTATAGATATCTAAATATAATTTAATTTAACTTGTTCATCTGTTAGCATATTAAGTTAATTGTAATTAACTGCACCTTGATTTATTGTAGGAATATATATATATATATATGCACTTATTAATTCGAACTAATTAATTAAACTCCTAAGAGTTTGTTTGTTATAAAAATATATTTATATTTACTAATATATATATATATATATATATTTAATTCACTTATTATTAATTTTATATTTTGACTTGACGTACCCCATCCTGATACATTATACCCTGCATCCCAATCATAATTATGTATGGTTTATGTACAATTAGTATTATTGATTTGACTGACATAATGTATTTATATATATATATCTATATTATATACGTATGTATTCATTTATTATATTTAATTCCTGCACCTTTTTCGTCTGTACATACCTTTATATATATATAGATCTGTATTTATATCTAATATATATAATGATTGTATATATATATATATATATATATATATATTTATAAATCGGCTTCCTTTGATTTGACTTAATATTTATTACTAGCATATTTAGTTACTAATATTAACTAACCCTTCAATAAGTAACCGTGCATCCATATATTTATATATATATATCTTTTATATATATATATATATATATATATATATATATATATATATATATATATATGTAATTTACTTATAAGTTATAGCTATACTTTAGTTTATTTGACAGGTTATATTATGTATAATTAGGTTTATATGCGTCCTATAACATGTATATATACATCTAAATGCTATCATTACTTCTCTGCAGGAAATGACACAAGCCGGGCCCACTGGACGTCGCCCGCTGGTTCGGCGAAACAAAGGAGGCGGGACCCACCGGGACAGCGGCGGCCCCAGGAGTGCGCACGGGACCGCGTGCGGGTCCCACGGCCACTGCCGCGGAGGGAACAGCAGTCACCCCCCGCGACGCTGCGGGCGAACCAGGGAAGGCCACACGGAGCGCGGGCCCCACAGCTGGCACAGACAAGCCCGAGGGAGCGTGTCGGGTCGGGCCGGCCCGACCCCGAGACTCTTCGCCTTCGTCTCGACGCAGCGAGAGGCGGGAGGGGCGAAGGGGGTCGCCCTCGATACACCGATCGGACCCGTTCGGACTCGATCGGGTCCGATCAAAGCCTAATCTAGCTCCTAATAGCAATAATCGAACACACATCCTAAAGATCAAGCAAGAATATGGAAGGTTTAGGAAGTACCTGAAGTCGACGGGAGATCGGAACTGGGATGACCCACTCGACGGCTTCTCCGCTCACGAACGCACCCAGAGGCTGGATTGCCGAGGAGGGATTTAATGGGGGAACCGGGACGGAGCGGCCGAGGAGGTCGTGAGCGGGGCGGGCCGATCACGCGGCGGGATCGCCGCGTGGAGCCCTAGGGCTGGCGACGGGGAAGGCGCAATCTGGACCGTCCGTTTCTGTGGCGGCCCTGCCCCACCGTGGTCCTGTTAACCCTTAAGTTAACATGATTATGGTGGAGGGGTTACCAAATGACAAGATTCCCACTTAAGATTAGATTAGACACACATTCTAATCCAATTTAATTAAGGACTTTGCCATTCATCCCAAAAATACTATCACTAAATGATCATACATGAACTCAGAGTGCGGAAGCATAAAACATAACATCCATCCAATATAATATAAATACAACAATACAGAATAAGTAAAGTACTGAAAAAGAAATATAAACCTGTATTATTACAACATTTAATAAGTTTAAAAGAACTGAAATGAACTCTCAATCTCACTGAAAGAAAGAAAAACTAAAGCTATAGATCTTCAGTAACGGGCTCCTCCTCCAATGGCAAACTCTCCACTGGATCTGCTAATCCAACAAACTCAGAACCTACCATTATCAGTTTCATAATGGTAGGGTCACAGCCAACAAAAGAAAAATTGGTTAGATAATATGTCTAAGTACATTTTAGGGTAAAAGTTTATTTAAGTTAACTGAATATCACCATAAAAACAGAACTGAGCAAAATAGGTGCAGAAAAGCGTACAAAAGAACAGTAATAAGTTATAAACAAACAGTTTATAATTAAAATAACTAGGAAGTAATACATACCTCATCCAAGCAACTGCAATAAAAATAGGTAAGTAAAAAAAAAGTAAAACTGTAAGAAAAGTACAACCTAAAACATGCTTATGATCAAACAAATTATGCTAGGTGACATACATAATTTGAACAGTATAAAACTGAAAACACTAACATACTATGTGAGCATATGAAAACAGTAAGTAGAACTAGCATCCTATATATAACATGTGCAGGAAAACTGAAAGTAAAACAGTGCTGAAATGCAGAATATGCTAGTAAAATAGTATCTATAAACTGAAACTGCAGTGACTATCTAAGTCACCCAAACTGAACACATATACAGCAAATCTTAGCCTGATGAGCTAAGAAACTCTGAACTGAACATCACTGAAACTCTTAGCCTGATGAGCTAAGACAGAACTGAATGTAAGTGTACTTAAATTAGTATATTCATATCAGAATCCTGACTCTGTAGTCAGTAGGGCGAGAGTCTATCCATCCTATCACTCGGACTAGGCATGGCCAATAGACTGTCGGACATTAAACCCTCGAAAGGTTGCCGACCCCGAACGGGTTGATCGAAGAGGTATACTAATCAAGCTACACCTTACATACCACTTGTGAAACGAACATAATGCTGCTTATAAATAATGTTCCAAATTAACATAAGATATTTATCAAAATATCTTATGTACATAATACATGTTCAAGGTATAAGGCTCAAAATCAAGGAATGCGAAGCATCGAAATCAAAGTGCAAGAAACTCTATCTAAAACACAGGTGATATCCGTTGTTATCTACTTTATTCGTTCTATCTATTCTAAGTTACATAAGTTTTAGAATTCATTAATTCTTACACATTCTGTAACTTAGAATCACGAATCATACAAGTTGAAGATAACTAGGACTGGCCAAGTCCTAATTATGACTTAATCAAAAGACGACTATTTGGTTAAAAGTGAATAAATCATCGACCTAATTTTGTAAATTAATTCATCCCAACCTCATCTTGATTAGCCAAACTAAGATGAAAAGATTAAGAATTAGACTCCAGATGATGGGGTCTAATCACTTAATCTAAAGGTATAACTAAGGGTCTAAGGTTTAGAACCCAAATCTCATAGATTAGGTTAAGGCAAATCCTAATGATAAATCAAATTCATTAGGATAGATCTCTATTCTTAGTTCTAAAGTTTAAAGATCAAATAATCATTAAATAAACTAAGAAAAATCTATTAAACTAGTAAACTCAAGGTTTCACCTATTGAGTAACCCAATTTACTCAATAGATGAATTCTAACTTAAGATCTATTCCTAATCTTAAGAATTAAGGCTCTTAATTACTAAGAGTATCTCTCAAGACACACATCCTAACTAATATTATAAGACCTAAGGAAAGATCTAAGAGTGATTAAGGAAAGATAAACACTCAAAATTTACTTAGGAATTTTCTTAAAGTGCATATTTTGAGATTTTAATCAAAATCTTATTTAGACTTGAATTTGATTAATTTCAGTTCTAAATCATTCTATTTACTGATTTTAGTGGTTAGAAACTGAATTTAAGGCTTTTAAAGGCTAAACCCTAAATTTGGGCAAAATGACCATTTTGCCCCTACTCAAGGGTTCAAAAGATCAAATTTTTGATCTAAGGCTTTAATTCTGAAATTTTCTTTTTGAAAGAGTTTCTTACTATCTAATGTAAGATTAGACAGCAACTAAATTAATTTTGGGTAATTATTAAGCCATATGAGATCAAATTAGTGAATTTGAGTCATAAGGGTAAATTAGTAATTTAACTAAGTGAAAGTTAAATTTTTCTTTCATTTTAATGTTCTTTACTATCTAAGCTTTCTATAGAATTTAAATTTACTAAATTCTGATGAGTATTGGTCAAGTTATGGCTAATACAAGATCTAGGGTTTAAGGTTAATTAAGGAATTGTTAACTATAGGTCAAAAATTCTAACTTTGCCAATTAGTGTCTAAATTAAGCAAAATCAATGGTTATAGTTTTCAAATAGCTCACTGATTATAATGACATGTGGTAGGCTCAATTTAGACCTAATTTGACTAAGTTAAGACCTTATTAGGGTTTAGAGTGATTAGTGAGTGATTAACAAAATTAATCACTCAAATACTATTCCAACCTTATAGATTGATTCTAAATGGTTCTATGAGTCCTCTGAAACTTAAATCACTCAATTTGGATTATTAATTTGGCTAATATTCATTAATCAAGATTTAGAGTAATTAAGGATGATTAGCAAATCTAACCATTGGATCCCAAATATTTCTATAGATTACTGTTAATTAGGTTTTTTTGATCTAAATTGATATTTGGATCATCCAATTTGGAGCTCAATTGACCAAGCTATGGTCAATTGAAGTTCTAGGGTTAATTAACCTAATTAGAGTTAGGTCCTAAATGTCATTAAGCAATTACTAATCCAAACAGCAAAATAAACACTATCAAATTAATCCTTAGGGTTTTTTGATCACTTTAAGACCCATTTTCAATATATTTGGATCATTGGGTACATAGTTATAGGCTAATTAAGTTTTACAACATAAATTTTATCTTAATTAAACCCTAATAATTACTTTGCTAAATATAAGCCCAAATGCAAAATTAACAGTGCCAAATTGTTCTTCTATTTTTGCTGAATCCAATGATATATAATTTTGTATTTTTTGGAGTTGAATTTTGCAAGATAATAGGGTTTGAAGATTTGATTTAATTAATTCTGTTTTAATTAATTTTAATAATTCTATTATTATTATATACATATAAATTCGTTTTATTAATTAACTGTTATATATAAATATTTATAACATTTATATATTTAAAACTGCAGGTACACGTGTCGTGTTTACATTGGTAGGGCAGAAGGCGGTGGGTCCCACAGGCGCTGCAGGCTCCGACAGGGTCTGTCCCGCGAGACACGTGTCCTCGCGGGATTGGCTCCTCCACTGCGTGCGGGGCCCTTTGCCCATCGTGATGCGTCAACCTCGGCCGGTCCACGGACGGGCGGTTCGATCGGTCCCGATGAGCCGATCTGGATCGAACCGGCTCAAAATGTTCGGCTCAGATTTAATTCAACTTAGATCTAACGGTTCGATTCAAAACTTCATCCGACGGCTGCAGACGACAGAGGATTCGTCTTCTCCTTTCCCTCACCCGACGAACCCTAACTCGATTCGCAGACAAACGGCACGATCGATCGAGGTTTTATTCGATCGATCGAACCCTAAATGCTTATGCAATCATTGAATAAGAATATAAGAACGTTTTAAAAAAAATAGGAGATGTGGAAGTACCTTAGGGTCGCCAAAAAAAAAATTAGGGTTGAAACGTTTTTGACTTAATCGGTGCTTCCACTTGATCTAAGATGTGAAAAATGATCGATATGAGGAAAATGGAGACTTAAAGAACTTCGGAGGCGGTGACCTATGCGCTGGATACCCCTATCGATCGACGCCTCTTCCGCGTGCCGCATTCGCTTCCACGCGTCTATCCCGTGTAGACGATGAGCCACAGCCGTCTGATCGATTGATCAGATGGCGCGGATGGCTCGTTAGATCAAACGACCACCTTAGATTATGGAGCGACGGCGTTAGGAATAGCTGACGGCGCCGTTAACCCTAAATAAAATTAAAATTATTTAATTTAATTTACTCAGATTTAATTAATTAAATTTACCATATTAATTGTATTCCAAAAATTTCCAATAAATCACCCTTAGCTAAATGAATGGTGAGGAACACAACGGCGCACTCGGATTTTTATTTCGACGAGTATTTAATTATTTGAATTTTCAGGTATCTAAATAATATTAAAATATTCAACGAAATTCCAACGATTTCCAAATGCCTCCAAAATTTCACCCATAGCTAATTTGGGTGTTCTGGATGCAATGGCGAAGTCAGACTTTTAATTTGAGGTCTAGATAAAAAGTCAACTTCTAGGGTTTGGGATTTTCCAGAATTCTAGATTTGACTTTGTTAACTTCTGATTTGACCTAGGTTTCAGAGATGAGTTTCAAATCACTTAATTAGTGACTTAGAACCTTAATTAAGACTTAGATTAGTCTTAATTGAGCAAAGTAACAACCTGGGTTGTTACAGTTTCGGACGGTCTGATGGGCCGGATCGGGAGTTGACGGACAGGGCTGACGGCGTCCGCGGAAAGGGTAACGGCGCGGTCTTTAACTTGACGACGCCATTTAAGGGAATATTAATTAAATAATATAATTAAATTATTAAATTATAATTAATTTCAATTTAGTATTTAGCCCCGAAAACAAATTTTAAATATGTTTTCCTAGCTATTTGAGGGGTGAGGAACGCAATGACGAGGTCGAATTTTTGATCCGACGAGTATTTTAATTTCCCAAATTTCGAGGTATTAATATTATTAAAATATTCGTCAAAATTTCGACGACTTCCGATTGACATGAAAACTTCACCCCTAGCTAATTCGGGGTCAATGAGCGCGATGGCAAAGTCTGTTTTTTTATCAGAGGTTTATTTAAATAGGTCAAATTTTAGGGTTTTTGAATTTTTAAAAATCAGGATTCGTTCCGTTTGACTCTTGATTTGGACTAGATCTTAGAGGTTGACTCCAATTGACCTAATTAGCACTTATGATAAGTCTTAAGATTAAGATTAGTCCTAATCGACCTAGGTAATAACCTGAGTTGTTACAACTTTAATCGGCGAAGAAAAGCAAGTAAGTAGTCCATAAGAGACTACCATCATTAGAGAGTTCCTAGATGTGTTCCTTGAAGACTTGCCTGGACTACCTCATCTGCGTGAGGTAGGGTTTTCTATTGAACTTGTCCCTAGAACTCAACCTAAGTCTAAGACTCCTTATAGAATGGCTTCAAAAGAACTGCAAGAGCTTAGAAAGCAGATGCAAGAGTTGTTAGAGAGAGGATTTGTTCGCCCTAGCATGTCACCTTGGGGAGCTCCTTCCCTATTCATCAAGAATAATGATGGTTCAATGCAGATGTGTATAGACTACCGTGAGCTTAACAAAGTGACTGTGAAGAATAAGTATCCTCTCCATAGGATCGATGATTTGTTTGATCAACTTGCCGGAGCGAAGATCTTCTCCAAGATTAACTTAAGATCAGGTTACTACCAGATTAGAGTCAAGGATGAAGATGTTTCCAAGACTATATTCAGGACCCGTTATGGGCATTTTGAGTTTCTAGTCATGTATTTTGGACTGCAAATGCTCCTTCCATCTTCATGGACCTTATGTAGTGTATCCTTAAGCTGTATCTGAACGAGTTCATTATCGTTTTCATCGACGACATCCTAATCTACTTGAAGTCAGCTGCTGAGCATGAAGAGCATCTGCGTATCATCCTAGAATTGTTAAGAGAGATAAGTTTTTCACTAAGTTTTCTAAGTGCGAGTTTTGACTCAAGTCCATGGCATTTCTGGGTCACGTGATTAATGTTGAAGGCATTAGAGTAGATCAAAAGAAAATCCAAGCTATTCAATAGCGGGTTCAGCCTAAATCTATAATAGAGATCCACAGTTTCTTAGGACTCACTGGTTATTACAGAAGGTTCATCCCTGGATTCTCTTTAATTGCTTTGTCGTTAACTCAGTTAACTAGAAAAGATATTCTGTTCATCTGGAGCATAGTTAGTGAAGAATTATTTTAGAAGTTGAAGCAGTTATTGGCTTACGCTCTTATTTTAGTACTACCTCATGAGGGTAAAGATTTTTAGGTTTATACTGATGCTTCTAAGGTAGGACTTGGTTGTGTTCTGATGTAAGATCATCGCGTTATAGCCTATGCCTCTAGACAACCTAAGCCTAATGAGAAGAACTATCCTGTACATGATCTTGAACTTGCGAGAGTAGTTTTTGCTATAAAGATCTGGAGACACTACCTGTATGGAGTTAAGTGTGAGATGTTTACTGATCATCAAAGTTTAAAGTACATCTTCACTCAGAAAGAACTTAACTACCATCAGCATAGGTGGGTGGAGTTACTTTGCGATTATGATTTGGAAATCCAATACCATCCTAGTAAAGCTAATGTAGTAGTTGATGCCCTATGTTGTAAAGTGACTTTATCTTCCCTTTGTTGCAACGAATCTTTGATCAAAGATTTTGTCAGATTGAATCTTGAGCTTATTAGTTTAGCTGATTTAGGCACTCTACTATTATTCAGTCTGATCATTCCCCAAGATCTAAGATTGTTGAAGCTCAAAAGGAAGATTCGAGTTATCCTGTATTAGTTTCTGAAATTGTTAGTGGCAAGAGATCAGAATTACGTATTGATGACAAAGGTGTGGTATTTCATGAGTTCAGATTATGAATTCCAAAAAGCTTACAGTTACAGATATTATTCGAAGCTTATAATTCTGGCTATGCAGTGCACCCTGGTAATTTTAAGATGTATCAGGATCTTAAGCAATCATTTTGGTGGGCCGGCATAAAATGGGATATAGCTATTTTCATTACCAAGTGCCATCCTTATTCCTTGGTCAAGGTCAAACACCAGAAGCCTACGTGAACTTCTTAAACCCTTAGACATTCTTGAATGGAAGTGGTCTGATATCTCCATGGACTTCTGTAATAACCCGAGATTGTTACTAGAGTAATTAATCCTAAATTCAGGAAGATTAAGTCAAAATTAGAATTTTGATATTAGTTAAATAAAAATTTAATAAAAATATACTCAAATGAAGCATATCAAGGGAATCCTTCTACCAAAATTTGAAAGCAATCTGAATCCCAGATCGTTCTAAATAAATTCGGGAAGTTTAAACTTCCAGAGTTGATAAAAGATAAAATAAAAATTGAATTTCAGAAAATTTTGAAGATTTGAGTTAGGCATTATAAGAGGACACTATGTTTTAAGTTTCGTAATTTTTCGGGCTTCGGATTAATCGTAGTGAATTTTTGAAGTTTTCACTAAAAAAATTAATATAAAATAAAATACTCATTCTAATTCAATTATTTTTAAATGCTTGCGTTCGTCTCGTCAAGACGGTCGTTTTGATACCAAGTTTGTAATTTTTGGAGTTCAACTGACTTAGATCAAGGCTTGAGAAGTTTTAGCAATTGGATTTTGATTCAACGGCTACGATAGAATTCAATTTTTGCCTCATAAATAAATTGAGCTCTACCCTAAATCAGCAATCCAAAATTTATCATTTTTTCCCAGCCATCAACTCCTCCTCTATGAAAAACCGAAATTCTCCAAAAGGAAAAAAAAAATCGCAAAGCCTCTCCTCCTTCATCTCCTATTGGCCGAGCCTGAGCAGCACCTCTCCCCGCCGGCAACTCCTCTTCCATGGCCGAGCAGCCATCGCCTCCTTCATGGCTGAGAGTCCCTCTTCCTGTCGGCCGAACAGCCAAGTCGAAGCCTCCATCAAGCTCAAGGTCGAGAGCTAGCAAACTCTGACTTCTCCCTCCTTCCATGGCCGAGCAGCGCCTCTCCCCGCCGGCAACTCCTCTTCCATGGCCGAGCAGCCGTCCCCTCCATTGGTGGCCGAAATCAGCAACTCTCCTTCACCTCCTTGGCCACATAAAGCTCCGCCTCTCTACCGAGCTTCGATTGCATGGGAGCCGATCCTTCTTCCTCCTTCGCCGCCCGATTTCAGAATGGTATATAATATATAAATATATAACTTGTAGTGCACTTTAATTTCAGAATACTAATATCAAACCCATCCTTTAGCCATTTCAAATGAGCAACCAAAGATGATCATTGTTTTGATATCATCCCAAAACGAATAATACAAACTCCTAAGATGATAAAATATAGTAACAATTAATCAATATAAATTACAAAATGCTTGCTCCATAAATGATTAAATTAAAGAGCACTATATCCATACATTTTACATTTATGTATCACTAATTAGAATAGTAATTTAAATTGTTAATAATTAGTTAATTGCCTTTGTATCTTGTGATCAGTAGAGATTGTAATATTTCTTCTCATAGGTTCACAATAATTTATATAAAATTAGAGAAATAATATTTACTTGTGTTAGCCATTGTTTAATTAGTCCTACAGCATTTTGATTATGCTTGCTCCGTAAATATTTTTAAGAAATATAATACATTTGTATTAGTATTTAATGAGCGACCATTAAAGCTTGCTAATTAATTCTTTGTAAAATTGTGACAATATTTTATGATAAGATTGTTATCAAACTAGATGTGATGAAAATGATAATATGTTTCTTCTTTTTTTTTTATCAAATGCAGAATATATATAGTAATATGTTGTTTTCTTATCTCATGATGTATAGCAAGTTTAACCTCATCATCTATATATCACCATTGTGTTCAATATAATGTTATTATTTAAATATAATATTAATACCTCTTATGTCAAGATTAAAGTTCTTTACTTCATTAAGCTAAAATATAAGCATAAACTTATTGAGGATTATTATAAAGGAAGCTATGCTAACCAAATTAAGAAATGATGTCAAATGTTTAGGTTTATATCTCTTTCACTAAACAGGTTTAAAGAATGAAATATTGACTAAATACTTAAATCGTAATTAACTCAAAAGCCGGGTGCTCTTAATCTTTTGCTCTATTATGATAGATAAGGTCTCTTAATTAGTTCAACCTTCTTAATTAATCTATCAAATTGTTTTCATTTCTCAATTAGAGGAACACGTTCATACTCCATGCAAGGTCAAAGGCTTAAAGCTCCTAAGCCATGTGTTGTAGAAGTTCAAAGTCGCTCGAACCAGGTACATTATGTACTTAAAACTTTATTGAGTTCTGTTTTCTCTTAATTATATTATTTTCTTGAGCTCTATGTACAGTGCGTACACCACTTGTATAGATCTTAGCATCATTAGGATTTGTTTGTTATTTGGAAACCATGACATTAGGGAATAGGAACTCTTGCTAACTAAGTAGTAATCATTACCTTAGTTGAAAACTGTAAATCATGCGGACATGAATTAGAACCTAGAGTCAAACTAAGGTACTTTCTTAGGAACTTCACTTCACCTTAGGGTCTTTCCTTAAGATTAGGATTAGACACTAGGTTATATTTCATTCATTGAATAAGTGAGTTATTCAATAAATGAAACTTTGGTTTTATTAGTTTCTACATTTTTTATAGTTTTATTTTGATTATCTTATCTTTTAATTTTAGATTAAGGATAGAGATTTATTCTATTAAGCTTGATTTTTACTTAATAGAATATGCATTGATCATCAGTTCACTTGTAGATTGAACTATAGTTCTTAAGCTTACCCTTGGATCATGTGATTGAACCCAAGTTTGTGGTGTTTAATTTATAATCCTTAGCTTAGTAGATATGGATCAGATCTTAGCTGAGAATATCTCAAATCATCAATTAGGATGTGATGATTTATTATTTAACTTATATAGTCAAATTTGATTGAATTAAATTGGAACTTGATCAGTTCTGATTATCTTCAACTTATAAGGTCGTGCTTTTAAGTTGTATAACTTGGAATAGTTAGAATGATTTAATTAGACAACAACAGATATCACATAGTCTAGATTGAGCCTCTTGCTTACTTTGACTAGATTTTCTTTGCATACCTTGGATATTGAGCCTTATTCCTTAAGCATAATAGGATAACTTAGGATATGGATGATACATCCTAAGTTAGTATTTGAATTGCATATCATTCAGTTTTGCCTTGTTTGCAGTTGGTAGAATATGTCCTAGCTTAGTCTGCCTCTTCAGTAGTAGTATTGTATAGACTAGACTCAGACCTAGCATATTTGGATGGCTAGGCTGGGGATTGATTGATTGATATTGGAGGCCCTGTATGGCCTATTGGCTAGTATGGCAGTACTATATCTTAGGCTTATTGCTACTTTAGCTGGATTGTTCAGTATTGTTTTCTGTTTTGCTTTGTCACATGCTTCAGTGGCCTTATTTTCAGTACTTGCTCACATGCCACATGTTTCAATGGATTTACATAGATTGCTTTGCTTTTGCCACATATCTCAGTGGCCTTTTCTTTTCCTTTTTCTTAATTAGCATGTTGTATGTATACTCATATGGTTTACTTATATATATTAGCATATTTAGGATGCTAGAATTGTATATTTTCAGTACTTGTGTTTCTTTTATATACCTAGCATGTGTTAATATGATCATAAGCATGTTATGTTCAGAATTGTATTGTAGTTGCTGTTTCTTTTAGCTTTTAGCCTCACCTTATTTATTTTGCATTGTATATCATTCTTCATACTAGTTGCTGGCTATAAATGGATAGTTTGTAGTTACCATTTACCTTCATAGCTTGTTGTACCCTTTACTGCTTGCATGTTTAGTTAAATTAAAATGTGATATCTTTAAATTCATGCAATTTTAATAGCTTAAATTGTACTTAGACTTATTAAAGTCTAACTAAATTTTCTTTTTTTGGCTGTGCCCTGTCATATATGTACATATAGCAGATCAGAAGTATAGGTCAGATCCAGTGCTTGAGAATTTAGCTGCTAGTAGGTTAAAGTAAAGTGCAGCTACTTGAAGGGGATATGCTTCCACCTTCTTGACATGCATTTACTAAAAGTGTAATAACTATGTTTTCTTATTCTTACTGTTCTGCATTTAATGTATTGTATATGAATGAATTAATGTGGACTGTGCTTGGATGCTTCCTTTCTACCTATTTTGCACATCTATAATATATATGTTTCTATTAAGTTTTGCTCAGCTTTTGATTAGTATCACGAATATGTTATTAGTGTAATGTAAGTGGTACTAGTGACAACCACCTCTTAACACTTATTTGATTAAGGGGCGGCCATCACAACTTCATTATAAGTTTGCTTAAGAGTAGATTTGGTTCTGATTCTATTTGGGTGATAGTCGATAGACTCACTAAGTCAGCCCATTTTCTAGCTATTCGTCATACAGATCCAGTTGAGAAGTTAGCTAAGCTTTATCTTAAGGAGATTGTTCATTTGCATGGTACACCTGAACTGCATAGTTTCTGATAGAGATAATAGATTCACTTCCAAATTTTGGTCAGCTGTTCAACAAGACTTGGGGATGAGTTTAGCATTGAGTATTGCTTTTCACCCCCAGACAGATGGTTAGACTGAGCGTGTTAATCAGATCTTGGAAGATCTCTTGCGTCTTTGTGTTCTAGACTTCGGTGGATTATGGGAAGATCATTTAGCGTTAGTTGAGTTCACCTACAATAACAGTTATCAGTCCAGTATTGATATGGTGCCTTACAAAGCTCTTTATGGAAGGAGGTGTACAACTCCAGTTGCTTGGATTGAAGTAGGAGACTCTCAACTTTATGGTTTCGAATTAATATAAGAGACTACTAAGAAAGTTTAACTAATCAAGCATAATATGACTGCAGTTCATGATAGATAGAAGAAATATCATGATGCTCGTCATCGTCAGTTGGAGTTCCAAGTAGGCGATAGAGCTTATCTTAAAGTTAGTCTGATGCGTGGTGTGCAGAGATTCGATATGCTTGGAAAGTTGAGTCCAAGGTATTTGGGACTCTTTGAAGTGATTGAGAGAATTGGAGCATCTGCTTACAGATTAGAGTTGCCAGAAGACTTCTCGGCTGTACATAATGTGTTTCACATTTTGTCACTAAGAAGGTGTTTTCTAGATTCAAGTCAGCAAGTTCAGATACATATAATAGAACTACAACCTAATCTGACTTTCATCGTTAAACCTATTGCAATTATGGGGTGGGATCTTAAACAATTAAAGAATCGTAGCATTCCTATGATCAAAGTCTACTGGCAGAAGCATCCAGCTGGTGAAGCCACGTGGGAGAAAGAAGAGGACATGCTAAAGAAGTTCCCAGAACTCTTTTCCTAATCAGGTAAATTTAGTTCTTTTAATTTCGTTATAGTTTCTTTAGACTTTCTTCGTGTATTTTCAATTTCCTTGTTTTGTTTGTTGTGTGTCGTGGGCGACACTCTTTTTGTGGAGAGGAGTCTGTAACAACCCTAGTGTTGTTACTCGTCAATTAGTGACCTAATTAACTCTAATTTTTTTCCATTAGTTTTATAATATTATTAGGAGTCTCTAATTCAAATTTCGTACGATTTGGAGACATTTGACAATTTCCAATATTTCCTGGTTTTCTGATAATTCTGAGAATGCCTAAATTATTTAGACCTTAGAATAAAAAATGGAGTCCACCATTGGACTCACCACACCTAAATTAGCTATGGGTGGTATTTTAGAAGTATCTGGAAGTCGTCAAATTTTCCCCGAATATTTTAATAATATTTTAAATACCCATAAATCAAGATAATTAAATTGACCTCCGATCAAAAATCCAATTGCATTTTTGAGTTCATCACACCTCAATTAGGTAAGGGTGAATTTTTGGGATCTTTTGGAGTGCGTTTAGTTATTTAATTTTAATTAATAAATTGTGTATACTATATATTTAATTAAAATAAATAAATTAATATATATTTTAATTATTTATAACGGTTAAAATTTTGGACAGTGCGGATCCCATGTGCGAGTCCAATGCACGAGACAGCCGCGCGACTTCATCCATGCCGTTGCACCTTTCCTAGGGAAGATCTAACGGTCCAGATGCGATCCAGCTTGATAGAGACGATCCAACCGTTCGATCGCAAGATCTAAGGAACGGCTGAGATCGATTCCCTGTACGACCTCCCGCCCCGTCAGCCACGACTGCCTATACGCAGTTGGCCGTAGCACGACCCGTCAGGATAGCCCCTCTTAGCCTACTCGAGACCCTTGATTCATCTCCTTAGTGTTTGCTGATTCATTTGAGACCCTTACCTGGAGCTGGGAGCTGCGAAGCCGACGACAGGAGCTTTTCAAAGTTCACCATGACCGATGTTTTTGAAGCCATCTAGGTACCATCTTTAGCTCCTTCCCTAAAATTGATTGCACCTATATTTATTCCGAGTGGAGATTAATTGATCTGAGACTTGATTGGACTCAATCAAGCCAGATCAAGTCAGTAAGGATCGAATCATCCACAGTGGGTTCTAAGGTTCTGATGGTGAAACCTAGGGCATCACTCCATCTCCATTTCAGTCCACCTCTTGGGCCGATTTAGGGTTCAATAGGCTGGCCTTGGAACGGGCGTTGATTAGAGGTGTGGGCCACTTCGTCAGACCCCCGGATTCGACCGGGAGGTCCAGAATTAGGGCGTGTCTCACGGACCCCCTTTTGGGGATGAGGTGGTTCAGACCGTGCGCTCCGTGGTCCAAGTTTCCTTCTTGGACCGGGACGGTTTACTCGAGTTGACCGTGTCATCTTCTTGGTTACGAGGCTGACGCATGTCGACTTGTTGAAGCGCCGCGTCAGCCGTAGATTTCAGTCGACGCTGAATTCTGCACCGCTCCGTCTTCTGTGCCACCGCCAGCCGTCAGGTCCCGTAATCAGCGCCATTAAAAATTGTGCCCTAGAATTTCACAATTTCTTTTATTCTGTGTTGATGATTAAATGATTAGTTTTAATTAATTAATGCTATATTATTACAATTTTATTTAATTAATAACTTTAAATATATCTATATATAAATAATGCAATATTATATACAATTTTGATCATAAAAATGAGTAGATTAATAATATGCAATTTAATTTTTGTTTTGATAAATATTTTAATGGGCCAATATTTAGGATTAATTAATTAATTATAAATTAATATTCATCATTTAATGTGACCTAATTTGATCATTTAATGTCCAAATTAAACGATCAAATAGTTCATTTCACTCACAAAAATGTGAGGAACAATAATATGAAATCAAATTTAACATTTGAACCATAATTTTTTTAATCACTTTTTAACCCTAATTAGGAGTCATTAAAACCCTAATTTTCCAATATTATCCAAATTTGACCTACTTAGTATCATTTTTCTCCTTATTGTATAAGGATTTCATTTATATATGAATCACTTCCATTGGAAAATAATGAATGATTTTAGGTTTTTGATTCTTACTTAGTGTTATTGTGATTATTATAAATTCCTAGATAGCATGCTTTAGATTTTATAAGGCCCTAGGATAGTTAACAAGTCACATTTATTATCTCCCTTACCAAATTAGATTGCATTTAGTTTGAGCTTAGTTCTGAACTTTCTAACTATGTAAATTAATTATCAAGTGCTTAATTCACCTTTCATCTCTAAGGTAGAAATCCTATGATTGATTTGTAAATTGAATTATAGTTGATCCCTAAATCTATTTAATTACACCCATTGATTATAGATAGATTCAATATCTTTGTAATGATAGTCTAGTGAATCAAATAGATCTAGTTTAGTGATTAGATTAGAACTTAGTTCATTTACCCTAACCCTTAAAACCTCCTCTTGAATATTTAAGAACTAGTATTAGAAATCCTTTGTCACTTAGTATAGCTTAAGAATCCTATTAAATTCCTTAAACATTAATTATTAAAATATTTATAACTTATAGTTCTTAAATCCTATTAATTACTTATCTTAAACCTTTCATTTACTTATAACTTAGCTAGATTAATACTTGATTATTTAGACTCTTCAAACTATAATTTAGCTAGTGAACTCTAGTAAACTTTAGTAAACTTATATTAACTTCTAATTTCTTAAGTTAGATATTTTTCCTTATCTTAATATCTTTATATTAGACACCTAAATCTTGATTTAATTATACAATTGAATCTTATAATTTAGGATGTGAATAAAAAGTAGTTCCTAATTGTACCAATTATACTTATAAATTATTTTATCATATCATATTAATTGAATTAAATCTACTACATTCAAAACTCCAACTACTATTATATTTACAATTAACTTGAGATCAATATCTCAAAGTTAATTGGGAGCTCAATTAGCTCCAATCATTAAGTAGATCGTTAAAATTAGATAATTTTAGATATCACTTAATTGCAATTATTGAATTTCTCTTGAATGCTTGCTTAGCTTTGAGCCTTATTTACTTGAATCATTCATATAATACATTGTGCATGAATAAAACTTTCACATTAAAACTACTAGGGGTTTATATGTTGGATCAGTCTAGGGCAAGCTGAAAATAAAGTAATAAGGAGACCTCACATTTTCAGAGGATGAATGTAAGTGTTTTAGGATTTGACCCCACTTTTCTTTAGTTGTTAAACAGATGTGTTTAACACCTCATTTCATTCTGAATATGCCCACAGAATGAGTACATATTAAAATAACTTCAATTAATAAACATGTGAGATCTTCAATCTTATAGATTGTTAAGACTCACCATAATTTTTAGCTATGTTACTTTCCATAGTTCTAGACTATATGAATCTTAGACTAATAGTTTAAGATCTTCCTTCAAATTCCTTACTATGCATTTTCTATGATTTAGATCTATACTTTACTTATTTACAATATATTTAAATTACAGTGAATGTTGCAAAATTACATTTAAATGCTTCACTATTTATTTTCCTTATTTAGCATACATTCATTTGAACATATACATACTTTACTTTATTTACTTTTATATGCACATTAGTTTATTTCTAGCTTATTTAGAATGCTTTTACCCTTATTCTAATTGCAGGCTAGGATGTTTACTTAAGTGAGTATTCCAACTCACTTTGTTTTTCTTACTTACTTTTCCTCACTTGTATGCTTACTATATTACACCCATGCTTGTGCTTACTTTGTAATTAGAAAGTGATATCCAATTATAATAATAACATGTTTAGTCAATCTTAAATTGTACTTAGACTATTTAGTCTAACCAAATTTTCTATTTCTTGGCTTTGCCCTATCACATTTAAATGCCAAAATGTGATAGATCATGTGCATTTGGAGGCTAGTGGAGCTGGATCAAGCGCTAAAATTAATTGCTTCCGCCTATCATATACTAAACTATATAGCTTATTATAAATTGCAAAGTGAGCTATTAGTTTCTTTCTTTCCTTTCAATTTACTATTGGATTGTAATAAATATTGTTTACTTTACTTTTTCTATACTTTATTGGAGCTTAGTTTATATTTAAATGCTTGTGATGAATAAATGGATGAATGTATTGAATGGATGAATGGTTATAAATATATAAAAATGAATATTAATTAAGTTCTTAGTTGTATATCTACTTAGGATGTTAATTGGAATTAGTTGTATATTTAATTGTTTATAGAATTGGAAACTAGTTTCTTATCCAAGTATAAATCTTTTCATATATACATGTGTAACGGCCCCAATAATTGGATAGAAGATTAATCCAGATATTGGGGTGTTATCTTAGCACCCAATACTTTGATTAGAAGAAAATAAATAAGTGTTGATACTAAGTGGCCAAGTCACTTTATGAGTATTTGTTAAGTTAAATGAATGAAAATGAAGATATATATAAATGCAATGTTGCAAATATTTACAATGCTAGAAATTAGATTAATCCACTCATTCATCCCAAGCAATTTTTAAACATAGAAGATACAACACAGATAAATGTAGGCAAAAATAACTTAAATAGTTTATAATCTAATTATTACAAACCTTTTTAAAAGTAAGAGAAAAATGCAGTAAGTAAATCATTCTCTCTCACTTATACAAATAAATTATTTAAAATTAAGCGAAAGCAGAATTCTTTATAAGTCCTTCAAGTACTTGGACCTACATCACCATAATAAAAGGGCTCTTGATCTATCATATTTTGGTATTTAAATATGATAGGGTAAAGCCAAGAAAAGAAAAAGTGTAGTTAGACTAAACAGTCTAAGCACATTTTAAAATTGGCTATATTTTTAGATTAACAAGATATCACAATTATGATTTACAATTTAAAGTAAGCAGCAGTACTATAAAAGTTGTAAAGTATGGGAAAGTGAAGTAAGCATAACTGTAAGAAAAATAGTATGAAATTAATTGAGTAAAAATACTCACTTTTATTAAAGTTCTAGCCTATTACTAAAAATTAGTAAGAGAAAGCATTTTAAAGGCTAGAAACTATTATGTGCATGAAATAAAAGTAATATATGATCAATCAAAATTTATGCTAAGTAAGCAAATGACATACAGTGAAGTATTAATTTAAGTTAAGCAACATACATTGTATTCAAATTAAACAGAAATAAGCAATACACAATACTAAAAATGGAGAGTGTAAAGCTAAAGGAAATGAGGAAATATCTTAGATTCTCAATCTAAGATAATCATAGTCTAGAACTATGATATGAAAGTATAACTAAACAGTTATGAAGAGATCTTACAATTTGTAAAAGAATCTCTTATATCTTTAGTTAAAGTTACATTTAGAAATGCCTCATTCTGTAGGAGTACACAATAGAATGGGCGAGGAGTTAAGCATGTATGCTTAACCAGATATAGTGGGGAAGTTGAACATTCACATTTACTCTCTCTAATATGTGAAGTCCTAATATAAGCGCTTTCTTTTGTACTCAATTTGCCATAAGGCATTCTCCTTTAAAATTTTAAGAAAAATATTTATTTATGTACAATGCTCTTGAATGAATGTTCTAGGAAAGAGGCTCAAAGCTAGGCAAGCACTCAATAGATTGCAAAAATTGTAAATGTATGTGATATCTTCTTGTTTATCTAAACTTTTAATAATCTACTCATATTTGGAGTTAATTAAACTCCAAATTAACTTATAGATATTTGATCTTAAGTCAATTCTAAGATGAATGTAAGTTTATTTTCATGAAATTTGAAATTAGGAAAAAGATAAATTAAACTCAATTTGAAATAAAAAAAAAATTTATCTAAAGCTTAAAAAGAAAATGAACTATTATTTTCAATTAGGTTGATTGAGAATTAAGGTTCAAAATGAGTCATTGAAATGAATATTTTGAATTGAATAATTTTCTGAAAAATTTCTAAGTCTTAAAATTCTTAGAAATTTCGGCAGTCTCCTTTATTTTTGCTTAAGTAAACAATTTTTCACAATCAAAATAAGCCAATTTTATTGACTATCTCCAGTTCTAAAGTAGAGTTCAATCATTTTTATAGGATTACTCATTTATAGTTCTATAACAGAGTTCAATCATTTTTATAAGATTGCTCATTTCTAGTTCTAAAATAGTTTCAAATATATAAAACTAAACTAAGCAGTTTACACAACATATATTAAACATCTAATAAAAAAAGAAATGCTGAAATAGTATTATGTGACTTTTTGCACATAGCATCTAATTTAGCATGCATGTATTAATTTTATAACTCAACCTGCAAAGAAAAATATTATTAAAAGTTTAGCATTTAAAATGTAAAAGAAACCAGGCAGCATATGATTTTATTAAAAGAAAGACAACATTTGGATTTCACAATTAAATGGTAGTCATTATTCTTACTTTTATTAATAGATCATATAGAATAAGAATATTTAAAAGTGTAAGCTTAACACATTTTATGCAATTTAATTAAATGCATTTGAATGATAGCACTTGTTATTTTCGATATTACATAGCAACATTTGACAATAATTGAGATAATTATTAGTATTTATATCTCCTAAAATACATGCAGCATTGTTGAATCTATATGAAAATAAATGGCAACGATTTAATTCATGGCAGCAAAAATATTACACAGCAAATGTAAACAAAAAGGCAGCAGTATTCTAATATATAAAGTATAGAACTATACATTCTCAGCATTTAACAGTAATAGTTAGGACTGAAGCTTATCATTTGTATCTAGCATTTAATGGATCTCAGTTTAAATTTTGAAATCATAAATAAAATTGTAATGAATCAAGCATTTCTAAATGTTTCCATTTGTATTAAGCATTTAATCATATTTGGTAACATTGCAGTACTTATAATCTCATTATACTAAAGGTATCATCATTTAATCACATGCATAATGGCGGTTCCTACCCTTACTTCGTTATTTGGCATCAATAAATCTACATGACATAACTAAAATATAAGAATTTATGCTCATCACACATTAAACAGTTTGACTAATGCATTTGATTCTTCCATAAGAACCAAGTTTGGCAGCATTTTGACCTTCCAATTTACATGTCAGCATTTTAATCAACATTTGGGTCTCTTAAATACATGCAGCATTAATGACAGCATATAATCTTATAAATGAAAGGCATCATCGACATCAATATTCATCTTACACATGAAAATGAAAGCATATAATTTTAATAAATATGTGATTTTCTTAGCACAAATGGCAATATTTAGATCACTTAACATTTGATCATTTTAACCGCAGCAAGATAAATCTAATGATGTGAAATTCAGCATTAAACATTAATACCCATCTAATGATGTGAAGTTTTACATCATCTATTTCAGCATTCTATATTAATATCAAAATTTAAAGCATAGTATTTGTATTCAGCAAAGACAATATATTGAAATTGATGATAGCAAGTGTTCTTTCTTTACTTTAGATAGTAACAATTTAATCTCAATTAATACACAGCAGCACATGATACTAATAGAAGTAATTACAGCATCATTTTTAATATCCTATTGATCTTATATTTATCTATTTAACAACATGCAGTTCTAAGAAGTGACAACATTTATTCTTTCATTATATTAAACGACAACATATGGAATAATAAATAAATGACAGTGTTTGTTTTCGTATTACCCATGGATCTTACATTAGGATTGAAAAGCACTATATATTTACAAGAAATAGCAACACTTGTTTACATTTTAATCTCATATAAACTGAAAAAAGCAGTAATTGATTCACTTATACAATTGATGGTAGCATATGATTACAACTCTTATCCTTTTAATTATCTCACATTCATTTGGTGGCAAGGTATGATTCTAATATATATATATATATATATATATATATATAGTAACATTTGGTAACATGAATAAGACTAATTATATTTGGTCACCCTTGATATTATAAAACTAAAAATTGTAGCATTTGATCATATTGAAATAAATAACAACATTTGTTATTTACCCAAATTACATAGCAGCATTTGACATCATTTGAGATATAACCATATATGATTCTATAAAATAATAATTACTTTGATGCTCATATCATCTACTGGCAACTTCTGTATATCACAATTTGGATGGCAACAATATGATCTAATTATCCTTAATTAATAGCAGCATATATATCCTTACATAGTTGTTTGTAACATATGACCTTTTACATGATAAATGGCAACAATTAATCTTATGTTGAAGTGACAATTTTTAGCAATTATAAAAATGGCAATGATATTCTACTGTACACTTAAAGTATAGCATCATTCATTTTTATTATGACAAGTATATTTATTTTAAAATGCATACAAGTTGCTCCATCATCACAGAATATGATTTATTACAAGTTCAATCCCTAAGAATAGCCAATGAATGTTCTCATCAAATTAAGTAAAGTGAGTTCTCAAAACAAGCAACAAAGCTTAACATGAAATCAAAACAAGCTAGCAAGTATCTCAACTGAAAATAGACATAAAAGAGTAAAAGTTTTAACAGATGTACTTAGAACATAAGAATGGTATTAGCAATTGAATGTACTATAAAAGAGTATGTGATGGCAGCATGCAATAAGTATACGAATTCAATATCTCCAACCCATTCAACCATACCACAAAGTTTGTTTAAAAGTAATTTAGCTTGGCAATCTCTAATAAGCTTAAATCAAGTTAATATATACATAATCAAATAATAATATGGCATTTTAACTATGAATAATTCATTAAAGAAGCAATTTTAAGATACCTTGTGAAGCATATAGCGGATTTCATTATACTTTATTAATTCATTAATTAAGTATCCACAGCTACAAGTGATACTACAGATTAATAATCAACTGCATATTTCCAATGTGAAGTTATATAAATATTATGCATGATCATGAGTACTTAATTAAATATGCATCTAGTACAACATAGGTGCAATTAGTACAACACATAAGTAATGGATGTAAGTTCCACATGATTAAATTGAATGGAACTTGTGTAGAACAAGTGTTACACAATCAAAAATGTTTTGCTAAATCATAATTTTTAACAGCAAGAGAAACTTACATAAGAAAGAACAAGGTCATCTTTAATAACACTTATTTAGTCTTAATTTTATTCTGGAGCAAACTACTAACTAAAGTTAAACTAAATAGATTAAACAATTTACATTGAGGGGAGTTCAAAAGAAATTCACATAGAATTGGTATCATTTCAAGCTCAATTGATTGAAATAAAAATACTACTTCAATATAAGAAAAAATACACTTTTTATTGAATATTCGCAGTTGGGAAAGATAAGATGAAGATAATTTGCATCAACACTTGATTTATATACGTAAATAATCTTAGATTAAATGAGTGCTAAATGAGTAACCTTCAAGCTTGTGAACATTTTCTTATCATCTAAATAGCATCATTGATGAAATACCCTCGCATATAACAGAAAATATTCTTTCAGAACCTATGTTTATCAAACTGCAAGGAATAATGGACTCTTCAAGGTTTTGATTATAAGCAAATATTATCTTAGTATCATTAAAGGAAGAATTCAAAATACTTTATTCTGTAAGTAGTAATCTGAATATATGGTAAATCAGACAATTTGAAATTATTTTTACTGCACAATATAATAAGAAATAGTTTATGAATTTCATAGAATGATTCATATAACAGGTGGGCATAGTATGGGGACCATTCAACAAGCTTAATTAAAACTATTAAAGTTTGAAAAATAATGAACAAAATAATCTGAACACATTCCTTGTCAAGGAAACTTGTTCAAGAAAAGAAAAAGAATCAGCCTGAACATCCAGCGACCATATTCTTAAGCATTTTGGAAACACTGATAAGGATTCTTGATAATAGTTTAAATCTATAATATACTACTTGAAATAATACTTCACCGAAAAAGTGCAATTTGTTCTTACTTCTAAAAATATTATAAACTTGCCGAGTTTCGTAAGTATCAAAAAAATACGATCTGATTTGTTCAGATCTGGCGATTTCTCAGACTGATAGCTTGAAATCTTAACTTATTGTTTGATTTCTTTTTCATATTCAATTAGCTCTAGAGGGTGAAATCAATTTAAGTACCTTTTTAAGATGTCGAGAAATGGTCGCAAGATTGTTATTAGGCTCTCTAGGAAAGCTTGTCGGGACATTGATCTTAACGTTCTCTTCTTGTAAAAATAATGTGTACCTTAATGATTTCAAACCCTTCATTTTTAAGATACGAGAGGTATGGGTATCACCTGGTAAAGCTTACGATAATCTGACTGTCACTTGGCTCCTCCATTGGTACATACATGTGGTGAGGGACACGCGTTGATGGCCGCTCGTCACGATCGAGCGGCTTCATCAATGCTAGCCGATCGAAAGGAGATGAGGATGAGGATGAGGGATTTCTCGGGACAGGAGAGGAGATTGCGTGCGTGCGAAAAGAAAAGAATTTGGGATTTAGGGTTTTGAATTAAAATGATATAAGGGAATTATGTATATATATATATATATATATTGTATTATTAGATTATTTAATTAGAATTATATGATGATATATTTCTAAACAAATATTTGAAAAATTGCTTTTTAGCTAAATCGAGGTTAACGGACTCAAAGATGATGTCGAAATTTTAATTGGAAGTCATCTTAATTATTTTAATTATCAAATTACGAAAATATAATAAAATAATCAAGAAAATTTGACTTTCTACAAAACTAATCAAAATTTCACCCCAAGCTAATTTGGGTGTGAGGAACGCAATGACAAAGTCCATTTTCAATTCTGAAGTTTAAATAAATTAGGTATTTTCAGAATTATCTGAAAATCAGGAAATATTGGAAATTGCCAAACGGTCTTCAAATCGTATGAAATTTGAAATGGAGACTTTTAACTTTATTATAAGAGTATTGAAAAAGGTTTAGAGTCAATTAGATTACTAATTGATGGGTAATAACATTTGGGTTATTACAATATGTGAGTATTAAATGTTGTGATGAAGTAAACCTTAAGGTAGATAATTGTTACACATGTGATTTTCTCCCTTTAAACTTTTAGAATTGTAAATGAGCAATTATATGTAATGGATTGAACTCTATACTAGAATTGGAGCTAAAATGAATTGATTATATGTTAGTTTAGGTTGTTTCCTTTCAAATTATAACTTCCATTGGAATGGGAGTCTTGCATGTCTACTTTGCAGGTGTTTCCTTAGCCATTTACAAAGGAGACTTTGCCAAAATTTTTAAGAATTTTAGGACTTAAAAATTTTATTGAAAAATATAAACTTAAAACTCACATGCTAAATATTCACTAAATATCTAGAATTTCATGTTTAAGATTGCAAGTATTCATTTTCAATTATTTTAAAGTACATTCTCATATCTTCTTACATATATCACATGATTAATTACATTTTCATCCTCAATTATAAGTTCATGTATTGTATCTTCATGTACAAACTACTTAATACCATTCATAATTTCTCTTCCATCTTAACTTAAGACTCTCTTCTAAATCCTTGGAAAAATACAATATCTAAAGATTTGGATTAGTGTTCTTCTAATCAGCATTAGGTATTGTGGTGATGTATCCATGTTGAGTTAAGTGAATTCTCAATATTGTGGTCGTCACACTTGGCTTCCAAGAATTTACACAAGTTCCACGCTAATTTTTCCATCATTACTCCATATTTAATTCCTGAGTCAAGCAATTCTGGATCAAGCCGCATGCACTACAGTTCATCTTGATCCAATCTCTCTCTGAAATTTCTTCATATTTTTTCTGGCCATCAAGAACATCCTCCAAAATTAGGGCACACAGCGCATCTGTCACCTCGCACCGCCACATACCAAAATTGTTCTTCCCATCAAACTTGACAATATCTATTTTTGTCGGATGTGTCATAACTTGGTGGAGAGACCTCTCCACCACGAATGACGATGAAGTTCCTACAATCTCTTCTCCTCATTCTGCCATATCTTTCTCCTTGCCTTAGAAAACTCAAACACAAAAACTCTTAAGAAAATCTCTTTCTGTTACCACTTGTTGGAATCGATAGCGTTCAATTCAACCAAACGATGCAGAACAATGCGTGAGCAATTCTTGAGTAAACCAACTAAAAATAAAGAAAATCTCACATGCAATCAAACACACAGTCACAACAAAAAATATGCGTGTTCGATGCTAACACCTACGTCTACGGGGAGGATAACAAAAAAAGGTTTCACTATTTTTAGAGGAGATTACAATAGTTTAGGGCTCTTATAAACCCTTACTAACCTTTTTTGGAGATTCTTCTTTTCTTTAAAAAAAAAAAAAAAAAAAAAAGAGCAGCCAACAACACACTAAGGGATGGAGATAAAATTAGATTTTTAATTAAAACACACTTCTTCAAAATACCATTTCAAAAAACACACATTTTCAAAATACATCTTCAAAAATATTTATATTTGTTACACCAAAGCTCCCAGATTTCAACAGGTAGGACATGCGTTAGGCAATTTTCTTAAGGATTTATCTAAGCATGCATTATTAGGTTAATATGTTAAAGAAAAGGAGCTTATCATTCCGAGCGCGTTCTGGAGATCCCAACCCGAGACGGAGGCGCTATCGCGCGCCTCAACGATCGGCAAACAGAGAAGCAGGCATTGCAGCGTGCCGCAACAAAAATTGGGCATTGCCGCGCGCCGCAGCGGGTGCCAACGCGAGACCCGGGCATGCCACCGTAGCGCCTGACAGAAATCTGCTTCAGTCCAGGGTTCATCTTAAGCAAATTAGAGGGCATTTTGGATCTTTCTGGGTCCAAATTTCAGTTGGGTACTTGAAAAGAAGTTGGGAGGAGATACGTGTGTTGGCATTTTCAGTTTGAGGCTTGTGCTAGCTGTGAGGAGGAGATCCCTAGGTAAAGAAGCCCTAAGGAAGATGCTGCGCAAGATATCCCTTGCATGTTGGAGAAGAGACTCTTAATGGTAGCTGCTTCATCTTCTCTCCATATTAGAGTGAGAACTGGTGTATTTCTAGTCAAGAGATAAACTCTTTGTAACTCTGTACCTCTTCAAATTTTATAGTAGATTTTTCTGTGGTGTGGCTCCGTAGTTTTTCTTATTATTGGGTTTTCCACATAATCTTTGGTGTTTGAATGTTTTGTTGTTGTGATCTCTTGCATGCATGTGCTGTAATTTTGTTCTTGTAGTTTTGTGATATTAAGTTGCTTGTTAACCGTCAACGCAATCCCAATCTTAAATAGAAGAAAGCACACTTTATCAAATGGCTTCCGCTACGATTATTGTGTGCTCGAAGTTCTGCGTGTTCAAAGTAAATCTATTTACCATCAATTCTTTCCATGTGTTTTATGTCTTCATGGTTAGAAGTGTCATTATTGATATTCAATTAAGATGATATTTAATTTATTGGTTATACTTAAATCATATGCCTTTATAACTATACGAAACGTCATGGAAACATTAATATCTAATCGTACAACATTATATATCTTAGATTCATGAATTAAGTTTTCATATACTAGTGATTTATCAATGTTTCCAAAGTCACTTCATCATACACATCTAAAAGAATATATTCGCATTTTTTATGATAATCAATAAAATATTTATTAATTACACCATTCTTTCCTGAGTAATTTCATTAATTATTTTGCCTCAATATTCATGCAACATTCAAATGAAATCAAAGATATTGTTATGGAGCTATAATGCTTATCAATAGTCCCAAAGCTCTCTAGAGGTCAGTGTGGTCTTTCAAAAATTGAATTGAACCCAAGTGATCAAGTATAACCACTTGGGCCAACTAAAGTTAGCCAATTTTAAAGTATGAAGAACTTATATCATTCCATAGATTAAAATGAAGATAAGGAAATAAATATTACCTTGCAATGAATTCTAAGGTTTCCTTGAGCTCATCTTTAGCTCACAAGGGGTTGAACTTGACCTTAGCTGGCTTGGTGCATCGATGGGCTACTCAAGCTATCTCTAAGCCACTTTGGGTTTTCCTTTAAGAAAGGCGGAACTTCCAATGGAAATATTTAATTCCAACAGCTCAATTTTGCTCCAAAGGCTCTTCCAGGACTTCAGTTATACTCCCTAGGTTGGGTTGGACCAAGATCTTGTTGTGGGTGCAAATTGGTTAACCCAAGCTAACCCAAGTGAGATTCTAGAGTTCATAAGAATCAAATGAAATTTTAGTGGAAATGGAGCTTACCATGTGGTCCTTATGGTTATTCAAGATCCTCGAAGAGCTATTGGAACTCAATGCATGGCTTGAACTGCTTGTGGTGGATGGAGAAGTGTTGAGAAGTCATCGGACAAAGGGTGAGGCTGATGGGATTAAGTGAGGAAGCTAGCATCAATTTAGCATAGGAAACCCCCTCAATACTCAAGGTTTAAATATAGCCTAATTGGGCTCAATTATTGGCCATGCTCGACTGCCAATTAGACGAGCATGGCTAACCGATGAATTTTCAGGGTATGGATTAAACCCCTTGTGGTTAGTCGTGCCTACGACCTTTAATGAAGGTGCGTGTGGCCTCATGGAGCTGATTGAGGCCATATGTAGGATCAGATTCCCATGGGGTGGACTGAATTCAATAGTTCGTCTAAGATCCAACACAGGGTGTTGCGACGAACGTGTCTAAGTACAACAATATTGCACATATAATGCTTGAGCGAAATCCAGCCGTTGGATTGAAATTGTTATTTAATCTAACGACACTAATATTATTGAGGCTTGTTATTATAACAACAGTTGGATCTTTAAATAGAATCCAACGACGTTGATTTAAATCTGTCATTTCATTTCATCGATTAGCTATCAGATCTGATCATACGATCCTGATTTAATTTGCAGTTTCACTTAATCGATGCTGTCGTCGGATCTAATCAGCATCAATCCCTTTCTAAGAAATTATTCTTGCATCATTAAATTTCCCTCAATATGCCTCAATATATTATCTTCAAGAAAATAAGTATTTATGTGATGAGTAAGAAAAATAAAAAAAGTTCTGCTTCAGGATCTTAGGTTAAGATATTCATTATTAGTTTCGGTTTCGGTACATATAATGACTGCCAAGTTTTTACAAATTTATAAAAACACTTATATTTTAAAATATTACATGTTTGAGTGATCTAATTAGGCCTGGCTTCGAGTCGAGTCAACCCTTATTCGAATTTGTTCGAGTTCGAGTTCGAGTCGAGTTTGTGTTGAGTTTGTGTCATTTCGACTCATTTTAAATAGGATTCGAGTCAAGATGTATGACTCAAACTCGACTTAAAATTGAAGTTCGAGTTGAATCAAAATATCTCAAATTCGAGTCAAATTGAGTTCGAATTTTGAGTTTCGGGTCAAATTATTAGCTCTAGATCTAACTGAATTTTACAAAATAAACCCTCATTTTCTTAATGTAATTCAAAAATAAGATGACCTTAAGCTTATAAAAATGACAAAAATTCTTATAAAATTTAAAATATGAATCCATACATTATAAAGTATTATAATTAAAAAAAGGGAATGGTGAAACGTGTAAAGAAGATGAAGGGTAGGGAAGTTAAGATCTGTTCACATACTCAGCACAAAAAGCCTTTAATTGGAATTAATATTTTACTATTTATATTATTAAATATACATTAAATTTAATGATATTGTTACACTTACACATTAATATATATTAAAAATCTGAAATATAAATTAATTATTGATTGAATATATTTTTTAGTAAGCTTATATATAAAATTTTAAAAAAAATTATATTGATCCTGAATAATTGTTGATATATAGTTTTATATAATCATAGTATTATTCAACTTTAATATATTTCTATATTTAAAATGTAGGACGAAAAAAAAAGAGAGTAAATTATTCTTAAAAGTGGAAGACATATAAATTTCACCTAACAGCTTGCCGGGGTATACAGATCCCGTGAACCCAATATGGCCCACTTAAATATTATTGAAACGCAACATGCATTTGAGCCTTTATATATATATAGATATAATTTTTTATAAAGGTTGTCTTCGTATAATTTTATTCAGAAAGTAGAAAGATGACTAAGTGGTTACAATATTCTAAGCTGGAACTAAGAATCTTGAAATTAGCTCTAGGAATTAGAACTCAGGATATAATCTAAAAGGTCGAAGTGAGACAGCAACAGAGCTCACTAGTGAGCATAGGTAAACAGAGGTGGAGCCAATCCGATCCAGCCAGACCAGAACAAAAGGATACAGCTGAACAAGAGTGGCATTTAACCGTCGAATCCAAGTAACCATCAAAGCCCAGAAAACAACAGCAACAGATGGACCGAACCCACCAGAAACGCCTTATTTCTAGACCAAATCATTTGTTGTTGTTGTTGTCAAAATGAAGTCTTTTTTTTTTCTTTTTTTTTTTTTTTTTTTTCTTTTTTACTAGTATACACTAAAATATATAGATGATGTGTCAATCGAATGTGTAAGTAGATTATTGGTTGAATGTATTTTTTGATAAGAACTATATACAAAAATTATAAAAAAAGAAAATTTCTAATTAATCATGAATACTTTTTGATATATATTCTTATGTAACTATAACATTTTTTTTTTTTTTTCACTTTTTATGGGTCGAGTATATGGATTTTTATATAAATAACAAAAATTTATTAGTATTTTAAATATTTAAACAAACTTCTTTAAATATTACAAATATGCCACGAAAACTTTTAAAAATTTACATTTTCACTCAAAGTCTCCTTTCGTCGTCACCAAGTCTCTGAGAATCCATGTGCTCAAGCCCGAACTTGCCGTCCCTCAACTGCTTTGTAACATTTAAAAAAGTTGAGTTAAATATATAAAATATTCTTAAATTTGTGTTATGGATCCAATTATAATTTAATATAGTAAAGTGTATCTTTTGCTAAATCTATTTTAGAATTTTTGCTATTTTATGAGTTTTTTAATAAAAATATTTCTAATTTTTTGCATACTCAATTGAACAAATATTTTTGAATATTAATATTCACACTTACATCAAATGAGAAATTAAATACTAAATTACTATTGGGTTATGATTTTAACAAAAAAAAATTATTATTTATCTTTTTTTTATTATATTTTTTGGCCATTAATGTAAGTAATAATTTTATTTTATTATTTTTACAAATAATAATTATTTCTTTATCAAAATTCAAAACATTTAAAATATCCATCTCTTAGAACATTCATTATGTATTATGTCGATTGGTATTGGTTTGGAATAATATAGTTGCACAATGTTTTAAGAATTGGGATGAACTGGCCGGTTCAACCGTGTACCGGCCGGATTATCGGCCCGAAAAGGAGAAAAAATCGGATTACATCGTATCAATTAAAAACTGGTCGGTTTTACGGTTCGATCGTCGAACCGTAACACTAGTCCAATTTTAAAAGAACTGTCAAGTTCTTATTACTTGCATGTGAGGCGTGCAATTAAAAATGGACGCTAGCAATTTGCGATCGGCTTTTGTGTAACATCTCTAGTGTTGTTACTTGTCAATTATTAACATAATCAACTTAATTCCTTTTTCATTATTTTTATAATAGTATTAAGAGCATCCACCTCAAATTTCATGCTATTTAGAGACTATTTGACACTTTCCAATATTTCTTGATTTCCTAATAATTCTGAGAATACCTGATTTATTTAGACTTCAGAATAAAAAACGGATTCCGTCATTGGACTCATCACCCCCAAATTAGCTAGGGGTGATATTTTGAAATGTTTGAGAGTCGTCGATTTTTTCACAAATATTTTAATATTATTTAAATACATAGAAAATTTTGATAATTAAAATTGACCTCCGATCAAAAATCCGATTGCATTTTTGAGTTTCTCACCCCTCAATTAGGTAAGTGTAAAAAATTAAGATTTTTCAGAGTGAGTTTGAGTATTTAAATTTGCTTAAATAAATTGATTAAATTAATTAATTACATAATACATTTAAAATAACTAAATATATTAATATATTTAATATATATCTTAGCGGCTATAAAATTTTTTACATAATACATTTAATATATCTTAGCGGCTATAAAATTTTCTGCGCGGATCCACTATAGATAAACGAAGACGGACACGGGATCTTCGAATCCTAGCCGTCCCATGCTTCCTAGGGAAAATCAAACGGCTAGATGAGTTCCGACCCATTTAAATTTAATATGACCGTTCGATTGAACGATCGAACGAACGGTTCAGATTAGAAGACTGTACGTCTTCTTCATTTCCCTGCATCGTACGCTGCCGGGAGATGGAGTGGGCGTACGTCGCTCGGAACCCTCCAGCTGTCCTCCCCCATTTGTATTAAGCACTCTACGCTCCTCTATCATCACTCACACCTATTGAAAGCATTAGCAGGAGCTTTACGCTGCAGGAGCTGCGAACAGAGGGAGAGTCTTGTGCTGCTGTGTGGATTTTTCTGAATTTGCAAAACCTAAGGCTAAATTGCTTCCCGATGGTGCAAGGTACTCCTTTCTACTTGTTCCTTTCATTTAGTAATCATCCAATAGATATTTTAATTCATCTTGCAATTGAATGGACCTTTCTGTGGAGAACCGATCAAGCTCTAGGATACATTAATGGCAGTTTTCTTCCTTGTACCAATTTGTGCTAATTAAATCCTAACAATCTTTATGCAATATTAAGTTACATTCATATATTCCATTAATTCGAACTGCACTCTACCTCTGTGTGAATTTTTTTTCTTTCAATAATCACTTCAATCCTTCCACTATACACCTTAATCTCTTTTGTGCGTGCTCGGGATGTTTCTTTAATATATTTTAGTTTTCATTTAGATTTGCGTAGAATAATTAATATTATTGAATTGAAGTAGAATAATTGATATTATTGGATTGAAATGATCGATCTTTTATATTGAGCTAAATCGGCTAATCATCCACGATGTCTCGTGGTCCCTAGTTCCCGTTCGCATAAACTCATGGGATCGAACTTAGGGTTGGGCTCCACCGGTACTGAGGGCGACCTTCGGTGCTGATGTCGGTGCCATTAGGAAGGTCTCGTCAAGACCTTCTCAATGGCGTGCGGGTCGTGACGGAGAATGGTCGGAGTCGGTGAGAATGTCGTGCCCTAATCCCCGACGCCTTTGTCGGGGATGACCTGAAGTCCTTGAGTCGGGTTCTAACGACCCGACTACTTTCTTTTTGTGGGCCGCAATCTTTACAGCCTGCGTCTCTGCAGGTCGGCCCGCGAGCGGTCTATTCTTTATTTTAAGCGCACAAATTTGTGCAATGGACCCCACTATCAGCGCTGGCTGCTGTTGCCTCGATTTCAGTGTGCCGCGGTTTTGCATTCCATGGGATTTCGCGCCGACAGATTAAACTGAATTAATTAAAATTAAATAAATTAAATACAATTTCTTATTTCAATAATATCTCCTAAATTAAATAGCCAAATTATATAAAATTATATACCGCTTTGATCAGGAAAATGCGTAGATCAATAATGTCTTTTAATTTCAATTTGCTCATTATTTCTATTAATCACTATTTTAGGTTAATTAATTAATTTCAATTTAACCTAAACTTGTATGTGGAATAATTTGATCAATTGGTATCCAAATATGATATTTAAATAGTCTATTTCAATCATAAAAATATGTAAAATAATAATATGAAATTAAATTTAAGTTTCGAACCTTAAATCTTTTAATGATATTTTAACTCTAATTAGGGGCCCTCCAAACCCTAAAGTCTCAAAATTATCCAAATTTAGCCTAGTTAGTGTCGTTCTTCTCCTTATGCTATAAGAATTTTATAATTATGTATATCATTTTATTTGAACAACAATTGAATATTATAGGTATTTGACTCAAATTGGATAATTTTTTAATTTTATAATTTTCATTCATGTTTATTTTAGGTATTTAAACCATACGATAACAAACATATTCACTTTACTTACTTCACATACATTTTCAATTGTATGTTTGAGACTCAAATCTCATGAATATAATGATTGGCATACTTAATAATTTATTGATTTTACTTTCATCCTTATTAGAATTGCAATAGAAATGATTTGAAATCATGAATTGCTAGTGAATCTTTAAAGCTATAATTATTCCAATTAATGTTCATAACAATTACACTCATGTATGTATAATGTTATGAAATCATTGGAATTGATTCTTAGCATTTAGAAAGGATTCTATCATACTTTTACATTAGTTCTTGTTCTCTTTTAAGTTCACAATTGATTAAATTGAGAACTCTTTAATTTCCTATTATGATGTAGTTAACCTATCCCATGCTAATTATATATTAATAGTGTGCCTAGATTCATAAAGAGAATTTTATAGAACTAGTACACTTTAACTTAAATGAGACTTAGTGATAATCCCATAACTTCTAGATCTTACCTTAAGTCATCTAGTAAGTTTATAATTACTTTATTAGCAGTATATTTAATTTCACTAAGTGTCCTATATAATACTAGTAGTGCCCAAGTATGGATTAGAACCTTATTATACACTTTCTTTTAGCTTTTAATTTCCTACTAAAATTCTCTAAGGATTAATTTAAGGATCCCTTAACTTCCAATTATGTTAAATATAATTTATAGATTTCATTTAAACCTACAACCTATAATGAACTAGTACTTGTAGATGATAGTCTATCCTCTTCTTTATGCTTAAATATTTCCTACCAATTAATCATAACTAGGTTAGTGAATGATTTGGTTGGAAACCTTTCATTTTATAAACTAATTAGATAAAGTTAGTAAGTTGTACATTAACCTTCACTTCAAATAGTTTAATAAATCTTCAATTTTATTCTTTCCTACTATTAATTAATTTGATTTGATTAGTTTAGGACTAGTATAGAATAAGTCCCAATTTGCATGAATACACTTATAATTTACTTTCTCATTTCATAAACTAAATCAATTTACTATTTTTCAAAATTTCTTCACTTGTACTATTACTTACATTTGACTTACAGATCAATATCTATAAGTCAATTGGGAGCTCAAAAAGCTCTAATCATTTAGTAGATCATTAAAATTAGACAACTTTAGATATCACATAGTTTAGAATTATTTAAACTTTCTTAATTGCTTGCTTAGCTTTGAGCCTCTTTCTTTGAACATACATACAAGACATTATGCATAAATAAAACTTTCACAATAAACCTATAAGGGTTTATATTATGGTGAATAACTAAGGGTAGGCTATAAGAAGAATAAGGATACATCACATTCTTAGAGGGTGATTGTGAATGTTTATTTTCATCGAAAATCCACTTTTCCTTATTAGTTGGGCAGACGTGCTTAACTCCTCTTGTCATTCTGTATGTGCCCGCAGAATGAAATTTTCATAAAATAACTTTAATTAATAATAAATGAGTATTTTACAATCTTATTCATTATAAGATCTTATCATAGTTTTTTAGCTATGTTTATATTATATAGTTCTAGACTATACATTCTTAGTCTGAGAGACTAAGATTCTTCTTTACTTACTATGCTTTACACTTTCTATCTTCAGAACTTTACTTTACTTACAATTAATATAGAATGCTGTGTATGTTGCTTTAATTTTATTTAAATGCTTTATTATTATTTTTTTTATTACTTAGCATAATTTCTATTTGGACATATACATGTTTCCATTTTTTTTATTTTCAAATACACTTTCGTAGTTTCTAACCTTATTTAGAATACTTTTCCATTACCTTTTTGGTTGCAGGCTAGAACGAGTATTCATGTGAGTACTGTTACTCCTTTATTTTTAACTGTTATTCTTTACAATTATATTTACTTATCTTCCCTACTTGAATGTTTTCAAATGCTCCTTTGCTTATATTAAATTGTAAATTAGCTTGTGATATCTAAATAAAATTATAAATATTAGCCAATCTTAAAATGTGCTTAGACTATTTTGTCTAACTACTCTTTTTTTTTTCTTGGCTTTATCCTATCATATTTAAATACCAAAATATGATAGATCATGAGTAATATAATTCAGGTGGACCTAGCACTTGAAGCTCTTACAAATTGCTTCTGCTTAATAAAATTTGCATACTATTATATTATGTGAGAGAGTGACTATTCTTCTTACTATTTTAATTAAATGACATGTAATAACTTAAATTATCTGTGATGTTTTTAACTAATTTTGTGCTGAGTTTATTTATTTTGAAACTACTTGGATTGAATGAGTGGATAAATACTACATGTTTTACTTGTATTTGTTACATATTTTCCTATATGCTCCATACTTGCTTTTATTACAACATTTCCTTAAAATAAAGATACTTGGCCATCTTAGTATCTAGCGTTTGGTTAGTTTTCTTCTAATTATATATCAAATGCTAAGGTAATGCTCAGATGTTTGATTAATCTCCTATTCGATATTGGGGCCATTACATTTTGAGCTTTTCATTATTTGCAATCGATTGTCATTTTACCGATTGTCATTTTCCCTTTTCAGCTTTTCTATTTCATCACGATCGAAAACGCCTCTCGACGTTTCTGTTTTCATCAGTTGCTAGCTTCGTTGGTTGCATGCTTAATTCATTCTTCATTCTCCGTTTTCCACTTCTTCGTCGGTAAGTGCATAGTAGTCATTTTTCATTTTATCCATAAACTGTTCATTTTTATTCTTTGTTTTCTTCTTTATAGGTGGATTGTTTAATCATTCTCCACTTCTCCATCAGTAAGAGCAAAACAGCAGTTTAATAAATTATTATTTGATTTTTAGAGAGCAACTCTAAATATTATTATTTTTATTTTATCTCTAATAAATATTGTTTTCATATTTAAATGTCCATTGGTAATTTACCATCATGCTTATTAGATAAAATTTAAGAGTATGAAAAACAAAATAGCAGTTTTTAATATTATTATTTTATTTTCTGAAAGCATTTTTAAATGTCATTATTTTCATCTCTAAAGGTTCATTAATAGTTTACTATCATATTTATTAGATGAGATTATGATAAGAAAAATAATAATTTTCAAAATTAATATTTGATTTTTAGAATGCATATATAAATATCATTATTTCATCTCCAAATATTTATTGGTAGTTTACCATCATGTTCATTTATGATAAGCAAAATAATAGTTTTTAAAATTATTATTTAATTTTTAGAATACATCTCTAAATATCATTATTTTTATCTCTAAAGGTCCATTGGTAATTTACCATAATGTTTATTAGATGAGATTATGATAAGCAAAGCAACAATTTTCAAAATTATCATTTGATTTTTAAAAAGTATCTCTAAATGTCATTATTTTCATCTATAAAAGTTCATTGGTAATTTACCATTATGTTCATTAGATGAGATTAAGAGTAGCAAAATAATAATTTTCAAAATTATTATTTGATTTTTAGAATGTATCTCAAAATGCCATTATTTTCATTTTATCTCTAAAGATTGATTATTAGTTTACCATCATGTTAATTTGTTGAAATTATATGAAGCAAAATAAAAATTTTAAAAATTATTATTTGATTTATAGAGAGCATCGCTAAATGTAATTATTTTTATCTTTACAAGTTCATTAGTAGTTTACTATCATGTTTAAGTACATTAGATGAGATTATGATAAGTAAAACATCACTTTTTCATTTTTAGATAACATTTATAGATATTACTATTTTTATTTTATCTCTAATGGATATTGTTTTCATATATAAATGTCAATTGTTAGCTTACCATCATTTTTATTTAATGAGATTATGAGAAACAAAATAATAGTTAAAAATCATTGTTTGATTTTTAGAGAACATTTCTAAATGCCACTGTTTTTATTTTTAAATATCGATTGTTAGCTTACCATTATATTCATTAGTTAAGATTATGATAAGCACAACAGCAGTTTAACAAATTTTTGCTTTATTTTTTGAGAGCATCTCTATATGTTATTGCTTTCATTTTATCTCTAAAGAATGTTATTTATATCTCTAAGGGTTGATTGTCAATTTATATTAGATAAAATTATGTGAAGCAAAACAATAGTTTTAGAAATCATTGTTTGATTTTTAGAGAGCATATATAAATATCATTGTTTTCATCTTTAAAGGTCGATTGTTAGTTTACAATCATATTCGATTATTCATTAAATGAGATTATGAGATGCAAAATAACATATTAATAAATTATTATTTGATTTTTCAGATAACATTTCTAAATTTTATAATTTTTATTTTATCTTTAATAGATGTTGTTTTAATCTCTAAATATCAATTATTAGTTTACCATTACGTTCATTTAATGAGATTATGAGATATAAAACAGAGTTTTAAAAATCATTGTTTGATTTTCAGAGAGAATCTATAAATGCCATTATTTTTATCTTTAAAGGTCGATTGTCATTTTACCATCATGTTCATTAAATGAGATTATGATAAGCAAAATGACAATTTAAAAAATTATTGTTTTATTTTGTAGAACATCTCTAAATGTTATTGTTTTCATTTTATCTCTACAGGTTATTATTTATATTTCTAAAGGTTGATTATTGGTTTACCATCTTATTCATTATATGAAATTATGTGAAATAAAATAACAATTTTAGAAATTATTATTTGATTTTTAGAGAGCACTTCTAAATGTCATTGTTTACATTTTATCTCCAAAATATGATATTTTTATTTCTAGAGACCGATTATTAGTTTACCACATTTGTTAGTTTTTTAATGTGAGACACTGCAGATGATGATGATATTGGGGCCACATTTTTCGGTTTAGAATGCCGTCCCCTTGGTCTTAGCTGACTGACATATACTTAGTATTGAATACTATTATAAATATGATCCCAAAGGGCATGGGCTCTGCCATGCTTCTAATAGAGGCACTGAGTCCAGAGTCTTACAATAATTTTGAAAACAACAGTTTTGCTTATCACACTCTCATCAAATAAATATGATGATAAACTACCAATTGACCCTTAGAGAAGAAAATAATGACATTTAGAGAAGCATTCTAAAAATCAAATAGCAATTTTGAAAACTATTATTTTGCTTATCATAATCTCATATAATGAACATGATGGTGATAATTTGTTGAGAAAAAAAATGATTCAAATTTGAATATATGTGCAGTCACTGTTCGTGATATTCTTATATTCATGTTAAGCAAAAAATAGCAAATTTATTTAAGGTTATTGCATTTTATTTCAATCCAAATAGTCCCTTAGGATCAATTAAGTTAAGGTTTTAATTTTATCAAATAATCCTCAAAATTTTAAAAAACACTCATTTTAGTATCTAAGCTAAGCCAATGCATATAAACGTCGATTGGATTGGGTTGAGAATAGCCACAGGTTCTCATGATCGGATCCTAGAGAATGACGGTCTTTGTTTGCCTCATCTTCCTCAAACTCACCACAACCTCCTCCTCCTCCACCTGGTCACCATGATAGTCTTGCTCCTCGCTATGTCCGTGAGCCACGAGATCAACTTAGTATCTACATAATTATTTTGGATATCAATGGTCCGCCCTTCCTGGATCATAATTCAGAGTTGTGGATGGGGGATTTGACTGTCGGAGAGCTCACGTAGGCCAAATCAAAAGCCATGCCTAACTCATTTTGCACGTGCATTATCATGGCTCTCATAAATAGGATATTACTCCTGAAGAATAGGGAGGAGCAGGAGATCAACCTCTGCCTCATCGCCAACACCGCATGTGGGGACCGCCAGGTTGACGTAAGAGGATCAACCCCGTATGAGGCTCCCCGTTGAGGGATCCGATTGAGCAATTTAAGTAGTACAACAAGTAAGCAAAAATAAAATCATCCATTTATTTCATTATAATATTTTGAGATTACATAGTTCAATTTATTACAACATGATTATGCAATAAAAAATATATAAGGGATGCTAAGTTCTGATCCTCCTCATTTCTCTATCGCGTCAACCTCCACTAGCTCTTGACCTGGCACATAAAAGTGTGGCTGTTGGAATGCCAATTAGTTCTGTATACTAAGTACAAATTATTAACATACATTTATAAAAGTGTTAGTGGTAAGCAATAAAGAGATACAAGAATAAAATGTACAAAAATTTTATCCTGCAAAATAACTTGTTAGGTTTATAAGAAAATCTACTAAAAAGTGCATAATCTTATCAAAATGTCACATGTATATTATATGTCTTGCATCAGTAAGCATAATCATAAACAATTTATTATACTGGGCAAAACAAAACCTTGGGGTCAGACAGAGTGTGGGCTCGTATCATATCATAATACTGTACTGTGCCCCCATATGCTACAACACGCTCTCTTATCTCCCATCTTGGCTAGTCCCTCCATAATTCCCATCAAGCCACTGTTTTGAGAACCCAAAAATAATGCATGCATTCTCAAGATATTCCATTCAGCATTTATAATGACAGTATTGATAATATGAAAAGAAAGTAAAATTGCAACTGACTGCAAAGTTCAAAGCAGTACTAAAATGTCAAAAGAAAATAAGTAAAGCAATCATTGTAAGAAGATATTCGTTACATTTCTTGTAATTAATAAGTCTCCAAGTTACATGTATGATTTAACATTTTGTTTAGTCAGCAAAAAGTTGATTAATCCTCATGATAAAATTATTTGGTTCAATTTCGAAATTAGCACGCTTTTCGAGGCATAAAAGCGGGTGTGCGAGTTCCTTTGCTTAATTATTGTTTATTTAAGCTGTCCGGGTGACTATGAACACAATGATATCAATTTCACCAAAAATCGATAATGGCATGCTTTACGATGAAAATTTAAGTGAAAAATAACTTTTAAAATCCTGACACCGAAACTAAAATTTGATTGTATTTTAAAAACTTTTGAATTTTTCTGATTATTTTGATATATAATTTCACTATATTTAAACTCATATTTTGAAAGATATGAATTTTTGAAGTTTTGAGAAATTTCTGAATTTTTAATATATTTTGGCTGACGGAATATTCTGTTACCGTTAACTGTTTCCATTGAGTTACTGTTACGGTTAACAGCAATCGTACTGTAGCTGACGGAAAGAGAATATTCTAGGATTATTCCCTTTTCGTCAATGAATTCCTTTAACAACAAACGACTAGGTGCTTCGTGGCAGCCGCATGGCTGAGGCGGTACCTCGACGCAAAGTTCCGCCTCCGACGAACTTCAGGGCTGTTTTCCAGCGAGCTATGACGGTCTTCCGACGATTAGATGGTGTGCTCCTCTTGGGCTCACCGGGGGATTTAAATAAGTGCGGATGCCCCCCTCATGGACTCCATCACCGACCCGCCACAGCCGTGGCCAAATCCAGGCAGGACACGTGGCGCTCACCTGTGCATCGGTGCTGCGGTATTGCCATCTGGCACCAGGCGCACTGTGGTGCTGCCATGTGGCATCCGCGGCTCCGTGGTGCAATGTGGGGCTGACAGGTGCACTGGGCTCTAAGGGGCTGCCACGTGTCTGGCACGTGGCATCAGCGGCTCCGCGGCTCAATGAGGGGCTGCCACGTGGCATTCAAGTTTTGCAGCACTGCCACGTGGCACACAGTGTTCCGTGTTTTGCCATGTGGCAGCATCCCAGCCATCCCGCGTGGTACGATGGCTTGTATTGGTCGGATTCGATGTCCGCTGTTTGGACCCAAAGAGTGGATTGCCGCCTTTTTATTTTAAATAATTTTTAATTTATGAAAAAATACAAATTTAATTAAAAACCTTAGGAAAAATTTAATTCCAAATGTATTATGTGCATTTTTCGTTCGTTTGAGCTCCGAAAATTCTAAAAATTTCCCTCCTAGCTAATTCTGACGTTCCGGGTCTAAATTTTCAGTCAAAATTTGAATTCAAGGTATAAAAATAATTTTTAAATTTTTGGGGGATAAAAATATTATTATTTATTTATTTATTATTATTATTATTTTTTCCGATTGAGCTTCGATCTCGTGCAATTCGACTTGGTGACGACACTGGTCGTCACAGCCTTCCCTCCTTAAAGGAATGTTGTCATCGACATCAATCATAATTAGAAATTTAGTATGCTACTATATGAGGTACAAACATAATGTGTTAATTCGAATTACCTGGCGAGTTAAATAGTTGGGGGTACTTCTGATATATTGGTTCCTCGATTTCCCAAGTAGCTTCCTCTTCCATGTGATTTCACCCCTGGACTTTAATGGAGATTGAGTGGTTGCGTAATCATTTTAAATCTCTTCCCAAGATCTTGACTAGTTCCTTTACGATTGTAAGGTTCGACTGTATCCTTTCCGCGGAGATGGAGATGCACTGGGATGGTTTTTGGAGGCACCTCCTCAAAGAGGATACGTGAAAAATATCATGCATTAACGAGTATTCTTCTGGAAGCTTTAGTTTATAGGCTAATGATCCTACCCTTGCCATTATCTAAAAAGGCCATACATATCTTGGGTTGAGCTTGCCTGATATTCTAAATCTTTGAACTCCTTTAATTGAACTGATCTTAAGATAAACAAATTGTTTGACTTGGAATTCTAAAGGGTGATTGTAGCGCCCCACCCCGTCACCGCGCGCAAAGAGGTAAAAATCATAATTCGGCGGAGGAGTGGCGCGCCACTCGGGGAGGAATATCTCGTTTCCCCGAATAGCTGAAAACTAAGCCCATCTGAAGGGCTGCTGACTCAACCTCAAGGAGGGTTGAGAGCTAATACTTAAGATAATAGTAGTATCCTTATCCTAAGCATTAGATAAATATATACATTGGATCTAGAATATAATAAGAATCCAATATATATATAAGTCGTCAGCATTTACAGTATACTGATGATATCACAATACTAAGTATACGTAGTATATAATAGAGTGTGGAAGCTTAAAGCAAATATCCAGAAAATATTCATCACAGAAGCTGTATGAAAATATTCATCTCAGAAAAAAAAAAAAATACATCCAGAATTATTACAAACAGTTTACTGAAATAGACATAAAATTAAGTACTGAACTGAAAATATTAAGCAGAAAATAAAATTGGAGGAGAGTCCACTAGTGCTCCATTGGCTCCTCCTGAATCTCCTGAGTATCCTCCTGATCTGGCTCAATATACTGCTCAGGATCTAGTAAATTGTCGGATCCCAAAAGTACCCCGTGTTAGACATATTGTCTAACACATCGAAACTATCTAACAGTTCTAATTATTCATTTAACATTTACATAATGTAATTAAATCTGTAAAAAAATTGTAAAGGTAACTAAAAGTACAAAGCTATCCAAAATTGTACAAAACTAAAGCAATGTAAAGTAAGCTGAACTATAATTGAATACTGAAAATAAATTAAAATAGTACTGAATCTAAAACTGAGTAATCATATGTACAACTATGCTGTATGCCACTAAAACTGTGCATTTGAATATGCCACAACACTGCATACTACTGATACACCACCGAAATATCACTAAACTGTTATGAGTAGTACGACCCAATGTATACATACATCCAATTGGGAATACTGTTTACTGATGATGCCGATGCATCCTGAAATTCCCCAAATAATGTATGCAATATTTCGTAACTCATAAATCATCACTGATACTTATACATCATTCTGATACTCACACAGCATTCTGATACTCACACATCATGCTTATGCTCATGCTTCTAAATTACATGAGATAAATCTAGAAAATACTTTAAAATCTGATAATGAATCTAAAGTCTCGATTGTGCATAATCCTGCTAAAAGGATTCTGACTCATAAATTCTAATCTCGATAATTAGTTAAAGTTGAGAGTTTATTTAAAAATCATTAGCTGGGGAGATTGTATATACTTATTTAGCATATTTGCAAGAAAGAAAGATTTAATCCTTAGCTTATTTAAACTGCATTTATCGAAGTGCACTACGATAGGAGGCAGAACCCGATCACAGTTTACATCTCAAGCTAAGTCGTTAAATGCCCTAATTGCAAGCACACTTAGTGGTCTATACAAAGTGACTTAAGATACTTAGTTTGTTTAAACTACACTTATCGAAGCGTACTGCAATAGGAGGTAGAACCCGGTAACAGTTTACATCTTAAACTAAGGATCTTGTTCACTAATTGTAACACTCTTAGTCTTGGAAGATTTATTCTAACGGAACTATATTCAGCTAATCCCGCAGGATAACACCTGGTCGTAAGTTCATATTTGTAACAACCCAGGTTGTTACTTGGCTCAATTAAGATTAATCTATGTCTTAATTAAGGTTCTAAGTCACTAATTAAGTAATTTAGAACTCATCTCTAAAACCTAGGTCAAACCAGAAGTCAACTAAGTCAAATCAGAAATTCTGGAAAACTCCAAATTCTAGGAAATTGTTTTTTATCTAGACCTCAGATTAAAAATCTGACTTCGCCATTGCATTCAGAACACTCAAATTAGCTAGGGGTGAAGTTTAGGAGGCATTTGAAAGTCGTTGGATTTTTGTCAAATATTTTAATAATATTTAAATACCTGAAAATTCAAATAAATAAATACTCGTCAAATGAAAATCCGATTGCACCGCTGCGATCAGCACCCTTCAATTAGCTAAGGGTGATTTATTGGAAATTTTTGGGATGCATTTAATAGGGTAAATTTAATTAATAAAATATATATAAAATGAATTAATTAATAATATAAATTTTTAAGTATTAATGGCGCCGTCAGCTGGAACATAACGCCGTCGCCCTAACTTCTTTCCACGCCGTTCAAACGGACGGATCGATCAATCCGTCCGATCTCGCGATCGAACGGTCGTCGCTTCTTCGTCCCCGAAGAAGCTCCGCGTGGCAATGGCGTGACGGGTGGCGCCCTTTTCCTCTCCCAGCGCATGCAGATCCCTTATCCACCGCTTAAACCCCTCCATAATTACTTCTCTTGACCCTAGCCAATGAGCACTTTGATCAATCGTGTCGAGGAGCTGCAATGGAGCCTCGGATTAAACCCTAAGTTCTGAACAGTAGAATTTCAGGTACCCCTTATTCCCTTCGATTTCCACTTGATCTTAGTATTTCAATTTCGTAAATTTATTTCAATTGCTAGATTAGTAATTGAATGGTTTCGATCATGCTTAGGATGGAGTGATCGATCTAATTTCGATCAGGATCTACAGTAGTATACAGTAAAACTCTCGCTACCTGTAGGAATCTAGGGTTGGCTCCTGTCGTCGATCCATGGTCTTAGGCTTCGATTCACCTGTCATTAGATAGGTCTCGATCTCCTCTTCTCGTCGCCGTGCGGGATGACCCCTACCGTCGCCGGAGGAGTCGTAAATAGCAAACCCTAAATCCCCGCTCACGGCCTGTCACGCGAAGACGAAGGATCTTCTCGGGCCGGTCGGGTTGGCCCGGGCTCGGCCCGTGGCCCGTGCCCGCGGCGCTTCAGCTACCACGGCGGGACCCACCGCGTGACGCGCGGCCAGTCGCAGCGTGATACGTGGCTCTGCGAGTCAGCGGACTGGCAGTGGGACCCGCCGTCGTCTGTCGCGCCAATAAGGCTCTGCCACGTGTCCTGCATTTAATTAATAAAATCAAATATATATAAATATATAACAGATATATTAAATAATCAAAATCTTATATATATATAACAGTTATTTTAATTTAATTAAATCAGTAATTATTAATTAGATTAATACCAAACTTTAAACCTTAATAACTCCTAAAATACACATCCAAATTATGCAAATAAATATATCAAATTGATCAAAAAAATATGAGAAATTTATTGATGCTAATAATTTTGCATTTGGATCTGTATTTAGCAAAGTGATATTTTAGGGTATTAATTAAATTCCAAAAATGCCACAAATCTTATTTAGCTCATAACTTTGTGTAGATTAACCGAAACATATTGAATATGGGTCTTAAAGTGATCAGAAAACTCTAATGATTAATCTGATAGTGTTCACTTTGCTGTTTGGATTAGTATTTGCCTAATGACTTTTAGGTCCAAACCTTAATTACCCTAATTAGACCTAGAACTTCAATTGACCATAACTTGGTCAATTGAGCTCCAAATTTAATGATCTAAATATCAATCTAGATCAGAAAAACCTAATTAATAGTAATCTATAAAAATATATTAGATCCAACTGTTAGATTTACTAATCACCCTTAATTACTCTAAATCTTGATTAATTAATTTTAGCAAATCTAGTAATCCAAATTGAGTGATTTAAGTTTCAGAGGACTCCTAGAACCACTTAGAATCTATCTGTGAAGTTTGATTAGTGTTTGAGTGCTTAATTTTGCTAATCACTCACTAATCACCCTAAACCCTAATTAGGTCATAACTTAGTCAAATTAGATCCAAATTGAGCCTACTACATGTCATTGTGATCAGTGGACTATTTGTAAACCATAACCACTGATTTTACTCAATTTGGACATTTATTGACAAAGTTAGGATTTTTGACCCATAAATTAAGGATTCCTTAATCACCCTTAAACCCTAAATCTTGTATTGGCCATAACTTGGCCAATACTTATCATAATTTAGTAAATTTAGATTCAATGGAAAGCTTAGGCAGTAAAGGACAATAATATGAAAGAAAATTTAACTTTTAGTTAGTCAAATTACGAATTTGCCCTTATGAGTCATATTCACTAATTTGATCTCATATGGCTTAATAATCACCCAAAATTAATTTAGTTGTTGTCTAATCTTACATTAGACAGTAAGAAATACTTCCCAAAAGAAAATTTTAGAATTTAAGCCCTAGATCAAAATCTAATCTTTTGAACCCTTAAGTAGGGGCAAAATGGTCATTTGGCCCAAATTTAGGGTTTAGCCTTTAAAAGCTCTAAATTCAGTTTCTAATCACTAAAATCAGTAAATAGAATAATTTATAGCTGAAATTAATCGAATTCAAGTCTAAATTAGATTTTGATTAAAATCTCAAAATTTGCTCCTTAAGAAAATTCCTAAGTCCTAAGTGAGTGTTCTCCTTCTTTAATCATTCTTAGACCCATCCTTAGGTCTTATAATATTAGTTAGGATGTGTGTCTTGAGAGATACTCTTAGTAATTAAGAGCTTTAATTCTTAAGATTAGGAATAGATCATAAGTTAGAATTCATCTATTGAGTAAATTGGGTTACTCAATTAGATGAAACATTGAGTTTACTAGTTTCTAGATTTTCTTAGTTTATTAAATGATTATTTGATCTTTAAACCCTAGAATTAAGAATAGAGATCTATCCTAATGAATTGATTTATCATTAGGACTTGCCTTAACTTAATCTGTGAGATTTGGGTTCTAAACCTTAGACCCTTAGATTATACCTTTAAATTATGTGATTAGACCCCATCATATGGAGTCTAATTCTTAATCTTTTTATCTTGATTTGGCTAATCAAGATGAGGTTGGGATGAATTAAAATACAAAATTAGGTTGATGATTTATTCACTTAAACCAAATAGTCGTCTTTTGATTAATTAGGACTTAGCCAGTCCTAAGTATCTTCAACTAGTAGGATTCGTGATTCTAAGTTACAGAATGTGTAAGAATTGATGATTCTGAAACTTATGTAACTTAGAGTAGATAGAACGAATAAAATAGATAACAACGGATATCACCTGTGTTTTAGATAGAGTTTCTTGCTCATTTGACTTTGATGCTTTGCATACCTTGTTTTGAGCCCCTTACCTTGTACACATATATTGGACATAGGATATTTGATAAATATCTCATGTTAATTTTGAATTGCATACGTATCATTCATAATTGATCGATGTTTTTCAGTTTTTCAGAAAGTTGTGGCTTAACTAGTATGCCTCTCCAATCCTCGAGTTCGGCATAGCACACTGGTTTGTTACTGTCGGTAAGTCTATCCATATCTGGTTGAAATATTTCCCAGGATGGCGAGAAATAGATTTTGCGCTCTTTAATCAAGATTGAACATGGTGAGTACTAGTTAAGAGTGATTTTGGTAAGGTGTAGCTTGATTAGTATACCTCTTCGATCAACTCGTTCAGGGTCGGCAACCTTTCGAGGGTTTAATGTCCGACAGTCTATTGGCCATGCCTAGTCCGAGTGATAGGATGGATAGACTATTGCCATACTGACTATAGAGTCAGTATTTTGATATGGTTATACTAATTCAAGTACACTTACATTCAGTTCTATCTTAGCTCATCAGGCTAAGAGTTTTCAGTGATGTTCAGTTCAGAGTTTCTTAGCTCATCAGGCTAAGATTTGCTGAGTATATTTTTAGTTTGAGTGACTTAGATGATCATTGCAGTTTCAGTTTACAGTTACTGTTTTACTTGCATATTCTGCATTGTAGCACAGTTTTACTTACAGTTTTCCTGCACGTGTTTTTATATAGGATGCTAGTTTTACTTACTGTTTTCATATGTAGGATGTTAGTTGTTTTCAGTTTTATATTGTTCAAATTATGTATGTCACCTAGCATATTTTATTTGATCATAAGCATGTTTAGGTTGTACTTTTCTTACAGTTTTACTCTTCTTTTACTTACCTATTGCAGTTGCTTGGAGGAGGTATGTATTACTTCCTATTTTTGCTTAGTTATAAACTATAGTTTATAACTTACCACTGTTCTTTTGTACGCTTTTCTGCACCTATTTTGCTTAGTTTTGTTTTATGGTGATATCTATTTAACTTAATAAAATTGTTTGCCCTAAAATGTGCTTAGACATATTGTCTAACCAGTTTTTCTTTTGTTGGCTGGGGCCCTACCATTATGAAACTGATAATGGTAGGTTCTGAGTTTGTTGGAGCAGCAGATCCAGTAGAGAGCTTGCCTTTGGGAGAGGAGCCCATTCTTGAAGATTTATAACTTTAGTTTTCTTTCTTTCAGTGAGATTGAGGGTTCCTTTCAGTTCTTTTAAACTTATTAAATGTTGTAATAATACAGGTTTAACTTTTCTTTTCAGCTCTTTACTTATTCTGTATTGTTGTATTTATACTGTATGGATGGATGTTGTATTTTATGCTTCCGCACTCTGAGTTCTTGTATGATCATTTAGTGATAGTATTTTTGGATGAATGGCAAAGTTCTTATTTTAGTTGGATTAGAACACGTGTCTAATTCAATTTTAAGTGGGGACTTTGTCATTTGGTGACCCCTCCACCGTAATCATGTTAACTTAAGGGTTAACAGGACCACGACGGGGCAGGGCCGCCACAGTTGGTATCAGAGAATTCCATAAGGTGTCAGATTGGAATTTGTATTCCTTTCTACCTAATGGATTGTTCTTCTGCCAGGTGATCACTAAATGAATACTTGAAACAACATCAATCTCATTATAAGTATAACTCGGAATAAGAAGTAGAAAAATGAAGAGAACACTTTCATAATACAACTTTAGCAAGGACTAAAACTTTGGAAGTTATAAAAAGCTTAGTAACAAACATTAGTAAATCTCTATAATCATAGAAATTGAAATATTAAACCTTAGGTTTTAGACTAAGGGATTAAGTTATAGCTTGGAAATTCAAACTATCATAATAGATCAAAGGCATAGAAAATTCAAAACCTGTATGTTAAATGAACCTCTTTAGTACAGCAGCGTATCTATAGAAGATTAGATCTTCCTTATAGATTCAGTAAGAAACCAAAAGTATAATAGCTCTTCTTCTAATTTAAAACTTACTCATATTGATTTCAGAATGAATCCTGTAACTTCTTCCCTCAATATGGATGATTCATCAAACAGCAATATCCAATAAAGTCACTTCACTCAGGAACATGGTAACAATCATGTTAGAAAATCAATTGCAACAAGCAGTGACTATCCAGAAACTAGTATCCGTTCTTAGTACTGTAAATGTCGGTATCCTCTTCTGCACCCTTTACCTTTCATATTCTTTATACTTCCCATCTGTCTACTAATAAGTTAAGATTGAGATTTATAATCTTTAAACGGAAACTTACCCCCACAGATATTGGAACTCAGCCTATGATAACCAAAAAGGACCATAAGCGTAAAGCTCACCAAGAGGAATCTAGCACATCAACAGAATCAATCCAAGAGTGCAATAGACCACATTTTTATGGAAGATGTTATCATTTTAGTAGACGCTGTTTTACATGTAGTCGTCGAGGCCACGGATATCAGAAATGCTGTGCTTTCAAAATAATCAATGGAGATATAATTCATCATTCTCATCAGAATAAAGCAGGCCATGACAACTCACCTAAGGATTTGGAATCTATGTCAATGCTAACATCACCACTGCCTGAGACAAAATGTCTAGTTGGCAGGGAGAAAATAGTTGCTTCTAAACTTCAAGAACACAATCATCTAGGGACAGAGGAATCTAATGATAATATTGTCCCACGTACATACATTCAATTTCATTATTCCTTTCATTCATAGAATTTATGTTCATATAAGTTCAAATTGTAACAATTTAGTTATTGTCATCATTTAATTTGAATCTTGCATTTAATAGGTTTCACCCTTGATTTGATCGTTAATTCTTCCTTAAGCTTAGATTAATCAACTTTAAATTCTTTTGGCAAAATCACACTTTTGCGACTTGTAGAAATAGTTCTTCTTCAAAGATGTAGATTATCAAAGCTGGTTGAATAACTTCTAGTTCTTTAGACTAGATTAATTCATATCTTTAAATCTAGGGTCAAATAAGTCACAGTCACAACCTAAATAATCAGCTTAGCTTATCCTAAAGACGCTAAGTATCTCATTCCTTTGGGATGAGAATATCCATATTCTTTAAAATGGATAAGTATTATCTTAGGACTTTAGTAACCAGGTATGATCACTGGATTCATAATAGAAGCTTTAGAGTGGATTAATTATATAATTAGTGTACCAAATAATACTTAAAGTGAGATTACGTAATAATTAGATTATTTTAACCTATATGTGTATGCTCACAAATTAGTTATAATAAACTTGTTTCATTCTTAGTCCTACTATAATGAGGATGTTCCTTCTAGCTCTAAACATAGAACCCATTCTAAGTCAAAAGAACTTTTGTTCTTGTAAGAATAGATTTTCCTTGAAGTTGCAAAACATTTTGAATTCTAATTTCAAGTAGACATTTATGATTTATTTCTTGGAAACTCTTTTTAGTTAAGTACTTAAATCAACTTGATAAGTTTATCTTGTACTTCCTCGTGTCCATTCTGTTTGGATAAAAATTCTATTTCCTTTACTATAATCTTTAATTAAGTGATGAATGCCACTTAAAGTGAATAGATTAATTAAGAAAAATGTTATTCCCATTGAATAAGAAAATCTCTTTTCCCAAATACTTTGATTTCAACTTTTTGCCTAAGTCATGATATGACTTGAGCACTTATTGATCATTCCCTTAAAATGAGCTCTCATTCAAGATAAATTAAATATAACCATTAAATAAGTGATCTAAGCCACATCATGTAGCTCAGATATTAACAACTGATTCCAGAAATTTTGGCATAAGTCATAGATTATGACCTATGATCGTAGCTTTAATTTCTATTGACTTTCCTAGTACTTACTCATATGAATAAGTGAGTTTCTTTACCATTTTCATATCAGAATTTATGACTTATGACTAATATATTTTGTAATCATCAAACCTTGGATATTAAATCATAATGTGAGACTTAAATTCTTAAACTTTCTCTTTAACTTTGAAACCATGTATCATAATTGGATACTAATCTTATTGTTGCCATAACAAAATAAGTTCTCATTTATTATGAGATAAATTAAATTATTAAGATTGTTAATGATCTAAGCCATCTTTTGTGACTTAGATATTAGCAATTAGTTCTGAAAATTTTGCCTTATGTCTTAAAATATGAATTGTGATTATAGAATTAGTTTTCTGCATACTTATCCATATGGATGAGTGAGTTCCTTGACATAACCAAGTCAGAACTTATAATTTGTATTGTTAAACTCTTATAATCACCAATACTTGATGTTAAGTCATCATGTGTGACTTAATATGTTAAACTTAAGGCTAAGTATCGAGAAATTGCATGCTGAACCTATTTGTCCTATTAGGACATTTTAACAAGAGTTGAATGTCACTTTAATAGTTCAAATCTAATTTGGACTAATTCATATATATAGTCCATCCTCAATTTATCTTTATAAGCTAAACCATTTAGATTCATTATTAGACTGTTATTTTAAAGATGAATCTCTTCCTAAAATTCTCATAGAATAAGAAATCAAAGAATACTAGTTCTTTGATGCCAAATCCTTTAATTCCCATTTGTTAAAGAAGAACCATTCTTATTCTTTAATCTCTATTGAATCCTGTAAAGGCTTAGCTAGTTGCCAAAGCCTTCTTAAATAGTAAATGTAACATAGAACTATTAGAATCTTAACTCCTAAATTCATCCAATGTTCAGCAAGTAATGTCACTCCGCCAAATTATAATCACTTTGGGTTGCCAAGTCATATATTATGACTTAAGGGCTAAGTATTTGATCCTTACAGTTATATCTAGCCTAGATAGAAAAGTTAACTTATCTTTTCCTAATATGGAGATCCTTATTAAGTGATGGTTATCACTTAGTTAATTTGTTCCTTAAATACAAAATTTTTGGGATAGATTTTTTTTTTTTTTAAATTATGATAAGATTTTGAGAATTAAATCCCAAAGGTAGAATCTTTAAACCTCCAAGTTGCTTTAAGTCCTTACTTATTTGAAGAGTTTTGTATTCTTAAGCTTCTGGCTATTATAGTGTGTAATCTCCAATCAAATCTTCAATTCCTAAAAGCAATTCATTCTTTTAGGGCATAATTTCTGATGATGTGCCACAATTACAATTCATTGTTGTATGACTATAAGTGCATACAAATCTCTACTATCTTTTAAATTCCAAAATAATAGTAACTTGATACTTTCATGAATTTCATTTTCTTGTTCTTGTAAGAATTCAACCAAAGCAAAGGCCTGTCAAAATCCTGGACAAAGATCAAATCATTTAATTGAAGATTCTTCCTTTCTAATTTAATTTATATATACTCATTTGAAATTCTATAATCATACCTCCTTATCTTCATTACATTTCAAAAGTTTCATTTCCCTATATTTCATTCTTACCACCTAAGTGATGTCGAGGACGACATCATTCTTAAGTGGGGGAGTTTGTAACAACCCAGGTTGTTACTTGGCTCAATTAAGATTAATCTATATCTTAATTAATATTCTAAGTCACTAATTAAGTGATTTAGAACTCATCTCTAAAACCTAGGTCAAACCAGAAGTCAACTAAGTCAAATCAGGAATTCTGGAAAACTCCAAATTCTAGGAAATTGATTTTTTATCTAGACCTCAAATTAAAAATCTGACTTCGACATTGCATTCAGAACACCCAAATTAGCTAGGGGTGAAGTTTTGGAGGCATTTGGAAGTCGTTGGATTTTCGTCAAATATTTTAATAATATTTAAATACCTAAAAATTCAAATAAATAAATACTCGTCAAAATAAAAATTCGATTGCATCGTTGCGATCAGCACCCTTCAATTAGCTAATGGTGATTTATTGGAATTTTTTGGGATGCATTTAATAGGGTAAATTTAATTAATAAAATCTGTATAAAATGAATTAATTAATAATATAAATTTTTAAGTATTAACGGCGCCGTCAGCTGGAACGTAACGCCGTCGCCCTAACTTCTTTCCGCGCCGTTCAAACGGACGGATCAATCGATCCGTCCGATCTCGCGATCGGACGGTCGTCGCTTCTTCGTCCCCGAAGAAGCTCCGCGTGGCAATGGCGCGACGGGTGGCGCCCTTTTCCTCTCCCAGCGCATGCAGATCCCTTATCCACCGCTTAAACCCCTCCATAATTACTTCTCTTGACCCTAACCAATGAGCACTTTGATCAATCGCATCGAGGAGCTGAATTGGAGTCTCGGATCAAACCCTAAGTTCTGAACCGTAGAATTTCAGGTACCCCTTATTCCCTTCGATTTCCACTTGATCTTAGTATTTCAATTTCGTAAATTTATTTCAATTGCTAGATTAGTAATTGAACGGTTTCGATCATGCTTAGGATGGAGTGATCGATCTAATTTCGATCAGGATCTACAGTAGTATATAGTAAAACTCTCGCTGCCTGTAGGAATCTAGGGTTGGCTCCTGTCGTCGATCCATGTTGTCTTAGGCTTCGATTCACCTGTCATTAGATAGGTCTCGATCTCCTCTTCTCGTTGCCGTGCGGGATGACCCCTACCGTCGCCGGAGGAGTCGTAAATAGCAAACCCTAAATCCCCGCTCACGGCCTGTCACGCGAAGACGAAGGATCTTCTCGGGCCGGTCGGGTCAGCCCGGGCCCGACCCGTGGCCCGTGCCCGCGGCGCTACAGCTGCCGCGGCGGGACCCACCGCGTGATGCGTGGCCAGTCGCAGCGCGACACGTGGCTCTGCGAGTCAGCGGACTAGCAGTGGGACCCGCCGTCGTCTGTCGCGCCAATAAGGCTCTGCCACGTGTCCTGCATTTAATTAATAAAATCAAATATATATAAATATATAACAGATATATTAAATAATCAAAATCTTATATATATATAACAGTTATTTTAATTTAATTAAATCAGTAATTATTAATTAGATTAATACCAAACTTTAAACCTTAATAACTCCTAAAATACACATCCAAATTTTGCAAATAAATATATCAAATTGATTAGAAAAATATGAAGAATTTATTGATGCTAATAATTTTGCATTTAGATTTGTATTTAGCAAAGTGATATTTTAGGGTATTAATTAAATTCCAAAAATGTCACAAATTTTATTTAGCTCATAACTTTGTATAGATTAACCCAAACATATTGAATATGGGTCTTAAAGTGATCAGAAAACCCTAAGGATTAATTTGATAGTGTTCACTTTGCTGTTTGGATTAGTATTTGCCTAATGACTTTTAGGTCCAAACCTTAATTACCCTAATTAGACCTAGAACTTCAATTGACCATAACTTGGTCAATTGAGCTCCAAATTTAATGATCTAAATATCAATCTAGATCAAAAAAACCTAATTAACAATAATCTATAAAAATATATTAGATCCAACTGTTAGATTTGCTAATCACCCTTAATTACTCTAAATCTTGATTAGTTAATTTTAGCAAATCTAGTAATCCAAATTGAGTGATTTAAGTTTCAGAGGACTCCTAGAACCACTTAGAATCTATTTGTGAAGTTTGATTAGTGTTTGAGTGCTTAATTTTTCTAATCACTCACTAATCACCCTAAACCCTAATTAGGTCATAACTTAGTCAAATTAGATCCAAATTGAGCCTACTATATGTCATTGTGATCAGTGGACTATTTGTAAACCATAGCCACTGATTTTACTCAATTTGGACATTAATGGACAAAGTTAAGATTTTTGACCCATAAATTAAGGATTCCTTAATCACCCTTAAACCCTAAATCTTGTATTGGCCATAACTTGGCCAATACTTATTAAAATTTAGTAAATTTAGATTCTATGGAAAGCTTAGGCAGTAAAGGACAATAATATGAAAGAAAATTTAACTTCACTTAGTCAAATTACTAATTTGCCTTTATGAGTCATATTCACTAATTTGATCTCATATGGCTTAATAATCACCCAAAATTAATTTAGTTGCTGTCTAATCTTACATTAGACAGTAAGAAATACTTCCCAAAAGAAAATTTCAGAATTTAAGCCCTAGATCAAAATCTGATCTTTTGAACCCTTAAGTAGGGGCAAAATGATCATTTTGCCCAAATTTAGGGTTTAGCTTTTAAAAGCCCTAAATTCAGTTTCTAATCACTAAAATCAGTAAATAGAATGATTTATAGCTGAAATTAATCGAATTCAAGTCCAAATTAGATTTTGATTAAAATCTCAAAATTTGCTCCTTAAGAAAATTCCTAAGTCCTAAGTGAGTGTTCTCCTTCTTTAATCATTCTTAGACCCATCCTTAGGTCTTATAATATTAGTTAGGATGTGTGTCTTGAGAGATACTCTTAGTAATTAAGAGCCTTAATTCTTAAGATTAGGAATAGATCATAAGTTAGAATTCATCTATTGAGTAAATAGGGTTACTCAATTAGATGAAACATTGAGTTTACTAGTTTCTAGATTTTCTTAGTTTATTAAATGATTATTTGATCTTTAAACCCTAGAATTAAGAATAGAGATCTATCCTAATGAATTGATTTATCATTAGGACTTGCCTTAACTTAATCTGTGAGATTTAGGTTCTAAACCTTAGACCCTTAGATTATACCTTTAGATTAAGTGATTAGACCCCATCATATGGAGTCTAATTCTTAATCTTTTTATCTTGATTTGGCTAATCAAGATGATGTTGGGATGAATTAAAATACAAAATTAGGTCGATGATTTATTCACTTAAACCAAATAGTCGTCTTTTGATTAATTAGGACTTGGCCAGTCCTAATTATCTTCAACTAGTATGATTCGTGATTCTAAGTTACAGAATGTGTAAGAATTGATGATTATGAAACTTATGTAACTTAGAGTAGATAGAACGAATAAAGTAGACAACAATGGATATCACCTGTGTTTTAGATAGAGTTTCTTGCTCATTTAACTTTGATGCTTTGCATACCTTGTTTTGAGCCCCTTACCTTGTACACATATATTGGACATAGGATATTTGATAAATATCTCATGTTAATTTTGAATTGCATACGTATCATTCATAATTGATCGATGTTTTTCAGTTTTTCAGAAAGTTGTGGCTTAACTAGTATGCCTCTCCAATCCTCGAGTTCGGCGTAGCACACTGGTTTGTTACTGTCGGTAAGTCTATCCATATCTGGTTAAAATATTTCCCAGGATGGCGAGAAATGGATTTTGCGCTCTTTATTCAGGATTGGACATGGTGAGTACTAGTTGAGAGTGATTTTGGTAAGGTGTAGCTTGATTAGTATACCTCTTCGATCAACTCGTTCAGGGTCGGCAACCTTTCGAGGGTTTAATGTCCGACAGTCTATTGGTCATGCCTAGTCCGAGTGATAGGATGGATAGACTCTTGCCATATTGACTATAGAGTCAGGATTTTGATATGGTTATACTAATTCAAGTATACTTACATTCAGTTCTGTCTTAGCTCATCAAGCTAAGAGTTTTCAGTGATGTTCAGTTCAGAGTTTCTTAGCTCATCAAGCTAAGATTTGCTGAGTATGTTTTCAGTTTGAGTGACTTAGATGATCACTGCAGTTTCAGTTTACAGTTACTGTTTTACTTGCATATTCTGCATTGTAGCACTGTTTTACTTACAGTTTTCCTGCACGTGTTTTTATATAGGATGCTAGTTTTACTTACTATTTTCATATGTAGGATGTTAGTTGTTTTTAGTTTTATACTGTTCAAATTATGTATGTCACCTAGCATATTTTGTTTGATCATAAGCATGTTTAGGTTGTACTTTTATTACAATTTTACTCTTCTTTTACTTACTTATTGCAGTTGCTTAGTGGAGGTATGTATTATTTCCTATTTTTGCTTAGTTATAAACTATAGTTTATAACTTACCACTGTTCTTTTGTACGCTTTTCTGCACCTATTTTGCTCAGTTTTGTTTTATGGTGATATCTATTTAACTTAATAAAATTGTTTGCCCTAAAATGTGCTTAGACATATTGTCTAACCAATTTTTCTTTTGTTGGCTGGGGCCCTACCATTATGAAACTGATAATGGTAGGTTCTGAGTATGTTGAAGCAGCAGATCCAATAGAGAGCTTGCCTTTGGGAGAGGAGCCCGTTCTTGAAGATTTATAGCTTTAGTTTTCTTTCTTTCAGTGAGATTGAGGGTTCCTTTCAGTTCTTTTAAACTTATTAAATGTTGTAATAATACAGGTTTAACTTTTCTTTTCAGCTCTTTACTTATTCTGTATTATTGTATTTATACTGTATGGATGGATGTTGTATTTTATGCTTCCGCACTCTGAGTTCTTGTATGTTCATTTAGTGATAGTATTTTTGGATGAATGGCAAAGTTCTTATTTTAGTTGGATTAGAACACGTGTCTAATTCAATTTTAAGTGGGGACTTTGTCATTTGGTGACCCCTCCACCGTAATCATGTTAACTTAAGGGTTAACAGGACCACGGCGGGGCAGGGCCGCCACAATATTGGAGTGAATCTGTGGCGGCCGCCCCTTAATCGAATGAGTGTTAAGAGGTGGTCGTCACTAGTACCACGGACATTAAACTAAATACATATCTGTGATACTAATCAACTAGCTGAGCAAGACTGAATAAAAACATACATGTAGTGTAGCAGTGCAGAGAATGAAAAGAAACATTCAGAGACAGTCCACATTAATTCATTCACATACAATACATTAAATGCTGAATAGTAAGAATAAGAAAATATAATTATTACAATTTTACTAAATGCAAGCTAAGGAGATGGAAGCATGCCTCCTTCAGAGAGCTGCACTTTACTTTAACCTGCTAGCAGCTAAATCCTCAAGCGCTGGATCTGACCTATACTCCTGATCTGCCATATGTACATATATGACAGGACACAGCCAAAAAAAGAAAAATCTGGTTAGACTTTAATAAGTCTAAGTATAATTTAAGCTATTAAAGTTTCATGAATTTAAAGATATCTCCACATTACTGATACTACTAAGCGTGCAAAATAGATAGGTGCCACAAGCTATAAGGAAGGGATAACTATAAACTATCCATTTATAACATTCAACATGTATGTGAAATAAAATATTAAGACATGAAAGTAAGCAAGGTAAAGCTAAAAGCAAAATAACTGCAACTACTATGATAATTCCTCTCCTAACATGAGTATGATCATATTAACACATGCTGAGTAAATAAAAGAAACACAAGTACTGAAAATATGCAATTCTAGCATCCTAACATGCCAATATATATAAGTAAACATATGATTATACATACAACATGCAAATTAAGAAAAGGAAAAGAAAAGCCACTGAGACATGTGGCAAAAAGCAAAACAATCAAGTGCAATGTAAAGCCACTGAGACATGTGGCAAAGCAAGCAAATACTGAAAATAAAACCACTGAAATATGTGGCAAAGCAAAAATAAAATAATACTGAACAATCCAACTAAAGTAGCAATAAGCCTAAGACATAGTACTGCCATACCAGCCAATATGCCATACAGGGCCTCCAATATCAATCAATCAATCCCCAGGCTAGCCTTCCAAATATGCTAGGTCTGAGTCCAGTCTATACAATACTACTACTGAAGAGGCAGACTAAGCTAGGACATATTCTACCCACTGCAAATAAGACAAAACTGAATGATATGCAATTCAAATACTAACTTAGGATGTATCATCCATATCCTAAGTTTTCCTATTATGCTCAAGGAATAAGGCTCAATATACAAGGTATGCGAAGCAATCTAGTCAAAGTAAGCAAGAGACTCAATCTAGACTAAGTGATATCTATTGTTATCTAATTAAGTCGTTCTAACTATCCCAAGTCATACAACTTAGAAGCACGGCCTTATAAGTTAAAAACAATCAGGACTGATCAGATCCTAATTTAGTTCAATCAAAATCGACTATAAGTTAAATAATGAATCATCACGTCCTAATTGATGATTTGAGATGTTCTTAGCTAAGATCTGATCCAGATCTACTAAGCTAAGGATCATGAATTAAATGCCACAACTTGGGTTCAATCACATGATCCAAAGGTAAGCTAAAGATCTATGGTTCAATCTACAAGTGAACTGATGATTAAGGCTTATTCTATTAAGTAACAATCAAGCTTAATAGAATAGATCTCTATTCTTACTCTAAAATTGAAAGACAAAATAATCAAAATGAAACTATGAAAAATCTAAAAACTAATAAAACCAAGGTTTCATTCATTGAATAAATCACTTATTCAACGAATGAGGTCTAACTTAGTGTCTAATCCTAATCTTAAGGAAAGAGCCTAAGTGAAGTGAAATTCCTAAGGAAGTACCTTAGTTTGACTCTAGGTTCTAATCCATGTCCGCACAATTTACAGTTTTCAATTAAGGTTTAGCAAAAGCTCATATATCCTAATGTCATGGTTTTCAAATAGCAAGCAAATCTTAATGATACTAAGATCTATGCAAGTGGTGTACGCACTGTACATATAGCTCAAGAAAATAACATAATTAAAAGAATACAGAACTTCAATAAAGTTCTAAGTACGAAACGTACCTTTACAAAAGAAATGATCCAAACCTGTAGCTTGGCGATTGATTGGAATGAGATGATAATTACCATATCTGCAATAATTAAGCAAAGAACATCTAAATTATACTTTCTTTTGATAACTATATTTGGTCCTAGACAAGTATGGAACTAAACCAAATCATCCTCCAATTCACAAGAAAGAAGACTAAACTACAATAAGCTAGAGACGGGATCTACAAGATGAAATATAATAGCTTAATAATAATCAAGGATATGATTTATTCAAAAAAAAACCTTAAGATGACAATTAGTCTAAGTCATTTAATTAATTCCTTGTGTGCAAGACCTACTAACATATTCTTGCTTTAAATGCAAATCATAATCTTCCAATCTCTTAGTGAGCTATTTTGAAGCCTTATAATATCTTTAATATAACTTTTATACATTATATAAGTCTTAGAATAAGTGGTGTCAATTTAATTTTAATATGTATTATATAGAATATAAGAAAATCAACTAACTATTAAGACAAGTTTAATTTATTAGAACGATGTATATTACATTGCCCAAACTTAATATTAAGATAATTTAATTTATCTTCATATATGCCACTCTTACTCTATTATCACATGCAAATGATTACTTAGATGGATACAAAAAAATGTATTGATAAATAAATACAATGCACACAAACATATTATTATGCTTTGAATTATTTCAATAATTGGGAAGTAAGAAAAATTATCTAAACTAATTTTTGTCATGCTTAAATTAGCTATTTTAATATGATTATGCTGAGCAAATTTCTTGTATCAAAATGTACATATGCTTATAAATCAAAATCAGCTTGGCAAACTATTTCCTTAAACAACACAAATAGAACGCACACATATTTGTTATTTACAAGGCTTATACCTAAAGCATGATACCTATAAAATTAACATCTAAATATATATCATTTACTTCTTGCAATGATTGAAATGATAAGTAGGATGATAAAGTATCAAATGGCCATAATAATGCATAAAGCTCATGCCCATAAAAATCAACATACAACCTTAACTACTTGCTAACCCTACACATTCAACTTTATCTACCTTAACCCTTCATAATTAACAATAAAATTAGCTTTATTAAAGAGTATGAGGAATTACCCATCCAACAATTGAGCTATTATTGGCAAAAAAAATAGAAGAGGGCTGCTAATTTTCGGCCACCATGGAAGGTTGAAGGAAGATTCGGCCAAGGGAAGGAGGTGGTGTGCTCGGCCATGGGAGGAGGAGATGTGCTCGGCCATGGAAGGAGGAGATGCTCGGCCATGGAAGGAGGGCTCCTGCTCATGCTCGGCCAAGAGGAGAAGGACTGATTTTCGGCCAGCAAAGAGGAGAAGAGCTGCTGCTCGGCCGGCCAAGAGGAGAAGGGAGGTCGGCCATGGAGGAGCAGGAGAGGAGGCTCTTGGCTTGGAGGGAAGGAGAGGAGGAAGAATGAGGGTTTCCATTTTTTTTTTCTAAGGGAGAAGAGAGGAATTTCGGCTGAAGGAGAAGGGAAATTTCGGATGGCTGCCTTTAGGGTAGGGTTAGATATATTTAAGTGGCAAAAAGGTAAGTCCAATCGCAGCCGTTAGATCAAAATCCAACAGCTGAAACTTCTCAAGCCTTGATCTAAGTCGTTTGAACTCCAAAAATTACAAACTTATATCGAAACGACCTCCTCAATGAGACGAACACAGACGTCTAAAAATTATTGAATTTGGATGAATATTTTATTTTATATTAATTTTTAAGTGAAAAACTTCAAAAATTCACTACGATTAATCCGGAGCCCGAAAAATCACGAAACTTAAAACATAGATTCATCTTATTATGCTTAATTCAAATATACAAAAATTTCTAAAATCCAACATTTATTTTAACTTTTATCGACTCTGGAAGTTTAAACTTCCCAAATTTATTTAGGACGATCCGGAACTTAGATTGTGCTCAAATTTTGGCAAGTGGATCTCCTTAATATGCTTTATTTGAGGATATTTTTATTTAATTTTTATTTGACTTAAATCAGGATCTTATATTTTCTCTTAATCTGATTAGGTTTAGGCCTAATCGGCTCAGTAACAACATCGGGTTGTTACAGAATCAACCAATCCTGAATACTACTTGAAATAATCTAGTAATATGGGTATACCCTACTATACCCAACCAATAATCTAAGTTCAGAAGATTTTGTTTAATCAATAAGAATTTATCAAATCTATTAATCCTTACTCTAAGTAGGTGTATTCTACACAAGACTCCAAGGATGTGATCAAAGGATCACTCAGCATAGGTTGCTACCACAAGGAATGAGCCACATTCTAAGTACTTTAGGTGATTCCTACCACAAGGTATCAAGTTCAACTTCTAAAGTTATGAAAGATCAACTAGGTTTCTACCTCAATAAGTTACAAAAGTCTTTCCCACCTCACTGTATCATTAGTTAAGATTTTTAACCATTTCAATAACAATCTTATAGCAAGACCCTTAAGATATCATATTTCTACTTCTTAAGCTTTACTTGTTATACTTAGATTAAGTGATCAGATCAGATGATTAAAATTCATTTGATCCTTTCCTATTCTACAATCATAGGATAAAATCAAAGATCTTATTAGAGTTAGATCATTGCATAAATTATTATAATTTTATTTCCATCTTATGATAATTATCTTATATAAGAAAAAATCAAAGATCTAAAGTTTGGATTCAGATGGTTCAATCAAACATATTCAATGTTAACCCTAGTACTTCTAATTCAATGTGTTAAGATCAATATCAAATCATGTGCATTATTGGAATAATGTCAATATTATCTTACAATCAAATTAATTAGTTAAGTGATTAAGGTTTAGATCTTAATCAAGACAAGCTAGGGTTTAACCCCTAACCTTTCTATCATTAAGGCCAATGTTAATTTAAAGGTCAATGACAAATTAATGTATTATTAGTATATTATTAATGTCAAACTTTAGGTTTGGATTAAGTATTATCTACTTAATCAAGTTATCATGATTCATTATTCAATTGTAGTTTAATGTCAATTTAAACATATCAAGATATCCATTTGAATGTTAAAGTTTTCTAACATACATCATAATATCATAAAAGTATATAAGTAAAAAGATGATATAGAATAAAGGGTAATTAATGCTAATCAAGTTTTAAATCAAACCAAAGGGATTAGCACTTAATCATAAATTTAAAAGACTTAGTTTCATGTCATTTAGTTGTCAATATTATATCTATTCAATACGTGCTTTTGAGGATTCTATCATTTAGCATTTGACATGACATATATTTAAAGTACATAGTAGATTGTTGAGCTCATTAAGAATGACAAAGTTTCAAATTTAATTTCAACATAGAATTTTATGCAATATTCAATTTTAGCTAAAATAGGTTCAAATTTGATATAACTTAGCCCCACTAGGGTCCTAGGGACCTTAAAATGTCAAAACAGTGAAGTTTTGGCCATTTCAGCCAAAACTGAGCAGTTTCTAAGCTAATTCTGGATATTTTGCAAGTTTGGGCGCTGGAGCGCGTTGTAGCTCCTTTCGCGTAGCAGTGTGCAGTAGCGCGTGATAGCGCTTTTCGCGCGGTAGCACTTTTCGCACGGTAGTGCTTTTCGTGCGGCAGCGTGCAGGAGCCCTTTTGGCGCGTAGCGCTTTTAGCGCTGGGTGCGTTGCGGCCCACTGCGGCGCGCTAGGGTGCGCTGCAGCGATTTAATTTGCAAAATCACTGTTTAATTAATTCATTTTCATATTTCCTAAAGTTTCCATAATATTTCCGCTGCAGCCTGCTACAACGCGCAGCACGCTGTAGCGGTCTATTTTGTAAATTTTCAGTTTAATTACTTTAGTATATATTTTTATATATTTCTGCTAAAATTTCGCTGCAGCCTAGTGCGCTGCAGCGACCTATTTTGCATTTTCTAGCGCTGCAGCGCGCTGGAGCGCTAGACGGTGATTTTCGCCGGGACGAAACCTAGAAGGCCTATTTTCAAGCTCAATTACTCCTAATCCAGAGCGTTTCATGAGCGATGTCATATATCAATAGAAAAGTCTTTTCGATACCTTTCCATCAACACCAAAATCAGTACAAACGAAGCATCCTAGCTATATAAAATTGTGAATAAAAGACAGGGTGTGGAGAATATAAGATAAAACAGAGCATTAAATTTAATCTCTTGGAGAGCTGTAACGGCTTGCATACTTAAACAAGGATGTCTAGAGATGCAATAAGCATAATAGTAAGATGAACTAGATAAGGAGAGGAGTAAAAGAGCACCATAAACCTTGCAAGAAGAGGAGGAAGAGACTTGGAAGGAACCTTTGCCTTTCTCCAAAGCCTTAGAGATGAGCTGCACTTCTTCTTCTTGAACACAAGTGCATCAAGCAATGGAAGGGAAGGTGAAAAAACTTTAGCAAGCAAAAGAGGAGGGCTGAGCTCTTCCTTTAAAGGAGAAGGGGAAGAGTAGGGAGCCATCATGAGCCTAGGGAAGCTAGGAGAGATGATGAGGATGTGACCTCACATCAAGGCATGGGAGGAAGGAGATGGAAGGAGTGGCCAGCTGATGTTGCAAGGATGGCCAGCCAAAAAAAAAATTCGGATTAACTAGACGTGTTCTGAAAAATCTCAAAAATTCACCCATAGCTAATTTGGGGGTGAGGAATTCAACAGCAAAGTCGGAATTCGATTCCGATGATTATTTAATTATATTAATTTTTGTGGTATTTAATTATATTAAATATTCGCAAAAAATCCGACTGACTTCCAAATGCGCCCAAAATATCACTCCTAGCTAATTTGGGAGTGACGATCACAACATCGAAGTCGTATTTCGATTTTGATGTCAAAATAAATACCTTAATTTCTAATTAATTAAATATTAAAATAATCCAAGATATTGGATTTAGCTATGAATTGCTTCAAACCTTCAGGGTTTGGTTCTAATGACTGGATGAACTTTATAGAATGGTAATTACGATACAATTAGGCTAAAATTAAGCTGGGTAATAATCTTGAGCTGTTACAGTGATGCCTTGCATCATAATACCTCCTGTATCTGTCCTGAGAAGCTAAGATCCTATTTTGGATAATACTTATTTTCTTGTTTGCTTCTTCAACCAACCCAAACCCATAAAGTTGGGCATCACTAACCTCTGTCCAAGCTAAGGGAGTATTGCATTTTTATCCATATAATGCCTTGTATGGTGCCATGCCGATACTAGCCTGAAAGTTGTTATTATAGGTAAACTCGATTAGTGCAGATGTTCCTCCCAAGTTCACCAAAATTAAAGATACACATTCGCAAAAGATCTTATAATGCTTGATTCACCCGCTCTGTCTGCCCATCAGTCAAGGGATGAAATGCGGTGCTCATTGTGAGGTTGGTTCCAAATCCTGATGTACCGCTTGCCAAAAATGGGACTTAAACTTGGCATCACGATCTGACACTATTGTTTGTGGAATTTTGTGCAATCAAATAATCTCTTTTATATATACCCTAGCAAGCTTTTATATCGAATCTATCTGCCAAACCGGAATGAAATGCACGGATTTGGTCAATCTATCCACCACAACCTAAATAGAGTCGGCTCCAGACCTAGTCCTCGACAGACCAATAATGAAATTCATAGATATGCCTGACCATTTCCATTCAAGGACTTCAAGGGGATGTAGAAGTGTGGCACCCCGCCCCCTAATCCGCAAGATTTGACTTAAGGGGAGATGTGTCACTCTGGCAAATCTCTCACTTATCCTTATATTAGTTATAAATCACAATCCACTAATAAGGGAGAGATATACTCAGAATACATTCACGAGGATCAATCACTAAGTAAACATAAACTCAAATTGCAGAAGCAAACTAAGTAAATAGTGCATCCAATTTATAATAATACATAAGGAAGGTGCAATATACAGCTCAGAATAAATATTGCAGTAAAAAAAATACAATTTAAAGGTACATGTATTATTACAGCATTTTAAATAAGTTTAATGAAAGAAAAATAAAGAAAATCCCCCATCTTCATAATAAAATAATAAAAATAACTAAGTGACTTCTGCTTCACTCAGCTCCTCCTCCTCCAAGAAAGGCTCCTCTTCGGGTTCAAGCTCCTCAAAATGATCTGATTCTAATATTATCGATTTCACAATGCCAGGGTGTAGAGCCCACCCCGTCGCCGCACGCAAAATAGATAGCTATAATCAATTTCGGCGGCGGAGCGGTGCGCCACTCGGGGAGGAATATCCTGTCTCCCCGAATAGCTGTAACCAAACCCATCTGAAGGGCTACTGACTCAATCTTAAGGAGGGTTGAGAGCTAATACTTAAGATAAGAGTAGTATCCTTATTCTAAGTATTAAACTAACACATACATTGAATGTAAAACACATACTAAGAATTTAATGTATGTATAAGATATCAGCATTTCTAGTATACTGATCACATCATAATACTAAGTATAAGTAGTATATAAACAGAGTGCAGAAGCTAAAGCAAACATCTAGAAAAATTCATCACAGAAGCTGTATGAAAATATTCGTCTCAGAAAAGAAAAGAAAACACATCCAGAATTATTACAAACAATTTACTAAAATACAGACATAAAAGCTAAGTACTGAACTGAAATAAACTAAGCAAAATAACAGACTGGAGAAGAGTCCACTAGTGCTCCACGGGCTCCTCCTGAATCTTATGGGTGTCCTTCTGACCTGGCTTAATATACTGCTAAAGATCTAGCAAATTGTCGGATCCCAAAAGTACCACATGTTAGATAATAAGCCTAACACATAGAAACTAATCTAAACAGTTCTAATTAATCATTTAGCATTTACAGAATGTAAGTAAATCTATAGTTAAATAATCCTACGGACTAGGGGGCGGGGCGCCATAAATAGTGAGCAAGGGACCCTACTACACATGATGACACTGTTGTTATCTAAATAACCATTCTAACTAGTTTAAGTTATATAAGTTCAGGATCTTCAATTCCTACTATCAAGGGTAACTTAGACATAGGCCTTATAGGGTACAAAATATTAGAACTAACTATGTCATGATATGATTAAATTAATGTCAGCTACACGTTAAATAATAAATCATCACGTCCTAATTGATGAATTAGACGTTCTAGACTAAGATCTAATCACGATGCACTAAACTAGCGATTACGAGTTAAACACCATGAATTGGAGTTAAATAATAATTCAAAGGTAAAATATAAGATCTAAGGTTGTAAATTTTAAATGTGAACTAATGATTAAGGTAAATCCTATTAAGTAAAATCAATCTTAATAAGATGATTCTCCTATTCTTAATTTAAGATTAGAAGATAAAATAATCAGAATTAAGTTATATAATCTAGAAACTAATAAAAACTAAGGCTTCATTCATTGAATAATCAACATTATTCAATGAATGAATTTTAATCTAGGATCTATATCTAATCTTAGAGAAATGATCCTAATGTAAGGTGTAGATCCTAATGAGCTTTTAATGAGCTCATAATAAAATGACTTAAGAAATTTAGGAGTTGATGGAATTTATTACAATTTAACTTCACTTGCTGATTTTTGTTCATTTAAAAGGATAAAGGGTGGATTTTAGCTAAGTAAAAGTGCATTGGCCTAACTAAAAAATTTTAAGCCTTTAAGGGGAATTTTTTTTTGACCTAGATAGCACTTTGAATGACTTAATTTGGAATCCAATTAATTAAGTTATGATTAATTGAAGTTCTAGGGTTTAAGAGTATGATTAGGGTAGGGTCCAAAAAGTAATTAGCTAAACTAATTATTTAATAACAAAACTAATTCTATCAGATCAAACTAAACACTCTCCTGATTAAAATGAGAGCCATATTGGATATATTTGGGTGAATGTGTATAAATTTATAGCTAAGAGAAATTTTGGTACAAGTATGGGAGATCCTAAATATCACTATGTTAAATAAATATCATATAAAAAATTTAATACTATCATATTATTTTTCTTATTTTTCTGAGTAAAATAAAATATATATTTAATATGTTTGAATCATTAAATTAATAGTTATACTTTAAAGCTTTCTAAATTAAATTAATTTAATACATGAAAATTAAATAATAGAACTGTTTAATTAATTGACACAGATTTAATCTAAATAGCATAAAATAGATCAATAATTTAAATAATTCACGCCAGCTTTAGCTCACATTCTTCCTTGCTTTTTCAATTCACTGCTGATTTATCGTAATTTTTGCTGTAGATTTCGCCGGTAGTGGGCATACTGATGAGGCAAGATCTCATATTAGTTTTCCGAATATTATTTAGCTCTTAAATATTTCTCAAAAAATATGAATATTAAAATTTAAAATTAAAAAAATATATTTTTATGAGTTTTACAAATAAAAAGTGAATTTAATAAAAAAAATTTATTTCACTTAACTTCCTAAATCTTAATCATCAATATCTTTTAAGATATATTTGAAAGTCATATAAAAATACTCTTTCCCCAGCTTCCAATAAAAAATGGCGATGAGAATGATTGATGTTAAGTTGGGTAATCATTTCATATGCAATGGCTGCAACACATCCATATGAATTGGCTCAGCTAAGGATTAAAATACTTTTTTCTATTATATATATATAAATATATATGATTCTTTTTAAATTTATTTATGAGCCTTGTATTTTGGACTTTTCTAGTGAGCTCACATTGACTTTTCTAGTGAGCTCAGGTCGAGCCCTGTCACGACGCCCAATTTGAAAGAACGTAAATAAATTGTTTTCAGAAAAAATAAATTTAGTTATTTTAGTAAGAGGAATACTATTTAGACTCATTTATGTGACACCCAAAAAAATATATTCAATAAAATTTAAATATATTTCATTAATGTATATTTATTTATATTAAAATAATATAAATATTATTTTTAAATTTTATATTAAATGCACCCAAAAATCCCATTTAATAAGAATTTTTGAGTACCACTTTAACGATCTAACATTTCTCTTTTAGTAAATCTCCACAGTATTTCTTGAATATATATATATATGGATTTTATATGAAAAAATAACTTCGAAGGTTGAACTACAGATTGGGACGCTGTTGAAGAATACTGCGTAACAACTCCGGCCGGACCATTGAAAGGGCGATTATGTATGTGCTAAAAATTTCTAATTTTTTAAATATATATTCAATCTGGAAAGAGAGGTGTGCAGAAGTAGCATTTCCGGAGCGCGCATCCCTCCCTCCTCTGCCCGCAGACGAAGAAGGCGATGAACTCGGCGAAGGAAGCAAGAAGACAGGGACTCACATATGACATTTTCTCCAAATTCTCAGCTTTGGTGCTCGTCTCTGTGACCCAGATGATGATGAGCTCAGGCGCCGGATCGAATCCTGGCTTCGTCTTGAACGGATTCAAGGGCGTGGATCTGGTACTGAACGGAGCTGGACGAGTGGAATCGAGTGGTCTGCTTCAGCTGACGAATTTTACAAGGAACGAGGTGGGGCATTGCTTCTACCCGACGCCCTTCGCCCTGTTAAACGCATCTTCAGGGGAAGCGCTGTCCTTTTCCACCTCCTTCGTCTTCGCCATTTTCCCCCAATACGACGATATAAGCTCCCACGGCATCGCCTTCGCCATAGTCCCCTCCACCAATCTCACCTCTGCGCTCCCAAGCCAGCACCTTGGGCTCTTCAATTTGACAAACAACGGCGATCCCAGCGCCAGAATCGTCGCCGTAGAACTCGACACCATCCAAAACAAGGAGTTTTTAGACATAAACGACAACCATGTGGGAATCGACGTCAACGATCTGAGATCCTTCTCTTCCGCCCCTGCCTCCTTCTTCCTGGACCCCTCCGGGCTTCAGTACCAAAACCTCAGCTTGATAAGCGGCGAGCCCATGCGCGTCTGGGCGGATTACGACGGCCGGACCGGGTTTCTGAGCGTGACACTAGCTCCGCTCCTGGTTCCCAAACCGGATCTGCCTCTCCTCTCCTCAAAAATCGATCTTTCCTCCATCTTCCTCCCCAAAATGTACGTGGGATTCTCCGCTGCAACAGGGACGGCGGCAGGGTCGCACTACGTCCAGGGCTGGACCTTCCGCGTCGGCTCCGCCACAGACGAGCTCAACCTCTCGAACCTTCCGCCTCTCCCGCCCCGAGGCGCCGATGAGCCTACCTCCGAGACAAAAAAGGAATTTTGGATCATTCTGCTGCCCGTCGGCATCTTCCTCCTCCTCCTCATCGCCTCCTCCGGCGTCCTGCTCGTCGTGAAATTCAGGAGAAAGTTCGCCGAAGTCATCGAGGACTGGGAAACGGAGTACGGCCCCCATCGATTCTCATTCAAGGAGCTGTACAGATCGACCCGGGGATTCTCCGACGACAACATCCTCGGCAACGGGGGCTTCGGCGGGGTCTACAAAGGGCGGCTCTCAAAATCGAAGCTTGAGATCGCGGTGAAGAGAATCTCCCACGATTCGAAGCAGGGGATGAAGGAATTCGTGGCGGAGATCGCGAGTATTGGCAGGCTGAGGCACCGGAACCTGGTCCAGCTTCTCGGGTACTGCCGCAGGCACGGCGAGCTCCTCCTCATCTACGATTACATGCCCAACGGCAGTCTCGATCGCTACATCTTCGACCGGCCGGAGGAGACACTGGGCTGGGAGCAGAGATTCAAGATCATCAGAGGGATCGCTGCAGGGCTGCTTTATCTGCACGAGGAATGGGAGCAGGTGGTGCTCCACAGGGACATAAAGGCCAGCAACGTGCTCCTCGACGCCGATTTCAACGGAAAGCTGGGAGATTTCGGCCTGGCTAGGCTGCACGACAGAGGGGGAGATTTGCATACGACCAGAGTGGTCGGAACGTTTGGGTACCTCGCCCCCGAGCTCTCCAGAACCGGAAAGTCGACGACTTCCTCCGACGTCTTCGGCTTCGGGGCCTTTTTGCTGGAGGTCGCCTGCGGGAAGAGGCCGATAGAGCTCAAAACGTCGGGGATCGACATGGTGCTGGTGGATTGGGTAATGGGCTGCTTGAAAAAAGGGCAGATTTTGGAGGCGAGGGATCGGAAGCTGAGGGACGGATTCGTGGCAGAGGAGCTGGAGATGGTTCTGAGATTGGGGCTCATGTGCTCCCATCCTTCGCCGTCGGAGAGGCCCACCATGAGGCAGGTCGTTCAGTACTTGGAAGGGGAGGCGGCGCTTCCGACCATCACGGAGTTCGATTTCTACGTCTTTGATTCGGGATCCAGGAGGAAGAATAACAGGTTCATGATTATGGATGACATTTCTTCCGATTCTTCTACCGCGGGGCTCACCAATCCTGCTTCTTCTTCTCCGCAGGAATGAATGATGCGCTCTGCTTGTAAAAATCTGGTTTTTAGGCTAAAAAAGGTGTCTTTTTTTTTTTTTTGGAATTCTGGAATTGTTCACTGCTTCTTTCGTTTCGGATTCAGATTATTTTCGGGATGAATCGGAATTTGGGAGGAGAGAAAGGCGCTTTCCACATTTCGTAAGCAGGAGAGATTTATTAATGCTTATCTAAGCCTGTTTATTATGATTTCTTTTTTTTGGAACCTTGATGACTACTTTCCTGTATATATATCAAATATCTGAGATAGCTAAATTTAAAATGGAGCATTTCTTGTAGCAATTGATTATTCTATGAGAAAAACAAATGTTTTGAGAGAATGCAGAAAGAAATGTGAAGTTTGGCCACTTCTTCTTCTCCTTCCATTCTTATCGGCCATGATCATCGATCAGAAGCACAAGAAGGGGCTGAAAAGTGAAAGCAATTCCATCGTTTTTTTTTTCCCTTCTTAAGTTCTTATAATTCAGGCTGCTTAGGCTTTAGGCTATGACTTGACTCCATTAGGGGAAACGAGTTCAAATCCCTTCTTATGATTCAGTTTTGATGACGAACCGCATTTTGGAGCTATTTGTTTCAATGTCATTGTTATTCGAATAAGTTATACTTGGTTCATTCATGTTATGTTATACATGACATAAGATTATCCTATCCTCAATAGTGAGATTATACATGAGCAGCTCTCTCTACACGAAAAAATATTCAAATTAATTTCCTTTAACTGCAGCTCTCTTTTTATATGAAAGACGGCCATAGCCCATGCATATATATATATATATATATATATATATATATATATATATCAATAGTCAATCACAGTACAACAACTCAACCGGGATCAAACTCTACGGTGTCATCAGCCAGGAGGTCCAAAAGCTTCCTGGGGAGCACAACGCTCCTATCAAATGTAAAAACACCCTGGCGGTCCAAAAAAGCACAAAAATCCGCTACTCGGTTCGCACTACCCGACCGGTAGGAAAAGATAACTCGCGGGATCTCAAGCAGGAAGGAGAGGGGATCCGCATGTCTGTCGGCACCTCTGGATCGCAGAGTCCTCTCCCAGAGACGCCGGAGTCTCCGAACGGCAACAATGAGCCCTACAAAATCTGTCCCCGTGGTCAACAGAGCCTGCCGGAGAATAGTCACTACCTGGACCTCAGCCTGAAGCGGAGATCGAGCCTGAATAACATTTCCAGCAGCCGACAAAAACTGTCCCTGTGCATCCCGAACAACTGCTGCACCAAAAGCTCTGGGCTCACCAAAGTGGTACGACGCGTCGATGTTGGCCTTCAGCCAACGGGGCGGGGGGGGGCACCATTTCGAGGAGGTGGAGGGGCCCTGTGGGCCGTGGAACCCCAGTAATCGCTCCTGTCGTGAAGACCAGCACTAACCAAAGCTGACAGAATCAAGCTGGCGCAGCCCGCCGGGTGGGAACCTGACGGCCATGGGAGAACTCCGTCCTGCTCCGCCAGGACTGGTACAGAGCGTAAGCGACTACCTGGCAACTGAAACGGCGGCTGCGAGACACAGTAAACCTCTCACTTTTCGCATGTTTGCAAGTGGGTGTTTACAAATAAAGTAAACCTCTCACTTTCGCTTGTCTGTTGATTTGTGTCTGAAGAAAGATCTAGATAGGGATTAGATGCACATAGTGCAGTATGGTAGTGCAGTGGAAAGCTTATGTATGCATAGTTTGTATGAGACATATTTGGCACAAACAATTGGAGTTGTAAGCATGTATATACATAATCTGGAGAAGGATCATAAGCAAGTCGTGATGGATATATTATGATATTTGAAGAGTATAATCAGTGTTAGATTGTTATTCTAGAAGCAATCATATATAGCAAATTTGTGTGTTGGATATGTGGATTCTGACTATGCTGATGATTTGGATCGAAGATGATCAAAGAAAGATTATGTGTTCACACTGTTAGGAGGTCCGGTTGGGTGGAGATATACACACAATCTACAATTGCCAAGTGTACAACATAAGCTAAATACATGGCGGTCACAAAAATATTCACGAAAGTTATATGGATGTGTGGTATATTGACAGACTTGGGTGTTAAGCAAGAAAATATGGTAGTCTACTATGATAACCAAAGTGTTATATTTTAGATACTAATCATGTGTGTCATGCTAGCACAAAGCATCTAGATGCGCGACATCACTTTGTTTCAGATTTCATAGAAGGTGGAGAGATGTTGCTAAAAACGATAAACACTAAGGACAACTTGACGGTCATGTTTACCAAAGTAATCGCAGTTCATAAGTTTTCCCATTACAGGAGCATAGTAAACATGGAGAAGCTTTGATCAAAGCTTAAATTTTGGATAAACTATGCATGGCTTGATTCCTTTGGGAGGAGGCAATGTTGTGTGTGTAGCCGCTACACTTGAGAGCTTGTTGAGGTCATCTTTCATATAAAAAAAATGATAGATGAGATGGAAAATTATTGAATTGGAAAAATAAAATTTCACATGATAGTTTGGATCGCCAAAGGAGGTGTCGAAGGAGTTCTGGTGGGTATCGGGATAAGGTGTCACAGCTCGGAAGCGAGCCGAGTGCCAAAGCGCACCTTAGGTGCCTAATAGGGCATGCCGCCTTAGGAGGGTGCATCCCGACGTGCTCTAGGCACCCCAGGAGTGTTGAGATTTGCAAACACAACAACATGAGCACCGCAGCAGAAGATATTTGAGATCGAGAATCGGGGTTACATTGATGGTTACTAAGTAAAGACAAAATAACCAGGCACAACAAGATAGAAACCACAACACATACACATGCACAATCACAAGCATCCAAACACATGAATATTAACATGGAAAAAAATCAAAGATGGGAAAAACTACGGAGCCACACCACATAAATTTTTTTATTAATCAAGAAGGTACAAAGTTATAAAGAACATCACCTTCACAAGAACAAGAAAGATCTACCACTTACATAGCCTCCCGATCGATTTCTTCTTTAGCAGGGAACACTAGATTTTACTCTAGGTTGAAGGAGAAGAGGAGCACCACTACATCTTAGGGTTTTCTCCAATAGCAGCCAAAATACTTAGCTTGCCCTTGCCAACCTTAAAAACATCTCCTTAATATTTCCTTAAATATCCAAGCAACATTCATACCCAAAATGATCCAAAATACTCTCCAAATTACTTAGGGCGAAGCCTAAAACCAAAGCAGAATTCCACATAGTGCTACAGTGCGTCGTACCCTCATGGTCTCGGGTAGGCAAGCGCCAGCTGTCTGACGCTGGGGCGTGCTATAGCTCCCTAGTCTCTGGATGCTGGTCGTTATGGCGCGCTAAGGCGCTCCACAACATGCTGCAGAGTCTTAACTTTTCCAACTTGTCACGTATCACCTCGAAACCTCTCGTAAGTTCACCAGAACTCTATTAGCACATCCATGATGATCTAAATGGTCTCCATATCCCAACAATCTCTCACTTGGAGATATATTGGAATCATCCCTCTTCTAACCTTGATCCATCATTATCTTCTTCAACCTCTGGCAAGAACGTGGTGTGGCTCACTTCCACTGTCTCTTAATGTGCCGAGGACAACTGAAGTAGCGCATAGCTTCAGTTTCTCCACTGTTATTTCTTTTATAAGCATGTCGGCGGGATCCTTCGAAGTGTGAATCTTCTATAATCCAAACTGTCATTCTTCCAACAATGTCCTAATGAAATGATAACAAAGTTGTATATGCTTCATCATAGCATGAAATTCTGCATTCTTTGTAAGGTGAATAACACTCATACTATCACTGCAAAGCTTCACATCCTCCCGCTCCTTGCCCAATCCTGCCATAAAACTTTTCAATCAGATCATCTCTTTACTCGCCTTAGTGATGGGGATGTACTTTGCCTCAGTGATGGATAGAGCAATAATGTTCTGTAGCATGGAGGTCCAGTTCACCGCTGCACTTCCCAACGTGAGCACATATCTAATTATCTTATTGCTGCACAAGAATAAAAAAGATAGATTATAACAATAAAATATCTTATATGCTTGGGTTGATCATGAGTTATTTCTGGGCTACTATGCTTAGGCCTCCCTTTATTCTTCTAAGCATTATCTCAACTCCGAGCTGTTGTATAATAAGCTGCAATCCTTGCATTAGTATCTGCTAGTTTCTTTGCTAATTGTGTTGATCTATTCTTTACACTTAGGATGGATTTGTTCATATTGAGAACAAATCGTTAAACTTCAACTAATACTTTTGTGGAGACCTAGCATCAAGTTAAGGAATTAAGCAATATCAAACTAAAAATGAACATTTATAATAACATTCATTCACATCATAAGTTACATCATTGTATTATTAATACATTGTTGGTATAGAAAATTTCATCAACAATATATTGAATGAGATATACATCATGATATATACATATATAAAAATTTTTTTATAAAGAAAATAGTTTACTTTAGTATGTACAGATCAAAAAATATAATTTTATTAAGAATATATATATATATATATATATATATATATATTCTTAATAAAATTATATTATTTTATATTGAATGTGATATACATCATGATATAAACATATATAACAAAAATATTATAAAAAAATAGTTTACTTTAATATGTACTGATAAATAAATATTATTTTATTAAGAATATATATATTCTTAAGTAAACTACTTTCTTAATATATATATTCTTAATAAATTATTCTTTTTGATCAGTATATACTAAAGTAAACTATTTTCTTTATAATATTTTATTTATATATGTATATATCATGATGTATATCACATTCATTATATTGTTGATGAAATTTTCTATACCAACAATGTATTAATAAGACAATGATGTGATTTATGATGTGAATGAATGTAATTATAAATGTTCATTTTTAGTTTGATATTGCTTAATTCCTTAACTTGATGCTAGGTCTCCACAAAAGTATTAGTTGAAGTTTAACGATTTGTTCTCAATATGAACAAATCCATCCTAAGTGTAAAGAATAGATCAACACAATTAGCAAAGAAACTAGCAGATACTAATGCAAGGATTGCAGCTTATTATACAACAGCTCGGAGTTGAGATAATGCTTAGAAGAATAAAGGGAGGCCTAAGCATAGTAGCCCAGAAATAACTCATGATCAACCCAAGCACAGACCCAAGCATATAAGATATTTTATTGTTATAATCTATCTTTTTTATTCTTGTGCAGCAATAAGATATTTTTTTTTGAAGCTCCAACCAAATAAAATAGCAAATAAGGATAACACAAAACTTAAGTTTATATTTATTCCCACCACAACTTTCTTCCACAATTCTCAAGAGCTTGTGAACTATATGGTGGAAAAAAATATATTTTTAGGCTTTGGATAGCTTTTTATAATACCAAAGGAATATTTGCACTAGAAAGAGATGGTTTTAAGATTCATCTTCCTCAAATTATCCAAACTCTTAATGCCATCATGCATACAAGCTTGGAGGAAGCAAAAGAATGTGATTCATCAACAGCTTTTTGCTGTGGCAAAAGTAAGAGAGGAAAGAAGGTTGTTTTTGTTAGAAAATGATTTCTTTTATTCTTCGCCAGAATATTGGAGCACTGAGCCCCTCCCTAGATCCCAGATCTCAAATTACTGAATTTTTCACCATTGTTTTATGAGGCAACGTCCATTGTGAATCCTCCATTAAGCAACCATTTTGTAAGCCTTGGCTAATGGATTAAAGTTATTAAACTCTAGATTACTCAAAGATTTTGGAGTCACAACAAAGTCACATATGATCGTGCTAATCTTATTCAACTAACACTAATCAAATAAGAATCTATCACAAAATTTTCTAAGATGTTTCATAGTTGAAGCCAACAAATGGATAACACGATACCAATATATAACAAGTTTAAGTATAGAGCTCTTTAATAGTTTTAATTTGCTGGCAAAGGAGAAAAATATTTTGGTTCAACCATTAAGTAAAAATAAATTAAACCACCCAAGTAAAAAGAAGAGTTTAAGATTGGTATGTTAAATCTGAAACTAAAAGTTGCTGATCCCTTACCGATTTTGAGAATCATATTGAGGATTTTGGGCATTTAAATTATATCCCTGTGTTCTTTTTAGAGGATCTAATTATTCTTTTAAGGGCAAAAATGTTCATCTTGCTTTCTCCTCCAAAACAAAGAATATCATCCACAATTCTAAATGATAATAATTGAAATGCTTTGGAGAATAAGGTATAAAAGTGCTATTAGCCATTTTGCTTGGATAAAATGGATGCTAATTCCTCCATCGCTAAAGTGAATAGATATGGGGATAGATGGCTCCCTTTGAGACCATTTGATGATTTGAAAAAACCATATGCCATTTTTAATATGGATAAATTGTGATTCCAATTGTAAGCTTTCACTCATTTTATACAGAGGTTGGGAAAACCATCCTTCTTCATCTTAAGCAATATGAAACTTTGATTAACAATATGAACAACTATAGGTGAAACGCTATGGCTAGACTAACTCTGAATCAATAAGGAAGATTTGGGAGAACTTTTGGAATAGCAAGGAGATGTCCTAAACCAATGAAGAATTAATTTAGGTTTTCAAAAATTGATCAATAATTGAATTTGAGATATCCATTTTATTTAGCACTATTGAAGGATTTTAGGACATTTAGAAAATGCAATAAAGTTTAACATTCCTTTGAGGTTTTTGTAAAGTTGGAATCAAGACAGATTGAAAGAATTACAATATTGTCAAATTGGGAATTATGGTTCTTTAATAAAATACCAGACCCAAGATACAGAGTTTAGTAGTATAGGAATTGTATTGACCAAAGAATGGAAACCCTAAATTGGGGAACTATTGAGCGCTGTTAGTGAAATTAGCCCAACGGAGAGGAACAATAAGTATATGCTAAGCCTCTACCGCAGATTAGATAAGATAAATATTTAAATAAACTATTTTTATTAAAAGTCAGAATCATATAGACTTTAATAAAAAATATTCTAAATGAAATATTTTAGTGATCTTTGTTCATATTTAATAAAAATTGAACTATAGACTCACAAAAATATAAGGAATATATTTATGTAAAAGTTTTAGGGATATGAGAAATAAAAAAAAAATTGTTAATTAATATTTAATGAAATTAAAAAAAATAATATTGATTTTGCACATTAAACTGTAACCAATTGTTGGAAAATGTTTCATAAATAGATGAATATATTTATACATTTTCTAAGAAGATTTAAGTCTTAATAATGGAGATATTTTCATTTGGTGAAAAGAAAACTAAAATAGTATTTATTTTGACACTTCAAACCCTAGATACGTCAAGCAAAGCTCAAAATGATTAATAAAGTTATTCTAAGTCAATTTGAGGAAAAAATAACTAAACTAAGGTTGGTTTGAGATTAAATCAAATGGTAACCTTGATTCAATACTAATCTTAAAGAAAGGTCTAAGTTTGAGTAGCTCTAAAGATCCAAAATCTAAGAAATGATTAAATTGAGATAAGAGAATTATTTTAGTTCTAATTTCAAGTAAGGTTTAGTATAAAGTAAAGAGAAGAAGATGTAGCTAAGAGGAGATATCAGGCCAAGTTAAACGATTCTTAGTAGAGAGAGACCTTGGCTGAGTTGGGCGAGCGCACATACACTCAGGAAAGTGGACATGCTGTCATGAATAGAGGCCCTTAAATTTATGCATAAAGTTTTATTTTTCGACTATAACATGTTTTTTAATCCGAATATGCTTCTGAAGAATCGTTGAGATATTGAAAACCATCTTTCAATTGATAATGCGATAATTGCAAGCAAACTAATAATGCAAATTTTGAGCTAGTAAGAAAATATTGATCTACTTAAAACATACATATATACCAAATAATTACTACGTTAATTTGAATGGTTGTAAGTCAAGCAGCATTGCTCCGTTAGTTTCAGCATATGTTTGTGCTAGTAAACGCTATTCTCTCCAACCTTTTTTTTGCTTCTCTATCATATTTCATGACTGGATAAACGAGCGCACTCATTACCTTATGAGCCCTTAATCTCAGAAGATGAGCTTTATGCACAATTATTCTTATTTTGCATTCCCGTTCGTTGTTGATTGCAGTGTCTTACAACAAGTTGTGAACACATTTTGTTAGCTCTTTTTTAATTTTGCTTGTGTAAACTGAGTTGATCAATAATTTCAGTAATTCATTTGTGTCATGACTCTAGTTTCATTTTTGGCACATTCTACACTATTAATTTAAATGAGACAGGGCTACAGATTGAAACAGTAGTGACAGTAAGTTTTTTTTTTTATTACTTTGGTATAACAGACATTCTTGACAAAGGCTTAGTGTTGTTGTTAGTGTAACAAGCATTTAGCTACGAACATATCATAGCATAAGATGACCAACATTGCATGCTCATATTGGCTGTTAAATTATATAAGCCGCAGCAGTAACATGTTCTTGATTGTTTTGTTTTTATCCTCTGATATTTCTCTTTTTGATCACTTTAAATTGTGTTTGCATTACTTTGCTTTTGGTTTTTTGCTAGTTTATAATAAGCTCCTAACTTGTCATATTGTAATTATTGTGTATGACCTGTTGACTTTGATATATATTCAAATACCTGTGCTGTGCTTTAAAAGTTAACACGAGGTTCTGGGTTAACTTTATGATGTGGCAAAAATTTTCTATTTGAAGATGTAGCTTAATTAAATGGTAGAGTGCTCACTTTGAAAGTAAGAGGTTCAGGATTCGACTCCATACTTCTTCAATTATGTCATTTGTAAATTTAGGTGAAATTTGACTGATTTTGATGTCATTTGTAAATTTAATTTGTCATTATCATTCTTAAAGATAACACCATGCTACCAAAAGCATTAAATGTTGAAGGTCGCTGAGCATAAATAATTGAAATGAAATAAGGAGGTTTGATGTATCTAGCATAACCCTAGAGCTTTTTGCTAGAAAATCATTGAAATGAAGAATGTTGAGAGTAGTGTTGTCGATACTCATATTAGTGGAAATCTGCTGCTTGGATTGACTCTCTTCAAATGTGGAAATCTTATACCTTAAACAGTCTATAAGCCGTCAAAGCTTTTTCAAAATATAGCAAGTTTTCCGATCCTTCTAATTCTTAGATTTGATATTTTGAATAGGAAGTAAATCATCACATTCAATCCGTATGTTAGAAATACCTTTCTACAAATTTCAAGCTCATTACAAGACTGTGACAAGATATTTAATTCAAGGAAATACAATATCTTATATGGAGAGCCTACAAATTCTTCTTTAAAAAAAACAATATAAACAAATAAAAATAATTTCATCAATTGAAATAAACAGAAAGTTGATTGCTTAAGACCGCAAAAGTCATAAAATAGCCAGAAAACATCTCGACACATGCTGATAACAGCTTCAACGCAATCACTATATTACAAGCATCTTAGAAATTGCAAATTCATTCTCCTACTCAAAATACAATTATCCCAATAATAGAAAGCTTACATCTGCCATAACATTAGCGACCAAAAATTTCAATTATCCAAATTCAATAGTTTTCTAATCGTAATTGAAGAAGCAGGGAGTCGAACCCTGAACATCTCACACTTACAAAGTGAGCGCTTTACCATTCGAGCTACATCTTCAAATAAAAAAAGTTTTGCTATCATCCTAAAGCTAACTAAGTAGAATGCCAACAATTACATTGTATAAAAGCTGAAAATGATAAGTCGAAAATTAATATGCATGGCATCATCATAACCCCCAAAAATAAAGAGTTAAAGAATCATTTTTTAGTTATTTTGGTTTTTTTTGGATACCTTTGTTTTTATAAGATTGAAAAGTGAGCTTTCTTTATTGATCTCTTCTATTCTCTTAAAGAGGTCGAGGAGGAAAGGTACATTGATGTATTTTATCTTGCTTTAGGATTCATCAAAGTCAGACAAACCTATAAAATATATTCGGCCAAATGTACTATAAGAATTGGTTTCAACTCTTTTACTAGTATCAATATTATCTTTATTTTATATTTTTTCTCATTTACTTTTGCATAACATTTATAGAAATTTTAAGGCATCATAGTATATTTCAATCATTCTATGCTTATTACTTTCAGTGTCAACTTAATTCTTTTACTAATTAAATAAAATAGTTTTTTACATACATAACACCCAAAATATTTAAATAATACATATTTAATACCCAAATATTAATATTCATAAAAAAGCATTATCGTTTTCTCAAGTTTAAGATCATTTTAATTAAAATTAAATAAAAGATGTAAACCGCTCAACTCTTAACATTCAATAAAATTAATATCATCTCCAAATATCATGTCACAAGCATCCCTTAAATTTGTTCACTAGCATTATCCATAACTAAAGTAATAAAATCCAAATAAGGGCAAAACCTTGATGAAATCAGATGAAACAAAAAAAAAACTAATTAAACTTCCTTACTTTCTAGCACAAGTAGCATTACACATGTCATTAATAACTTCAATGTAAGCCGCACAACTCTTATAAAATTTTAATAACTGCTTTATCAAGATTATCAAGAAAATCCTTCTTTCTCTCACAAATTTCTCCATCAAATTTCTAAGCAAATGTAGTGTTCAATCGCATGCTCCCAAAGTTTAAAAGCATGGTTTATTAATTTAATTCACTGTAATTTGCACTCTTGCACACAAAAATTATGCCTGTAAATAAGTATAAAAATATACTTTATTCATTCATCTAGCATCTTTTTAGTCAATAAAATTATATTAAATAATTTAGAAAGTCAAAAAACTCTTTCCTTGCCTAAATAATTTCACACATCAATAGTAATGCCGTCGAATCCAATAGCTTTACACTATTCAATTTCTCTAAAATATTCTAAACACAATTTTGTTAACTTGTCGAATAGAAGAGCAGCTGACATTATGTTGTCCTCGCACCACTACTTAATTGACTTGCTTCTTATTTTTTGAAACATTCTTTAGTACCTATGCTACATCCTTAAACATTTAAATCGAATATTAGTGAATTATCATCATTGTATCATTATCATCATAACCAAAAGACTTGCAATAATTTATTTCTTCATGTCAACATGGTTGAGACCGCACAATATAGCAGAAGTATGATCAGAGATAACACAATATTAACAATTAACATCAACAATCATCATCAAAATAGCATACACACAATGTCATCAACCGCACCACATAGTTTGATGCATTGATCATACAAAGTTAACAATCTCCCTAGTCTTCGATCATATCTTTTACTACATTTTTTTGGATTCTAAGTTAGGATATCCAAACATTCTTGCAAAAATACAAGACATCACGTAAAATCAATGTTCAGAAAAAGTAAATGCAGTCAACAATAAAGATTTGTTATCATGCATTTTCAAGATAAAGCAATTGTGAAAAATGTTCATGTTTAAAAAAAACTGCTAGCCTGCTATATTATGAGATGATTTACCTGATTTAAACCGCAGAGGATCAGTCCCAAATCCCAACTTGATCCACAAAAATCTTCTTTCCTCTTAATAATTGCTCCTCTCAGTACCCAAAGCTCTTCTACACACATTCACACTTATATTCAACAAAAAATTACATCTTTCTATCCATTTCAACATCGATCCATCCGTTAACAACCGATTCCTGCAACTCTCCGCCTTGATCGAATCCAAGGTTTCCTAGACGTTGCAGGATTTGGTGGAAAGGGGGTTTCTGGAAGGATTAGGGCTCCGATTAGGGTTTTTTCGAGAGACGCGGCGGAGGAGGGAGAGGGATGGGCGGAAATGAGAAAGAGGGAAGGGCGGAGGCTGGGCGGCTTAGGGTTCAGGCGGAGAGAGGGAGAAGGGAGAGGATCTGACGGCGCCACGCAAGGCCCCACATGGGTTATATTTGGGTGAAAGTTATTTCTCTACAGTAAAATTTATATAAAGAGATTCTAATGAATAATTTTTGGAGATTTTTTGGAAAAGCATTAAAGTGAATAAATTTTTTTATTTGGAGATTTTAAGTGAGGTTTATTAAAATAAGATTTTGAGAAAAGTAGATTGCACTTTAGCATGCTGTATTCCAATCTTTTATTTGTAATTGCTGAATAATTTGAAATAGAGATCTCATGGTCTTGAATGTTAAGTAAGCAACACTTGACAACGTATTTATCGCTAGTTGCATTCTACCAAATTGTTGTAAGTGTTGTGAATGATACTTCATTTCAACCAACTTTTAGGCTACAAATGTATATTTCATGCAAGGTACGTTAAGAATTTATTGAATTCTGTATTTATTTAATTATGTTATTTTCTTGAGCTCTATGTATAGTGCATACATCACTTGCATAGATCATAACATCATTAATGGTGATTGTTGTTCAAAACTATGATATCAAGACGTAGAAACTCTTTACTAATGTAGGATAGTAATTACTACTTTGTGAATTTTCACTAAATAGTATTATCACCTTATTTGGAAAGTATATGTATTAAGACTTAAATTTTATAAGTAATTTTGTTAATTAATCTTGAATTAAGGCAATCATTATTTAGCTATTTTAGGACCTATAGGTGTCCAATTAGGATATTTAAGGAGTTCATTTACTCCTTAGACAATAATTATGTCATCAAATTAGAATGATTTCATTTAGAATCTTATTTTATCAAAGTCACTTTTAGTCTCTTTAAATGTTATTATTTTGAGGGAATAAGGTCATTTTGAGTAGAACATATATTAAGCCACTGATTTCTCCCATGACATTTGATCAACAAAAGTTAGAATTTAGATATTTCATTGAGTCTAATTAGATTCAATGGAACTCCCTTTAGCTCTAAACTTAAATATCATTTAACATTAAATAAATTGGACTTTAGATTCTTGAAATATTAAGTCTTAAATCCCATGTTGAAGTTTAATCTCTTAAATCATAATCTTGATACGTTACATCAAGATTGGTTGTAGTAATAGAAAAATGCAAAATATGATTATTAGCAACATTAATTAATTTAAATTAGAATTTGATTAATTCTAATTATTTAACTTTATAGGATCGTAGCTCAGAGTTTATATGGGATAGTAGGATATTGGAGATTCTGAACTTGTAAAATCTCAGAATAGTTAAAATGCTTAAATTATAAAATAAGTGATATCATAATTTTTTTGTGTAATATTGCTTTACATTCCTTGTTTTGTACGCACTACTTTTCTTGATTTGAGTATTTACTATTTTGGCATATTTGATGAGACATAGAATATTTAATGAATATCTTATGTTAGTTTTTGGAATTGCATAAAGTCATGAATATTAATAAATCAGTATAAATTAGTAAATCATATAATAGTTCAACAGAATGTGCCATAGTTAGTCTTTCTCTACAGTTTTGCTTTTGAGATACAATACAATTCTGTTCAGCTTAGGCCCATGCATCAATGTTCTGGATGTTATATCTGTTGATCTAGGCATTAGTGTCATGGATGCTATACCTATTGTCTTAGATACTTCAGTTTAGATTCGGTAGCTAGTTTAGCCAGTTTCTGTTATGGCAGGACTAATCTAGGCACATGTCCAATAACAAAAATTTCAGCTCAGTATTTTTAATATTTTCAATATTTGCAGCATTTTTAGTATTTTCAGCATTTTCAATAGTTTTTAGTTTTATGTGCAATGTTAAAATGCTAATTTTCAGTATAGTTTTATTTATATTACATTTTTTAAAGAAAATCAGCATAAATAATTTGATTATATCTGCTTAGAATCTTTCTTGTACTTAGTAGTTTACATATATAAAACACTCAATCTTTCTTATAGCTTTGGGTTGAGGTATGTTTTCTTACCTCACATTTTGCTTAAGTTTATAAATATATGGTTTATATTTTTTATCATTTCATTTGATACTTTGTAGCTCCTATTTTCTTAGGATGATTTGTGATATCTTAAAATATAAAAAATATCAGCCTAAAATATACTTAGACAATTGTCTAACCAAAATTTTCTCTTTTTTAGTTAGGGCCATAGCATTATGAAACCGACAATGTCAGATTCTGAGCTTTTTGAGGTGGTAGCACCAGGAGAAGAGCAGGATCAGGAGAAGGATCATCTTGTTGTTGATGACCCTTAGATAGCTTATCTTTTATTTCTACGAGGATGAGTGTTTATTTCTTTTAGTTAAACTTTAATTCAAATGCTGTAATAATAAAAGTTTCAGATATATTTTATTTACTACATATTTTATTCTGAGTTAGATTATATTTCTTTCTGTATTATGGTTAAATAGTTGTTAGTTTTTATTTGCTTCTACACTCTGTAATTATAGTATGTACATGTGGCGGCCCTGCCCTGCCGTGGTCCTGTTAACCCTTAAGTTAACATGATTACGGTGGAGGGGTCACCAAATGACAATGTCCCCACTTAAGGTTGGATTAGACACACATTCTAATCCAAATTAAATAAGGACTTTGCCATTCAATCCAGAAATACTATCACTAAATGATCATACATGAACTCAGAGTGCGGAAGCATAAAACATAACATCCATCCAATACAGTATAAATACAATAATACAGAATAAGTAAAGTACTGAAAGAGAATTATAAACCAGTATTATTACAACATTTATGATTTTAAATGAACTGAAATGAAACTCTCAATCTCACTGAAAGAAAAACTTAAAGCTACGGATCTTCAGGAACGGGCTCCTCCTCCAATGGTAAGCTATCCACTGGATCCACTGCTCCAACAAACTCAGAACCTACCATTATCAGTTTCATAATGGTAGGGCCCCAGCCAACAAAAGAAAAACTGGTTAGATAATAAGTCTAAGTACATTTTAGGGTAAAAGTATATTTAAGTTAACTGAATATCACCATAAAAACAGAACTGAGCAAAATAGGTGCAGAAAAGCGCACAAAAGAACAATAATAAGTTATAAACCATAGTTTATAACTAAACAAATAGGAAGTAAAACATACCTCCTCCAAGCAACTTGCAACAAGGACAGATAAGTAAAAGAAAAGTAAAAGAAAGGTAAGAAAAGTATAACCTAAACATGCTCATGATCAAATGGATTATGCTAAGTGAAGTACAAAATTTAAACAGTATAAAACTGAAAACACTATCATCCTATGTGAGCATATGAAAAATAGTAAGTAGAACTAGCATCCTATATATAACATGTGCAGAAAAACTGAAAGTAAAACAGTGCTGAAATGCAGAATATGCTAGTAAAATAGTAACTGCAAACTGAAACTACAGTAACTATATAAGTCATCTGAACTGAACACGAAATCAATAATTCTTAGCCTGATGAGCTAAGAAACTCTGAACTGAACATCACTGAATCTCTTAGCCTGATGAGCTAAGACAGAACTGAATGTAAGTATACTTGAATTAGTATATCCATATCAGAATCCTGACTCTGTAGTCAGTAGGGTGAGAGTCTATCCATCCTATCACTCGAACTAGGCATGGTCAATAGACTGTCGGACATTAAACCCTCGAAAGGTTGCCGACCCCGAACGGGTTGATCGAAGAGGTATACTAATCAAACTACACCTTACATACCATTTGTGAAACGAACATAATGCTGCTTATAAATAATGTTCCAAATTAACATATGATATTTATCAAAATATCTTATGTACATAATACATGATCAAGGTATAAGGCTCAAAATCAAGGAATGCGAAGCATCAAAATCAAAGTGCAAGAAACTTTATCTAAAATACAGGTGATATCCGTTGTTGTCTACTTTATTCGTTCTATCTACTCTAAGTTACATAAGTTTTAGAATTATCAATTCTTACATATTCTGTAACTTAGAATCATAAATCCTACTTGTTGAAGATAATTAGGACTGGCCAAGTCTTAATTATAATTTAATCAAAAGATGACTATTTGGTTAAAATGAATAAATCATCGACCTAGTTTTGAAATTTAATTCATCCCAACCACATCTTGATTAGCCAAATCAAGATGAAAAGATTAAGAATTAGACTCCAGATGATGGGATCTAACCACTTAATCTAAAGGTATAATCTAAGGGTCTAAGTTTAGAACCCAAAACTCACAGATTAGGTTAAGGCAATTCCTAATGATAAATCAAATTCATTAAGATAGATCTCTATTCTTAGTTCTAAAGTTTAAAGATCAAATAATCATTAAATAAACTAAGAAAAATCTATAAACTACTAAACTCAAGGTTTCATCTAATTGAGTAACCCAATTTACTCAATAGATGAATTCTAACTTAAGATCTATTCCCAATCTTAAGAAATAAGGCTCTTAATTACTAAGAGTATCTCTCAAGACACACATCTTAACTAATGTTATAAGACCTAAGGATGGGTCTAAGAATGATAAAGAATGAGAAAAACTCACTTAGGACATAGGAAATTTCTTTACTGAGCAAAATCTGAGATTTTAATCAAAACCTAATTTAAACTTAAATTTGAGTAATTTCAGTTCTAAATCATTCTATTTACTGATTTTAATGAGTGGAAATTGAATTTAGGGCTTTAAAAGGCTAAACCCTAAATTTGGGCAAAATGACCATTTTGCCCCTACTTTAAGAGTTCAAAAGATCAAATTTTGATCTAGGGCTTAATTTCTGAAATTTTCTTTTGGAAAGTGTTTCTTACTGTCTAATATAAGATTAGATAGCAACTAAGCTAATTTTGGGTGATTATTAAGCCATATGAGATCAAATTAGTGAATTTGACTCATAAGGGCAATTTAGTAATTTGACTAAGTGAAAGCTAAATTTTCTTTTAGATTATTGTTCTTTACTGCCTAAGCTTTCCATAGAACCTAAATTTGCTAAAATCTGATAAGTATTGGCCAAGTTATAGCCAATACAAGATCTAGGGTTTAAGGTTAATTAAGGAAATCTCAATTATAGGTCAAAAATCCTAACTTTGCCAATTAGTATCTAAATTAAGTAAAATCAGTGGCTATGAATTACAAATAGCCCACTGATCATAATGACATGTGGTAGGCTCAATTTGGACCTAATTTTGACTAAGTTAAGACCTAATCAGGGTTTAGGGTGATTAGTGAGTGATTAACAAAATTAATCCCTCAAACACTAATCCAACCTTATAAATTGATTCTAAATGGTTCTATGAGTCCTCCGAAACTTAAATCATTCAATTTGAATTACTAGATTTGCTAATATTCACTAATCAAGATTTAGAGTAATTAAGAAAGATTAGCAAATCTAACCATTTGATCTAAAATATTTTACAGATTACTGTCAATTAAGTTCTTCTGATCTAAATTGATATTTGGATCATCAAATTTGGAGCTCAATTGACCAAGTTATGGTCAATTGAAGTCCTAGGGTTTATTAACCTATTTAGGGTTTAGACTTAAATGTGATTAGGCAAATACTAATCCAAAAGCAAGATAAATACTATCAAATTAATCCTTAGGGTTTCCTGATTACTTTAAGACCCATATTGGGTATGTTTGGATCATTTGATACAAAGTTATGAGCTAAATAAGGTTTGTGACATTTAATTTAAATTAAAAATAAATCCTAAAAATCACTTTGTTAAATACAGGTCCAAATGCAAAATTAATAGTACCATAATATTCCTCTATTTTTGCTGAATCCAATGATATATAATTTTGCATAATTTGGATGAATAATTTAGGAGTTATTAAGGTTTAAAGATTTAATTTAATTGATTAATTATTACTTATTTAATCAAATTAATATTACTGATATAATTATATACGATATTCTGATTTAATCAAATTAATAATACTGATATATTTATATATATAATTATATATGATTTTCTGATTTAATATATCTGTTATATAATTATATATGTTTGATTTTATTAATTAAGCGCAGGACACGTGGCAGAGCCTTATTGGCTGGGCAGAACGCGGCGGGCCCCACGAACCAGACAACTGCAGGGCTAGGCCACGTGGCGTTCTGGGATACGTCGAAGGAACACTGGCGGGGCCCACCGCATCAATGACTGCGGCTCAGAAATGACGCTGCTGGGCCCACGAACACGTGTCTGACCAACAGACGCCCACGTGTCTTGCGGTATCTGCGAATGCCAGTGCACACCGTCCGCGGGTCGGGCCTCCGCATGTGCACACAGACGAGCCAGCAGAGAACGATCGGGCCGAACGCGACCCGAATCCTCGGCCCGAGACGCTTCAACTTCTTCTAACGGCGGAACTTAGGGTTAGGTTTTGCGAAAGAAAAAAAAATCGAGCGAAAAATGGCTTCAATCGATCGAATAATTGGCAGTATTACATCAATAATAATAATGATTGACTTATTAATGTAAGAAAGGAGACGTGAGGTACCTGTTAGGGATCCCTTGAAGGTCTGCAACTTCCCGATTGATCTCTTATACAACTAGGGTTTCCAACTTTTGATTCAAAACTCGGGCCAAACATCTCTGTACAGCTTATACTAACTCCTAAGCGGTCGAACAAGAGTCTTGGCTGGCTCAGTTGAGCCACGCGGCGTCGGCAGGCGACGCGTGCGTGAATCGGGGACACGCGCCGAGGAGGTGGAGTTCGCGGAAGGGATGATCTCCCAACCGTCAGATCTCCCGATCAGACAGCTCGGGAGATCCGTTAGATTTAGACGGGAAACCTAAATAAGTTAACGGCGCGCACTATGCACAGACGGCGGCGTTAACTTTAAGTAATAATATAATTATTTAATTCATTTTACACACATATTTTATTAATTAAATTTAACCATGAAAATGTATTCAAAAAAATTTCCAATAAATCACCCCTAGCTAATTGAGGGGTGAGGAATGCAACGGCGCACTCGGATTTTTGTTTTGATGAGTATTTAATTATTTGAGTTTTCAGGTATTAAAATATTAGACGAAAAATCAACGACTTCCAAATGCCTCCAAAATTTCACCCCTAGCTAATTTGGGTGTTCTGAACGCAATGGCGAAGTCAGATTTTCAATCTGAGGTCTAGATAAAAAGACAAATTTCCAGGTTTTGGGATTTTCCAGAATTCTTGATTTGACTTTGTTGACTTCTTGGTTTGACCTAGGTTTTAAAGATGAGTTTAAAATCACTTGATTAGTGACTTAGAACCTTAATTAAGACTTAGATTAGTCTTAATTGAGCAAAGTAACAACCTGGGTTATTACAAACTCCCCCACTTAAGAATGATGTCGTCCTCGACATCACTCAAGTGAGAAGAAGAAATTTAAGCAGGTAATAAGAAACAAATTGAAATAAGATAGAGTTGAAGAATCACCTTGATTAAAAAGGTTTGGGTACTTTTGGCGCATATCCACCTCTTTCTCCCAGGTGGCTTCATTACAAGACCGGCTCTTCCACTGAATCTTTATCATTGGAATAGATCGATTCCTTAATTTCTTCAGGTCATGATTTAGGATTTTTATTGGTTCTTCAGTGTAGGAAAGATCAGGTTGAATTTCAATTGCAGGATGTTCAATAAGATGAGAAGGATCTCGAAGACATTTTCTTAGAGATGAAACATGAAATACATTATGAACAGCAGTGAAGTCTTCTGGAAGCTCTAATTTATAAGCTGCTGAACCAATCTTCTACAAAATCTTGAAAGGTCCAATGTACCTTGGACTGAGTTTTCCTGAAACTCCAAAACGATAGATTCCTTTCATCGGGCTCACTTTTAAGTACACAAAATCTCCTTCGCTGAATTCTAGAGGACGATGACGATTATCATGATATTTACTTTGCCTGTCTTGAGCAGTTCTAATTCTTTGTTGAATGAGTTTAACCTTCTTATTTGTTTCTTCCACTAGCTCAGATCCATATAATTGAGTATCTCCTGACTCAGACCATGCTAATGGGAATGAACATTTTCTCCCATATAAGGCTTCATATGGTGCCATCTTAATACTTGACTGAAAATTGTTATTGTATGCAAATTCCACTAAAGGGATATGCTCTTCCCAGGATCCAGAAAAATCCAACATACATAAACGCAGAAGATCTTCTAAGACTTGATTTACTCGCTCTGTTTGGCCATCTGTTTGGGGATGGAATGCTGTACTCATGGCCAAAGTTGTGCCTAAATCTTGATGGACAGCCTGCCAAAATTTAGAAGTAAAATGACTGTCTCTATCAGATACGATTGTTTTAGGAATTCCGTGCAATCTGACTATTTCCTTAATGTATAATTTTGCCAATTTCTCTACTGAGTCAGTTTGACGGATTGGAATAAAATGAGCAGATTTTGTGAGACGATCCACTATAACCCATATTAAATCAGCTCCAAATTTTGATCGAGGCAAACCCATAACAAAATCCATGGATATATCATTCCATTTCCATTCTGGGATTTCTAGTGGGTGCAATAAGCCACCAGGCTTTTGATGCTCTGCTTTTATTAAACAACAAGCGTGACATTTTGCAACAAATTCTACAATACTTTTCTTCATCCCTGGCCACCAGAATGATTGTTTTAGGTCTTGATACATTTTAGAATTTCCTGGGTGAATTTGATACCCTGAATTGTGACTTTCAATCAGGATCTCTTTCTGCATGGATTTAGGAATCCAGAGACGATTATTCATGTAAATAGCACCTTTCTTAAAATGCAATTCTGGACGACGACCACTTTCTATTGTCACTTTAAGGTTTAAATATTCGTCATCCTTACTTTGAGAAATTGAAACATCTCTATGAAAAGTAGGTTCTATATTATTCATGGATATCATGGTACTGACTGAATTTCCCTTAGCAAGAGAAATTTCCATTTTATGAAACTCATTCGCCAACGGACTTTCTGAAATTAAGCTGTTAAGAACTGTGTGGCGGCTTAACGCATCAGCTACCACATTAGCTTTGCCTGGATGGTACTGGATATCTAAGTCATAATCACTTATTAATTCCAGCCATCTTCTTTGCCTACAATTCAATTCTCTATGGGTAAAGATGTACTTCAGACTTTGGTGGTCTGTGAATATGGAGCATTGAACTCCGTACAAATAATGGCGCCAGATTTTTAATGCAAAAACTAATGCTGCCAATTCTAAATCATGTACAGCATAGTTTCTTTCATGGGTTTTAAGCTGGCGAGATGTGTATGCTATAACTTTGCCTTCTTGCATTAATACACATCCTAACCCAATTCCAGATGCATCTGTATACACCTGATAGTTAACTCCTTCTTTTAGAAGGACTAAAACTGGAGTAGAAGTTAACGCGTCTTTTATAGACTGAAATGCAGTTTCACATTCTTCTGTCCAAACAAATGGAACTGCCTTCTGAGTTAGTTTTGTAAGAGGTGCAGCAAGCTGAGAGAAGCCTTTAACAAACCTTATGTAGTATCCGGCTAAACCCAGAAAACTACGAATTTCAGTAACTATCTTGGGCTGAACCCAAACCTGAATAGCACTAATCTTACTCTGGTCTACTTGGATTCCTCGAGCATCAACCACATGTCCAAGAAATGATACAGAATCCAGCCAAAATTCACACTTAGAGAATTTAGCATATAACTCATGTTCTATAAGCTTTTCCAGAACCAATCTCAAGTGTTCTTCATGATCCTTTACTGTCTTGGAATAAATTAAGATATCATCAATGAATATTATAACAAATTTATCTAGATAAGGTTTCAGAACTCTCTGCATTAAGTCCATGAACAGAGATGGGGCATTTGTGAGACCAAATGACATTACAAGAAACTCGAAATGCCCATATCGTGTTCTGAACGTTGTCTTTTCTACATCTGAGTCCTTTACCTTCACTTGATGATACCCTGACCTTAAATCAATTTTAGAGAACACTACAGCACCAGCAAGTTGATCGAACAGATCGTCAATACGGGGAAGTGGGTATCTATTTTTAATTGTGACTTTATTCAGCTCTCTGTAGTCTATGCACATTCTCATAGACCCATCTTTCTTCTTAACAAATAGTACCGGGGCTCCCCATGGAGACATACTAGGTTTAATAAACCCCTTATTTAGCAATTCCTGTAATTGCTCATTTAACTCTTGCAATTCTTTTGGGGCCATTCTATATGGTGCTTTTGATAGAGGTTGTGTTCCTGGAACTACATTTATTTCAAATTCTACTTCTCTGGTTGGAGGTAAACCAGGCAGATCTTCAGGGAAAACATCTTCAAAATCTCTAACAACTTTTATTTTAGAGATTGGGGTTACTTCTTTGCTACTACCCATCATCACCATCAGAATATAACTATAACCTTTACACACCATTTTCTCTGCTTGAATTGCATTGATTAAGGAGCTACTAGTGCTGATATTCCCAATAAACGTTGTTGAAGCTCCTGGAGTTTGCAAAACAACCTTCTTCTTTTGACAGTTAATAGTAGCGCTATGCATACTAAGCCAATTCATGCCTAGTATGATATCAAAATTTACTATAGGTAGCACAACTAACTTGGCTTGAAAGGTATGGTGATTGATTGGTAATTGAATATCGCAGAATTTGTTCGCACTAAGTTGGGCTCCAGATGGAAGTCCAACATTCAAGATCTTCGCAAGTTTGTAATATGATAGTCCTAATCTTTTAGCAAAATTTTCAGAGATGAATGAATGATTAGCCCCAGTATCAAATAATATACTGCAGGGCTCATCTTTAAAGTATAAGGTGCCTAATAATAAAAGTATAGACTTTAGGAAATTCTAATTCAGTAAGAAAAGCAAAAGTTACGATTTGTACCTGAAACTACATTGTTGTCTTCTGCTGCTTCTACTGGAGTGAGATTGTATACCCTTGCCTTTCCAGCAGGTCTGCTGTTAGATGTTTGATCTTTTGATTGTTTTGGGTTTGAAGGATTTGCTATATATGGAACCTTTGTAAGGGTTCGCTCTTGAGCAGGAGGTGGCATAAGAGTTTTCTGAGGTTCTCTGAAATTGATAGGAGTGGCACGAAATATTTTGTTCGCACGATTTCGTTCAATAGTCGCTCCATCAATTGTCTTATTTGCTTGGCAATCCTGATATGCATGACCCGGCCTTCCACAGGTAAAACACACTCTGCCAAAATGATAACATTTCCCATAAGGATATGGCCTATTACATACAGCATTTTGGCTTGATGTTTCAGTGGTTTCCATTTGATATACCCTTCCTTGGTTTGTTCGTTGCTGCTTGAAGTTCTGAGGGTATTTATTCATAGTGACATCCTTTCTCTTCATGTCTTTAATATTTTGATGATGCTCTACTACCCGAGCTGTCTCAACTAGCTTCTCGAATTTGGTATGTTGTAAAGGAATTACATGATCTTTGATAGACTCTCGGAGTCCATTCTCGTATCTGAAACATCTATCTTCTTTAGTAGGAACCAAATGAGGTGAAAATCAGATGAGCTTTCAAAATTCTGAGGTATATTCAGCTACGGTTCGACTTCCTTGGGTTAACCTCAGTAAGGACTCACCAATGATGTTCTTGGTGGAGGGTGGGATAAATGATTCTTTGAAGGCTTGGACAAACCAGCTCCATTCTATTTCATCTAACTCAAATTCTTCAAAATGTGTGTTCCTTTCTTGTTCCCACCAATGTTCTGCCTCTCCTTGTAGAAGATGAGTGGCTAGTCTTACAAATTGGTTGCTTGAACAACTAAGACTAGTGATGTTTTTCTCTATAGATTTCAGCCATGCTAAAGTATCCATCGGGGATTCAGATCCTTCAAAGGTAGGCGGTCTTAACCTTAGGAAACTGTGAAGTATCCCATCTGCAGACTGTCGATATGTATTGGGAACTTGAGGAGCGGGGGATGCTGAAGAGGTACTGGCATTAGTAGCAGGTATTATAGATACTAACTTTTGAATAGCTAGAGCCTGCTGATTTTGATTCTCTAGCATTGCAGTAACCATATTTCTCAAAGAAGTTATTTCATCAACAGTATTGGAAGCAGCCACGGTATTATTTGGAGCATTGCTTGCGGATGGTTGAGGGTTGAGTGGAGTATTGTTGGGAGAAGTAGCAAGATTTATTTTCCTGAAATCAAAACAACTATCTTGAGTTCTTTATTAAAACAAGACATAATATAACTACTGCTTTTCTCATTTATTTAAACTTTTATTGAAATAACAGAATACATCATCATAGATTTATAAAACTATTCCCATCCTATATATTTAATGAAAAATGCTCTATGAAAGTCTTCATAAATCACTTCACGATGCTCCTCTTGTGCTTTACGAAACAGTTCTTTGTATGACATAATCCACCATTCCTTTGCTTGCATACGCAGAAGACATAGCACCACTTCTAATCTGATGTGACTAGGCCATTCCATAACACCAAATATGTGGTCAACTCTCGCAAGCCATTCCCTTGCTAGTACTGGAAAGTCAAGGCCTCTATAGACGCCTTCTTTCAGTAATTTGTTTATTACTTGCGATCCTTGTTCTGATACTCCTTCAATTGTTCTTCCTTGCTTCTTACCTAGTTTATGTTCATATTTCCAAATAGTCTCGAACTCCTTTAGGTAAGTCATGAATGCTATTTCTAGATGATCTTCTATTCCTACAATTATAGCATTCTACTTAAATTTGTTGAGCATATATATATAATTTAATAATTATCATCTTTTATAGTTATCTAATAACTTAACTTATTCTGAGTTATACTCATAATGTGATGGAAGTCAATTCAAGTATTCATTTAGTGATCAAGTGGCAGAAGAACAGTCCATTAGGTAGAAAGGAATGAATTCCTATCTAACACCTTATGAAATTCTCTGATACCAACTGTGGCGGCCCTTCCCCGCCGTGGTCCTGTTAACCCTTAAGTTAACATGATTACGGTGGAGGGGTCACCAAATGACAAGGTCCCCACTTAAGGTTGGATTAGACACACATTCTAATCCAAATTAAATAAGGACTTTGCCATTCAATCCAGAAATACTATCACTAAATGATCATACATGAACTCAGAGTGCGGAAGCATAAAACATAACATCTATCCAATACAGTATAAATACAACAATACAAAATAAGTAAAGTACTGAAAGAGAATTATAAACCTGTATTATTACAACATTTAATGATTTTAAATGAACTGAAATGAAACTCTCAATCTCACTGAAAGAAAAACTTAAAGCTACGGATCTTCAGGAAAGGGCTCCTCCTCCAATGGTAAGCTATCCACTGGATCCACTGCTCCAACAAACTTAGAACCTACCATTATCAGTTTCATAATGGTAGGGCCCCAGCCAACAAAAGAAAAACTGGTTAGACAATAAGTCTAAGTACATTTTAGGGTAAAAGTATATTTAAGTTAACTGAATATCACCATAAAAACAGAACTGAGCAAAATAGGTGCAGAAAAGCGTACAAAAGAACAGTAATAAGTTATAAACCATAGTTTATAACTAAACAAATAGGAAGTAAAACATACCTCCTCCAAGCAACTGCAATAAGGACAGATAAGTAAAAGAAAAGTAAAAGAAAGGTAAGAAAAGTACAACCTAAACATGCTCATGATCAAACGGATTATGCTAAGTGAAGTACAAAATTTAAACAGTATAAAACTGAAAACACTATCATCCTATGTGAGCATATGAAAAACAGTAAGTAGAACTAGCATCCTATATATAACATGTGCAGAAAAAACTGAAAGTAAAACAGTGCTGAAATGCAGAATATGCTAGTAAAACAGTAACTGCAAACTGAAACTACAGTAACTAAATAAGTCATCTGAACTGAACACGAAATCAACAATTCTTAGCCTGATGAGCTAAGAAACTCTGAACTGAACATCACTGAATCTCTTAGCCTGATGAGCTAAGACAGAACTGAATGTAAGTATACTTGAATTAGTATATCCATATCAGAATCCTGACTCTGTAGTCAGTAAGGCGAGAGTCTATCCATCCTATCACTCGGACTAGGCATGGCCAATAGACTGTCGGACATTAAACTCTCGAAAGGTTATCGACCCCGAACGGGTTGATCGAAGAGGTATACTAATCAAACTACACCTTACATACCATTTGTGAAATGAATATAATGCTGCTTATAAATAATGTTCCAAATTAACATATGATATTTATCAAAATATCTTATGTACATAATACATAATCAAGGTATAAGGCTCAAAATCAAGGAATGCGAAGCATCAAAATCAAAGTGCAAGAAACTTTATCTAAAACATAGGTGATATCCGTTGTTGTCTACTTTATTCGTTCTATCTACTCTAAGTTACATAAGTTTCAGAATTATCAATTCTTACATATTCTGTAACTTAGAATCACGAATCCTACTTGTTGAAGATTATTAGGACTGGCCAAGTCCTAATTATAATTTAATCAAAAGATGACTATTTGGTTAAAATGAATAAATCATCGACCTAGTTTTGAAATTTAATTCATCCCAACCACATCTTGATTATCCAAATCAATATGAAAAGATTAAGAATTAGACTCCAGATGATGGGATCTAACCACTTAATCTAAAGGTATAATCTAAGGGTCTAAGTTTAGAACCAAAAACTCACAGATTAGGTTAAGGCAAATCCTAATGATAAATCAAATTCATTAGGATAGATCTTTATTCTTAGTTTTAAAGTTTAAAGATCAAATAATCATTAAATAAACTAAGAAAAATCTATAAATTAGTAAACTCAAGGTTTCATCTAATTGAGTAACCCAATTTACTCAATAGATGAATTCTAACTTAAGATCTATTCCTAATCTTAAGAAATAAGGCTCTTAATTACTAAGAGTATCTCTCAAGATACACATCTTAACTAATGTTATAAGACCTAAGGATGGGTCTAAGAATGATAAAGAATGAGAAAAACTCACTTAGAACTTAGGAAATTTCTTTACTGAGCAAAATCTGAGATTTTAATGAAAACCTAATTTAAACTTAAATTTGATTAATTTCAGTTCTAAATTATTCTATTTACTGATTTTAATGATTGGAAATTGAATTTAGGGCTTTAAAAGGCTAAACCCTAAATTTGGGCAAAATGACCATTTTGCCCCTACTTTAAGAGTTCAAAAGATCAAATTTTGATCTAAGGCTTAATTTCTGAAATTTTCTTTTGGAAAGTGTTTCTTACTGTCTAATATAAGATTAGACAGCAACTAAGCTAATTTTGGGTGATTATTAAGCCATATGAGATCAAATAGTGAATTTGACTCATAAGGGCAATTTAGTAATTTGACTAAGTGAAAGCTAAATTTTCTTTTAGATTATTGTTCTTTACTGCCTAATCTTTCCATAGAACCTAAATTTGTTGAAATTTGATAAGTATTGGCCAAGTTATAGCCAATACAAGATCTAGGGTTTAAGGTTAATTAAGGAAATCTCAATTATGGGTCAAAAATCTTAACTTTGCCAATTAGTATCTAAATTAAGAAAAATCAGTGGCTATGAATTACAAATAGCCCACTAATCATAATGGCATATGGTAGGCTCAATTTGGACCTAATTTTGACTAAGTTAAGACCTAATCAGGGTTTAGGGTGATTAGTGAGTGATTAACAAAATTAATCCCTCAAACACTAATCCAACCTTAAGATTGATTCTAAATGGTTCTATGAGTCCTCCGAAACTTAAATCATTCAATTTGAATTACTAGATTTGCTAATATTCACTAATCAAGATTTAGAGTAATTAAGAAAGATTAGCAAATCTAACCATTGGATCTAAAATATTTTTACAGATTACTGTCAATTAGGTTCTTCTGATCTAAATTGATATTTGGATCATCAAATTTGGAGCTCAATTGACCAAGTTATGGTCAATTGAAGTCCTAGGGTTTATTAACCTATTTAGGGTTTGGACTTAAATGTGATTAGGCAAACACTAATCCAAAAGCAAGATAAATACTATCAATTAATCCGTAGGGTTTCTTGATTACTTTAAGACCCATATTGGGTATGTTTGGATCATTTGATACAAAGTTATGAGCTAAATAAGGTTTGTGACATTTAATTTAAATTAAAAATAAATCCTAAAAATCACTTTGTTAAATACAGGTCCAAATGCAAAATTAATAGTACCATAATATTCCTCTATTTTTGCTGAATCCAATGATATATAATTTTGCATAATTTGGATGAGTAATTTAGGAGTTATTAAGGTTTAAAGATTTAATTTAATTGATTAATTATTACTTATTTAATCAAATTAATATTACTGCTATAATTATATACGATATTTTGATTTAATCAAATTAATAATACTGATATATTTATATATATAATTATATACGATTTTATGATTTAATATATCTGTTATATAATTATATATGTTTGATTTTATTAATTAAGCGCAGGACACGTGGCAGAGCCTCATTGGCTGGGCAGAACGCGGCGGGCCCCACGAACCAGACAACTGCAGGGCTAGGCCACGTGGCGTTCTGGGATACGTTGAAGGAACACCGGCGGGGCCCACCGCATCAATGACTGCGGCTCAGAAATGACGCTGCGGGGCCCACGAACACGCGTCTGACCAACAGACGCCCAGGTGTCTTGCGGTATCTGCGAATGCCAGTGCACGCCGTCCGCGGGTCGGGCCTCCGCACGCTCACACAGACGAGCCCGCAGAGAACGATCGGGCCGAACGCGACCCGAATCCTCGGCCCGAGACGCTTCAACTTCTTCTAACGGCGGAACTTAGGGTTAGGTTTTGCGAAAGAAAAAAAAAATCGAGCGAAAAATGGCTTCAATCGATCGAATAATTGGCAGTATTACATCAATAATAATAATGACTGACTAATTAATGTAAGAAAGGAGACGTGAGGTACCTGCTAGGGATCCATTGAAGGTCTGCAACTTCCCGATTGATCTCTTATACAACTAGGGTTTCCAACTTTTGATTCAAAACTCGGGCCCGAACATCTTTGTACAGCTTATACTAACTCCTAAGCGGTCGAACAAGAGTCTTGGCTGGCTCAGTTGAGCCACGCGGCGTCGGCAGGCGACGCGTGCGCGAATCGGGGACACGCGCCGAGGAGGTGGAGTTCGCGGAAGGGATGATCTCCCAACCGTCAGATCTCCCGATCAGACGGCTCGGGAGATCCGTTAGATTTAGACGGGATACCTAAATAAGTTAACGGCGCGCACTTTGCACAGACGGCCGGCGTTAACTTTAAGTAATAATATAATTATTTAATTCATTTTACACACATATTTTATTAATTAAATTTAACCATGAAAATGTATTCAAAAAAATTTCGAATAAATCACCCTTAGCTAATTGAGGGGTGAGGAATGCAACGACGCACTCGGATTTTTGTTTTGATGAGTATTTAATTATTTGAGTTTTTCAGGTATTAAAATATTAGACGAAAAATCAACGACTTCCAAATGCCTCCAAAATTTCACCCCTAGCTAATTTGGGTGTTCTGAACGCAATGGCGAAGTCAGATTTTCAATCTGAGGTCTAGATAAAAAGACAAATTTCCAAGTTTTGGATTTTCCAGAATTCTTGATTTGACTTTGTTGACTTCTTGGTTTGACCTAGGTTTTAGAGATGAGTTTCAAATCACTTGATTAGTGACTTAGAACCTTAATTAAGACTTAGATTAGTTTTAATTGAGCAAAGTAACAACCTGGGTTATTACAGTACATTTAGTGAAATCTTAGCTATATATGCAGCATATCATTCAGTTATTAGTGGATTATGGTGGAGGGCCTAATCTAATGATAAGTGAGAGATTTATTGGTAAAATGATGATCACCGAGCACACTGCAGCGGGAAGCGGTTTGTTGGCGCACTTGATCTAAGATCGGGGTTGAGTTGATAGTTACCAAGCAAACACGAAATTATAAATCTATAAGTAATTGATCACACAGCACAAGCATGCAAGACAATCACAAACATGCAAACATCAAAACATAGAAATTTATGTGGAAAACTCAAGAATGAGAAAAATTATAGAGCCACATCACATCAAATTTTCACTATTAATCTTGGAATGTATAGAGTTACAAAGAGCTTCACTTTGATAGAAAATACAAGTTCTTACTCTAATATGTAGAGGAGATGAAGCAGCCATCACGTGCAGTATCTTCTCCAACATGCAAGAGCTCCCTTGCAGTGCAACTTCCTTAGGATTTCACCTTAGGATCTCCTCCTCTCAGCATCCAAAGCCTCTCAATTTAAAATGCCAACTTTAAAAACTTATCCTAACTTGTTCCCTTAAGTATCCAACTCATTTTCGGGCCCTAAATGGTCCAAAATGTTCCCAAAATGACTTAAGGAGAAACCTAAACCAGAGCTAAATTTTGCTAAGCGCTATGGCGCGGGGTAGCGCCTGGGCTTTGGGTAGCCAGGCGCTAGGGCGCACTGTAACTGTAACGACCCAAGTCGTTATTAAGACAATTAGGACTAAACCCAACTCAAAAGGCAGGATCTCGAGTGACTTAAAAATTAGGGCAAACTAAAAATGCAATTGGATAAAGTATATTTTTGTAATCGTAATACATAAGTTTGGGAGCAATCTAGATAGCGGATACCCTTTAATTAATTTATAAATTATTTAAATTCAGTAAATTGAGAAAATTAAATACAAGTCCAATTTAGCGATTTTAGCGTCGTTTAATTAAGAGTATTATAAAAAAGCAATAAAAAAAGTTTCATCCAATTTAGAGCTCTAGATTGACCATAATTAATTTTTGAAGTTTTTATCTTAAAAAATTAATAAAAATAGAATATTACTGCAAATTAAAAAAAATTAATGCGAGTGTGTTTTTCTCATCAAAATATACCTCTGTGTCAAGTTTCATTATTTTTGAGAAAATAAATGGAAGAAAGAGAAAGTAGAGAGAGAAAACAGAGAGAGAAATAAAAATAAGAAAAAAAAGATCAAATTGAACACTCCAAATAAATATGACAAATTTTCTATCATACATCTCATCCAAATACTAGATGAGAGAGAAAATTAATTAATTAATTAAATAACAAAAAAATTTATAAATACACCACACATTCCCCCATTTTCACATCCCCTCCCCACTCCCTTCTCCTCCCCCACTCCCCTCCCCCACTCCTCTCCTCCCCACTCCCCTCCCCCACTCCAGAGCTCTCCACTTCCTCCCTCTCTTTCTCGGCCACCACCGATTCCTCCCGTCACCATCCAGTGAAGCATTATCAACGTCAATATATAGTAAGAAATAAGAAAGAAATGAAATATTTTATATTCTTTTTATTTCATCATCTTCTTTTAATAATAATAATAATATTATTATTACTATTATTATATTTTATTTTTGTCATTTTCTTTTTTTTTCTATATATGTATATATTTTCTAATTTATGCAATTTTCATTACTGTCATTTTTTTTTCTTCTATATATGTATATATTTCATAATTTCTACAACTTTCATTTCTGTCATTTTATTTTTTTTCTGTATATGTATATAGTTCATAATTTCTATAATTTTTATTTTTGTCATTTTTTTTTTCTATATGTATATATTTCTTTATTTCTATAACATTCATTTTGGTTATTTTCTTTTTTTTTCAATATATATATATCATAATCTCTGCAACTTTTATTTTTATTATTATTATTATTTTTATTTTTATTATTATTATTATTTTTTATATATGTATATATTCCTAATTTTAGTAACTTTCATTTCGGTCATTTTTGTTCTTTCTATATGTATATATTTTTCAATATCTGCAACTTTTATTCAATCATTTTCATTTTTTTTCTATATATGTATATATTTTCTAATTACTGCAATTTTTATTTCTATCATTTTTTTTTCTGTAATATGTATATATTTACTACTTTCTATTAACTTTGATTTCTTTCATTTTTTTTTATATATATGTTTATATTTTTAATTTATGCAATTTTGATTTATGTCATTTTTTTTCTATATATGTATATATTTCCTAATTTCTACAACTTTCGTTTATGTCATTTTTTTTTATATATGTATATTTTTCTATTTCTTGCAACTTTTATTTCTGTCATTTTCTTTTTTTTTTTTATATATGTATATATTTTCTAGTTTTTTGCAACTTTCATTTTGTGTCATATTTTTATATATGTATATATTTCTAATTTTTTACAACTTTTATTTCTATCATTTTATTTTTCATTTAATATATATATATATATATATACATATATATTACTTATAATAATAAATATTATTTTTAATATATAAAGCTAAATAACTAATATAATATTAATATTGATATTTTTACTACAATAAAATAAATAATATTATTATTTTCATTTAATTATTCATTTCAGTATTTCATCGCTATTAAGTTTTAACACGGCATTTTGATATATTTATATGAGATTTTGTGCTCATAATTTGAATAAATGATCAGAAATTAGTATCATGTGGTTCATTCAGTTGATCTCAGGTTTGTATAGACAATACAATAGGCTAGGACATGCTGATATTTGGAGAAATAAGGAGACTGCACATAGTCTTTGAAGGAGAATGTATAGTTAGTCAGGAACACACATCTCAGATAGTTAGATAGACGTAACTAACTCCTCGATTATTCTATAACATTGTCTAATAAAATAAATATTATATATTACTGTATATTTTTTTAAGAATGAGCACATATCTTAAAAATATATATATATTGCATTCATAATCGTAAGTATATCATACTTAATTATCACATTTTATTTGTATATATTTCTCATGCAGAATCATACCTCTTAAATACAAATCTTGATATCCTACAAATCTTATTTAGACATTTGTGTCTTATAAATTTTATTTTTTGTTCGCCCTATCACACACACACACACCACACACGCACACACGTGCACACACACACACACACACACACACCACACACACACACACACACGCACACACACAACACACACACACACACACACATATATATATATATATATATATATATATATATATTACAGTTCAGGAAATATATTTGGATCAAGCCTTTGAGGAGATGCTGATACATGATGGAACAACTTAGATATTAATTTCTTAAAATTTTAAATTTTTGCTTAGTGCGTAATAAATTTTTTTAAGACAATTATTATATTTGTAATTAATATATTTCTTTTATTATTTTGGTATTTTCTGAATTTTGCAATGAATGTGGAAGTGTGTATTTTATATACTTATAAATACATCGTTATACCCCGATATGATCATGTGAGTGAGTTACCTAATGCTGGATTAGCTATGATGACCCAGTGGCGGGTTGTCCACCATAGCAACCCTGATCTTTATTTGCATGCTGCTATGGCACGCCTGTAGCGCCCGTCTCTCGGGATGACTGCCATTGGGGGCACGCTGCAGTGCCAGATTTTGCTGCGGCGCGCTGCAGCGCCTAATTTTAGTGTGGCACGCTACAACACCTACATCTCTGTCTGCTGGTCGATGAGGCCCGTGATAATGCCTCATTATAGGGTGTGGGAGAGTCAAGGCATGCTTCGACGCACCACGGCATGCTGCAGCTCCTGTGATGTTGCTGAACTTCACACCTAGTTCCGAATCATCTTGAAACCTCCGTAAGCTCACCGGAGCACCATTAACATCTTCATGATGAACTAAATGATCTCCCCTACACAATAGAATATGTCGTGGTATCCACCTCACCATAATCATGTTAATATGAGTGTTAGCAGGACCATGGAGGGGGCAGGGCGCATTATACTCCATCTCGGTTAATGGCTGCCGATGGATTCCGTTAAAATTCATAACGGAAAGGGAAATTCCATGAATATTCCCATTATTGACTAACGGCCGCTAACGACCATTTTGGTTCGGTCGAATCCGGTTACTATAGAAATTGGTCTGTTATAGTGCTGGATAATGTTCTTCTTCCTCGACGAAAACTCGTGATGCATTGTCTTCCGCGATGGATTTAAGTGTCGTCTGACCTCTGTTTGCCACGATTTGATCATTGTTAGGCTCCTCTCATCGTGATGCATCAGTGAGTATCAAAATCTCTTGGTTGGCTGCTAGAAAATTTCTCTGGTTGCATTACTGTGTAATATTGTTCACCGATGGTGCTATTGATGATGAAAACGGGATGTTTTGGACAAACTAACTTTTTTAAAATGTGGTATGAGGCCTAAAATTGACTTTCGATACAAGAATTACAAATCAATTGGTAGATAACGAGAACATTTTCCTCATTGGCTCTATGAAGAATGGATGTGCAGCGGCGATGTGGCAGTTCGCGATATCCCCATGAATGCGGGGGTCACCGCGTGGGGTCAAATCCAACCGATTTGATCCCAGTCGTCAGATCTGGGATCTTATCCGATGGCTTAGATTCGATCAGAAGCAGATAAGTCATCCATTGTCCGATCAAAATATCAGACGACGCCTGATTCAACCTATCCATGTCCCGTGTTCAGGCTAGAACGACGGATCCCCCCACATCTGATTAAATCTGATTTTTCAGATTTATTTAATTCAATAAATTTAATTAATTTTTAAAATTTGATTTAAAATAATCCAAAATTCACCATTGTCCGATTTGATCTTAGATTCACCGTTAGATTCCTAATGATATCCTGAGACTAATGGAACTATATTTAGCCTTAACTAAGCCTGGCTTATAGGGTAAATTTTAGGGTTTGTTGCACAATGAATATACCTAATTGATTTATTAGAAGTTTAACAATCAGATGTCAATGAGATATGATTTACAGATTTTAAGATCTTTCTTCATATTCTCATTTTTAGTTTCATGCACTTTCAAACACTCAAAATGTATAATATCTTTAGATATTTTTCCTATAGTTAATATTCAAAATACAAGAAAAATAAATTAAAATAGGATTGCTCCACATTATTAGAAGGTAACTATACTGTAATAAATTAATTTTGCCAAAATACTTCTCATATTATTATTATTATCATAAACAGAGTTAACAAATATAGAACTATTTTCTATATTAATATTTTTTTCTTATTCACTATCTCTAGATTGAGAATCACTTATCTTTTATTTGATTGCATTAAGACTTGGGCCAAACTTTAACAGCAGGACAATTTTTGAATGACTTCACCTTTGTTATATTTGGATTGAACGACAATGCAATAACACTTCTTTTTTTTATTATTCTAACCTTAAACACACTATGGTTTTGTTTCACCTGTTTGTGTTAATACAACCAATGATATGTACTTTCTTGTACACTTCAAACTTCCCCCTAACATTTTGTTCCGATTTTGACTTATTAGTTTCACATTTATAATTCAAAAAATAAAAAATTGCAATATTAAGATTTCATAGAACCTCAAATATTAATGTTTCATAAATGCTGTAATTTTGAAATTAAGATTTCATAAAATCTGCATTAATGTTTGAAATAATTAAGAAAATAGGATAACAATTTACAATTAAGCTTGCAAAAACAAAATTATAGTTCACATATATAAATTGAACAAGTTTAAACAGACATCACAAAATTTGGGATGCTACGTAGTTACTACTGTTTGAGTTGCTGCTGCTTGGGTTATTGCTGCCTCTGTTAGGATTTGGGCAACAGATAATTGCAAAAATAATTTCAAAAATAGTAATTACAATTTGATATTGAAACTGAAGATACTTATTGAATGTCTCTAAAGTATAAAAACAAATAAAAATTTAACAAGTTACAACTTATTGCATCTCCAAAAACTTTAAGAAAATCCTTAAAATTTAATGAAAATTTAAACAAACCATAAAGAAAACTACAATTTCAGTTCATAATTTTATCCCTAAAAATATGCTCAAAACTAAAGCATGTTTGAAAACCATAAAAAATCTTAAACCAAAAAAACTATATTTGAGTTGCTTAAAAGCCGCTGATACAGATTTGATTTTTTATTAAATGTTGATTTTAAACGAAGAATTTGAAATTTTCAAAATCCTGATTAAATTTTTTGCCAGTAAAGATCTCACAACTTTAGCTCACATCTTCAGCTTGCTAACTCACTAGTCACAAATTAATGTAAGTATGAAAACCCTAAGAAAAAATAAAAATAATTTGACAAAATTTTAAAACATACGGTACGAGAACCATAACTTTAACTCACAATTTTAATTCTAAAAAATAAGTTTACAAGTCACAACTTATTGCATGCTAAAAATTCTAAGAAATCTAAAATATATTTTACAAAAATCCTAAAATTGTACGAAAAATGCAGTGAAGACTAACTTTATATTTGATTTTTCAAAATTCACATAATATAACACAGAAGAGAGGGCCAGAGAAGTCGAAGGAACGCAGGAATCTGAATTTCAGGGCTTAGGAACGAAAGCGATGAGAGACAAAGCAATGAGCCAGTGAGAGCTGTGACTTGCGATAGAAATGAGAGAAATGAGGGGAAATGGGAGAAAATGAGAGTATAATTGGGATTTCGAATTCTCGATTATTTGTTTCAATTCCGACGTTTAATAAAAATTGAATTAGGAGTTTAATAAAAATCATTTCCTCTTCGAATATGGCATTTCGGTGGCTTTTAAAATTTTCTTGAGTTCTTGCATATACCGATTTCAAGACCCGTGCCATGCATCGGTGAGAGGCGCGAAGTGGAACCGCGGCTCATCGACTAAGCTGCGAGGAGTTTTAATTTCGAGTTTATGGTTTTTTTATTTATATATGTATATAATTGCATATTTCGAGTTGACTCGAACCCAGTTCGAGTTGAGTCGAGTCCCTCGAACTCGACTCAAATATGGTTCAAGTTAGCCAATTCAACTCGAAATTTTAAATTAAAGTTCAATTAGACTAAAAATTCAAGCGATTTTCGAGCAAATTTTGAATTTCTGGTCAAATTGTGGGCCCTATTCCTAAGCAATATTTGATAAATCATACTTAAATTCTAATTGATTATACAATTAACAAACTCAACTTTTTAAAATATATTTTGAAGAAAAACTCATGCTTTTCTTATCTTTACTTGCATGGTACCAAACACTAATACATATAATTCTACCACCCTATAATAAGAACTATAAAACAATATTTTAAGAATTTCTTTTCTTGAAAGTAGTCGAGCTTCAAATATGATGCAATCGGTAAGTTTTATATTAAAAAACTCTTTTGAATAATTTGTATTTGGTAAAATAAAAAACTAGATTTACAAGTTAAGAGGTTTACAAATAATTTAATCTTAAAAGAGAAACCATGCTACACTTAGCAACTTCTTATAAGAGATTCAAACTGCAAAGTTCCATAAACTCTAGCCTTAACTCTAAACCACAATAGCTTCCTTCAAATTATTTGAAGTGATGGCAATCTTAAGTACTGATAAAAAGAGATTATGTGCAGTGTACAAATCCGTTAAAATAGTGAATATTTATCTATTTAGCAGCACTTATCTCTTAATTTTAGTGCAAACATATTTTATTATTTCTAAAATAATTTTGAATGCTGAGAAAGTACAGCTTATCACTTATTCTTCTAACAGCTATGAAAGATGTCTTATCGATATAACATTTATAACTGAAGGCAACAAGCCATTAGAAAGACAAGGGAAGAAAGCATTCACCCCAATTACCAGCTGCTTTTTTTTCAATCCCTTAGATAAATACATGCACAGCCATTTCTGGCTTGAGTCCACTCACCACTTGTTAGCATTTTTCCCACATTCTTTGGAACTTGAACACTTTTACTACTATAAATTATTCCAACTTTATTTTGTATATTCACGTTATTATAGTTGGATCCATTTGATCAACTATCAGTAGTCCCGTCCATCATTTAATGGTTTTTTAAGAGTTCTTATAAATTTTTTGTTCAGTGTTACATGATGTGAGATAGTACAATTAATTTTAATATGGCATATGATTTCTTTTGGAAGAATTAAGGGTGTTTACATGAGAAAAATAAGTAAACTATAGGCCAGGATGGTTCATTTTTCAAAAAGATAAAAAGAAACAGCAACACTCGCTAATCAAACCAGACATCATCTCGCATTCAATGGAAGTCAAGCATGGAATGAATCCTAAAGGACTGAGAAATTATCCTCAAAGAAAGAGATAAAACTAGAATGGGCTCAAGGCTCAAAGGTCACCATACGGTTGCCAATCAGAGTATCTGTATAAGATCACTTAGCATCCGAGTATATAGAAAAGAGATGACAAGATCAAGTTGGCCATCTGTCTAGCATAGAGTCAATCATCATAGTCCGTAATAGCCAAATCATACCCCTTAGAAATACAAACCATTGTAAATTGAAAAAAAATCTGTTAAAAAGCATAGAATATTAGGTAGCATGTTATGAAAATTCGACAATTTGTTCTTTCCAAATATTGAAAGCCAAAATGCCACATAGTGTAAGCATTGGCACATTTCTCATATTTATTTCCACAAGCATACATGATTCAAGCAGTTGTAGCAGACATGAGACCCTGAGATATTAAGCACTAAAGAAGCTTAAAAGTATAATTGCTGTTGAAGTATAAATAATTTAGAAAGTCTTTCCCTTCTCCACATAAAAGGCATAAAGTGTGACAATTAATATCCCTTTTATTAAAAATATTCGTAATCTTTAAAAACACGTCCATACATTTCCAAAGAAAACAAGAATATTCTTAAGTTGTGACCAATTCACTTTTGGAATTGGTATGAGAAAAGTTATAAAATTATTCCAATATGATGAACATTAAGTCCACCAGGGTCCCATGCATTAAATCTATTGCAATTTCACCAATATTTAGAAGGGAGCTATTTATGATAACCCTCAAAAAGGTAGAAACTTTGCAGCCTCTAAGAAATTCGAACATTAACAAATCCAAGCCTTTAAAAGGATTAAGAGGAATTGCACATTTTTGACGAGTCTATTAACCAAAGAAGATATGAATCATTAAATGGACTAAAGCTGCTCTTCCCAAATGATTTACTTCATTTAATGATTCTCACCTTCTTTGGTGAGTAGAGGCATAAAAAAGAAATTAAAATCACAGGCTAGTAATGGTTATAGCAATAGATATATGAATGTTCTTAGCACACTCGTAATAAGTGGTAAGGCTTCAAACGGAGGTCTTTAGCAACTTTAGATGTTCCCTATGGAGAGTACTTTTTGGACAACAAATTTAACCATTTACTAATTTTTCAACCAAAGCTCGACAGCTCACCATTTTTTGATTTTTGGATGAGATAGGGCACCTCCAAGTATTTGAACAAAATGTTGATAATTCTAATATTCATGATATTGGCCAAAGCCCTAAGATTGGAAACATTGTAGATATACAAATATTCGACTTACTAATGTTAATATTAAAGATAATACATTCCTTGAACATATTAAGCAATTCAGTAAGACTTTTAATGTTCTTTATGATGCTTCACAAAAACTGTGACAACCCCCAATTGTTTGACTTGTCAGTGATTGCAGTCGGGATTTAGAATAATAATATAAGCATCACAAATAATTGCTCAATTAATTTGAAAATAAGAAAAGCAATTTTATTTCGATATATCAACGATTGCAAGAGTAGACTTTTTTTCTTTATTTAAAATATAGGAAAAAAATAAGAAAGTAAAAATTCAGCAGCTGATTATTCAGTGCTATTCCAGTTCTTCAATGTCATCATGACATGATATTTACAATGAAAATGCTTGGGTTATACACCCGTTAGAGAAAACTCTAAGTGCTTTGGATTTTATTAATTACATTATATATAGGCGGAAAGCATGGAATTAAATTTGTAAAATACAGGGAAACAAAGTAATAGAGATTGAAGAGAATCTTTTCTCTTTTGAGATTATCATAACTTTTTTTATAAATCAACATTAAATAATAATTGAAACAGTGATAAAAGTAACATATCACATGTATCATACTATATCAATAATTGATATCTCTATCTCGAAAATGAACAAATATTAAAAATATCGTTATAGCGGGCAATTCTCAATCCTTGAAGAATCAAGCACATCTGCTTAGTTACCATAATTTTGTGTTCTAACATAGCATATATCATTTCACATATGCTAGACTCATCATAGGCATAGTCATAGTATCCTTCTGTCTTCTAAAGTAAGATGATAATGAACTAGCCCAATTCTAAACATAAAATTATATTATGTATAGATTATAAATAACTTCAGCAGGACTATTTTTATTCAATCAAGCTGTATTATCTATTCTTCACAGCATCTCAAATAGTGGCAATATATATCATAAAATTTGCAAGGTTTAAAGTTGAGTACAAAGTATAAAATTAAATTAATGAAATTTGTGAGTTTCAAAGTGGAGCAAATAATATGCAATTTAATCAACATATAAATGTACTTCATAATATTCGGGGTAACTATTTTTCTTGCTAAGTTGATATCTAATAAATCTGTGTGTAAAATTTTTAATTAGCAAAATGATAAAAGAATTTTCATAAGAAAATAGATTTTTATTATTTTCTCTCTATTTTTCTTTGTTAGTTAGAAATATAAATGCAAATAGAGAGAGAAGAGGATGATTGAAATGATAGCAATATAGATAATAATAAGGATAATGATGGTAAAAAAATGATAATAATAATAATAATAATATTATATTATTATTTTAGTATTATTTCTTTAGAAGCTCCGCCTATTCCCTCGCCCTCGCCTGCTCTTAATTCTTTCCGCGCGCGTCTCCTCCCCGCCCGCTCCTCCTTTTCTCTTTCCTTCCACCCCGTCCCGCTCCTACTTCGGGTTCATCCTGACTCCTCCTCTTTATTCTTCTTATCCTCCTTCTCATCTCTTGATAATTTACATGTAAATATCAATATTTTATTTATTCTAGAGAGAGAATATGATAATGAGAAGAATAATATCATTATTTCTTATAATAATTTTATACGTATATATTTATTTAGAGAGAGATTATTAAGATAATAATACGATAAGAATAATAGTTATTATTATTACTATTATCATTATTAATCATACGATGATAATAATAATAAGTATAATAATATACTTATTATTATTATGATCTTTGTAAATGAAAATGGAAAAGAATATTATAATAATAATACAATAATACTAAAATATTATGATTATTATTATATGATGATAATAAGAATAAGCAAGATAATATACTTATTATTTGTGTTAATATTAGAAGAAGATAACAAAGAGAGAATAATATAATAACATTAATAAGAGATAATTATTATTATATTAATATTTGGTAATTATAATAATAGCACTATTATTATTATTTTTATACACATAATAAAAAGTATAACAATTTATATACATATTATTATTATGATTATCATTATCCTTAGTGATAATGATAATAAAATCATTTTATATTATCAAATAATAATAATAACATTTCAGAATTATTATTATATCATTATTACTTTTAATAATAATAGCAATAATTATAATAATAATAACTAATTAATGTTATTATTATTATTCTTATTATTACAATATAATAATTATAACTATAATATCATATTATGCTATTACACACATATATATATATATATATATATAATATTAATAAATAAATAAAATAAAAGAACAATAAAATAAAGGAGCATAAAATGCATAAAGATATGTTAAGAGCAGAAATAAAAGTTTCTTCACTCATTTTTTTTTATGATCCTTCTTCCCGTTCAAAGGGGTTCATTGCGGGGAAGCGATTGTTGGGATGTAAAGACTATTTATATCATCATGGAGGTGCTAATGAAGCTTCGGTAAGCATCCGGGAGGTAACGAGGCGATATAAAGCAAAGTTTGGAAAATGTAGCTGCATTAGGCGCCACAGCGCGCCGTGGTACGCTGTAGCATGCCAAGGCACCTAGTACATGAGACCAGGGTTCTGTAGCACGCCCTAATGCCCTGCACCTAAGTGCAAAGCCCTGTAATTTGCCCCGATGCCAAGAACCTGAGAACGAGCTGTTGTAGCGTGCGCATACCTGTCTGAGACTGGGGCACCGTGATGTGTTGTATTGCGCCATGGTGCCAGTTACCTGAGACCTGTTGTGCTGTTGTGCACCATGGTGACTGCCTACTTGAGGCCAGGTCACTACGTCATACTATAGTACCTAGTAGAAATCTTCTCCAGTTTAGGCATTGCCCTAAGCAATTTTTGGGGTATTTTGGACCATTTCGGGTTCGAATGTTAGCTGGGTAATTAAAGAAATATTATGGAGGGATTTCTTATATTGGCAAGGGCAAATTAAGTGTTTTGAATATTGTTGGAGAGAACCCTAAGGGAGCTGGTTGTTGCACTCCTTCTTCCTCTTAGAGTAAGAGCTGGGGTTCCCTACTACCAAAGAAATCGATCGGAAGGCTGTGTAAGCATCTTATGTATAAAAATGTTATATTAAAAGCAACATATCTTTAGTGAATGATAGCATTTGATCTCATAATAGAATGTAAGACAGCCTATAATTCTGCTTATGATAAATAGTAGCATTTAATAGCAGCATTTTAATTTCACGACAGCATATGATTTCTTTAAAAGAATATAACATTGATCCTCAAATATCTCATTGGCAGCATTTGGATCTTTCAAATAGATGACCACAATTATTCTCATAATAAGGTAATATTTTTAATTTTAAAGCAGTATTTGGTTCTTTTAATCATATGTGATTCTAATGCTAGAAAACACTGAGCATAGCAGCTTTTGATTCCCTAAGGTAGATAACAGTATTTATAATAGCCTGTAGGTCTCTTTAATGTAAACCAAAGATAGCAACACATGATCCCTTAATACAATGTATATCCATATTGAAGCACTTAATGTTTCATTGGTTTCCCTTTAGAAGTAACATGGCGATAAATCAAATTTTCTAAAATAATTGATGGCATCATTAGAATTTATAGGGCACATAGCAGCATACTTTTATAATGAAGAAAATAATGACATTCCTCCTTAAAGAAAGAGCAGCTTTTGATAAATGGCAATAAATATTCACATAGACTAAATGACATCTTTGAATTCTATAGGATAAATAGCATTTAATCATTTAATTTTACTTTGAAATAAATTGGCAATATTGAAATTAATGGCAGCTTTTGATTTGATGCATAATTTATAGCAATATAACAGCGCGTGCATTAATATCTAGTATTAGATATGTATGAACTTTCCATCTTTACCCAATATCCTAATCTTAACAATTAATATTATTACTAAAAACTTTAGATAGAGCGTATGTTTCTAGCATTAGTAGGATACTAGATAAATTCTGTAATCACAAAAATACAATTTTAATAATTTAGCTTTTAAGATACAGCAATATAAAAAAAAAAAATCCATTCTTGTATGAAAAACTACAGCATAGAACCTTCTAATCAGATTAAGGACAGAAATTAATTTAATATGATCCATTGTTTTCACATAAGTATGTAATCTTAATTGGCAGCAATCCATATAACATCTAAAATTACCACATGGCCATCAAATCCTTCTTATTATTATAACAATCTAGAACACATGAAGAACCTGAGCATAATTAAACAAGTTTTGAATTTTCAGATTTATGAGCCTCAAATTTTTGATACTTAAAGGATTTAAATATGAAAAACTTTCTTAATGGAATTCCATAAGAATAACAAAAACTTAAAAAAAATATAACGTTGCGTATAATTCCCTTTTACTTCTTATTGTCCATGAGCACTCCTAAATGAAGCAATTCGCATGTCTCTTATGTATAATTTGTTATTCAACTTATTTGATAATATAGTTATGTTGAAATTTGTAAACAAATTATTATGAAGTTAGCTGAAAACATATAAAGATATAAATACAACCAAACTTCCCAAGTATTATTTCAATCACCTCATGAGTAAGATAAAAAGTTCAGTAAAGCTGATATTGTTTGATAAGTATGGCTTTAGTTAACCAAACCATGACACCATTCTTTCCTTTCAAACATAAGTATCCATAGTTTATAATTTCTCTAATAATTATGGATCCATCTCATATTGCTCGTTTGGATCAAATAGGGAGAAACATTGGTTTTCAAATTAATCATCAAGTAAAATTAAATTCATATATCAAATTAGTTGACAAAGAAAAGAAAATTATTAACTGAATTAAAAATGAATTTCAGGAAGTTTTATTCTCAACTAAGTTTAAATAAATTTGAAAGTAAAAATCCCTAGTAAAGAAGATTGTATGTAAGATTGCATTGAGGTTTCTTAAGCACATGATCAAGAGAAGGTGAAATGAAGGGGTACCTTTTACTTCCTTGCGGCTAAGAGAAAAGTTCGGCGGATCTCGAGGGGTTGAGTTGAGTTTGCTTACCTTTCTATATAAGAAAAATTTTTGCGCCGAGAAGATGAGATAGCCTTAAAGATGAGGAGATCAGGAGATATGGATGGCCGCCACCCCTCGCTCACTCTCCCATTGGCGAGAGCTAGCGGTGAAGGGCAAGCGTCGCCCAGCTTTCGAAGATGGCTCTCGGGACGGGAAGGGATTGCGTGCGTCTGTAGATATCGTCGGCGGATGGATTCTTCTTTTAGGGCTTGCCGAAAATAGTGAAGATAAGAAGAGTATATTTTGATATACATTATATATATATATATTGATTTAATAGAAAGTTTTATTTAATTAAAGTTTTCATGATAATATCTTTTCAATTTAATTTTTGAGAAATTACTTTTTAGCTAAAATGAGTGTTACGGACTCAAAAATGAAGTCAAAATTTAATTTGAAAGCTATCTTAATTATTTTAATTACCGAATTATGAAAATATAATAAAATAATCAAGAAATTTTGACTTTCTCCAAAACTCACCAAAATTTCACCCCAAGCTAATTTGGGCGTGAGGAATGCAATGGTGAAGTCTGTTTTCGATTCTGAAGTCAATTTAAATTAGGTATTTTCAGAATTATCTGAAACCCAGGAAAAGCTGGAAATTGACAAACGATCTCTAATTCGCACGAAATTTGAGGTGAATACTTCTAACTCTATTATAAGAGTAATGAAAAAGATTTAAAGTCAAATAGATCCACTAATTCACATGTAACAAATTTTAGGTTGTTACAGACTCCCCCCCGTAAAAATTATGTTGCCCTCAACACATAATTATTAAACTACACACTTGCAAATACTAGAAAGGAGTTTATTAAGAATTCAGTTGAAAACGGAAGATTTTAATTACCTGATCAGTTGAAGAATTTTGGAAATTTCTTTCGCATTTCTTCCTCCTTCTCCCAAGTGGCTTCTTTTTCAGAATGATTTTGCCATTGGATTTTTATCATAGGAATACTGCGATTTCTTAATTGCTTAAGATCTCTTCCTAGAATTGCTGTAGGCTTAACAACGAATGTCAGATTGGGTTGCAGCTCTAATGCTGATATTTGAACATGCTGGCTAGGATCTAACAGGCACTTCTTTAGTGATGATATATGAAACACATTATGTACAGCCGAGAAGTCATCTGGCAACTCTAACCTGTATGCTGATGTTCCAATTTTCTCAATCACATTAAAGGGTCCTAAGTACCTTGGACTCAGCTTTCCAGTTATACCAAATCTCTGCATACCCTTTATTGGGCTCACCTTAAGATAAGCTCTATCACCTATTTTGAATTCCAATTGACGATGACGGGCATCATGATACTTATTTTGCCTATCCTGAGCTGTCATCATATTTCGCTTAATCAATTGAACTTTCTTAGTGGTTTTTTCAATTAGTTCAGAACCATAAAGTTGTGAGTCCCCTACTTCAGTCCATGCTAGAGGAGTTGTACATCTCCTTCCATAAAGGGCTTTGTAAGGAGCCATCCCTATGCTGGATTGATAACTGTTATTGTAGGCGAACTCAACCAATGATAGGTGATCTTCCCATGATCCACCAAAGTCAATAATACAAAGACGTAGGAGATCTTCCAAGATCTGATTAACGCGTTCAGTTTGACCATCAATCTGAGGATGAAAAGTAGTACTTAATGCTAAATTTGTCCCCATGTCTTGCTGAACAGTGGACCAGAATCTAAAAGTGAATCTACTGTCTCTATCCAAAATTATAAAGTTCGGTATACCATGGAGGCGGATGATCTCTTTAAGGTAGAGTTTAGCTAATTTCTCAACTGGATCGGTCTGACGAATAGCTAGAAAATGTGCTGATTTGGTGAGTCTGTCAACAATCACCCAAATAAAGTCAGAACTCGATCTACTCTTAGGCAAACCTGTAATGAAGTCCATAGAGATATCGGACCATTTCCATTCAGAAATGTCTAGGGGTTTAAGAAGACCACTAGGCTTCTAGTGTTCGGCCTTAACTAATGAACAGGGATGGCACTTGGAAATGTAAATGGCTATATCCCGTTTCATGCCGGACCACCAAAATGATTGTTTGAGATCTTGATACATTTTACCACTACCAGGGTGCACAGTATAACTAGAGTTATGAGCTTCAAATAATACCTGTAATTGTAAGCTTTTCGAAACCCATAACCAAGATTTCTGGAAAATCACTCCTTCCGCATCGAGGCGTAATTCAGATCTCTTACCATTTTTAATATCTGTAACTAATTGAGAATAAGAAGGATCTTCTTTCTGGGCCTCAATTATTCTTGATCGAAGAGGTGACTCAGGTTGAATAGCACCTAATAAATTACATAGATCAGTAGATTTGATTGGCTCAATATTCAATCGTTTGAAGTCCCTAATCAAAGCATTATTGTTACAGAGTGAAGACAAAACTGCCTTACTACTTAAAGCATCTGCTACTAGATTAGCTCTACCTAGATGATAGATTATATCTAAGTCGTAATCACTGATCAGCTCCAACCATCTATGCTGACGGCAGTTAAGTTCTTTTTGAGTGAAGATATACTTCAAACTCTGATGATCGGTGAACATTTCACACTTAACTCCATACAGGTAGTGTCTCCAAATTTTGAGAGCGAATGCTACCCCTGCAAGTTCTAAATCATGTACAGGATAATTCCTCTCATTTGGTTTTAATTACCTCGAATGTAAGCTACGACATGTCTATCTTGCATTAAGACACACCCCAGCCCTATTTTAGAGGCATCAGTATATACTTGAAACCCCTTGTCATCTTGAGGTAATGTTAGGACTGGTGCAGAAGTTAATAATTATTTCAACTTCTAAAATGCTTCTTCACAAGTAGGATTCCATATGAAAGGAACTTCCTTATGGGTCAACTGAGTTAATGAAGATGCTATTAAGGAATATCCAGGGACAAATCTTCTGTAATATCCGGCAAGTCCTAGAAAACTGCGGATCTCAGTTACAGATTTGGGTTGAACCCATTCTTGTATAGCTTGGATCTTCCTCTGATCAACTTTAATGCCTTCAGCATCTATTACGTGGCCTAAGAATGCCACTGAGTTGAGCCAAAATTCATATTTTAAAAACTTGGCATACAATTTATATTCTCTTAAAAGGACTAGGATAGCACAAAGATATTCTTTGTGCTCAATAATTGATTTGGAATAAATTAAGATGTCATCAATAAAGACTATTGCAAATTGATCGAGGTAAGGCTTCAGAATGCGCTGCATTAGGTCCATGAAATTAGAAGGGGCATTAGTCAGTCCAAAAGACATGACAAAAATTCATAGTGCCCATAACAGGTCCTAAATGCATTCTTAGGAATATCTTTATCCTCAACTCGAATATGGTAATATCCTGTTCTTAAGTTGATCTTGGAAAAGACCTTTACTCCAGCTAATTGATCAAACAAGTCATCAATCATTGGAAGAGGATACTTGTTTTTAACTGTCACCTTATTGAGTTCACGATAATCTATACATAATTGCATGGATCCATCCTTTTTCTTAACAAAAAGGACAGGGGCTCCCCAAGGTGACATGCTAGGGCGTATAAAGCCTGTTTCTAACAGTTCATCCAACTATTCACGAAGTTCTTGAAGTTCCTTTGATGCCATTCTATATGGAGCCTTAGATTTAGGTTGAGTTCTTGGAAGTAACTCTATAGAGAATTCTACCTCTCTTGTTGGAGGTAGTTCAGGCAACTCATTTGGAAATACATCTAGAAATTCTTGTACAATGGGGGTGTCTTTTAAATTACTTTCTTCTTTTTCTTCACCCAATAAGGTTACTAATATAGCGTAGCAACCTTTATTAATTAGGTGCTTGGCTTCATGTGCATTTATCAATGATGCCATTAGGCCAAGTTTACCTATGAAGACTTCTGGTTTCTTTCCTATCTGAAGAGAAACTTTCTTTTTATTGCAATCTATTATTGCATTAAACTTTTCCAACCAATCAATTCCTAATATTATGTCAAAATTGGTAATTGGCATAATAATGAGTTTGGAGGAAAATAATTGATTGTTGATCGGAATATCAATTAAACAGAAGCTTCTTGCTAGCATTTCAGCACTTGATGGCATTTGTACTCGCAATGTATTATTTAAATTGAGTCGTTGAAAATTCAAGGAAGAAATACAATCTTCTGATATAAAAGAGTGACTAGCACCCGTATCAAAGAGTGTAATACACAATTGGTTATTAATTGATAATATTCCTACAATAGGAAAGAAGGAAAAAGTTTTAAATTCTGCTTATAAAATATAAGTAGCTTTTGAAGATAATTGCATTGAAATTGAAAAGCAATATTTGAAAGATTTAAAACATACCGGTCACCACATTGCTTTCTTCTTTTGCAGCAGTGGCAGAAAGAGTGTAAACTCTTGGTACTGATGGAGATTGCACAATAGCCTTTCCCTTATGAGTACGACTAATTTGACCTTGCCTTTGGGTATATGAAGATGAACCCCTCTGATTTTTATTGAAAGGAGGAAGCATAAGGGCCTGATGGGGTGCCTTGGCATTGAAGGGAGTAGGGTTCTGAACTATTGGCTGACGATTGATCTTTACTTTGTCAATCGTCCAGTTATGATTACAACTTTGATGCTTGTGGTTAGTCCTTCCACAAATGTAACATCTATTCCTCGTATGGTAACATTTGCCATATGGGTGCGGTTTGTTACATTTATTCATCTGGTTTTCCCTTTGCTCTTTATTTGTAGTTAACTGAAAAACCTTTGGGCCTTGAAGACGATTCCTTTTAAAAAGTCCTTTGTTTGGAGGGCGGGGGTTGAGGTCGTTTATGTGATTCAAATTGAGCCTGGTGATGCTCAATCATCTTGGCCCCCTCCAATAGCTTTGGAAAATCCTCATGATGCAAGGACATTAAGTGGCTTTTAAAAGGTTATTAAGACCCTTCAAAAATCTGCTGCACCTAGCCGTTTCAGTACGGACGATATCCGGTGCAAAACGAGAATATTTTCTGAATTCCATTTCGTAATCATGCACGGAACGATTACCTTGCCTCAATTATGAAATCATCCTCAATTATTGTCTGAGCAGATCGAGGGATAAATTCAGCCCGGAAGACATGTTCAAACTCTTCCCAAGGAATATCTTCCATGTCGATATTTGGATAGCGGGCCTTCAGCTCGCTGTCCCACCAGAATTCTGCCTCTGCTTTGAATAAATGGGAGGCCAGACGAATACATTCACTTTCTGGGCACTTTATACTTGATAGTAGCTTTTCTATTTCTTGAAACCAATTGGCTGCTTCCATAGGAGAAGCAGAGCCGTTAAAATGTGGAGGATTTAGCCTAAGAAAGGCCATTAAAAAGGGGTCTACCACAGGGCCCAAAGACTGTGGAGCTGAAATTATCACTGCTTTAGAATTTGGGGCAGAGTTTCTGGTATTATTGGAACAGAAGGATATGGGAGTTGAGAAGTTTGAGGTTGAATTGGAGATGAAAAAGGTGAAGCTGAAGATGGGTGAGATGCATTACTAGTAGCAGACATCCTTTCTGCCACTCTTGTCTGAGCTTCGATCATAACTTTGAACATCCCCATAATTTGTCTCATCTCTTCTTGAAGAGATGGGTTACTGGATTCAGTATTCTTTGAGGAAGAGGGTTCTGCGTGATCTAGATTCATTCTTTAAGTAAAGAAAGAACGAAAAATTAGAGCATGCAGAAAAAGAATATTCTTTATTAAAATTTAAAAATTGCGATACAATAAAAAAGTAGATAGTTGAAAAAGAATAACTATAGACTGCTTTGATAGTTTTTTGAAAAGAAAACTAATCATTTATTTACAGAATTTGTTATAAAACATAAATTCAAAATCAAAATAAAGGGGTGCACGATGAAGACGTCTACTGGTTTGTATAAGTTTGTCATGGGCATAATCCCACCAGCCTTGTGCATAATTATCAAAAAGTTCATCTAACATCTGGAGGCGTATATGGTCAGGGCATTCTATGGCCGTAAAAGTATCAGACCCTGGAAAGCCATTCTTGCTAATTGAGGGATGCAATCTCCCCTGAACACACAGCCTTTTAACATATTGTCAAGTACTTAACGTCCATCATTAGATACTTCTAAGTAGAGACGTCCATATGTCGAGCTGAAGTTATATTCATCCCAATACTGATAAAATGCTCTAGTGTAGCATCTTAATTATGACTCAGAATTTCCATCTGAGAGTTAGTCAAATTAAATATGAATCAAAGGGATTTTTAAAGATTGTTTGGAAATAGAAATTTTACAAGTCATTAATGACTTTGAAGTTAAGTACGTTCACTTTCCTAAGGTGACACATTTAAGTACTTTTACCTTTCTGTATTGTTGATGACTTGGATGAGTGGATATCTCTCTTTTTAACTTAACGTTCTCAACCTTGGCTCTGATACCAACTGTAATGACCCCAATATTTGGATAGAAGATTAATCCAAATATGGGTGTTACCTTAGCACCAGACACTTGAGTAGAAGAAAACAGATCAAATGCCGATGCTAAGTGGCCAAGTCTCTTTATGAGCATTTGTTAAGTTAAAAATGAATGAAAAAGGAAGATACATATAAGTGCAATAATACAAGTATTTACAATTAAGCAATCCACTCATTCATCCAAGCAGTTTTATATACATAGCAAATACAACACAAATTAATAACTAAAATAAAAGTTACTTAAGTAATTTAATTGTTACAAGGATTTTTAATATACATGGCAATTAAAAGTGAATTAAAATTTGACTATGCGGAAGCAGATTTCCATAAGGGTTCTTCAAGTACTGGGTCCTGCGTCACCTGAATAAAAGGGCTCTTGCTCTATCATATTTTGGTATTTAAATATGATAGGGCAATGCCAAGAAAAGAAAAAGGTAGTTAGACTAAAAGTCTAAGCACAATTTAAAGTTAGTATGTTTTTAGATTAACAAGATATCACAATTATTATTTATAATTTAAGTATGCAGTGATACTAGAAAAGCTAGGTAGTATGGAAAGGTAAAGAGTGCAACTGTAAGGAAAACAGTATGATATTATTGAGTAAAAATACTTATTTTCTATTTAAAATTCTAACCTTTTCCCAAATATTTAAAGGTTAGAAATTAATATGCGCGAAATGTAAGCAATTTATATGATCAAATAAAAGTATGCTAAGTAAGCAATACAGTGAAGCATAAATTAAAATTAAGCAACATACACTGTATTCAAATTAACTGAAGCAATACTCAAACTGAAAATAGAGAGTGTAAAGGAAAGGAGGAAATATCTTAGATTCTCAATCTAAGATAATCATAGTCTAAGACTATGATTCGAAAGCATAACTAAACAGTTATGAAGAGATTTTTTCAATTATAAGAAAATCTCTTATATTTAAGTTAGAGTTACATTTAAAAAAACCTCATTCTGTAGGAGTACACAACAGAATGGGCGAGGAGTTAAGCACGTCTGCTTAATCAGATATAGTGGGGAAATTGAACATTCACATTTTACCCTCTCTTAAAATATGAAGTTTTGAAGAAAACTATTTTTCATTTGTACCTCTAATTGGCCTCAAGGCATTTTCCCCTTTAAAGTTTTAAGAAAATCTTTATTTATGCTCAAAGTCTTGAATATATGTTCAAGGATAGGAGACTCAAAGTTATGCAAGCATTCACTGGTTCTCAAAAATTGTAAAGTATGTGATATCTTTTTGTTATCTAAATTTTAAATAATCTACTTTTTAATTAGAGTTAATTAGACTCCAAACTGACTTATAGATATTTAATCTTAAGTCAATTTTGAATAAAAGTAGAAGGAATTGTAAACGAAATACAATTTAATAAATAAAGGAGAACTTATCCAAAGCTTAAAAGAAAAAAGCTAATAATTTCAGTTAAAAATGAACCATTTGAATGTTTTGAATTGAAATTAAAGTTCTCTGAAATATTTATAAGTCCTAAATTTCTTAAAATTTCGTCAGAGTCTCCTCTGTTTTTGTTCAAATTTTCTATTTTCACAATTAATCTCCAGTTCTAAAATAGAGTTCAGTCCTCTTTACAGGATGCTCATTTCCAATTTTACAAATAGAGTTCAGTCCTTTTTACAGGACTGCTCATTTCCAATGCTAATGTAATTTACATATACCAAACTATTTTAAACAGTTTAAATATACTATATAAATTGCTGAAGTAAATTTTTAGCATTCATAAGAGCAACATTTATTTTTAGCAATTCTATTTTTACAATGCTATCCTGCCAAGAATCATTTTGTAAAGTCAGTATTTTAATATAAAGAAACAAGATTAATTAAAAGCAGTATTTGATTACTTATAAGAGAAAGGATGCATTTTAAATTATGAAATCATTTGATCCATATTTGAATTAAAATAACAATGCAATATAAAAACACTTGAGTTCTTATTGTTCTTCCTTAAGAGATACTAGGCAACATTACTTTTTTTATTAAGATAAGGCAGCATCATTCTCTTTTGATAGCAATTTAATTCATTGAAGTTAAATGATAATATTACTAGTAATAACCTTAAATACATTAAGATCTTTTTAAAGTTAAAGATGGCAGCATGTGGAAGACAACATTTAGGTCCCTTTAAAGTATATACAATATGTGTATCTACCAATATAAATTACAGCATTTAGATCTCCTAAATTCATAACAGAATTTTAAATAATTTGGTTTATGGCAGTAATTTTATTCTTAAAAAGAATGACAGCAAATTATTCCAATGCCAGCATTTTTATAAAGTAAATAGCAATATTGAATGACAAGGCCAATATTTGAATAAGAATTGCGCAAGCAACTTAATTATTTAGCCTCATATACCAGAAAGTAACATGTGATGTTAAAAAAATGACAATCTCTAATCTTATGTATAAAATGTTATATTAAAGCAGCATATCTTAGTGAATGATAGCATTTGATCTCATAATAGAATGTAAGACCGCCTATAATTCTACTTATGATAAATAGTAGCATTTAATAGCCAGCATTTTAATTTCACGACAGCATAATGATTTCTTTAAAAGAATAATAACATTGATCCTCAAATATCTCATTTGGCAGCATTGGATCTTTCAAATAGATGACCACAATTATTCTCATAATAAGGTAATATTTTAATTTTAAAGCAGTATTTGGTTCTTTTAATCATATGTGATTCTAATGCTAGAAAACACTGAGCATAGCAGCTTTTGATTCCCTAAGGTAGATAACAGTATTTATAATAGCCTGTAGGTCTCTTTAATGTAAACCAAAGATAGCAACACATGATCCCTTAATACAATGTATATCCATATTGAAGCACTTAATGTTTCATTGGTTTCCCTTTAGAAGTAACATGGCGATAAATCAAATTTTCTAAAATAATTGATGGCATCATTAGAATTTATAGGGCACATAGCAGCATACTTTTATAATGAAGAAAATAATGACATTCCTCCTTAAAGAAAGAGCAGCTTTTGATAAATGGCAACAAATATTCACATAGACTAAATGACATCTTTGAATTCTATAGGATAAATAGCATTTAATCATTTAATTTTACTTTGAAATAAATTGGCAATATTGAAATTAATGGCAGCTTTTGATTTGATGCATAATTTATAGAAATATAACAGCGCGTGCATTAATATCTAGTATTAGATATATATGAACTTTCCATCTTTACCCAATATCATAATCTAACAATTAATATTAATACTAAAAAACTTTAGATAGAGCATATGTTTCCAGCATTAGTAGGATACTAGATAAATCTCTGTAATCACAAAATATAATTCTATAATTTAGCTTTTAAGATACAGCAATAAATAAAAAAAAAAATCCATTCTTGTATGAAAAACTGCAGCATAGAACCTTCTAATCAGATTAAGGACAGAAATTAATTTAGTATGATCCATTGTTTTCACATAAGTATGTAATCTTAATTGGCAGCAATCCATATAACATCTAAAGTTACCACATAGCCATCAAATCCTTCTTATTATTATAACAATCTAGAACACATGAGAACCTGAGCATAATTACCAAGGTTTGAATTTTTAGATTTATGAGCCTCAAATTTCTGATATTTTAAGATTTAATGAAAAACTTTCTTAATGGAATTCCATAAGAATAACAAAAACTTAAAAAAATCTAACGTTGCGTATAATTCCCTTTTACTCTTATGTCCATGACACTCCTAAATGAAGCAATTCACAGTCTCTTATGTGTAATTGTTATTCAACTTATTTTGATAATATAGTTATGTTGAAATTTGTAAACAAATTATTATGAAGTTAGCTGAAAACATATAAAGGTATAAATACAACCAAACTTCTCAAGTATTATTTCAATCACCTCATGAGTAAGATAAAAGTTCCGTAAAGCTGATATTGTTGATAAGTATGGCTTTAGTTAACCAAACCATGACACCATTCTTTCCTTTCAAACATAAGTATCCATAGTTTATAATTTCTCTAATAATTATGGATCCATCTCATATTGCTCGTTTGGATCAAATAGGGAGAAACATTGGTTTTCAAATTAATCATCAAGTAAATTTAAATCATATATCAAATTAGTTGACAAAGGAAAGAAAATTATTAACTAAATTAAAAATGAATTTCAGGAAGTTTTATTCTCAACTAAGTTTAAATAAAATTGAAAGTAAAAATCCATAGTAAAGAAGATTGTATGTAAGATTGCATTGAGGTTTCTTAAGCACATGATCAAGAGAAGGTTAAATGAAGGGGTACCTTTTACTTCCTTGCGGCTAAGAGAAAAGTTCGGCGGATCTCGAGGGGTTGAGTTGAGTTTGCTTACCTTTCTATATAAGAAAAATTTTTGCGCCGAGAAGATGAGATAGCCTTAAAGATGAGGAGATCAGGAGATATGGATGGCCGCCACCCCTCGCTCACTCTCCCATTGGCGAGAGCGAGCGGTGAAGGGCACGCGTCGCCCAGCTTTCGAAGATGGCTCTCGGGACGGGGAAGGGATTGCGTGCGTATGAAGATATCATCGGCGGATGGATTTTTCTTTTAGGGCTTGCCGAAAATAGTGAAGATAAGCTGAGTATATTTTGATATACATATATATATATATATTGATTTAATATATAGTTTTATTTAATTAAAGTTTTCATGATAATATCTTTCCAATTTAATTTTTGAGAAAGTACTTTTAGCTAAAATGAGTATTCCGGACTCAAAAATGAAGTTAAAATTTAATTTGAAAGCTATCTTAATTATTTTAATTACCGAATTATGAAAATATAATAAAATAATCAAGAAATTTTGACTTTCTTCAAAACTCAGCAAAATTTCACCCCAAGCTAATTTGGGCGTGAGGAATGCAATGGTTGAAGTCTGTTTTCAATTCTGAAGTCAATTTAAATTAGGTATTTTCAGAATTATCTGAAACCCAGGAAAAGCTGGAAATTGACAAACGATCTCCAATTCGCACGAAATTTGAGGTGGAGACTTCTAATTATATTATAAGAGTAATAAAAAAGATTTAAAGTCAAATAGATCCACTAATTCACATGTAACAACTTTTGGGTTGTTATAAGAAGTCTTACCTCTTTGGCTTGTCGAGGGAGGGTCGGGGATGACAACGCGGTCGCTTTGAGCTGGGTCAGCCCAGGCCCGAGCTGTGCGACAGTGCCGGCCCAGCCGGGTCCCGCTCAACCCACGCCTTCTGAATTTTGGGCCTGCCATTTAAAACAAATTAGGAAATATTTTCCTTCTAACAATTAAATGGATAATTAATATAATTAGTAAGCCTATGATAATTTAATCAAAATTATTCAGATTAAATTAATTGAATAACTCTAACTATACTGATCCAAATGGTATGATCTAATATATAATTTTGATCAAAAATTATATAAGGAATAATAATCTAAAATAAAATTTGACTTTATGTAATTAGAATTTCTAATTTTTCCTAATCTCTCTCAAAACTTAATTAAGGAATAATTTACTCATTTAATGGTCAAATTTCGTGATTTAAGTCCCTAATTGTTCATATGATAATGAAGAACTTATGTATGCCTTTAAAAATATTTTAAGAGTTCTAAATTGCTGGTCACCTCTTAATTGCAATAAAATTTGAATAGTGTATAATGACTTATTTTAGCCTCTGATTTTGGCAAACTTAGTGTAAATTATTTTCTTATGTCTATTTGAATCTATCTGTGAGTTTAGAATATCTTTGTAAGCCCTATTTTCCTTAATTATTTTTCTTAACCTTGAAAAGTGATTAGTGCTAATTAAGCCTACCTTAAGTTCAAACCTGCCTTTTAACGTCTCATTATTTTTATTAGACAATCTTAAACCTATTAGAACTGATTAGAATTAATTTGGAAGTTTAAATCTTGAAATCCCAATTTTTACTTTTAGGAAGAGCATTTTGGTCATTTTTACCAAAAGGTTTGTTTAAGAGCTCTTAAGCCTTGAAAATCTCATTAAAATGCATTTAATTAGTAATATTATGGTTTAGGATCATTCTATAAACTTAAACTTAGTCGATTTATCCAAGTATTAAGGCTTAAAACCTCCTTAAAATTCACTAAGTAATCATTAAGCTCTTAATGTAATCTTAAACCTTCCTTTAAACTGATTAAATGATTATGAATCTGTTGAAATCAGAACCATTTAAATTGGCCACCATTTAATGTAATTCCAATATTTTTCTTAAATATATAAATCTTAAGTTCAACCTTTAGCTAAGATCTTATGTAATCAATCTAAACCTTTAAATCTTAAATTCTGATAGCTTTAGTCTATTTAGTGAGCTACTCATTAAATGAAGTCTTATTATAATTGTATCATTTATTCTTGAAATTATTTGGTGAGTTAATCCTTTGATGCCTTCTTGGTGGGTTAGGTGTTTTCAACTTATAGAATAATGAAATTATTCAATAAATTGAATCTAATTCTTAGATTTATAAGTTTTCACTTGTTACTTTATTTTATCATTGTAAAATCAGCCTTTCTAATTATGATCATTTATTTCCTCAATCTTTCAGCCCTTAAAACTTCTCTACATTTTAGAGTAAGGATTGGTATGAGACCTTAGACCCTTTGATGATAACACCTTGGATATTGAGTCTAAACCCCAATTTGGAGTTAAACTCTAAATCTTAGAATGTTAATTTACTTAATCAAGATTGTGCATGAGTCATTAAAACACTATGATTAAGTTATTGATTAACTATTAACCTTTGTAGTCGTCATTTCTGATTATGAATTAGAACTTGTTGAGTTATAATGTTTAACCTTAAGGCTGTGAATCTGGGATTATACTTGATTGTTGGATATTGGAGATCCTAAGATTGTACTACCTCAAAGTAGATAGAATGAATTAAATTAGACAATAATAGATATCACATATATTTTGTAGATTATCTTGCTTACTTTGATTTTTTGTTGCTTCACACATATTGTATTTGAGTTTTATACCTTTAACATACTAAATGGACATTGGATATTTGATGAGTATCCCATGTTAGTTTTGAGTGCATGAATATTATTTACTTTTAAATCAGTTCATTCGGTTCTTCATATATCAATTCAGTAGAGTGTGTTCTAGTTAGTCTGCCTCTTCAGTTCAGTTCTTTTGTAAATAGAATAGAGTGGGACTAGTTATGTGGTTGGCTAGGATGAATCATGTTTGATTCTATAATTGATACTACCTTTTGTGTAAGCCTTTTAAGTAGAATTGCTATAAAATACTTAAACAAATCTCTTATAACACATAGTGGGTCCAAGAAAGCTTCTTATTTCTATTATTATGGTGGGTTGAGGCCATTCTTGAATAGCACTTACCATTATTAGGTCAAATTGTGTGGAGCCCCATCCATTATGTGGTCATATTAATATAAGTATTAACATGATTATGGTAGAGTGGTCATTGCTATAGATTCTCAAGTATAGCCATATTAGGTTTTCTCCACAATCTGCCAATAACTACAAGATATGCCACCTGTTTCGTAATTCAATCACCAAATGTGCGTACATAAATAATAGAGTGTGAAAGTAACTTAAACAACATGCATATCCATAATGCATAAATAAGAGAATATAACTCAACTTATAATAAAAGCACAAAAAATTAAATACATCCAGATATTAAATTATTACAAAATATGAATAACAACTTAATTGAAAAAAAAACACTCATCCTCACTAAAGTAAGAATATAAAGGAACTAGCTAAGCTTCAACAATAGTATGAAAGGCCTCCTCTTGGCCAAACTCCACACCTAGTGCTATTTACTCAAAAAGTTTTGAATTTGACATGTTGGTTTTTACATGCTGGCCCCAACCAAGAAAAGAATAAATCTTACGTTAGATAATTATTTAAGTACATTTTAAGATGATTTTATAAACTCTACATTTTAAAGATATCACATTTAAATATAATAACAACAACAAGCTATGGTAGAAATAAGCCACAAGTAAAACAGAAAGCTATAAATAAAATATTTATAATTTATTAAAATGAGGGTAACAAAGAGACATACCTACAATTAGAAGTTGCAACAAGATTATACAATATATAAATAAGGCTATAAAGTAATTATAAAGACAAAAAAAATATCCTAACATAAATATGATCTCTTAAATGTATGCTGAGTAAAATAGAAAACAAAATTGAGTGGTAATACAGATAAGTAGACGAAGTCAAACAATCAATCAAAGCTAACATCCTAACATGTATATAAGTACAAGTAAAAGGTGTATAAAGGCTGAAACTAAAATAAAAGCATGCCAAACTGAAAGTGAACAAGTACAATTGCCACATCAGAAGCCTAACTAATAGAGCCAGTGAAACTATTACTGTAACATATAATGCAAATCATTTAGCTACTTAGAGTTAAATAAAAAATTGAACTAACTGAAGAGGCAGGAATACGAATGCAAGTTAATATTAATTATTTTACTTTACTTTTATAGATATGTCTAGAAGTAAATGAGGAGTCATGCACATCTACAAGATTACAGTGGGTTCCCAAACTAAACACAATTCTCCTCAATTGTAGAGTGTCAAGTATCTTTATTTTCTCTTACAATATGCCTAGTGGCCGTAATGTGTATACATAATCACTCGTTCTAATAAGTACGTGATGCAAATGTTATCTTAATTAACTATGTTTTCATTTTCATGCATCAAATTTATCTTATATGATATGTTCAAGGTAAACATAAGCTCAAAATAAAGTATTAAAAATATCAAAATCAAGAAATAAGTGTAACAACCCAAGGTTGTTACTCAACCCAATTTTAGCTTAATCGTATCTTAAGTATCATTCTATTAAGTTCATCTAGCCATTAGAACCAAACCCTGAAGATTTGGAGCAATTCAGAGCTCAATCAAATATTCTGTATTATTTTAATATTTAATTAATTAGAAAATTGAGGTATTTAATTTAACCTCAAAATCAAAATCCAACTTCACCGTTGTGATCCTCACCCCCAAATTATCTAGGGGTGATATTTTGGACGCATTTGGAAGTCATCAATTTCATGAATATCTTAGTATAGTTAAATACCATGAAAATTAGCATGATTAAATAATCGTTGGAATCGAAATCTGACTTCACCGTTGAATTTCTTACCCCAAAAATAGCCAGGGGTGAATTGTTGGGATTTTCAGAGTGCGTTTTTAAAATATGAATTTTTAAGTAATTTAGGAAATAAATATTTATTTATTATTTCTAAGTTTCCTATTTTTTCTATTTTCTTAATTTGCTTTTCCCTGGCTTCCATCCCTCTATTTCGGCACCTCTCCCTTCATTTGCACACAAGGATGGCTGAGGCCATCCTCATTATCCCCATTAACCCATGCCTCCCCTTCCCCCATAGCCAGGCCTACCTTTCCCCTTTCTCTTCTCCTTTAAGAAGGAGTTCAGCTCTTCTTCATCCCCTTTGCAAAAGCTGAAGCTCTAAAGCTCCCTCCTTCCCCTTCCATTGCTAAAGACTTGGTGCTGAAGAAGAAGAAGAAGAAGTTCCTCCAAATTTCCAAGTCTTCTTCCTCCTCTTTTTTTTAAAGGCTAAGGTACCCATTTACTCTTCTTCCTTGCCTTCTTCATGTTAATATTATGCTTGTTTGTACCTTTAGAGATCCATGATTATGTATGGAAACCATTAAGGTTTATTAAGGCATCATATAACTTTGAAAATCTCATGCTTTGTTTTTCGTCTATTTTATATACCCGAACCTTTAACTCCATCGTTTGTATAGTTAGGCGAATCCATTTGTGCCGATTTTTTGTATCGATGGAAAGGTACCAGAAAGACCTTTCCATTGATATATGGCATCGCTCATGGAATGCTTTGGATTGAGAGTATTTGAGCTCGAAATGTGACCCTTCGCGGTTTCACACAGGAGAAATCACCGTCATGTGCTACAGCGCGCCGTAGCGCCCGAAACTTAAATAGTTTCCGCTGCAGCGCCCCACAGTGCATCGTAGCGGGATGCAGCGCCCCACAGTGCGCCGTAGTGGGCTGCAACGTCATTTTGGAAAAAATTATAAGAAATTAAAAGAAAAACTAATTGAACAGTAGCATGAAAGTTGGACCACTGCAGCGTCATTTCTGGAAAACTATATGAAACTAGAAAATAAATTAATTGATTAATGTTATGCAAGTTAATCTGCCAGAGCGCATCGCAGCTCCTGAAAGCACCGCAGCGTGCCGTAGCATCCAACTCTCGGGAAACCGGGTGGCGTAGCGCACCACATCGCCACAGCGTATCGTAGCGCCCAGAATTTTTTGAAAATGCCCATAAATGGCTGAAATGGCCAAAACTTCACTATTTTTTGCATTTTATGGTCCTTAGGACTCTAGTAGGGCTGAATTATACCAAAATTCAACCTAATTTAGGTAAAATTGAGCATTGCATAAAATCATATGTGAAAATTAAATTTGAAACTTTATCATTTTTAATAAGTACTCAAAACTTATTATGTATCTTAAATGTATAATGTCAAATGTTAAAGAATAAGACCCTTGATTGCTTATATTAACTAAGTATACCTCAATAACTAAATGACATAGAACTTAAGTCTTTTAGAATTATAATCAAGTGCTAATCCCTTTGGTTTGATTTAGAATTTGGTTAGCCTTAATTACCATCTATTGTATGTCATTTTTATATTCCTATGTTTTCATGAAATTAGGATATATGTTAGAGAACTTTAGTATTTATCTAGACACCTAAATATGCTTAAATTGACATTAAACTAAACTTGAATATAAGGATCTTAATAACTTAATTAAGTAAATGATACTTAATCCAAATATATAATTTGACATCAATAATATACCAATAATGCATTGATTTGTCATTGATATTTAAATTTGTAGCAACCCTAGGTTGTTACCCTAGTTAAAACTAGATTAATTTAGCTAAACCAAGGTTTGATTTTGATTCCATTGGATTCAATGGGTCATTTAAACCTAAATATAGAAGTTTGAAATCAATCGGAGCCAAATTGGAAAATTTAGTATTTTTGACTATTTTTTTAAGCCCTAAAAAATACATAAATTTTTTTGATCTCTAAATTGAAATTTGATTTCATTTTTGAATTCCTCATATGCTAATTAGCTAAGGGTGAATTTTTGGAGCTCATTTGGTCTTAAATTGAAATTTGATATTTTTAGAATAATTAAATAGTATTTAAATGGTTTTTAATTATTTAAATTAAATTTTTATTAAATTATAATTCGGTGGGATTTGCTATCGGGACCGCGGCAGATCCGCTGCAGGGTCCCGACAGTGGCTTAGCCTTAACAGCCAATGGGTGCATGTGCACGAATCGCGTCACAAAATCAGATGGCGCAGATCATTAGTACCCTGGATCCTCTAGCGCCTATTGGATCTAAGGCTCGATCCGACGGATGAGAAGGCGCCCGTGGTCCGTTGGTTAAGTTCTTCATCAAGCAGTCGAATCCTAACGACTTCGCGTATCAGACGGCGGAGAATGGATCCCAACTGTTCATCTTCGTGCCAGCTCGCTCTCAGCCCCAACCACGAGAATTCGCCCGTACCAAGCCACGTCGATTTTGTCTGCCACTCTCCCGCCAGGTCACCAAAGCCGTTAGCACCTTCCTGTTATGGCCGAGCCTGCTAGGGCAATCCAGAGGGTGGGATCACCCCCATTCTGGGCTGGCTGGAGGAGCCTCTGGTCCGAGCCCGAGGCTTTGGCCCAGCTTCGGTTTCCATTCCTAGGATCCTTCCCGGTCCATAAGTACCTCCCAAGAATCACAGTGAGGTCCTTTGCTCACTGTGATCCTCGCACTAGTCGGCTGAAGTTTCTGGAACTCTTGGCAAACCAGATGACTGGACCTGCTGTAGCTGCTGATAGAGGGTGAGGTCTGGAGTTCAAACCCCCTTACAGAGCTCCTGGAACCTCTAAGTGCCTTCGAGACAGCCTGCATTGCCTTCTTCGCTGCGAATCTTTGAACCGAGGTACAGCCTTTCTTCCCTCTTCTCTGTCGAGCTAGATTCAGCTCGATTCATTTCTTTGCAAGCCTTAGGTGCTGAGTAGGATCTTGCCTTAGCTCCTCCGTAAACAATCAAGTCGAAAGGCGTGGCCTGGCAGTGACCCAGACGATGAATTCGTCGTCTGTGCGCACCGCCAGACAAATTTCCTGGTTCGCCTAATTTGACGTCTCCAGTTGAAATTGATTGTCTATTCGGTCCTAAGATCGTTTGGGCAATAATTGTGAGCTGGTATCGAGGGTGGAACCCGGCCAGTTCGATCGATTCGACTGGAATCGACCGAACCAGTCGCAGGTTGAATCGATAGAAAATGCCTAACAGCACCCTAGCAATCCAGACCACCCCAGGGCTCCTTGTTTCGCCCTATCGCTTCCTCGTCGGTCCCTGAATGTGTAGGGATCGAGTTCATAGCAATTCGTGGACTCTGTGAGGAGAATTATCTCCTCACAGGTGCGCCTTCTGGGGGTTTTCGGCCGAGCAGCCATCTGGCGATCCAGAGCTTCCCAGTTAGGGCTTCTTAGTTTAATCAACGCATCTGAGGTCAGGGAATGTGTAGCCGTCGAAATCGAGGCGTGGCGTGACCGGAGTGCGGAGAATTTGGCGCTGGAAGCCGGCCCTAGAGTTCGGGCAGCGGGTGCGTGCGAGAGGAAGAAGACGTTGATTTTGGGCCGGGTCGACCCCCCGACCCGCGTCTTTTTAATTTGGGCCGCGGTTATTAACAAATTATTGAACGACATTTTTAATGGTTTTGAATTAATTTAATTAAAACCTATGATTCTGATTTAAATATAAATATAGATTAAATTAATTGAATAACTTTAGTTATACAGATCCAAATGGTATGATCCAATATACCATTTGAATCAAAAAAATTCCAGGAATCTGAATATAAAATGAAATTTTAGATCCAATGGTTAGATTTAAAACTTTTCTGTTCTTAAATAAATCATATAAAATCTTTTAAATATCCAAATTGTGAGTTTAAGGGCTCTGATTGCTCCTTGTACCCTAAGGAATAATTCCAGACCCTTAAAATTAATTTTGGATAATTAATTTTCTTAATCACTCCCTAATCACCCTAATCAAGAATTAGTGAATTAAACCCTAATTAAGCCTCTGATTTGGGTGGGGATTGTTCCTAACCTCATATTAAGTCTATTAGAACTTAAGTGTAAGGTTGGATTGCCCTAAATTGCCTTAATTTCACTAATCATTTTAAGTGGCTTAATTAAGTGATTAGTGCTAATTAAAATCATTTAGGTCATCAAAACCTAAATTAAGGGTGTTTCCCACTTCATTAAGTCATATGAAACACATTAAAACATATTAGAACAAAATTGGGTAATTAAACCCTAAAATCTCCATTTTTAACCTTAAGTGGGGCATTTTGGTCATTTTGACCAAAATGTGATTTAATGTTCCTTAAGGATTGAAAATTTCAGTAAACCACTATAAAATAGATTGGAAATGTTCTCTGAAGTCCTAGAACAAGGATAGTGATAATGCGATCCTTAATCCATGAAATCTTCATTTAGTCCTTAATAAAGATATTAAATCTTAAGCATTCCTTATAAATATCATTTGACCTTAAACTTATTAAATTGAATAATTGAAATGGTCAGTGATCTCATTAATAAGTTTAGTTAAGATAACTTAAGAATTAAGTGTTAAAAGAAAAGTAACTGGAAATGTCTAAGTAAAATCTTAGCTTAAGATCTAAAGTGATCAAAACTCAGACCCTTAGATCTTAAGTAACCTAAGAAGGTCAATATGGGTTTAATGTTAATCTAATACTTGGAATTGTCAATTTTAACCTTAATAAGCTCCTTATAATTAATTGTGAACTTAGATTCTAAAGAGAATCACAAATGGAAACTCTTAAGTCAAAACTCTATTTAGAAGTCTAAAGTGATCAAACTTTAGATCTTAGATCTTAGACTTAGACCTTCAATTTGACTTAAACCACCTCCAATTGAAATTCTTTAATGATTGATTGATTAATCTTTTGAAACCTTTCATGCGGGTATAGGATGATTCAATCAACAAGATAATAAAATTATCTTAAAGATTGAATATAGATTTTAGATTTTCAAGTTCTTAAGTGATTATTTTATCGTATAATCAGTAGAATAGCCTTTCACTAAGTTCTTAGTTCCTGAATCTCTCTATTTATAGGATTCCTTACCTTTAATTTGGGGTAACAAGTGAGAAACTTAGATCCTATTTAGAATGTCACCGTGGATTTTAGGATTTGAACTCAATATAGGGTTTAAGTTCTAAATCCTAAGATCTTGATTTATTTAATCAAGATTTGGGTAAGAGAGTAAAATATTAATAAAATTTAGTCGTTGATTTAGTTTTTTAAACTATATAGTTGTCTTGTGATTCTAGATTAGAACTTGTTAAGTTCTAATATTAATCTTAAGGCCGTACATCTGAGAATTTACTTGAGAACTGGATATTGGAGATCCTAAGCTAGTAAATGTCTCAGATTAGCTAGTTGGATAAATTAGATAACAATGGATATCACATAAGTCTATATTGAGTCCCTTGATTACTTTGACTAGATTGCTTTGCATACCTTGTATTTGAACTTTATTCCTTGAGCATAATAGGAACACTTAGGATATGGATGATACATTCTAAGTTAGAGTTTGTAAAGCATATATCATTTCATTCAAGTTTTTGCAGTACTTTCCGTTAGTAGATTAGGTTCTGAGTATAGTATTGCCACCTCCAGTATTTAGTACAGTATGGAAGTTACCCAGACCTCTGAGAGGAACGGGGATGGCCTATAGGCTGGGTATTTTGATGATTTTCGGGCTGGGGTGGTAGTGATATAGCTTAGGCCTATTGCTACTTTAGTTCAGTTCAGTTCAGCTTATATTGTTTTGCCACATGTTTCAGTGGCTTTTACTTGTAGTTCAGTTGGCTTTACCACATGCTTCAGTGGTTCCTTGCTTTAGATTCTATTTGCTTTTGTCACACGTCTCAGTGACCTTGCTTTATATTAATCTGCATGTTGTATGTATGTTCTTATGAATTATATAAGCATAATTGGCATGTTTAGGATGTTAGATTTTCTGGATTTATTCGGTACTTGTGTTCTTTTATAATCTGCATGTTTACTGTGATCATAATCATGTTAGGATCAGATTTACATTATAGACCAGTCACTTTTGCTTTGAGCTTTACCTTGGTTATTTTTGATGTTTTGTATGTCCTGTTACATATCCGTTGATCACTATAGATGAATAGTTTATAGTATTCCTTTTCTTGTATAGCTTGTCGCACCTTTTAAACGCTTGCATGTTAAAATAATTTAAATGTGATATCTTAAAAATTCAGATCATTAAATTAGCCTAAAATGTACTTAGACAATTGTCTAACTGTAACCTTTTTCTCTTTTTGGCTGGGGCCCTGGCACTTGTGATACTGACAAATGTCAGATCCGAAGTTGTTCGTTGGCAGTACTATTGGTGAGGAGCCAGTTCAGGAGGAGGACCTTCCAGCTGCTGTTTAGATAGTTTTGCCTTGTTTATTCAGTGAGGACGAGAGTCTTTCATTTTCAGTTTGTAATAATTAACTTTCTGGATGTACTTTACTTTCTGTATTGTGATGAGTTACTATATTGCATTTTCTTTTCCTACTATGTATGCTTGTGGATGTTACTCTATTTTGTACTGCTTCCGCCACTTTGATATATATATATATATTGATGAATGTTGTAGCACTTGGTGACAAGTCTTTGACTTAAGGCAGGTTGGGTTTGCCTAACTTTACTTAAGTTAGGAATTTGTCACAGTTGGAGCACCGTGCTTCCTTATTATCAGTACGGGGGCCCCACAAAATTAACCATTAATCTTAATTTTGGTAAGGCTAGGGATTAAACCCCAACTTGCCTTGATTAAGATCTAAACCTTAATCACCTAAATCAGGTACCTTTAATTTAAAGATAATCCAATCCATTATTCAAATAATGCATATAATTTGACATTGATCTTAAATCATTGAATTAGAAGTGCTAAGGTTAATATTAAATATGTGTGATTGAATCATCTGAATCTAAGCTTTGGATCTTTGATTTTCTCTTATATAAGACTATTGGCAGAAGATGGATAATAAAATTATAATGATTTATGAAATAATCTAACTCTAATAATATCTTTAATTTTATCCTATGATTGTAGAATAGAATATGACCAGATGGATTTTATTCATTTGATCTGATCACTTTTATCCAAGTCTATTTAGTAATCTTGGAAAGTTAACTTAAGAAATAGAAGAGTGAAATCTCAAAGGTCTTGCTATAGGATCATTCTTGAAATGCTTAAAGACCTTAATTATTGATATATTGAGGTAGGAAGAATTTTTGTAATTTATTGAGGTAAAAACTTAGATGATTCTTCATAACCTCAGAATACACTCTTAATCTTGAAAGATTTACTCTAACAGGGCTGTATTCGTCTAATCCCTCGGGACAACACCTGGTCATAAGTCCACATTGGAGTGAATCAACCAATCCTGAATACTACTGAAGAAATTCAATACTATAGGTATACCATACTACACCAACCAATAATCTGAGTTCATACAACTCTATTTAATCACTATGGATTTATCAAGACTATAAATTCCTATGCTAAATAGGTAAGTCCTATACAACGCTCCAAGAAAATTTGATCAATGATCACTCAATATAGATTCTACCATAAAGAAAGGTATCATTATAATTTCTTAAGTGATTCCTACCACGATGGGTTAATATCAACTTCTAAGGTTAAGGGATCATCTAAGCTTCTACCTCAATGAGTTATACAAAATTCTCCTACCACAATGTATATTTAAATTTAGGTCTTTAAAATATTCTAGAGACAATCTTATGTTGAGATACTTAAGATCTCACACTCTTAATTATAATGCTAATATTCTAGGTTTTACTTATCATTTAGATTTAGAGTGATCAGATCAGATGATTATGTCATATGATCATAACTTATTCAAAGATTATGGGATTTAAATCAAGGATGTTATTAGAGTTAGATCAATTATGAAATCAATATATTTTTATTAATATTCTTATGCTAATAATCTTATTTAGGAGAAAATCAAGGATCTAAAATTTAGATTTAGATTAAGCAATCACATAGATTTATTATTAACCTTAATATGTCTAATCCAAATGTTTAAGAACAATATCAAATCAGATGCATTATTAGAATAATGTCAATTACATTATCTTATAATCATGTCTATTTAATTAAGTTTAAGAGTTTGGATCTTAATCAAATATATTAGGGTTTAGCCCCTACTCATATCTAATTCAAATCAAGTGTTTATTTAAAGGTCAATTGTCAAATCAGTGAGTTAGGGATGTATTATTGGTGGCAATCTCAAACTTAGATCAAGTCTTAATTGCTTGATTAAAGTCTTAAGACTTCTTAAGATTAGTTAAGATGTTTAAGTTCTTCAAAGTTAGGTTTGTTCAATTTATACATTATAAATTTGCATACATGGCTTCAATACATCTAACTTATTGTCATTAAGCATAATAATAGAAAAATTCATAAAAATAGAAGATAATTAGTGCTAATCAAACCCTAAACTAATTCAAAAAAATTAGCACCTAATTATAAATCTAACCATCATAATTTTATACAACTTGGCATATAAGTTTAATTTTATCATATAATTAATTAGAGACTGAGTTTGCTAAGATCCAATGGTTACAAGCCATAATTTTCACTAATCATAGTTTAACAAGATTAGGACATAAGTTGAAATACAGAAATCAGAAAAATAAACTACTTAACGCATTCATTCTACTAATCATAAGGAAACTAATAGCACCCTAATCTAGCAATTAGGATAAGTATCATGCTAATCAACCCTAATCAAGATCTGCAATAATTAGGCAAAAATGGAAAATCTAACCATTATATATTCAATATTATTTTATATTCAAATCTCTGATATTTTTTGATTAATTTGATATATAATATCGAAAGGTTTGGACCAGTGGTTTGAGAGTTATTCAATTAATATATTCTGTATTTTTTTATTTAAATAAATCCCTATGATTGGAATAATTGAAATATTTTCCTTAAGGAAAATAATTCCAATTATTCGGATATTATTTAAAATGGGTTCAGCCCGAATTCAAAATATGCGGGTCGGCCAAGGCCCGAAGGCCCGGGACTGTCGCACCGCGCAGGTCACGGGTCGACCTGACCCGTATAGGGCGTCATCCCCGATCCTTAATCCCGACGGAAGGACCCGATTAGAGGAACCCTAATCGGCCAATTCTAGCACATCCTGACCATGGCACGACAAACCGACGATTACTACACGTTCACCGTGATCAGGCGCACCGAACGGGACCCGAAGCCCTCTGTGAGGTGATCCGGATCAGCCGGACCCTACTCTCCCAAGGGCTCTCCTTCAATGGAGCTACTATGGGGAGAAAATTCTCCCTACAGAGGCCATGCCAAACCCAGGGCTCGATCCTTACACCATCAAGGAGGTGAGATGGATCGAAGCCCCATGGTATGATGGCTTGAGGTGGGTTGGAACGCCGGGACCTTACTCAGTCTCGAGGCTCCCTTACGGACTTAGCCCGATCGATCGATTCGATCGATCATGGCTAGCTCAAGGCTCAATCACAATAGAAATGAGTTCGAAATGACAATACACGCAGTAACGAACCAAATGGAAGGGAGTCTGAGCCCAATTGACTCAGACTGAGCAAGAGGGGGTACCTGGTTCGACGGTTGAGCTCCAGATGGTTGACTGAGGGCAAGGTAGGTGCTGGCGATGCTTCCAGAGAGTGCAAAGGGTCCTGAACACCAGAAGAGCCTACTATCAGCGGTTCAAAGGCTCTTGGAATCTCCTACGCAAGCTCAGCATACGGTAATAGCGAAAGAGTAGACAGTGGAGAGTGGAGGACAATTGAGCAGCAAATTGGTAGAGGGAGGATTGCTGAGGCTATTTATAGCCTTAAACAAGTTCAGGGAAGCTCATAGATGGCTTAGCTCATCTGGGAAAGGCCCGAGAGGTCGGGCCATGGACGAGCTCTCAATTTTCCTAATTGAGCTCGATCGGGTCACGAGGCCCGATCAAGATTGATATGCCGTTGAGGGAAGATCCCCAACGGCATGCTGAGGTCGAACGGGTAGTGGGGGACAGGCCAGGCTATCCAGGATTTGCAGGATTTCTTTGGTCGGATGCGGGTGAGGCGAAGACGAAGATCCACAGTGCAGGTGCACTATGGACCGTCTAATGAATCGATCAAGATCGTGGAACCGTCCTGATCCTTCGGATCCTAATGGCTGGATCTGATTGAATTTGCATCGTAGGATTCACGGGGCACATCTAACGGCAAATCCTCAGTTCCGCGGGATCTAATCCTAGCCGTTCTATAGGAAGGCTCAACGGTGAGATGTGAGGGACTTCGCTGTCAGGCGACCCGGGCTCCGCAGCAGATCGCCTGCGGTCCGCACAGCGGATCCCAACCGTTTAAACGGGTATAGGGTAAAATTGCAAATTTAAATTGTTGGAAGCCCTAATATGCAATTAGACCAAAATAAATTAAATTGGATTAAGGTCTAAATGATCTCAAAATTTCACCAAACTTTCACCTTTAGCTAATTTGGGGGTGGGAAATTCAAAAATGTAATCATATTTTAATTTTGAGATCTAAATATTTTAGATATAATCTAGGGCATCTAGACTGATCAAAATATTATTTTGGACTTAGAGAAGTCCAATGGATTTTAAATTTGCAGAATAGGCTCAATTTAATATTCTAAAAATAATGGCATTAAAATTAAGGAGCAATTAAATTATAGATTAGCAGAGTAATAACCTAGGATTGTTATAGACTTCCCCACTTAAGAATGATGTCGTCCTCGATATCATCTCAAGAGAGAAGACAAACATGCAGTATTTTGAAGAATAGAAATAAAATTTAGAAAGTTAATGGGTACCTGAAATTTCAAAGAGACTGAGATACTTTCTTTTCATATCTGCCTCTTTCTCCCAAGTAGATTCTTCTAATGAGAAATTCCTCCACTGAACTTTTACCATTGGGATTGAGCGATTTCTCAGTTGCTTTTAATCATGAGCTAAGATCTTAATTGGCTCCTCCATATAAGAAAGATCTAGCTAGAGAGACACTGCTGGAAGTTGAATTAGATGAGACGAGTTGCGAAGACATCTCCGAAGAGAGGAGATGTGGAATACATTATGGACTACAGAGAAATTTTCAGGAAGTTGCAATCAATAAGCTGCAGAACTGATCTTCTCTAGGATTTCAAAAGGTTCGACGTAGCGGGGACTTAGCTTCCCAGCTACACCAAAATGATACACGCCTTTCATCGGACTAACATTAAGATACACAAAATTTTCGACGTCAAATTCTTGGGTACGATGATGAGCATTACGATACTTGCTCTGGCGATCTTGAGCTGCTTTGATTCTTTGCTGGATCAATTGAATCTTACAATTAGTTTCTTCAACTAATTCTGAACCATATAGTTGAACATTGCCTGTTTTAGACCATGCTAATGGAGAACTACATTTTCTGCCATACAGAGCTTTATATGGAGCCATGCTGATACTTTCTTGAAAACTGTTGCTGTATGCAAACTCTACGAGAGGAATATGATCTTCCCAAAAGCCTCCAAAATCCAGAATACAGAGACAAAGAAGATCTTCCAAGACTTGATTGACTCTTTCTCTTTGACCATCTGTTTGAGGATGAAAAGTGGTACTTGTGGTAGAGTAGTCCTCAAGTCTTGATGCACTGCTTGCCAGAATTTAAAAGTGAAATGGCTATCTCGATTAGATACGATAAATCTGGGAATTCCATGGAGCTTGAAAATTCCTTAATATACAGCTTTGCTAATTTCTCCTCCGAATCAGTTTGACGCATAGGAATGAAATGTGCTGATTTGGTCAGTCGATCAACAATGACCCAAATTGAATCGGCACCGAATCTAGATTTAGGTAAACCCAAAATAAAATCCATAGAAATATCGAACCACTTCCATTTAAGAATTGCTAGAGGATGAAGAAGTCCTTTAGGCTTTTGGTATTCAGCTTTAACTAAGTTGCAAGTGTGACACTTTGCTACAAATTCTACCACACTTTTCTTCATTCTAGGCCACCAGAGTGATTTCTTCAGATCTTGACACATTTTGGTACTGCCAGGATGTACTTGGTAACCAGAATTGTGACATTCTACTAGAATCTCTTGATGCATGGATTCAGGAATCCATAGGAGATCTCCTTGATAGATTTTCTTACCTCGAAGCTGAAGATCAAAGCGACGACCACTCTCGATGTCTACTTTAAATCTTAGATAGTCTTCATCCTTGGTTTGGGAGATGGAGGCATCGCGATGAAACATGGGTTCAACTGAATTCATGGATATTAGTGTGCTCAACATAGCACCCTGTACTGGCCTGATTTCAAGCTTTTAAAATTCTTCTTCTAGTGAACTTGATGATATCATGGAAGATAGAGTAGCTTGACGACTGAGTGCATCTGCTACAACATTTACTTTTTCTGGATGATACTGGATGCTTAAATCATAATCACTTATTAACTCACACAATCTTTGTTTTCGGCAATTTAGCTCATGCTGGCTGAAGATGTACTTTAAGCTCTCATGATCGGTGAATATGGAACACTCGACACCATAAAGATAATGATGATAGATTTTTAGAGCAAAAACTACGGCTGCTAATTCGAGATCATGGACAAGGTAGTTCTTTTCATGTGATTTTAACTGACGAGATGCATATGCTATAACTTTTCCTTCCTACATCAGCACACATCCCAACACTATGCTAGAGGCATCGGTATAGACTTGGTAGTTAAGGCCTTCTTTAGGTAAGACTAGAATTGGTGTAGAGGAAAGAGCATCTTTTAATGATTGAAATGCTTTCTCACACTCTGAACTCCAGATAAACGATATTGCTTTCTACGTCAACTATGTGAAAGGAGACGCGACTTGTGAGAAACCTTTAACAAATTTTATATAGTAGCCTGATAGTCCTAGCACCGCGTTATAGCGCCAGAGCTTCACAAGTTGATCCGTTGCAGCGTGCCATAGTGCTAGCGTTTAGCAAGTTGGTCCGCTGCAGCGCGCTATTGCGCCAGAGCTTCGCAAGTTGGTCCGCTGCAGCGCGCTATGGTGCCAAAATCATCATTTTCAATTCTTTTCTTTGGGAGAGATATTTTTCTTCATCCTTATTTTTATTTTTTTTTCTTTTTCATTCTTAGGGAAAGACATTTTTCTTCATCTCTATTTCCAATTTTTGTGATCATGATGTCTTACGGGAGCTTAGCACACTCTTTTAGATTACTCACCTTAATCACTAGTTTTTTTATTCTAAAGCCTTCCTCCACACTTAATCCTTAACATTGATTTAAATTTTGGAGATTAGACTCAACCTGAAATTATTCCCTTATTTAGATAATTTAATGGTGTTAATGAGAGTCAATTTTTTGTTAAGGCAACCTTTGGTTGATTATTAATTTTTTCATTGATATTTTTGTAACTTCTATAAATTTGAAAAATTCAAAAAAATTTATCATTTGCAAATTATAGAAAGATTTTGGGACTATGATAATCCATAATTTAATTCCTCAAAATAAAAATAAAAAACAACAAAAGAAAAACACACAAAACAGCCGTGTAAAATAAAAAATACAACCTATCTATTTTTGAGTTGCTTCCCAATAAGCACTTATTTTAATGTCTCAGTCTTACACGTGTATGATCTCTTATGTGATACTTTCATCCGGGAGGTCCTGAAGGGTCCATCCTTCCTTTTCTTGTGAAATATTTTCTTCCAAGTACAACCTTAAACAATTTCCATTTACCTTAAAAGTGCCATCATTTGAAGCGACTTCAACTGCTCCATGAGGGAAAACTTTAGTGACAATAAATGGTCCTGTCCATCTTAACTTCAATTTTCTTGGAAATAATCTTAATATTGAGTTGAAAAGCAGTACTTTCATTCCAGATTAAAAATGTTTTGGTGTTTTCTCTTTATATAATTTCGCGCTCTCATAGGCACTAATCATCCTTAGTGTGAGGTTACACTTTGGCTAGATGGTTCTAACCTTTGCATGTAAGCTCATGAGTAAGCTTAGTTTTAACCTTACATCATTATTAGATAGGTTGTAAACTTGTTGAGATTTAACAAGCTAGCCTTTGCCTCCTTTTCCATCTTAATTTGATGGTAATTTCCCTTCTTTAGGATAAGCCTCATTAAGTGATGAATGTCACTTAATTTATAGAATCCTTTTGAATCCTAAGTCACAAATGTTAAGATCAGCTCATCTAAAAGGATTTATCCTAAATGAGGCTTATCCTAAAGGATATAGGATTTAACCTAGTTTTTCACTTAATTTTGGGATGACTATTTTCCTTAGACTCCTAACACTTCATTCTTTTGGGATGAGTGTTCCCATATCCCTTGATTAGAATGTGAGGTCACATGCTAAGTAGTAGTTTATCCACCTTGTACAGTTGAGCTTAGCCATAGAGCCTTGTGTGCTAAGTCACATGTGATGACTTAGGACTTTAATCTTTAATACTTTAAGGCTACATTCAACATAGTTGAATGTTAGTGACCTTCCTTTATTTTACCTTCATTATAATGTGATGATTATCACTTAGTTTGGTTAATTTCCTTAGGCTTAAGAGCCTTGGTTAGAATTTTCTAAGCTTAGCTTATAAGTTGTGAGGTTTAGTCTTAAGCCTTGAGTTTGATGTTGGATTCTAGATTTAGAATCCTTGAGCCATTATAGTATCCTTAAGCCTTAGTTCCTTGGTTGGCTTAGAATCCTATGTTGGTGGATTAGAACCAAAGTCTGAATTTAGTAGATGTCCTTAGAACCTTATAAAGGTAACTCTAGTAATAGAATAATAAGGATTTAGAATAGGTTTGATTCCCTAAGGAACCGAAGAATAGCAGACACAGTAACATTAGGAACTGAAACAAAACATCATGTTCATTAACAGCAAGAGCATTAGGATCATTAATATCAAGATCTGGCACATTAACAGTAGGGACTGAAAGGTTAATTTGAAAAGCAGGATCATAAACATCAAGCACAATAATAGCATGAACATTAGGCACATTAACAACAGGATCAGGAACAATATCATCAGGCACATTAATGACAGGAACATTAGGATCATTAACATCAGGAGTAAAAATATTAACAACATTTGCTAAGTAATTAAATTCACATCCATTAGATTCATTTCTCATCGAATTTAAAATATGGCAAGCATTAGTTTTAGTGTTTATCACATGGTTGGCACAAGACACAAAAGCATCATTATTTATTTCTTCATTCATATTTTGGCCCATGGAATGGCCAATAGCATCAGTGTGATTTTGCAACTCAGAGCAACCGATGCAATTTAGGCAGGTTTTCAAAGCAAATCTTTTAAAAATAACCTCTATTTTGCATCTCAGCCAAATTTTATCAATTTTAGGCTTAGAGAGATCAATCTCTAATAAAACGCGAGGAGCAGCCAGGTTATAGAAAGTGCTTGTATTATTGTCTAGTTATAACGATTTCCCAACAGCTCTAGCAATATTAAAAAGAATGACTTTTGACATGTATTGAAGTATAAGCCCTGGGAAGTTAAACCACAGAGGAACGATCGAAACATCAACTGAAACATTAGAATACGGATCCCATTTGAAATAATTCAGGGTATGCCCATTGATATCATAGGAGCCTTTCGTGAACTGCCTCACATAATCTAAATCTGAGGAAAATTTTAAAAAAATACGCTTGGAGTTTAAAGAGCCAAGAGAGATAGAGTCCGCCAGTTTCAAACGACTAATAAAGCTCATCACAAGGTTAAAGCTAGGTTCGATACGGTTAAATTTACCCACCAAGGTGAGTTCATGAAAGGAAGCCATGCAACGGGTCTCCTCATCAGAGAAAAAAATCACCGGGAAACCATTAAAAGTGGAAATGGGCTTGATGATATCAAGAATAGCTTGTGTTAGACATGATTTCTAGTCAATCCTAGATGCTTTCCACTGTAAGTCTAGTGACAAAGATAGTGTTGTTGGGATTTAGAATCGGAGATAATGAAGAAGAATCAAGGACTTCCGAGATGACATGTGAGAAGTTGTTCAAAAATCTTGCATCAAATTTATTAGCATCCGACAAAATCCAGCAATCTAAACAACCTCTCTTAAATTAATTATTGTAAGAAAACTGACTGCATGTTAAGCTAATGTTCCGCGATTAAGCATAAGCCGTCTTATTCAAATAACGCTGATGGTCAAAAGAGCAAAGCCACTTTCAAATTGATTACATGTTAACATTTATTTATACAATTTGAACCTATGGCTTACCAAACCAATATTGAATTTTTTTTTTGAATTTTCTGAGAACTAAAAGCTAAAGCAACAAAATAAAACAATAGAGGTACTCAAGACTTAGTACTTAAAACGTAAGGTAGAGTCATGATCAATTAGGAAATCTTTTCATAGAAATATGTATCTATTCAAAGATTAAGATCAAGCTAAACAGTATTCTAGCCAATAGATGTCACCTAAAAATTTTCATAATTCATCATAGTCTCTCTCCATATAAGAGAAAACAAAGCATCAATAAATTCATCATAGAATGTCTGCCTTGTATTATTGAAACCCTTTTGAATGAAGTAAACCGTGGATCTTATTTTGTAATTTTGAATTAATCTGAATGAATGAATGTTCTAAACATTTGATTCATGAATAACTTTACTTTCTGCATTATATCATTTAAAAATTACTCAATATGATCTTGCAACTCAGAGAGCCTGATTCTAGTTTAGTTCTCACCAACACATCTTCGAGTCCTCACACTTATTTCTGTATGTGTCCGCAGAACTAGAACACAAGAAAAAAAAAAAATTGCATTTGCATTTCAATTCAAATATAACTTTCAGCAGCTATTCATTTTAGACAATACAGTCTTTGATTGTTCTGTTTTCTATAATTCTAGTTACAATTTCAATTACTAACGATTATTTACAAATTTGTTTCAATTATTTTAATTTTTATTTTACTTTTAGCACTACTTACTTTCAATAATACTTACTTTTAGTCTATTACTTTTTATTTCAATTTTATTTTTTATAACAACCCTAATGTTATTACCAAAAATTAGGTATTCCAATTAGCTTAAAAATCTCACCACTATACTTCAAACAACATTTCGAGCAATCCATGGAAATTTGAGCCAATTTGGAGATTATTTGAATAAATTGATTATTTTAAAAAGTGTAACTAATTAGAAGAATGCAAAAATTATTTTGACCTTCAATAAAAATTTGATCACATTTTTTAATTCATCACCTCCAAATAAGTCAATGGTGAATTTTTAGAAAATTTTAGAGCTCTTTTAGATATTAAAAACTAAATAACTTAAATTAAATAAATAATTATTAGTATAGTTAAATAAAAAGCCTAATTATTCGACCAGAATGGCTAATTTCGCCATATGGATCGGAATGCAGATCAAGTGTATGCATGATCAAGTTCTGATCCAACCATTGGATCTACCCCTAGAAACTAATGGCTAGATCCTCACCCGCAGTTAATTAAGCAGCATGATTTAATCTAGAGCGTTAGATTGATTGGGTGTCTACAATTGACAAGAGCATTGTGCTCTTGACGTCCACCATCTGCATGGCAAGGATCAAGTGTCTGTAGGATAGTGCCATTAGATCGACCCCTAAAACCAGCGACTAGATCAACACCTGCAGTTATTTAAATAATAGGATTTTATCTAGAGCGTTAGATTGATCGGGAGGCCAAGATTGATAAAAGTATTGTGCTCCTGTAGTTTACAATCTACATGGCCATGCCGCATGATTGATCGTAGACCATGTACACTGTAATAACCTAAGTCATTGCTAGGATAATTATGGCTAAACCCGACTCAAAAATCAGGACCCCAACTCAAAAATTAGGATCCCGAGTGACTTTAAAATTAGGGAAAATTAAAAATATCATTGGATAGAGTATATTTTTGTGAACGCAATGCTTAAGAATGGGAGCAATCTGAATAACAAATACTCCTAAATAAAATTTTGAATTATTTAAATTCAATAAATTGGGAAAATTAAAACAAGTCCAAATTCAGCAATTTTAGTGCTGTTGGATTAAGAATATTATAAAAAGGATACAGTAAAAGTTTTGTCGAATTTAGAGCTCCAAATTGACAATAATTAATTTTTAAGTTTTTATTTTAAAAAATTAATAAGAAATAAAATATTGCCCCAAATTGAAAAATTTTTACATGAGTATGTTTTCTTCATCAAGATACATCTCTGTGTTAAGTTTTATTATTTTCTGGAAAAGAAATGAAAGAGAGAGAAAGTAGAGAGACTAAGAGAAGAGAAAGAGAAGAGAGAAATAAGAGATAAAATGAGAAAGAGAAAGTTAAATTGAACCATAAAGCATTTATGAAAAAGATGACAAATTTGTTCACATCTAAATAATGGAGGAGAAAGAAAATTTAATTAAAAAAAAGTTTATAAATACACCACCACCCCCCCATTCGTCATACCCTCCTCACTCCCTTCTCCTCCCCCACTCCCCTCCCCCACTACTCGTCTCCCCTCCATTTCCTTACTCTCTTCCTCGGCCAATATAGAGTATGAAATGAGAAAGAAATGAATATTTTTTCTATTCTTTTCATTTCTTCTTCTTCTTTTAATAATAATAATAATGTTATTATTATTATTATTATTATTATTAATGATAATATTATTACTATTATTATATTTTCATTTATATTATTTTATTTATTTTTTCATATACATATATATTTCCTAATTTCTGTAACTTTCATTTTTGTCATTTTCTTTTTTTTTATATATATATATATATTTTAATTTTCATAACTTTTAGTTTTGTCAATTTCTTTTTTTCTGTATATGTATATATTTCTTCATTTTTGCAACTTTCAATTCAGTAATTTTTTTCATTTAATATACATATATATATATATATATATATATATATATTATTACTTATAATAATAAGAAAATAAATTATTATTCTTAATATATAAAGATAAATAACCAAGATAATATTAATATTGATATTTTTACTAAAATAAAATAAAAATTATTATTCTTTTTATTTAATTATGTTATTTATAGCATTTGCATTATAATTAATCTTTGACCTACTTTGATATATTTATATGAGATTTTGTACTCAGAACTTTAAATAAATGATTAAAAATCAGTATCATAGGTTTATTCAAGCTGATCTCAGGTCTGTACAGATAATATATTAGACCACGATAGACTGATATTTGGAGAAATAAGAATACTGCACATAACCTTTGAGGGGGAATGCATAGTTAGTCAGGAACCCACATCTCAGATAGTTAGATAGACGTATCTAATTCCTCGATTATTCTGTAACTTTGTCTAACATAATAAATATTATATATTACTGTATTTTCTTTTAGAATGAGCACATATCTTAAATTTATATATTGCATTCATAATCGTGATAATTTTGCAAGCATTTTATACTTTAATATCACATTCTATTTGTATGTACTTATCATGCAGAATCATGCAAATTTTGATATCCCTTTTGGTTTGATTTAGGATTTGATTAGCCTTAATTACTTGTTATTTTAATTAATGTGATGTTTATATGTTCCATTAACAGTAATATGCAAGTTAGCAAATTTAAATCATGGATGGAATACTTTAAATGTTTGATTGGATACTAATGAATTTCAACCCTAAGAATCCTAAAGGATGATTAAGTTAATTAATGATTGATCTTGAACTTGAAATGGACACCAACAATGCACCAATAATTCACTAATTTTTCATTGATCCATAAACCAAATATTTGATCTTAATTTGGTTAATTTAGGAGTTAAACCCTAACTTATCTAAATTAAGATCTAAACCTTAATCACGTTAAATAAATTAACATAATTTGAAGGATAAATTAACTTGCATAATTCCAATAATGCACCTTAATTTGACATTCATCTTAACTTATTAACTTAGAACTATTAAGATCTTTAATAAGCTATACAATTGGTCAATTTGAATACTTATCCTTAGATCCTTGATTTCCTCTTAAGTAATACTACCAGCATAATGTAACCTATAAAATGGAACGTATTTATAAACAAATCATTCCTTAATAATTTATGAGATTAAGTCCTATGTTTTAGTATAGGTGTTTATTAGATGGGTTTACCCATCTAATATAGTCCAATCAGACATTAAGGAAATAAGAATTATGGAATTATATATAACTTGGATTTTATTTTAAATTAGGTGTGCAAGATCATTATGATCTTATCTTAGCATGAATAAATTAATAATTATAAGCTTTAAAAGTTGATCTATTGAGGTAAAAAGAGCTTATTATCTACATCTTGAGGTAGGAACTTAGATGCTCCTTACTAGCTTTAGATGCTTGATCTTAGATCATTGTGGTAGGATTACCTAAGAGCTTAGTATGAGTTTATTCCATGTGGTAGTAATCTAAATTTGAGTGGCCTTTAGATCACATCCTTAATCCTTGTGTAGTACCATTTCAATGTAGTAAAGATTTATTAGTTTGATAATCTTTGGTTATTAAATAGATTTGTGGAAATCAGTAGATTATTAGTAGAATGTGAAAGTGTATATCCATAGTGTTGAATCATTTCAATAAAACCTAGGATTGGATGAGTAACCTTAAGTAAGGTCTTATTCTATGTGACTAGATAAGTACATCCCAGCTTAGAGTAAATTTTCCAAGCCCAAGTGTTTCATAATTAGGTAAACTTGGATGCTTAGTTTGAAAGATGAAACTGTAACCGGGTCATGCCTCTTATCATCGTGCGCTTCGATAAGTGCAGCTAAATAAACTAAATATCTTGAATTATCCTTTTAGAGGACAATGTAGATTATAATTAAGGTATTTAACAGCTTAATTTAAGAGAATAAACTGTAATCGGGTTATGCCTCTTATTGTCGTGCGCTTTAATAAGTGCAGTTAAACAAAGTAAGTGTTAAATTCATTTTCTTGGAAATATACCAACTATGTGTATTCAATCCCTTCACCTAATAGTTCTATATGATCTTAATTTAAATAACTCAGTAACTTAGACTCATGAGTCTAAATTCACTTAGGTGAATGCTACACAATGGAGATAAATGGAATCACTACTTGATATTGGATTGATTTCAGAATTTGTTGATGATTTAAAGCATATTGGTATCTAAAACCTTGGCATATCATAGATGCATAAATCATGTCAGTATTAGCAGAGCGATTTGGCTCGCTTAAGGACTCTGTTAATGGAGCGTACGCTCACCTAGGAAATCTGTGGTGTGCCTATGAGACACCAAATTAGCATATCAGTGGCATACAGTTCAGTGGCATATTTAAATGCATAATTATAAATTCAATAGCATACAACACAATTTTACAGCATTATTTTTTTAGATTTAGAGTACATACTATTTTATATACAATTTTAATTTATAGTTTCAGTTTATTTACTTTTAGATTTGTACTATTTTGAGCTTCTAATTGTTTTATTGTTTTTCTACAGTTTTGTTTAAACTATTTAAATGTTAAATAGTAGATAAAAGTAACGGTTAGGAGAGTTTTTGATGTGTTAGACTTATTGTCTAATCGTGGTACTATTGGGATCTGACGATTTGCCAAATCCAGAGCAGTTTGTAGGGTTAGATCAGGAGCCAGTTCGGGATATCCAGGAGGAGTTTGTGGAGCCTTAGAGGACTCTCCATCAGTATTTACTTTTCTACACTAATTTACCTTCAGTTCAATATTTAGACTATTCTCTATGTTTTCATTAAGTAAATAGATATAATAATTTTGGATGTATTTTTTGTTCTTTTCTGAGATAAATATTTTATTCAGTTTCTGTGATAAATATTTCTGGATGTATGCTTTAGCTCCTGCACGCTGTATTTACTATTGCTTATACTTAGTATTGTGATGTGATCAGTATACTAGAAATACTGTTATACTTATATATATATATATATATATATATATATATCTGAGATTTCTCATATTTCACTCATAATCTAATGTATGCATTTATCTAATACTTAGGATAAGGGCATTACTCTTATCTTAAGTATTAGTTCTCAGCCCTCTTCTCTTGAGGTTGAGTTTCAGTAGTTCTTGAGCTCAGCAGGTTTATTCGAGGAAGTTGTGTTTCCTTCCCGAGTAACGCACCATTTTGTCGCTAATTTGTTATATCTTGAATAAATTGCGCGCGACAACGGGATGCAGCGCCACAAAACGTCTACGACTGTTCCTACGTATTGTATTCTTGAACTCAATTCTTGATCTTTACTCTTAAAAGAGCAATGTGTATGCTCTATATTTACTATAGCTTTCTCCTTGCTTTTATTATAATGGCAGTCTAAAATCCTTCCTTGGAGAGGGAAAGATAAGAACATGTAGTGATTCTTAGAAAATGTGCATGTAATATATCTTATTTATAATGAAATGTCAATTTGAGCTAAAACTTTTGATGTATGATTGAATGAAAAGAGTTTGTTGAATGATACATATTTTTAAGTACTTAATTAAACTCAATATATTTACAGAAAACCTCATTGTGCTTGATGATTGCATTGTTTAAAATATGTACATTTTGGAGCCTTAACGTAGTAAATCAATGTGACATCATTCGATGTGCAAAAACAGCTTAGGTTTGATCATTTGAGCCATGAAAAAAAATGAAAACTTTTTGAGCTCCATAGCTTGGTCCATAACACTTGGATGAGGCATGTTATGTTGTTGATAAGGTGACATAGTTCATATAAGTCATTTCTAACTCCAAGTTAAGATATGGACTTGATGTGTGAGCTGAGACCCATATATAGAGCTCCATTGCTCACCCTTAATTTATGTGAGGCATTAGAGCGCGTTAATATATAAGCGAAGTGACATAGGCCCATTTAGCTTTGCAGCTCAATTCCTTTGCTAAATCAAGAGTTGAAGTGTATGATACATAGATGGAATTAAGATCAAGTGATCATGTAATTAAAATATTGGAATTTATTGCTTAGACATAAGAGTAGCTTTCACACTTAAAAAATTACAAAGATGTCTATGTGCAACCCAAGTGTGTTGATCTAAATCACTAAATAGGATCTAGTTATTTACATATCTAATTTGAAAAACTAGATCTCTTAAATATAAAAGAAAAATCAAACAGCTCAATTATGACATGGCATTAGAAAAAGTGTAAATATGCATACAACTAAGCTAAACTGCATGATTGGACTCTAACTCTCCTCAATTTTACTAACTTGACCACAAAACCAATTTAGTTTGGCATCGTTAATTTTTAGGAATATCAACCTCATTTTGAAAGTAGATGTATTTTAATAAAAAATCACACACCGTTGCCAGAGGATGATAAATTTCAGGACCTCGCCATCTCATATTACTTTTGACCACATACACTTGCGTGTGAGCGCAGATTATGTAATTTTGGTATATCATCCATCTTCCCAAATTCCTTTCCCACACTGCCCTCTCTTACCAAAAGAGTAAGTTAGCAAGTGATGGACTCAATTTAATAAAAAACCTCTTTAATCAGTTTATAAAAGATTCTGGGCTTAACATAAATATCATAAATCACAATTTCGTATTAATGACAAAGCCCTTGTTATCTTTACTTTATTCATTACCAATAATCTCGGCTTCAAAAAAGAAAAATTCCCCCTCAAATACCTCAGTGTTTCCTTATTCAAAGGGCATAATAAAAACTCCATTTACAAAAGGCTCTTTGAACCCATTAACTCCAAGTTGAAGGATTGGGAACATAAATTTCTTTCCCAATGGGGTATGCTTATTCTTATCAAATATGTTTTAAACATTATCCCGTTATATTGGTTGGAAGTCACTTTCCATACCAAATGAGTTTTTAATCATCTCAAAACCCTTTTTAGCAAATTCTTTTGGGTGCATGCAAAAGCGACTAAAACAATCAGATCCTCCTGGAATGATATTACTTGTCCCATTAATGAAGATGGGTTAGGCTTGAGGGGGTTGGATGACTTCTATAATGCATTTTGTTTAACTATGTGGTGGAATTTTAGGTTCAAATACTATTTGGATATTTATTCTTAATGCCAAATAATGTGACAATGTTCACACCCTTCCTTGGCTAAAATATAAACCGTGATTCGATGACGTGGAAAATAATGTTAGGCAAAAAAGAAATTTCAAAAATTTGTTGTGTTGGGTTAATATTGATCTCTTCCTCCTTCTAGTTTGACCATTGGTCAAACCTTAGTGTTATTGGAGACCTCTGTAAACCCACTATTCCCAACTTGGCCATTATTGATTGTTACAATGTGATCATTGGTGGAATGAGAAGCTGCTTAAATTCATTTTCGCTAATAACATTACTGACATGTTACTCTCTACAACTCATAACATTAGCATTTAAAAGGCTACTTGTTCTGATTTGTGGTCAATAATAAATATAACCTTATTATTGCCGGGAACATATGCATGACTCATGGTTTGTACAACAAAACCTCTTAGTATTGGCATAAACTCGTCCTCCCTTATAGGTAGTATTTCATTTTGAAGATTCTTAATCATTTCACTAGTGTTGATGAAGTGATGCAGATTAGGGGCTGTCTCGTAGCCTCTAAATGCCATTGTTGCAATATTATTGAATCCCTAAATCATGTGCTAATTTTCAATCCCTCAAATTTGGAATGCCATGAATAAGATTAGATTTAACACTGTTGTGTTCAGCACTTCAAAAATCATTGATAATGTACTTCATGAAGCTGCTAGTTTCTTTAAAGCTACCCAGCCCCTCACCTCAATTGAAGAAACATTCATAAAGTCGACATTATTATGATTATGATATTAATCTATATTCTGTGCCTAAGGTGATTTGATTTCCATATTTTTTATGCTTATTTGTTGGATTGGATTGGTGAATTTAATACCCTACCGAGTCTTCATTATCATATGATTAGTCTTGAGTCTATTAGTCTGATTGAGCTATATTTTATGCCATCTGCTTGTGCTGGTTTGAATGCTGTTCATTTAAACAGCTGCTACACTGATGGGATGATGCTCTCTCTTGCTAAGTCTCTGTTAGAGGATTTTCTCTGGTATGGAGTTACTTGTCTGTTTGGCAATTATATTGTTTTCCTGGAACATTTTGAAAAGATTTATCTTGTGACTCCAGCCCTGGTCGCCTGGGGTCTGGCCGAACTGCTAGGATAATTAACTGGATGGAATTCGTAGTTCTTATGGGTTCACTCATTGTCCACTTCTTTAGATAAAATATACCTAGTGTTATACTTACGCTGCTGTTTTTCTGATGGGAGGGAGGTGTGTGTGGATTTGGTATGGAGACGTGCTTGCTTGTTTCATATTGGTATAATGCTCCATGCTGTGCCATCTCCTATAGCCTGGTCATGATTGATCTGTGATGTCTGGAAGAGCCGATCTCGGCTGGATTGAACACCGAGAATGGTGCTGCCGACGCTCAACTGGGTGATGGCTACTCATTAATGTGAGTGGCTATGGAACTATAATCTTATTCTCGTGTTTGCTTTGCTACAAATTTCAGAAGTGTTTGCCTCCATAGCTGGGACAAAACAGGGATAGAGTTTGTCCTTGGAATTCGCTGCCGATTTGGAGATGAGTACTGCAGCAAATCTTGCTGCTGTCTGCAGATCATATGGAAGGATTGGAAAATAACTTTCTGCGACCTGCTGATCTTTTTGGGAATTTCTACGTTCCTTGCTTTCCATTTTCCTTTTTGCTTATGGACAAATTCTAATTAGTTGCATTTATATATATATATATATATATATATATATATATATATTATTGTAAGAAAAGTCATCTAGGACAAAAAAAAAACATACAAACAAAGGTCGAGAGTTTACAAAATTCTATAAAATTAAAATCCTAAAACTAGCCCCAAAAATAAGGATACAGGATTTAGCCTAAAAAGTTGTCGGACACTAAAGAAAACAAGAACAACAACAAGCAAAAGGAAACTCAAACAGGGAACAGCAAAGCAAAAGCAAGAGAAACATGAGAAACTAAAAAAAAGAGAAAAAGGCAGAAACCGCCGGTTGCAACGGCAAACCAATGCGCAGACTCAGCAGCACCAGCACAGATAGTTCCAACATCCTGCGTGGACAACCCCGAGCAGAAGAGTGGTGATCGCAAGAGATAACACCAAACCACTAGGATCAAGAAACACATTAGAATAACCTGCAAAACAGTCTCCAAATAGGGTGTAAGCACAGCCGAAATTGCAAACATGAGTAAGGCTCCCGCATAACCTGCAGAGAATTGCCAATGTTGCAGCCAAGCTGCAGCACCAAAAGAAAAAACAAGACACACTGCAATCAACCATACCCAAACAAGCAATGCGGCCACTAAAAATGCGGCCACCAGTAATAAAGCCAGCAGCACTTCACACAAAAGAAAGACACCCGCAGCCAACTAGAATCAGAGAGGAAACAAACTGCTGCAATATCCACAACCACCAAACAGCACAGCAGCTGGACCGAAGCTAACCGGCAGTATTCCAGCCAGCGCTCAGAAGGCGCCGCGGCGCAAGAAAGAAATCGTCAGGCTAGGCTGAAGCCAAACCGACGACAGAAAAAGGCCAAGACTTTTCAGCCGGCATCACCCAGCAGTCAAACCCAAGGCACTTCGGAAATTCAGAGCCAAAGCAAGAGGAAACCCTGCCGAGAAAAACCGGGTTGAGCTTTAGATAGTCCAGCAAGTCTAAAGAACAATCGGCATCTCTCTGTCCGGCAACACCCAACCAGAAAAGCACCAGGATGTTTCTAGAGGCCTGCATCCTTTTGGAGATGACCAAATCTACACTAAGGATCGAGCCAAGACCCCCCCCCCCCCCAACCTCAAACCACAAACCTTTAATTAGTTGCATTTAGTTGTATGATCATTTTAAGCTTTATTGTTTTACTTGTTAGGTTTAGATTTATTATTGCTAGGAAATTTTTTTAGGATATTCCCTGTATTAATTTTTTGGGATTGGTTTTTGAATATTTTGGTCTTGGTTGTTAAATATAATGACCCAACTTCCCATGTATCCTATATTTGGCTAAGGGTTTAGAATTAAAGATTTAGGGTTGTATCTTAGGAATGTCTGTATGCAGCTTTTTCTTATGTCTCAAATGCTGTATTTGGGGCGGTGGGTTAATGGGATTGATGATTTCGTTGTTGAAAGATTGTCTGAATTGCTGTATCTGTGGCTGCGGCTTGTCGAGCTGATGAGTTTTCTGCTCTGTTAATTTTTTTGGCTGCTGGTCTCTGCCTTTTATGTTCGGCTATATTTATTTACCTTCGTTTGGCTGATCATATATGATATTATTTTCTTTAAGAAAAAACCTGCCTCTACGTTCTTTTTCATATTTATGATTAAAATCATTCTTGTCTCTACGCTCCTAATTTTAATCTGATGGACAGAAACGCTAATTACGGTTTTTTCTTATGTTTAGTCCTTAATGACAGGTGCAATAAAATAGGACTACTAAAATTTTCGTTGAATGTTATTCTCACTGCAATTGTACATCTTGATTAAAACTTGCAGTGCATAACATCGCCATCACCTCTATACAAAACAGCACTAAACCTAACAAGTAAAAACAATGAAAAAGATCAACTCTTTTATTACAATAAAGATATCTACGAAGCTTCCCTCGGAGGCTCAGGGCCTAAGCGGAGCTCAAGGTCCACTTCTGCTGCTGCTGCTGCTGCTGGAGGGGCAGTATTCCAGGGAAGGATTGAAGGGTTATTTAGACAGTGGGACCAATACAAGTGGGTGGGGGGAAAGCCGTAGGAGACGCAGAAGCCAAGCTGGGAATGGCTGGAGGGCTGGAGCTTCATCTTGGCTCTGTCCTTCCTGTGGATGTTCATGTGCCCGCCGAGGGCTTGAGCATTGGAGAAACCTCTCTTGCAGAAGCTGCACTTGTAGCTCCGGCTTTGGCTGCCTCGCCTCTCTGCCTGCTCTTCCTCCGGCTTCATCACTTCACTCTGGACCTTACCATGCTTGGCTAACATATATGGACTTTTTATTAGGGAAGTTTTAGTTAACTAATATTTTATGGGGAAGTGCCTTTCATGATTAGGTTAATTGTTTTTTCTTAAACTGCATATTAAGAAAACCACTCGTGCTTCTTATATCTTGATGCCAGTCTTTTAGTGATTTACTTTTCTTTCTCTTTGTAATTATTTTTTTTTAGTTTTTTAATCTTCGTTTACTTAGGTCTTTTGGCTTTTAGTGTAGTTAATTTATGGAGTTCTTAATTAGGGAAATATGAATTAAGTAATACTTAATGGGAAAGTGGCTCTCATGATTAGGTTATTTTTTGTAACTGCTTTATTAAGATAGTTTAAAAAATGGTGCTAGTTAAAGAAGAAGCATGCCAATTGACAAATAAAGTTGTACTATTACATAATTGAGCTTTTGGTTTTCATTAAGGGAAGAAAACTTGGGACTGAGCTTTTATTTGTTCAATTGAAAATAAGCAGTTCCTTATTTTTTGAAAATGTTGTTATGATCCAGATCACAAAGATAGCAAAAAACACAAACAATACACACAATTTCAAATGCAAAATTTATGGTAGGAGAAGACTTTCACTATATGAGAAGAACAATTACAGTAGAGTTCCAAAACTTTAAGAGCCTAGCACACTAACGAAAAAGAACCCAACCGCCCCTTTTTATAGTAGCTTCACCATAGTTACAATTGGTAAAACCATTATAGTTTCTTAATTTACGTCGGTTACTATTGTCAAGCACATTATAATTTGTTAATTTGTTTCGGTTTCACTTTGACAAGCCCATTATACTTTTTTAATTGGTGTTGGTTTCAATTGGCAAGCACATTACACCTTTTTAAATTGCATTGATTATACAAGCCATTATTCTTCTTTCCGTCTTTTCGCTTCGTTCAACAATTCTTCACCTCGGATATCATACGCTCCAACATGCTCTCAAGCTTTAGCAACTGCACCTCAAAAGTTGCCTACATATCTCTCTTTCAAAGGATTCAAGCCACATGGTTATATTGAGTGTGATAATATACATCCACATAGAAGAGAGGAGATAATCTACAAAAATGCGAAAATAGAAAAATCACAACATAAAGAAAACAAAGGTTATGCAGTTGAGTGAGATAATCTCATCTTGATAGAAGAGAGGAGTAAGTTTTTGTGGGGCTTGACATTGGATTAGCAGGAACTTATTCAGCATTGGGAGCAACCCTTTTACCGCATGATCATATTGAGTGATTTAAAAGATAATATATAATCATAAAAAATCATTCATTTATGAAATATAATGCATCAAAACAGGTCTTAATTGACTATTACAAACTTGAATTGAAAGAAAACAAATATAATAAAAGGAAAATAAAAGCAACAACTAGTGGTAGCGGTGGCAGCAGTATAAATTCTTAACCACACGGCCTGTGTTCTAGAGTTCTAATGAATTCCTCACCTGGGCACATTTTAAAAGTGCGGGCATTTGAATATCGGTAAGTCACGAGACAAAGTACTGAATAATAGCAATATTTATTAAAAATAAAATGAGAGCAGAAAAATTACTGAGCTTCACAACATATTCTTGCATAAACTTGATTTGGCTGCAATGGTATTTTAGCATAAAAACATTTACTATCACAAAAATGAATATAGATCTTCATGTTTGATATCTAGTGCAATATGATGATTTTATTGGGCATGTACAAAATGAGAAGAAAAGAGGCATTCATATTCACTGTTACATAATAGTTCATTCTTCCCTCTATACCTGCCCCTTAAAGGCTATCAATATAGGCTCATTATTATTCCAAATATTAGATAGCCCTGTCCTGAGAGTTGTCTCATCAGATTAAAATATAGATCAATAGTAAGCTCATGCAACATAGTTATCTAAACTTCATCATATATCAATTTATGTGACATAAAAATGGTTTTGTCAAAATTGTACTAAGTTGAGCATAAAAGCATATATAACAAAAGTAAAGAAACATATCTAATACCTTAGTAGTTCAAAAGCTAATTTTGATGATGATCAAAGGTTTTCTACATATAATTATTATACAGTTTAATTTATGTTTAATAAATTATGTATGTAATCTTTTTATTATAAAGGTAAAATGTGATGAAATGGCCAACTCTTAGCTTAAATCAAATTGCCTTAGCTTTTAGGAGTGAAAAACCATAGCTTGAATTTTTTAAGGGTCGTAAGTGTTCTAATTACCAAAAGTGTGGTTATTGGTGATCTTGAAGTGACTTTGGCCATTTGTGGAGGCTTAAGCCAATCTTGGTTAAGTGCTTAGATTGGGCTTGCTTAGGCAAGCCCAATTGGACAACTTTGATTTTAAGGATTTTAGTGCAAATTTACAGTTTTGAAATTAGTGTAACAATTAATTAAGGCTTTGATCAGAATCAAATACAGAGCATATTAGGTCCCTAGTGGCCTAAATTAGATGTTTAAGGTGTAATCAGACTCCTTAGACAATGACCCTTCACTTGAAACTAAAAAATTAAGGATTAGATGCCTGCTTTGTAAAGCCTAATTTTTCACCCCAAAATAATATTATTTTAATATAATATTGCAATTGAAACCTAATGGCTAAATTAAACTCCCTAAGATGTTAGGATGATCAAAATAAGTGAATTAGTGAACATGGAGAATATATCTTCCAAGTGCAAACCTAATTAACATTATTGAAACTAGTCTATAAAGAATAAATCTAAGTACGAGATCTAGCTAACCTAAGCAAGCTAAGGTTTAAGGATTGATTAAGTGCCATATAAATCCTATGGTAGTGATTCAACTTAATTCTCAAACTAGAGTTAGTGCAAAATTTTATAGATCTTTAAGAGTTTTGACAATCTTAGATCATTATGATCAAACCTATTTATTAACTAAAATGTTGAAGAGTTAATATAAGATGAATAGCCATTTAGAACCTTCAAAATCTAAAAATTTGACTAATTATAATGAGTAAAGGAAGTACATGTACATGACAATTAGGTTAATAATAGAATTAGCCTTCTAACATCTACAAATCTATAAAAGGGCTATGTCCCTTACCTTTGTACGCATCGGTAAGTGTAGTTATATAGAAGGTAAGAATCCCTATTCTATTCCCCTTTGAATTGTATGAGTTGGTTGCTTCATCTTGTAGGATGCTGTAAAAATAGTTCTGCCTCTTATCAATGTATGCAGGGATACATGCAGTTGATTAACAAACATCCCAATTCCTTAGTATGCCATGAGTTAGGATTTGGGCAACTTAATTTGAGAGAATAATTGTAAAAGGGTTCTGCTCCTTATCTTTGTACGCATTGATAACTACTATTTAGCAATCTAAGTGTCCATCTATCCTTTATAGTGACATACTAAGCATATATGGATGTAAGCCTTATAATTACTTATAACATGAAACAAAGATAAATTTTCAAGAGTGAAAATAATCATTCAGGTTAAGACATGAATCTATCTTAACATCAATAATGAATTATGTAGTTAATGACAAGTAATTAGAAAACAAGAGCATGTCATTTTGTTAAATTCATAAATTTTTTTGTCATATTATTTCTGCATAGCACAACTTAAGATCTATTAGTGGTGTGATTTAGGCATGCCATCACAGAATGTGCCATAGCGGCATATCTTTTTTAGTTGTATTTCTCATTATCATATGTTATTTCAGCAGTATCATGTTTCAGTTTACAATTTTATTTTTAATAGTTTAATCAATGTCATAGTTGTACTTTCAATTTTATGCAGTTGAAATTTTGTAATTTTTATACACACTTTGTACAATTATTGTTTACGGCAGCAGTAATGATATTCTTAAAATATAATATAATGAAATTTAACAACTTCAATTGTACTTAGACAATTGCCTAACACAATTTATATTTTTGACTGGGACTCTGGCACGTGTGTAAAGACCCACTTAAGTAGTAATAAGTGAAATTCTTAAATATTGAGGTATTTTTTTAGATAACGGTGGAGCTCCTAATAAGAATTCCAAAGTTGAGCATGCTCAGGTGGGAGCGCTGCCAGGTTTGGTGACATATTGAGAAGTTATCTTCTAAGAGTTTGAGTTATTACAAATAGTATTAGAGCAAAATAGTGAGGTAAGGCAAAATTGTGAGGCATTTTTGGCTAAAATGGACAATACCTTGGTGCTTAAGTGTTTAGCGATTACAAATGGTATCAGAGCAGGCTATAAGGTACCAAGTATGAGCCAAATATAATTTTGGTCAAAGTACCACTTATTGTGAAAAGCCTTTTAAACTTAAGATGGATAAGGTGCTACATGGTGGTAAGTACCTCTTGAGCCTGTAGGGGCCACCTCTAATCCTATTAACCCAATTGATGGTTCTTGGATCTGTGTGTGGATACTAACAAGGATATTAGTTACTTAAGTTGGGGAGATTGTAAAGGCCCACTTAAGCAGTAATTAGTAAAACTCTTAAATATCAATGCGCCTTTTCAGATAATGGTAGAGTTCCTGATAAGAACTCTAAAGTTAAGCGTGCTCAGGTAAGAGCACTCCTAGGATGGGTGACCTTCTAAGAAGTTATCTTCTATGGGCAAAATCGTGAGGCTTTTCAAGCTAAAGTGAATAATATATTGGTGCTTAAGAGTTTATGATTTATGCTATTACAACGCGAAACCGACTTGTCAGGCTTGGAGTACCTTGAGTAGCCAACATTCGAGAAGGTGCATGAGCTGTAAGAAAAGGAAGAGCTCATTGCCGAGTAGTTACCTTTGTACATAGAGCCTTTGTACTTAGAGCCTTTATACTTAGTTACCTTTGTACTTAGAGCCTTTGTATTTAGCTATTTTCTTTGCTTTGGTGATATGAGTGTCATTTGATAACATTACATTCTAGTTTGTGATAACTTAAATTGCTTTGGATGTATTTTCATTTCTTTTATAAGATGAATGTCTTACTTTATTTCTGGATGAATGAAAAGCATGTATAATATTTCTATTTAGCTTTGACATCTATTTATTTTTTCCTTATATTTAGTATTTTATTATAACTATGCTTAGTAATCAACTCTATATTCATTGGCAAATAAGTGAAAGATATAACCCAGCAATGCATAAGGGCCATCACAGTCACCCCCTCCCAGTCCCCCTTCATGTGATTAATGAAGAGAGAGAGAGAAAGGGAAAATGATTTATTTTTATTTTAATATTTTTTCATATAAAAATATATTTTAATTTTTTATTTCTTAATTTAAAATTTGTAAAATGATAAAAATAATAATTTTACTTATTTTTTATATATTTATAATAATAATAATAATAATAATAATATTAAGATTTTATTATTATTATTATTATATTAATATTACTATTATATTAATAATATATTCATTAAATTTATATTAATGAAATAATAATTAATAATAAAATTAATGTTAAAAATTATTATTATTATTATTATTAAGACTAATGTTATTATTAGTATTAATAATACTCTTGTCTTATGTAATTCTTCTTTCCCTTATTATTTATTATTATTTTATTATTATTACTATTTTTTAAAATTCTTACTATCATTTCTTTTATGTCATTTTAAGGAAGCAGGGGCAGGGAGGGAAAGGAGGAGGAGGAGGAGGAGGAGAGGGGCGAGGAGCAGGCGGGGAGAGCAGGGGAACGAGGGGAGGGGCAGGGGGCAAGGAGGAGGAGGAGGGGAGGAGGAGGAGGAGGACGAGGAGGAGGTAGGAGGAGGAGGAGGAGGAGGAGGAGAGGAGGAGGAGGAGGAGGAGGAGGAGGAGTAGAGGAGGAGGCAGGAGGAGGAGGAGGAGCAGGACGAAAAGGAGGAGGAGGAGGAGAGGGGGGGAGGAGCAGGGGGCCGAAAGAGGAGGAGGACGACGACGACAAAGAGAGAAGAAGAAGGAGGATGCGAGGGGAGGGCAGGGGGGGCGAGCAGGGGCGGAGAGAGCAGGGAAGGAAGGGAGGGGAGGGCGAGCAAGGAGGAGAGGAGGAGGAGAGGGGAGGACGAGCAGGGGCGCGGAGAGCAGGGGAACGAAGGAGGGCAGGCCAGCAGGAAGTATAGGAGTAGATGAGGAGGGGGATTATTTCCTTACAATTCTTTTTCGTTTGTCATTTTAATTAAGTTATTTTCAATTACATCAATAATAATAATAATAATACTTTTAATAATTATTATTATAATAATTTTTTATTATTATTTCTTACATATATATATATATATATATATATATATAAAATTAGGGGAACCTGTAAGTTTTATTGATACAAAAAAGGAATATAGAGCAGGTCGGGAGGGTACAAAAAGCCTAGTTATAAAAACCTAAAGCTAACATATAAAGGAAAGATCCATGGAGTATCCTAAAATATTTTTCCAAGCAAAGGAAAAAGTAAAACAAACAAATAAACCAACATACAACAAAAGGAAACGAAACAAACAAGAGCCCCAGAACACATAACAGCAGAACCTGCATAGAAATTCAGAGATAAAAGTTAAAAAGGAAAAATTCAACTTACCACAAGCACCAAAGTAGCCGCATAACCCCTAGCATCGATGGAATCTCCAGAATAATCAGTGGAACTTCAAACTTTCCTCAGTCTGAAGCTCAACATCCAGTAAGGGTCACTATATATATATATATAAGAAAACCTGTAAGTTTTATTAAGACCAAAATAAAGATACAAATTAGGGTTGGGTGATTACAAGCTAGATCCTAAAACTAAAAATCCAAAGAGCAACCCTAAAATAGATAGACCCAAGGAGAATCCTAAAAGGTCCATCCAAAATGAAAAAGGAAAATAACAAACCATAAGAAAAGTAAAATAACATAAACTAGGAAGCAAACCACCAGCCTCAATAGTAATCCACAGCCATTCAAATTTCAGTACTTACAAAAAGGGCTCAACAATAAATCTAAAGTTTGGATTTGAAAATGTGAACTTACCTGATGGCCACCAAAAATCCCTCATTGCCATAATCCCATCAATATGGACAACACACCTACAAAAGTAAATGCAAAGGCCGGAGAAGTGTGAAAGACCAAGCGCAACATGGCAGCCATTTATGCGAAAACAATCTGCAAACACTTCCTCAAAATCTGACAAAAAATCCCCAAAAAGAACATCTTTTTTAATATGACAAAATCAAACCATCCACCTTAATAACAGGCAATTTAGAGACAACCACCAAATATTCAAAATTAGTCATATAGATGCTTTTAACATTGCAGCCAGCCAAAATCATAGAGCTAGAGTTCGTAGTAAGGCAATAATGCGAGCAACTGTTCAGAATTATCGAGAAACAGACCCAGACCACAATGAGATTAACCGATAAACGAGTTAAGCAGCCAAACCAAACATCCTGGAGCCAAACAAAAAGACAAACAACCCAAGCCTTCTTACTAATTATCCAATCAAACAAACTGACACGTATCAACCTAGTATACCAGCAGGTCACGTAGCACATCCAAATTTTAGAATACCAACGAGACCGGCAGAACACTGGCAATATTGCAGTTAGAAGAAATGAAAATCAGCAGGACATTAAATAAAGTGTCATCCGTTAAGCCGCCCTTCTCAACCTTAAACCAGACAACACAAAACACATCATTAATATCACCAATTATCCAAGCAATATAGCAAATGCCCTGATATGATCGCTCTGATATATTAAAAGTAGCATCAAAGATCTCATAGCAACGGTGTATTAGGACGTCCAACGGATGCTTGGTAATGTTCTTGAGCATAGCATGAAAATAACTTTAAGTAGCAAAACCAGCAATCACAACAACATCCTGAAATTGGGAAATAGCCTGCAGATGCTTCCACTTATCGACGATCATAATCAAATGAATATTAAATTCAAGCTCATAAACATTGCAGACATACCCATCAGACTTATAATTAGTATCGTTACTGACCCTACTGCCAGTTGACTGAGAAAACCAGAGAACTCGCATGAATTTCAGTGAGAAAAGAGGATGCTTAGTTAACATAATAGCAAGAAGGATGACAATCAAACCAGAAGAGGACCAGATAACATAACCAAACCAAAATTTCGAGTTAAAAATCTCTAATTGCATACTTAACAATCCATCTAGCCAAAATGAAATTGAAGAAACAAGAACCCAGTTGAGAAAGACTCCATCCATCAACACCCAGATCAACAAACAATTAAGAAGCTCTAGCATTAAAGACGACATCAAAAGCAGTTTTATTAATGTTTTTCCAACTGATCGACTACTTCGAAAAAATTTTAATGATTGCGTTGATTTCAGTAATAACATTTAGTTTTGATTTATTAAGATTTAAATCAACCGCTTGATATTTTTTGAGATTGCGAGCAGACCAAATGTTCCAAATAATATAAGCATCAATTAAGTTCACAAGATGCAACTTCTTTAATTTAGAATGGCTAGCATTCCAGTTGGTAATTAAGGAAGGGAGATCCATAATTACTTGACTGGTATTTTTAATGTTATTGAAATAGTGCCACAGAGAGTGAGCAAAGAAACTGTTAAAGAACACATGATTAATGCTTTCCGTACTAGTGATAGACAAATGGTAGCAATGACATTTGGAGGGAAGATTGAAGCCCCTTAAGATAAGGACTTCATCCACACTAATAAAATCATGATGAAGCCTCCAAATGAATAAGCTTAAAAGGGTGGGGATGTTGTTATGCCAAAACCACGGTTTAAAATTAATAGACTTGTATTTTCTGTGTATGTTCCAAGCTATATGGAGATTAAATTTATCATTGATGATAATGTCAGAGGTTGCATGCTTTTCGGTTAGCAAAATTGGATTGGAATTCAAAATAAAGTCATGAATGCTAGGATCCGTGATGGAGGTAATAAGATTAATGTTCCACGAGTTGTCACAGTTTAAACATTCACCAAGAGTGAGCTTAGGAATAGTCGGGTGGCAAATTAAATGAAGGGGCCCGAGGTTACTCCAAGAATCACACCAGAAGGAAGAAGAAGTGTCCTAATTGTTCAAAACAATTAAATTTTCCATAGGATTTCTAGAGTCCAACATTCTCTTGAGTCCAACATTCTCTTCCAAGTTATAGAATCGGTGATCTTCCTAGTGACAAGAACCAAATGCGTGGTGGAGCAATATTTGGCTTTAAGGACATCCACCCAAATGTTGTTTTTGGTTCTAAAGTTCTACCATAGTTTGGCAAAATACGCATTATGAATGGCTTCAAGGTTCCTAATACCGAGGCCACCTTCCTTAATAAGGAAAGTGAGGTTTTCCCATTTGGTCCAAATATATATATATATATATATATATATATATATATATATATATATATTTATATATATATATATATATTTATATATATATATATATGAATGATGTTGTAGCCCAGCGGTTGAGGCTCAGGATTTGTTATCCCAAGTCATGGGATTAAATCCCACCAGCAACACAAGCAAAAAAAAAAAAAAAAAAAAAAAAATATATATATATATATATATATATATATATATATATATATATATATATATATATATATGATATCTTGGCACTCTCCCTTTAGGGTTTTGAGGCGATTTTCTAGGCGAATTTTGGGAGACTCTTTCTCCTTCCGTCGGCGCTGCCGAAGGATCATAGGTCTTCTCCAATTCTCACCCGGGTGACTTAGCTCCTACTCTCTTGCTATATTATTTTTTTTGTTACCTATTTGCTTATGCTCTTATGACACTTTAATGGAGGCTTTAGTCCGCTCCTTTAGAGACATTGTAGTGAGTTCTTCTCCGACTCTCTCAAAAACCTCAACTCTTTTAATGGTGATTCTACGCTTTTCTTCACTGATGAGGAAGTTAGGCTTCTAGCTAGTCCACATACTCTCATGCTGATCGGCAAATTTGCTAGGATTAAACCCAACTTTGGTATGATTCTTGGCTTTATTGCAGGGCTTAAACTAATTAGTCCGGTTAACATAAAATGTTTTGATTCTCACTGGGTTTTTTCACATTCTAATCAGATCTCGATTATGCCCAGGTGTTTTCAAAAGGAACTTATGATTTGAAAGGAAATTCAATACGGTTTTGCAAATGGGGTCCCTTCTCCAATGTTAGACATAATGTTCCGATTGTTCCAATATGGATCAATTTCCCGGGTCTCCATTTGCAATTCACTTCAAAGAAATTCTTTTTAATATTGGAAAAGCGATCGGGAAACCGTTGCAATTAGATAAGAATATTGTGACAAACAGAAACATAACGGCGCCTAGAATCCTAATTGGAGTAAACATGTCTTCCCCTCCTCCAAATTTCATTTGGTTGGGGTCAAAAGAAAAAGGATATTCCCAAAAAATATGCTATGAAAACATGCCATTGTACTGCAATTGGTGTTGTATGATGGGCCATAACACCGACTCTTGCAATTTCTGAAATCAAAACTCCCTGGCCTGCTCTTATAGGGGCTCAAAACTGATCCTTTTTCGATTAATACTCTGCAGCCTTTATATAACAAAGATACTAATAACCTAGCTATTATTGCCCATAATCAGAGTATCGGTGCTAAAATTACTTCTGCTGACCGGAATAATAACAATGCTCAACATATTAGCAATAATAATAATATGGCTCCTACATGTATATGTGGGGATGGATTGCTTGATAAGAATGTAAGGGGTATGCTAGCTGGTCCTGAGTTTTACACAAATATAAATGTTAATGCTTCAAATTTGATAGAACCTGGCACCATCTTAAATACATATGCTGATGCTACTAGTAATAATATTACTCTTGCTTCTATTTCTAATGATATAAAAGAACCTATTAATGAGAATGCCAGCACAGTTGGATGCTGATGGATTTAATACGACCCTTCAAACCAATGCTGATACTACTGTTTCTCACTCAAAGGCTATGGCTGTTCCTAAGGACATGACTCCTTCTGGAACTGCCAACTATGATTTGAATTCTGAAATTTCAATTTTAATGCGTTAAACACTAATGAAAATCCCGATGCTTTTAATGATCATTACAATAAAACTTTTGAAAAATAATCTATTGTTGATGCTGTTTCATCCTTTTGTATTGCAATGGGTGAATCTGATAAGGTGATTGGAAACATTTTTATTTAGTCCGAGGTAAATGTCAAGCTACCAGCTGCTTCCCATACTGAAGTGTATGCTGTGGTTGCTAATGCTGGCTCTTTTGCTGATGCGGAAACTACAACGGCTGATATTGTAGCCCCCCTGCCCTGTCATCGTGCACAATTTATTAATGAATCTTTACTACATTGAAATGGTACTACACAAGGGTCCAAGAATGTGACCTAAAGGCTACTCAAATTTAGGTTACTACCACATAGAAGAAACTCATACTAAGCTTTTAGGTAATTCTACCACAAGGGTCTAAGATCAAGCATCTAAGCTAATAAGGAGCATCCAAGTTCCTACCTTAAGATGTGAACAGTAAGCTCTTTATACCTTAACAGATTAATCATTTATGGCTTAAAATTACTGATTTATTCTTACTAAGGAAAAATCATAATGATCTTGCACTTCTAACTTAGAAGAAAATCTAAATCCTAAGCTTTATACTAATTTCATAATTCTTGCTTTCCTAAAATTTAATTTTATTAGATCAGATGGGTAAATCCATCTGATCAACACCTATGCTAAAATCATGGGATTTAATCTCATAAATTATTAAGGAATAATTAGTTTGTGCATCCATTCCATTTTATATGTTACATTATACAAGTGGTCTTACTTAAGAGGAAATCAAGGATCTATAGTTAAGTATTTAGATTGATTAATCACATAGCTTATTAAAAATCTTAGTAGTTTTAAGTTAATGAGTTAAGATCAATGTTAAATTATGGTGCATTATTGGAATTATGCAAGTTAATTTATCTTTCAATCAAGATGATTTAATTAGGGTGATTAAGGTTTAGACCTTAATCAAGACATGTTAAGGTTTAACTCCTAACATAACCAAATCAAGATCAATTATTTGGTTTATGGATCAATGACAAATTAGTCAATTATTGGTGCATTATTGGTGTCCACCTCAAGTTCAATATCAATTATTAATTAACTTAATCATCCTTTAATATTCTTAGGGTTAAAATTTATAGTAACCAATCAAACATTTAAAGTATTTAATTCATGATTTAAGTTCTCTAACATGCAAATTACTATTAATGGAGCATATAAACATCACATTAATTGAAATGACAAGTAATTAAGGCTAATCAAATTCTAAATCAAACCAAAAGGGATTAACACTTGATTACAAATTTAAAACACCTAAGTTTTATGCAACTTGGTTATTACGTTCTATTCACTCAAGCAAGAAATCAAGGATTAGAACATTTCCATTTGGCACAAAATATACAAGAAAATCCTTAGGAAGTTTAGAACATGCCATTTAGGATGAAAAGATATGTTTTACATTAAAAATAACCTATATATTCACACAATACTTATTTTACTAAATCCAATTTTAGCTTTGATATATTTTAGCCCCCATAGGGTCCTAAAGTCATTAAAATGTGAAAAATATGAAGTTTAGGCAATCCCGAACAGTTCAGGGTGCTACAGCGCACTGTGATGAATTTTAGCGCTGTGGAGTGCTGCAGTGCTTTCAGGCACGACCGTACAACTACAGTGCCAGAACTTCCTGAGATTTGGGTGTTACGGTGCCCTACAGTGGCTTCGGGCGCTGCGGCAGATTTCAGCGCTGTGGCGCGCTGTAGCGGCGAACTTACGAGTCGAATCCGCTGCAGCGCGCGGTAGCGAATCTAATTTAATTTCATCAAAATTTTATGCCGTTGTGGCATGCTACGGCATGCCACAGTGGATTTCACTCAAGACGCGAGCGCTACGGCACGCTGTAGCGCCCAACGGTGATTTTGCTTGTGCCAAAATCATAACGGGTCTCCTTTCACACCCAAATACTCTCAATTTTGGGCACATCATATGCGGTGGCATATACCAATGAAAAGGTCTTTCCGATACTCTTCCATTTATACTAAAATCAGCACCAAAGGATCATTCTAATGAGAAAAAAATGATGCCGTAGCTATGGATATACAAAAAATTGACATCTTTTGATAACATTTTTAATGGAGAAACGATCTTTGATCGGACTCACTTGAGTCCGATTAAGGCTCGATGATCACACCTAGACTCCATACAATAGCTAATGAAAATGTCATTTACAATACTTTGATAAATCAGATGAAGAGAGTAGCCAAGAAGAGTGTAGCAAATGGGTACCTTATCTTATAAGAATGGAGGTTGAGAACTCTATTTTTTGCAGAAGCTTGGAAGAAGGAGCTTCTCCTCCTTTTGCTATCAGCAAAGGAAGAGGAAGGCTGTGAATTCTCAGAAGCTTGGGAGAGGAGAAGGAGTTCAGATGATGGTCAGATGGTGGGAGGAGAGCTGAGGAAGCTGCCTTTATAGAGGAGGAGAATGTATGGGCTGGGAGATGGGATGGCAAGCCAGCATTCATGGTGCAGTAGGCCCTCTATTTTTACATCACGGGGAGGAAGCTTCTTTGTGCAGGAAGTGGGGAGGAAGGTATAGGGAAAATGAGGGAAAGGCAGGAAAAATCTCAAAAATTCACCCTTAGCTAATTCACCCTTATCTAACTTAAAGGCGAAGTTAGATTTCGATTTTGATGATTATTTAATTATTCTATTTTTCGGGGTATTTAAATTCATTAAAATATTTGTGAAAATTCGACGACATTCAAACACTTTCAAAACATCACCCCTAGCTAATTTGGGGGTGACTATTGTAATGGCAAAGTCGGATTTTGATTTCGAGGTTAAATTAAATATCTCAATTTTCTAATTATTTATATTATTAAAATAATCTAACTATTCGATTGAGCTCTGAATTGCTCCAAATCTTTGGAGATTGATTTTGATGACTAAATAAAGCTAATGGAATGATAATTATGATACAATTAAGTTAAGATTATTCTAAGTAATAATCTAGGGTTATTATAGACTCCCCCACTTAAGAACGATATCGTCATCGACATTATTGCTAAGAAGGAAAAAGGAAATGCGGAAAATTAAGAACTGGAATTTAGAATTTTAGAGGTAACTGGATTTTCAAAGAGACTTGGATATTTTTGTTGCATATGAGCCTCTTTATCCCAAGTAGATTCTTCGAGAGAGTGATTCCTCCACAGAACCTTCACTATAAGGATAAAACAATTTATTAGCTGCTTTTGATCATGATCTAAGATTTTTATGGGTTTCTCCACATAAGGAAGGTCCAGCTGGAGAGATACTACTCGGAGTTGAATAAAGTGTGATGGATTGCGAAGGCATCTTCGCAACGATGGAATATGAAATACATTATGGACTGCAGAGAAATCCTCCGGGAGTTTCAATCTATAGGCTGCAGAGCCTATCTTCTCTAATATTTAAAATGGTTTGATGTAGCGAGGATTGAGCTTTCCAGCTACTCCGAAATATACTCCTTTCATTGGGCTTACCTTGAGATACACAAAATTTCCCACATTGAATTCTAGAGAATGATGATGGGCATTGTGATATTTACTCTAACGATCTTGAGCTGCTTTAATTTGCTATTGGATCAATTGCACCTTCTTATTTATTTCTTCCAGTAAATCGAATTTTGATTTTGATGATTATTTAATTATTCTATTTATTGGGGTATTTAAATTCATAAAAATATTCATAAAAATTTGATGTCTTCCAAACACTTCCAAAATATCATCTCTAGCTAAATGTCAAATTAACTATTTTAATTTTCTAATTAAATAAATATTATTAAAATAATCCAAATATTTGATTGAGCTTTGAGTTGCTCCAAATCTTTAGGGATTTACTTTGATGACTAAATGAACCTAATAGAATAATAATTATGATATAATTAAGCTAAAATTATGCTAAGTAATAGCCTAGGGCTGTTACAGATATTGTTGGTAATGTTTAGAATGATGGTATTATGGAAGTGATAGATGCTAGAACTGATATTATCACTATAACTGTTGATGAGATCGATATCTCAAATGGTTATAAAGAAGTTGCTTAAGGAAATATTGCTGGCATTAATTCTGTCTCTGATGCTTTTATGCAGGTAACTGTTGATTATCAGCAAAAAAAATTGAACAACCACAAAAAAAAGTTATGTTCATTCTAGATTCATTTACAAAACCAAAGCCGCTTGTGAAAAACAAAAGAGTCAAATTTAGCATAAACAAAATGCTAGTCTCCAACATGTATAAATCCTTATCTCTACTTCAAGATACTGAGAATATAGTTTCTGAAAAGCATGTTTCATATGATATAATGAAGTATTATCTTTCCAATGAAGTTTCTCAGTTGATCCCAAGTGGATCTTCTCATTTTAATTAATGAATCAATTATGCTGGAATATTCGATGCATTGGCAATGCCTCATCCAAAAACATATTTAAACATATTATTTATGAAAAGAAAATTAGTATATTGGTTATTTTTGAACCTAAACTAAATCATGATAACATAAACTCTATTTATCATTTTGCCGAATTCAACAATGCTATTGCTTCATCTTCTAACAGAATTTGGGTGATGTTGAATGATATATGGAAGGCTGAGATTTTGGCTGAATGGCATCAAACTATTCACTTTAGATTCTATAACGATAACCTCAACTTCCTCATGACCTTTTTCATACTAATAATTTAACGTCTGATCTGTTTCACCTTTGGAGTTTCCTTAAGAACTGTAGTTCTTCCTCCCTCCCATGGGCTGTTGGTGGAGACTTTAATGCAATCCTTAAAAGCTCAGAGTATAAAGGTTATGATAGAGATCACTCTAGGTCTTCAATTGATTTTAATTTTATAATTCTTAACTGTGGCCTAGAGGATTTCAATTACTTTGGTTCCCCCTTTACTTGGAACTCTGGGAAAATACTTGCGAGAATAGATAGATTCCTTATTAACAATCAGTGGTGCAAAACTTTCAAAAATTATATTGCTTCATCCTTAAACTCCACTGTCCTTGATTATAAGCCTATCACCCTCTCCATTTGACTCCACCCCTTGAACTTACCTAAGGCCTTTCGATTTCAACTTTTTTGGTTGGAAAAAAAGTATTTTTTTTAGCTTATTAAAACTAACTGGAATTAACACTGTGGCTCCTTTGGTCTTATCCACCTTGTTGATAATTTTAAAAGACTTAGGAAAGCCATTAGTCCTTGGATTAAAAAAGAGAATGATAATATTTTTGACAATGCCTCCTTCCAAGAAAAGAAAATATCAATTCTTTGGAAATATTTGATCATAATGATATTGAGACCTTTAGGAAACAAAAATGCAGCATTAATTGGGCTATGCATGGTGAAAGAAATACCTCCTTTTACCATAATTGTGTGAATAAAAGAAGACATATAACCACATTTCTAAAATTATCTCCCCCAATAATTCAAGGTTTAGTGATATTAATGATATTCAGAATTCAGCCCATTCATATTTCCAAGAAGTTTTCAAGGCTGGTTCTACTACTATCCTTCTTAATATAGACCTTCCTTTTTCTCAAATTTTGAATGAAGACAACAAGTCTCTTAACTTGATGCCTAGTGACGAGGAAATTTGGGAGGTTGTGAAGGACATAAAGAAAAACACTTGTCCTGGCTCCGATGGCTTTCATGGAGAGTTCTTTTGTAAATTTTGGGAAGTCATTAAATAGGATATTTGTAATGGGATTAAGGAATTCTTTTGTGACATTCGCTTACTAAAATTTTTCTCCCAAACCATGATTTCCTTAATCCCTTAAAAGAAAAAAGCTACTTGGTGGTCCGAGTTTAGACCCATTAGTTTGTGCACCACCTTCAACAAAATCATCTCCAAAATTTTGATCAAAATATTACAAAAACTCTTGCCCTCCCTCATTGAACCTAATCAATCTGCCTTTTTTCATGGGAGAAAAATTCAAGATAATATCTTAGATACTCAAGAACTCTTTCAAATCCTCAATAATAAACGTTGGGGTCACACCCTCATTTTAAAGTTAGATCTTGAAAAAGCCTTTGACAGATTGGATTGAAATTTTTTGGTTCAAATGCTAAGTAATAATGGGTTTAATGCGAGTTTCATTCATAAGATCATTAATCTTACCCACCATAACTACTTTTCGATTCTTATCAATGGCAAGGCTTGAAGTTTTTTTAATGCTGAAAGAGATCTCCAACAAGGGGACTGTAACGACCCAAGTCATTACTAGGATAATTATGACTAAACCCAACTCAAAAATTAGGATCCTGAGTGGCTTTAAAATTAGGGCAAACTAAAAATACTGTTTGATAGAGTATATTTTTGTGATTATAATGCCCAAGTTTGAAAGCAATTTAGATACTGAAAACTCATGAATTAATTTTTGAATTATTTAAATTCAGTAAATTAGGAAAATTAAATATAAATTCTAATTCAATAATTTTAGTGTCGTTGGATTAAGAATATTATAAAAGGGTTACAGAAAAAATTCGTTGAATTTAGAACTTCGGATTGACCATAATTAATTTTTAAAGTTTTTTCTTCAGAAATTAATAAAAAATAAAATATTGCTCCAAATTGAAAATTTTTTTCATGAGTATATTTTTCTCATCAACATACACCTCCGTGTCAAGTTTCATTATTATCTAGAAAAGAAAGAAAAAGTGAGAAAATAGAGAGAGAAAGAGGAGGGAGAAAGAAGAGATAATAAGGAAGAAGAGAAGATCAAATTGAATTCTCCAACAATTATGATAAATTTTCTCTCACCCATCTCATCCAAATAATGAATGAGAGAGAAAATAATTTATTAATTGAAAAAAAGTTTATAAATATAACCCCACCCCCACCCCAATTTTCCTCACTTCCCCACCCCCACTTCATTCTTCTCCCACACTCATTTTCTCCCCTCCACTTCCTCTCTCTCTTCCTCGGCCACCACTAATTCCCCACACTGACCTCCAGTAAAGCCTCATCAACGCCAATATAGAGTAAGAAATGAGAAAGAAATAAAATATCTTCAATTCTTTGCATTTCATCTTCTTCTTTTAATAATAATAATAATGTTATTAATATTAATATTAAAATTAATATTATTATTATTACACTTTCATCTCTATCATTTTTTTCTATATATATATATATATATATATCTATATTTCTTAATTTCAGCAACTTTCATTTCTGTTATTTTTCTATTTTTCTATATAAGTATATATTTCCTAATTTCTGTAACTTTTATTTCTCTCATTTTCTTTTTTTTATATACATATATCTATTTCTTAATTTTTGTAACTTTCATTTCTGTCATTTATATATATATATATAAATATATATATATATATATATATAAATATATATATATATATAAATATATATATATATATATTTTTAATTTCTACAATTTTCATCTTTGCCATTTTATATATATATATATATATATATATATATATATATGTATTTTCTAATTTCTGCAACTTTCATTTGTCATTTTCAGTTTTTTCTATGTATATATATATTTCCTAATTTCTGCAATTTTTATTTCTACAATTTTTTTCTATATATATAAATATTTCTGAATTTCTGCAACTTTCACTTCTATTATTTTTTTTCCTATATATGTATATATTTCCTAATATATGTAACTTTCATCTTTTTTATATATGTATATATTTTCTAATTTCTGCAACTTGCATTTCTGTTATTTTCTTTTTTTTTTCTATATATGTATATATTTCTTAATTTATGCAGCTTTTATTTCTGTTATTTTCTTTTTTTCTATATATATATATATTTTTTTTTCTAATTTGTGTAATTTTTATTTTTATAATTTTTCTTTCATTTATTATATATATATAAACAAACTAGGTATTTCAAGTTACCCTCCTTTGGACACTAAGTATGCTTGTAATTAAGGTATTTAACAGCTTAGTTTGAGTGAAATAAAATTTGCCAATGGGTGATGCCTCCTATCAAAGAACGCTTGGATAGATGTGATTTCAATCAAACTAATTGTTAAATCCACTTTTCTTGGAAATATACTAAATATGTGTATACAATCTTTTCAACTGATGATTTTAAGTAAAATCTCAAGTAAAATAAATTTATTGGAATTTGAACAAGGAGTCAGAATCCATTTAGATAGATTCTGCATAATGGAGGCATTTGATTCATTATCTGATTTTACATCATTTTCTAGATTTTTAGATTTTAAGCATATAGTGCAGAGACATGAGCATGAACATAAGCATAATGTATGAGTATCACTGATGATTTATGGATTACAAAATATTGCATATATTAATCAGGGAATATACAGGATGACTAGTACTGGATTCCTAACTGGATATACGTAGGCATTGGACCATACAATTCATACTCATTCAGTGATATTTCAGTTGCATATCAGTTGCATTTCGTATCGTGGCAATACAGATGCATGACTTCAGTGACATACCACATAGTTTTGCATGTTATTTACTCAGTTTCATTCATTTTCATTATTTAGTATACATTCATCCATACTTTACATCAATTTTCTACAGTTTCAAAATTTTCAAATATTTTTATAGTTTTTCTACAGCTTGGTTTATGTTATTTAAATATTAAGTAACCAATTAGAATTGTTAGATTAGTTTTAATGTATTAGACTTATTGTCTAACATGTAGTACCTTTGGGATCTGACAATTTGCTAAATTCTGTGCAGTTTGTTGAGCCAGATCAGGAGGACGTGCAGGAGATTCGTCAAGAGTTTGTGGAGCCTTAGCGGATATCTCCCACAGCTTTACCACTTTTGATTAGTTATTTTAGTTCAGTGTTTAGACTTTATTTTAATATTATTTCAGTAAACTATTTGTAATAATTCAGGATGTATTTACTTTTCTATTCTAAGATGAATGTTTTTATTCCATTTTTATGATGAATGTTTTTAGATGTACGCTTAGCTTTCGCACTTTGTTTATATATTACTTATACTTAGTATTGTGATTTGTTCAGCATACTGGAAATGCTGATACCCTATACATACGTTGGATTATTCATTTCATATGTAAATCTAATGTAAGCATTTATCTAATACTTCGGATAAGGATACTACTCTTATCTTAAGTATTAGCTCTCAACCTTTCATTTTGGGGTATGAGTCAGTAATCTTTTGTATGGGTTTTTTTTAGCCTATTCGGGGAGATAGGTAATGCCTTCCCGAGTGGCGCACCGCTCCGTCGCTGACTGTTTTGTTATTATATACTTCAGTTGCGTGCGACGACGTGCTACAAAAAAGGTATTCAGGGAAGGTGCTAAGAAGGTTTAGAATTGAAGACACTATAAAGTCTGTGAGTATACCCTTAGCTCCTCACTTTCGCTTATCTGCAGAGCAATGTCCAAAGACAGATCTTGAAAAAGAAGAAATGCACTGTGATGGCCTGGCCCCACCGTGGTCCTATTAACTCTTAAGGTAACATGACTACGGTGAAGTGGTCAACAAATGACAAGTTCCTAACTTATGAATACATTAGGCACACATCCTAACCCATTATAATTAAGGAAATTGCCATTTACAACAGGTCTTCACTAAATGATATATACAAGAAATCAGAATGCAGAAGCAAAAACATAACATCCATTCCATCATAATACTAAAGTAGGAAAGAACATACAACTTAAAATAATAACAGTAAGAGAAAATACAATTAAACATGTATTATTACAATATGATTTAAAAGTAAAAACTGAAATGAAATAAAGTAAACACTCATCCTCACAGCAAAAGTAGAAAAAGAACTAAAGATCTAAGGGTCTTCAACGACACGATCCTCCTCATGAATTAGGTCTTTAGAAGGTTTCTCAACCTCAAAAAGCTTAGAGTCTACCATTGTCAGTTTCACAAGGATAGGGCCCCAGCCAACAAAAAAAATTTTAATTAGACAAAATGTCTAAGTATATTTAGGCTAAAATATTATTATATTAATTAAATATCACCATTAAAATTCAACTAAGCAACAATATAGGAGCAGAATGCATATGAAAAGGAAAAGAAGTTATAAACAATAAGCTTATAACTTAGGCAAAAGAGGAAGTAAGCACATATCTCCAAATATAGCTGCAACAAGATTAGGTATAAATAATGAATAAATACTCATAACTGAAAGAAAAACTCATCCTAAACATACTTATAATCAATGTGAACTTATGCTAATCAATATAAAGTAAAAGAATATGTGAATCATTTAAATAACAGAAAGAAAAACTAACATCCTATATATATAATTCAACTAGTGAAACTAGCATCCTATAAATAAATAAAGCTAGTAAATGCAGTAAGATAGTAAATAAGAAAGTGCTAAAATACAGAAAGTAAACTGAAAGTAGTAAATCCAAAACTAAAAGCTACTCAAGCCATTTAAATTGAAAGCATACAACATTCTCACTTAGCCTGATGGGCTAAGGTAGAAGCTCTAAACTGAAAGTACCAACACTTTTAGCCTACTAGGCTAAGGCAAAAAACACTTAACTGCAAATGACAAACACACTTAGCCTACTAAGCTAAGACAGAATCACTGAGTAGAAGTGTACTTAGACTAATAATGCCATATCAAATCTCAACTAATCAGTCAGTGGGGCAAGAGTCTATTACGCATCATCCTAGGCTATCGTATAGAGCTAGGCATGATATAGACTATCTAACTAACAACAAAGTTTAGCCAATCCTGAATGCAAGAAATGAAGAGGCATACTACTTAAACTACACTTTACTGAAAACATGAGAAAAAGTGCAAATGCTACTTTTGCAAATTTAACATTGACATGGGATACTCATCAAATATCCTATGTACACAATATGTGTCCAAGATATAAAGCTTAATTACAAGGTAAGCAAAGCATCAAATATCAAAGTGAGCAAGAGACTCTACTATAACACATGGGATATCCATTATTATCTAATTTATTTGCTCTATCTACTCCAAGTTACACAAGTTCAAGATCTCCAATTCTTACTATCGAGTGTAACTCAGAATCACGACCATATAAATTGAAAACAATTAGAATTGATCAGGTTCTAATCTTAATAAATCAATGTCGACTATATAAGTTAAATAAGTAAATCAATCTGCCTAATTTGATAATTTAAGCAACACAAACCCATCTTGATTAGCCAAATCAAAATGAAAGGATTAAGAATTAAACTCCAAATGTTGAGGTTCAACTACTTAATCTAAAGGTGATCTAAAGAACTAGGATTTAAAACCCAATCTCACAAATTATGGTTAAGGCAAATCTTATTGAGTAAAGTCAATCTCGATAAGATAGATCTCTATTATAAATTCTAAGGTTAAGAGATCAAATTAATTATTAATAAACTATAAAAATCTATAAACTATCAAAACTAAGGCATCACCTATTGAGTAACCCAATTTACTCAATACATGAATTCTAACCTAAGAACTAATCCTAATTCCTAAGGAAATAAGCTCTTAAATACTAAGATGAACTCTCAGACGCACAATCTAACTAATGTTATAAGAAATATTAGGAAAAATGAATAAGAGGTTAAAAGAAAAGCTATGATGTGAGATTTATCACACATCATACAACTAATAAGATACTTCAAATTTTCCCAAGGAAGGAAATTAAGGATTTTGATTAAAACTTAAGCAATGGTTTAATTTAATAAAATTTCATTCTAATTTACTTTACTTACTGATTTTAGTTATTATAATATGAAATTAAGACCTATCAACACTTAACCCTAAATTTGGGCAAAATGACTATTTTGCCCCTCCTTAAGAGTCTAAAAATCTACTTTTTGATTTAGGGCTCTAAACTAAAAATTTTCAGTGGCAAATGATTACTTACATTCTAATATGATGATAGAGAGTAGGTACATCAAATTTGGATAATTATTAAGCCTTATGAGATGACATTAAGGAATTTGACTCATAGGGGTAATTTAGCAATTTTACTTAATAGAATCTAATTTTTCTATTAGTTTATTAAATTTTACTATCTAAGGGTTCCATAGAACCTAAAATTACTAAATTCTAATAAGTATTAGCCAAGTTATGGCCAAAACAAGATTATGGCTAATTATGGAAAATTAGGGTTTCATAAAGAGGGGTCAAAATCTAACTTTTCCATTTAAAGTCTAAATTCAATAAATTTAGTGGCAATAGCTTCCCTATAATCCATTGAATACTTTAATTAAGAGTAGGCCCAATTTTAACCTCATTTGGTTAAGTTATGGCTTAATTAAGGTTTAGGTGATTAGTGAGTGATTAGTGAAATTAATCACTGAATTGCTAAACCAATTACACCATTAGGTTTTATTCCACTTTAGGAGTTGTTAGAAACTGAAGTTTCTTAATTTGGATTATTAATTAAGCTAATATTTACTAATCAAGTTTTAAGGTGATTAGGATTGATTAAAAGATTTAACTATTAGATTTAAAATATTTTTACAGATTACTATTAATTAAGTCTTTCTGATCAAAATGGTATATTGGAAGACTTGATTTGGAGCTCAATTAATCAAGTTATAGTTAATTGAAGTTCTATGATTGATTAGAGTAATTAGGGTTAGGTCCTAAAAGTGATTAAGCAAATCCTAATCCAAATAGAGAAATGAATACTACTAAATTATTTTAGAGATTTTCTTGATCACTTTAAGACCCATATTAGCTATGTTTGAGTGAGTGTGTGCAAAGTTATGATAGTGTGAACATTAGTGACAATTTAAATAATTATTTAAGTATCCTAAATGTCACTATATCAAATATACATCCTATAGAAAATGTGACAACACCATAGTGACCAGCTATTTTTGCTGATTACAATGGTATATAATTTTAATATATTTGGATCATTAAACTTTATTTAATAGAGGATTAAAATTCACAATTCAATTGATTTAAATTAATTAAATTATTAAGACATTACTATTTTCGAATTACTTAAATCCAATTGTTTTTTTAAATTCTGCGGCTGTAGATTTGATCCGCGGGCCCCACACGACAACTGGCGGACGAGGATACGCCGCGGGCCTAAAGGTTTGGACAGCCCGAGATACGTGGGCCTTGCGGTTGAGTGAGCGAATAATCGCGCGACAACCCAATGCGGGCCCCACCACAAACCGAGGGTAACCCGCAAAGCGCGCGGGTTGGGCCCGGGTTGACCCGGCCTGACCCGAAGGTCCTTCTTCATTCCGCAAACAACCAGAGTGGCAGAGCCTAGGGCACGAGAAAAAATGCCATTTCCAGTGGCGGCTAGATCTAGCCCGCATACCTTTGAGGAGTATACAGGGATAGCTATTCAATGGTATGAGGGTCGATGGCTGAGAAGGACCGATGCTCCACCAAAAAGACAACCATAGCCTCTCAAGTTACAGTGCAGACGGGATAAAAAAAAAATTTTACTATGCGATATTGTATATGATTCAGATCCAAATAACTCGAATTGAGCAAGAATCAAAGTGATGGGAGCGATACCTCACAGATGGATGCTGGAAAACAAGGATTTGAATCAGGGTTCCCTTGACTCCCTTAAGGTTCCACTCACGCAAAACCTGCATGACTGAGCAAATTGAGGATTTAATCTAGCCTTAAAGGACGCTCAATCATCGGTGGAGGTAGCCACGATATGACGAGAACGCTGCGTGTCGGGTCCTTCGGCACGCGAGAGAGCAGGAGGGACGAAGAGCGCTCACCGTAAGGAAACGGTGCACCGTGAAGATGAATAAAAATTGTTAAATTAATTAATTTATAATATAAATTATTTAATTTAAATTGATTTCTTCAATTAAATTTAATTAATTAATGGTATTCCAAAAATTCCCAATAAATCACCTCTAACTAATTGAGAGGTGAGGAACACAACGCCACAATCAGATTTTTGATTTGACGAGTATTTAATTATTTGAATTTTTGGGGTATTTAAATATTATTAGAATATTCGACAAAAATCTAACGACTTCCAAATGCCTCCAAAACATCACCCCTAGCTAATTTGGGGGTGATGAGCGCAATGGCGAAGTCAAATTTTTGATTTGAGGTCAAATTAAATAGGTCAATTTATAGGATTTTTGGAATTTTCTAAAATAAGGATTTGATCCATTTGATTCTTGATTTAAGTTAGGTTTTAGTAATGAGTTCATAATGACTCAATTAGTGTACTAGAATCATAATTAGGACTTAAATTGACCTAAGTGATAACCCGGGTTGTTCCATGCACACGATGCCAAATGCTAGTGCAGTTGGGAGCTTAATGTATGCCATGGTTTGCACTATACCAAATTTAACTCAAGCTATTGGAGTTGTGAGTCAATACATGCACAATCAGGGGAAAGTGCACTGACAAGCAGTGATGGGGATTTTTTGGTATCTGAAAGGTACAAGTGATGTTGGTTTATTGTTTTAGAAGCAGTTGTCAATAGCCAACTTATGCATTGGATATGTGGACTCTGATTATGCTGGAGATTTGGATCAAAGATGAACAACAACTGAGTATGTATTCACTTTAGCAGGAGGTCCAGTTGGGTGGAGGTCAACACTTTAGTCTATAGTTGCCTTGTCAATGACAAATGTTGAATATATGGCAGTTACTGAAGCATTCAAGGAAGCTATTTGGATGAAAGGTTTGCAGGAAGATTTGGTTGCAAAGCAAAAGGAGGTAGTGGTACATTATGATAGTCAAAGCGCTATATTTTTGGCTACAAATCCAGTCTGTCACGTTAGCACAAAACACATTGATGTTCGACACCATTTCTTCCGAGATGCTATTGAAGAATGTGAGATCTTACTGGAATTCTGCTGATATGATGACAAAGGTGCTCACAGTTCAAAAATTCACCCATTACAAAACCTTGGTGAATTTGGAGAAGCATTAATTGGCTTCTTATTTGTTGGAACTACGGACGGCTTGATTCCCTTAGGAGGGGGATATGTAGGCTACTAAGTTGGTTCAGCTGCATTAATAGAAAGCTTAAATGAGTCAATTCTCATGTGGAGTACATGAGATCTATGATGGAGATTGTTAAAATCTGGGAGCTTTGGTACAACAAATATAAATAATTTGAAAAGGTATTTTGAAGAGGTGTGTTTTAAAATCTAATTTTGTCTCCATCCTTTTGAGTGTGGTGGGCTAATCTTATTTTTTGTGTGAAGAAAGAAAGAAGAATCTCCAAAATGGGTTTGTAAAAGTCCTAAGCTATTGTAATATACCCTCAAATAGTGAAACCTTTTTTGATCTCCTTCCTATGGATGTAAGTGTTAACACCGAACCACATATATCTGTTGTTGTGACTGTGTGTTTGATTGCATGTGAGATTTTCTTTATTTTTATTTGGATTACTCAAGAATTGCCCAAGTATTATTCCGCATCGTTTGGTTGAATTGAACCCTATCGAACCCAACATATTCTCCTATTATGCTTGTGTAGCGCCCCGCCCCATCGCCGCGCTCAAAAGACAAGTAATATATGAATATATATATATATATATATATATATATATATATATATATATATATAAACATTTAGCGGCGGAGTGGTGAGCTACTCGGGAGGACAGGTATACAAGCAAAACCCATCTTCCCGAATAGGCGGGGTCTAAGAGGCTAGAGACTGAGCTACACTGAAGGTTGCTGACTCGAACCTACGAGTAGGATTGAGAGTCAATACCTATGATAAGAGCAGAATACTTATCTTATGTATTAGACTAGTACGTGCATTGGATCTAAATAAGAATTCAATATATGTTTTCAATATATCAGCATTTCCAGTATGCTGATCATATCACAATACTAAGTATAGTAGTATAACAGAGTGCGGAAGCTAAAAGCAAATCATCCAAAATACATCCATCACAAGCAGTAGTAAACATTCGTCTTAGAAAAAGAAAGTAAGAAACACATCCAGAATTTTATTATAGACTGATTTAAATGCAGCAATAGAAAATCTATCTAAAGTACTGAAATAAAGCAGGAAATAACGGTAGATGTCCGATCCGCTAGGGCTCTACATACTCCTCCTGGATCTCCTATATATCCTCCTGCCCTGTCTCTACAAGCTGCTCAGGATCTAACAAATTGCTGGATCCCAAAAGTACCCCATGTTAGACAAGAATTCTAACACATCGCTACTAACTATGCAGAAATAAAGCTAAAATACGAGTAACGAGTAAAGTAAAGTAACACTACAGGAAAAACTGGAAAAAAGAACTAAGTAAGGAAAACTATAACGTCCAAGTAAGTAAGACAGTAAAGGCTAAGTAAGTAAAACTATCACACAAATGAAAACTGAAAGCAAAGGAAACATCGAATAATCAAAAATCAAGATGAAAGAAATGCCGAATGATGTACTATATGTCACTGAAATGATGCACCCAAATATGCCACACCATGTAAGTCACTGATTTGTCACTGAACTAGCACTGAAAGACTATGAGTAGTACGGCCCAATGTAAACATATACCCAGTTAGGAATACAATATGGTGATGTAGATGCATCCTGAAGTTCCTCAGTATGTGTATGTAACATTCCGTAACCCATACTTCATCACTGATACTCATACGTTACCACTGAAATAATGCTTCAAGTCCATGCTCATGCTTATGCCCATGCTTCTATTCTATATGAGTAAAATCCAGAAATCCATGAAAGATTGGAATGCTGATAATGAATTCTAAGTCTCCACTATGCAGAATCCTGCTAAAAGGATTCTGACTCCTAGCTCCTAGAACAATAATTGGTTAAAGTTGCAGATTTGATTAAAGATTATTAGATAGAATGATGGTATACACATACTTAATGGCCTTGCAAGGAAGGTGGTTCTCATCACTTAGTTTGATTAAGCCACCCTAACGAAGCGATCTTCGATAGGAGGCATCACCTATTAGCAATTTGTATCTCAAGGTAAGTTATTAAGATGTCCTACTCACAATTACACTTAGTGTCTTAAAGAAGGTAACTTCAATTGCTTAGTTTGTCTGAGCCACACCTATTGAAGCGGTCTTCTCTAGGAAGCATTGCCCGTTGGCAATTTGTATTTCAATCAAACTAAAGAATGAATACCCGTTTAATACACTCTTAGGATTAAAAGATTTATTCTAACGGGACTGTATTCATCTAATCCCGCAGGATAGAACCTACTCATAAGTCCCTATTATAGTGAATCAACCAATCTTGAATACTACTGGGAACCAGTAGTATTGGTATACTATACTATACCACCCAATGATCAAGGTTCATACAAGTCTACTTAGTAAGGCAAGGAATGATCAAGACTATAAAGGCCTATACTAAATATGAGATCCCTACACAAGGTTCCACCAAAATGTGATCAAGGATCACCCAACACAGATCCTACCACAAGGAGAAGTATCGTTCTAATGTCTTAAGTGATTCCTACCATAAGGGGTTAAGATCAATTTCTAAGGTTAAGAGATCATCTAAGCTTCTACCTCAATGAGTCATACAAGTTCTCCTACCTCAAGGTATATGTAATTTAAGTCTTTTAAATGTTTCAAGATGATCATATGAAGAAATGCTTAAGATTCTCCCCTTTCTAAGTTTTGAGATTTATATTTTAGGTTTTTACTTCATAATGGATTTAGAATGATCAGATCAGATGATTAAGTTTATCTGATCACAACTTGATCTATGCTTATGGGATGTAAATCAAAAGATGTTATCAAGGTTTTAAATCAATTATTCAATCAAGATGATTTTATTAATCTTTTATGCCAATATTCTTATTTGGGAGAAAATCAAGGATCTTAAGATTTTGATTCAAATTAAGAAATCACATAGAGTTATTATCAACCTTAATGTGTCTAAATCAATGTTTAGAATCAATATCAAATCAGATGCATTATTGGAAAATGTCAGGTTCATTGTCTTATAATAAAATCAATTAAGTTAATGGTTAATGATTTGGATCTTACTTAAGTAGATTAGGGTTTGACCCCTTCTCATGTCTTAATTAAGATCAAGTGTGTATTTATAAATCTATGTCAAATCAGTGAGTTAAACATGTATTATTGGTGGCAAACTCAGACCTAGATCAAGTCTTAAAAGCTTGATCCAAGTCTTAAGATTTCTTAAGTTAATTAGGAAGGTATAAAAGCAGAAAGTAATTAGTGCTAATCAAATCCTAAATCCATTCAAATGGATTAGCACTTAATTACAAATCCAGCCATCAAAACTAGTTGCAATTTGGCACACAAGTTCTACTCAATAATATAATTAATCAGAGCCTAAGTTTGCTAAGATCCAATAAGTATAAATCATAATTTTTACAAATCATGCTTTAACAACATTAAGACATAACTTGAAATATAGAACTCAGAAAAAATAAATCACTTAACTCATGCATCCTACTCATCATAAGTAAACTAAGGGCACCCTAATCATGCAATTTGGTTAAGTATATTTGCTAAATCATCCTAATTAAGTTCCACTGTAATTAGGCAATAATAGAAAATCTAACCATCAGATGTCAAATTTTATTTTATATTCAGATCCTTGATGATTTTCTGATCATTTTCATATAAAATATCATAGGATTTAGACCAGTGGATTAAAAGTTATTCAATTAATCATTATGTATTTTTATTTAATCAATTTCCTATGATTTGAATAATTGAATTATTTTCCGTATGGAAAATAATTCTAATTATTCGAATTTAATTATAACGGGCTTGGCTCATTAGCCGAACCGCGCGGGTCGACTGGGGCCCAAAGACCCGGGACTGTCGCACCGCGCGGGTCACGGGCTGACCCGACCCGCACAGGGCTTCGTCCCCGCGCCTTCGTCCCGACGGAGAGAGCCAATTAGGGGAACCATAATCGTCAAATTCCAGTGCAACCAGACCACGGCAGGCGCGGCAAAAGATCGTCACACCTTCACCATGACCAGACGCACCGAATGGGACCCGAAGTCCTCTGTGAGATGGTCTGGATCGGCCGAACCTTACTCACCTGAGAGCTCCTCTAATGGAGCTACTGTGGGGAGGAAATTCTCCCCACAGAGACAACGCCAGACCCCGGGCTTGATCCCTACACCATCAGGGAGGTGAGGCAGATTGAAGCCCTCTGGTTTGAGGGTCTGGGAGGGTATGGATCGTCGGGTCCTTACTCAAGCGAGATGATCCCCAATGGGCTTAGCCCGATCGATCTATTTGATCGGTCGGGGTTAGCTTAGAACTTAATTACAATACCAGTGAGTTCGTTTCGACAATACGCAGCTACACGAATCAAAATGGAGAAGGTCGGAGCCTCATTGGCTCGTACCCGGTAAGTGGGGTATCTGGTTTTGCCGAGGGGTTGCAGACGTCGCAGGGAACAATGCTGGGCTTGCTGAGCTTCCTGGAATTTCTTTAAGAGTTCCTGAACACCAGGAGACTCTTCTATCAGCGGTACGCACGTCGGGAACGCCTGGGGATCACCTACGCAAGCTCGGGAGTTTAGTAATGGCGGAAGGTACCGAGGCTTCAATTGATCAGCAAGGGTCAATTGAAGCGGGGCAAGGGCTATTTATAGCCTTGGCCGAGGGTTGGGAAGCTTCTGGAGGGCTAGCTCGGGCTGGAGAGGTTCCGAGAGGTTGGGCCATGGCCGAGCTCTCAAATTTCCAATTCGAGCTCAGCCAGGTCACGAGGCCCGAATAGGGTCTCTAACCATTCCTGGGAAGTTTCTAATGGCCCTGTCGAGATGGAGGCGCGAGTGGCAGACCGGATGGGCAGCTGGCAGTGCGGGAAATTTCCTTGTCGGGAGCGGGCGGGGTGAAGACGAAGGTCCACAGTGTCGGGATCCTCAGATGCCGTCTGATCTATCGATCAGATGGCGCTATGGCTGGGATCGCTTAGATCCTAATGGCCGATCGCGGGAGCAATCTTGGCCGTAGGATCCACGGGATGGATCCAACGACGGATTCGCGGTCTAGCGAGATCAAATCCCGACCGTTGGTTAAAAAGGCGCGACGGCTAGATGTGCGGGACTCCGCCGTCGGGTGACCCGGGCTCCGCAGCGGATCGCCCGCAGTCCGCACAGCAGATCCCGGTCGTTTAATCGGGTATAAGGGTAGATTTGCAAAATCAAATTGTTAGAAACCCTTTTATGTAATTAGACCATTTTAATTAAATGTGAATTATGGCCTAAATGATTTTTAAATTGCACCAAATTTTCACCCTTAACTAATTTTGGGGTGACGAATTCAAAAATGCAATCAGAATTTGATTTTGAGATCAAAATATTTTGGGTCTAGGCTAGGGCATCTAGACTAATCAAAATATTATTTTGGACTTAGAGAAATCCTATGAACTTCAAATTTTCAGGATAATCTTCATTTGAAGTTCTAAAGCAATGGAGTCTAAAATAATGATTGTTTAGATTATGATTTAGCAAAGTAATAATCATGGGTTGTTACAACTTGTGACTTGAGTTTTCAGTGAGGCAATGGGTGAAATTCCCATTTGTTATTATCGCACAATATTAGTGATATATGAGACACTAATTTTGTGATTACCACTATTTACAACATGCTATCATTTTTTAAAGCTTGTCATGATTATTAATGCTCACACTATGGTTTGAGAAGTTTGTTGGTGTTCCATACTTTCCTTAAGCATTGCATAAAACAGTATTATACTAGTTTTTACATATTTTTGACTCATTGGTAATAATATCCTTAGAGATAAGAAATACTTAGGAGTTTCACTATGATATACTTTTGAGATGTGTTACTTGGCAAGCATAGGAATAAAATATTATTTCTTAAGTTAGATTTATAGCTTATCATTCATTTTATGCATTAGATAATGAAGTATGAGAAATTATGAGTTAGTTTTGGCTATGTCTTATGAGTTGGATATTTACTTAGAATATTAAATATTCCTTAGAAGAGCCTCTGCAAAGGATTAAGATAGAATTCAATTGATTGAATACCTCATGTATAATAGATGCCATATGTTCATTTTTCTAAGAAAAAAATAAAAAATCATGTTAAATATTATACATACCCAAAACTTTAAAGTATTACATATCAGTAATATAATAAATTTAATGAATTAACCAAAATATTAAAGTATTACATATCAGTAATATAATAAGCTTAATGAGATGACTTAGTTTGCACTGTCTTTTGTCGCATTTGCCACCTTTACTGTATTTAAGTGCGGATTACCCGGTTTGCTGATTTGTCATTGTAGAAAATTAATGCTAGTTAATGTAGTTAATTGCTTTAGGATTGTATGCAGTTAAGTGTTGATAATGACTTTTTGGGAAAAGGGATTAAGACTTATTAGATGAGTTAAAAGAGCTAGCGTTGGTTCTACACACCTCTATAAAGTGGGACTATATTTAATAAAGAAAACACTTACTTACTACATTTATTTATGCTTTTATAATAAGGGCTCTATATAACTATATTAATCTGCCTTTTCAAGAATAATTGTTTTTGTAATTTTGTTGTCTCGAGTAAATGACAGGAAGTAATATTATTGAATGAATGTTGATATAATACCCCAATATTATTATAATTACAAAATTTAGTATTTAATATATAATAATTGAGATTCACTAATCACTATCGTGATTATAAATATATTAAAACTACTAAATTACCGAAATATTTTCTTATCGAATGTGTCGAGAAATCAGATCGCCTAAAACAGAATTTTGATCACCAAAAATTCATCTTTGCCAAACATACGGCCAATATAAAATCATATAATAATAAGTCATATCTAAAGTTTTTCTATTAAACCATCAACTAGCCCCTAATGGAACACAAGGGTTTTTTATAAGGCCTTCTGGAGGGTTGCAACAAGGTTTACCTTTGCCAAATTATACTGCTGGGTGCCGTTTCGTTATGTCACTATCAATGGAGGTAGTATGCTTCTTATTGATTATTGTATGATGCTCTGCAATCTATTTTCTTCATGTTTATGTTTATGTTTATGTTTATTTGAGGTTCTTTTTGATATGTTCATTGGAGCTAGACTAAATTAAGTTGTCCTAAATTGTTCTGTGATCAATTGGATACAAATGGGGAGAATTAGGGTTCAAGCATATGATTCGTAATAGCCCTATGCATAAAATTTATTCATTTAATGCCTTTAACATTTTCTTCTTTTGTTTTTATTATTTTACACTTTTCAAGGGGCTAATATTGTCATTTTAACATTCCATGCATTGTTTGCCCTATCTAGTGCTACTTGGAACTCACTAGGGCTCTGATTTAGCACATAGATAATTATGTGATTGTTTTAATAAGAAATACTATCATTACGTTTAAGTGATAAATTTTACTAATTATTGAGTGATCATAGAGTCATGATTCATTCACCGCTCACAGGCATCCACTCCTAACTTACCCATGGCAACGTGCAACGAAGCTTTGTGAGTTTATGTCACGTCACTCACGGCTTATCATGCTCAAATTGTCTCACAAGTCAACAATGAGCTGCAGACCTCAGTGAACTAGTCTTGGCTCTCATGCATCAATTTCTTGACTTTACAAAGAGATAAGCAATAGCCTATGTGAACTTATTCCACTATTGTACATGATCATCTCTTTGTATTCTAGTCTGTAATCGAGGCATGGAGCTCTGAGAATTTATTGAGTTGTTCTTCTCGGCTTGGAAGCATCAATCCTTGATTTTAGAAGAACTACATGAGCAATGAAGCACAACAAACTTATGTCACATCGTTCGTGACTTACACTCTCTTAATGCATTCATTCTAACTTGAGATAAGCATCTAACTCATTGAAGATTTTATTCTTTTAATATTTTCATTCCAAAACAATATTTTTATTTATTCATTCAGAGCATAAAAATATTCATTACAAAATCTATGATTTTTCCTATTAATTAATCTCTTTTTTATATGCACAATGACTCAAACTTCACATAGGTCTCTGCCTGACCCTCCCCAAAAAAGGGTTTAGGCTGACATTACAAGGAAAAAGAGAAAGAAATTTCTGATACAACACAATTAATTCATGATGCTTTTACAAGAAATAAGAGTACACAATGTTAGAGATACAATATAAGAATTGCCTTCTCAGCATTCTCTGTCTTCTCTTTTCCCAGTCCTTAGTCATTTTCTCTTGGTTCTATATTTCTTCTCCTTCTTTCTTGTAGCCATCCTTCTCCTTATAAACTCCTTGAAATATTCTCTGTGCTTAGGGTTCCTATCCCTTCTCAAGGATCCAAAAGATTCCTCTTATTCTTCGCATGTTGTCTTAAATACTATTCTTCTTTCTTTAGCTAAAGGGCTGATTCAGCCTTAATTCTTCTTTTCTTTCATTTAATTTTTCTCTTTATTCCTTCTTGAAATTTGAAGTTTTAATTGTAATTCAATTATTATTACATTTATTCTCTCTTGAGAGTTGAAATAGTTTTCTTTTCAATTTAATCAGCCTTAAGAGCTGAAATGATTAATTAAATTATGTTCCTAGAACTTTCAACCATTTAGCTTTACAGTGCTTTTTGGTCGGTGAGCGCCACGACGTGTTGTAGTGTGTTGCGGCGCACGACTTGCAATAGTCAGGCACTGCGTCGCACGACAATGCCCACCAAGCGCTGCGGCGAGCTGTAGCCGTCCTTCTCCTTAGAAACTCTGTGAAATATTATCAGTGCTTAGGGTTCCTATCCCTTTTCAAGGGTTCAAAGGATTCCTCTTATTCTTCTCATGTCTCTTAAATACTATTCTTCTTTCTTTAGCCAAAGGGCGATTTCAACCTCTATTCATCTTTTCTTTCATTTAATTTTTCTCTTTATTCCCTTCTTGAAACTTGTTTTTAATTATAATTCAATGACTATTCCATTTATTCTCTTATGGGAGTTGAAAGGGTTTTTTTTTCAATTTAATCAGCCTTAGGAGTTGAAATGATTAATTAAATTAAATTCCTTGAACTTTCAACCATTTAGCTTTACAGTGCTTTTTCGTCGGTGAGCGCCACGGCGCGCAGTAGCGTGTTGCTTGCGATAGTCAAGCACTGCGGTGCACGACAGCGCCCATCTAACGCTGCGGCGAGCTGTAGTGTCAACCTTCAATTAATGCTATGATTTGAGATTTTCTGGAATTGCCCTACAATGGGCTATGGCGCTTTACTTTCGAAGGGCTCGCGCTGCGGCGCGTTGTAGTGTCCGTCTTGCTAATGTTGTGCGCTGCTGCGCACTAGAGCGTCTGGCTTACAAAATTTTGTTGTTGCGGGACTCTATAGCGTCCGACTTAAGTGAATAATCCCTTTTGTCTTTCTTTCATGCAAATAGTTTATTATGTTGAAAAAGGCAATTAGTATACAAAAATGGCCTAAATAGCAAATAATTCTACTAGACATACTACACTTTAGTATGAATATATATATATATATATTAAAGTCATTTCAGCACATATTTTATTTCTTAAGAAGAGGACTTACAAGACCAGGGCTGGAAGAGTACAGAATCCTAGAAGAACTAAAATCCTGAAGCCAGCCCCAAAAACAATAGACCGAGGAAACAATCCTAAAAGGTCTCCAGACACCAAAAGAAAAGAGAGGCAACAAGAGTCTTAGACAAAACAAGGAAGCAAAGCAGGACAAAAGAAATGCAGTAGAAACTAGGATATAAAACCAAACTGCAAGCAACAAAATAGGAGGCAGGGAGGAGAGGCACCACTCGAACAACAATAGCATAAATAAACTTTTTCAGGTGGCAGAGCACCATGAACTTCGAAACCCGAGGTGGCATCCGCAAACCTGTAAACACATTCAGCCAAAACCTGCACACCAACACATCACAAATCCTGCACACAGACACATCACAATTCATACCATCATCCCCAATGGAAGAAGAGACAAATACATGAATGCGGGCAGGAGATTTAGGAACAACATTTCTCCCAAAGATCCCAACAGCCAAAACCAAGGCATCATACATAGCAATAGAAGGAGCATAACTTTTAGAAGATATGATGCTAAAAGGAGGGCATTGACAGCAATTTTCAATTCTAAAATTTTATAGCAGCTATCATTTTTAGAAATGCAATGATAGCAACTTTCAATTGAAGATAAACCAACCCTCAAGAACCGGAATCTGGGTAAACAAAAAACAGCAGCCAATACTGGAAAGGATATAACCAGAACAACAAAGCAAACAGTACAACCCATGCAACAAATATAAATATCAGCAGAAGTGCAATACAGCAGCAGGTCAGAACAGCAATATTGATCAATCAAAAACTGATACATTAGTTAATACAGAATAGCAATAGGATACAACCAAAATAGCAGCCAATACAGCCTCTAATACAGCAAAGTATACATCCAATACAATAAAGGATGAAACCAATACAGCAGCAGGTCAACATTTTTAAGGATACAACCAATGCAATACAATAGCCAATAAGCCAAAATAATAACCAAAACAACATTCTTAAGAATACAACCAGAGATGATACAACTAATGCAGCCAGGATTAATAAGCATACAACCAATAGAGCATAGAGCCACCAGCCAATATAGACAAACCAACAGTATCGCTAGTAACCAATACAACAATATCACCAAAAATCCCAGGACCAGCCAAAATAATATTATTGAGCAAGAAACAACAATATCAAGCTCAATGTGTTTGAGACTAATATCATCATTATAATTACCTTTAGCATGCTCTAAGTAATTCAGCAATACAGTGCACATGAGATCAGCTTAAACAACATATATGTGAATGTATTTCTGCAGAAGAGCAATACAACAGCAGGTCAGTACAGGCAAACAATAATAAAGCACACATGAGACCATTCGATACAACATTTTTAAGCAATAACAAGTACCATAATCAGATTCAATGATTGTGAATAATCCCATCTTTATAATAATCATTAGCATTCTCGATAGCAAGCTCTAAGAGAATCAATAACTGAAACTACATCAAATTATTAGACCCAGCGACAGCAATCACTAAAATAGAGACATCATTATTTAGCTTGAAGATTATCTCAGCAATTTAAGGACCAATGGCAATCTCTAAGTAAGTAAGCAACTAAAACAACATTGAATAAAAGAAAGAAATTAAACCATCCAAAAGAGGGAGATCATCCCAACTAAAAGAATTCTCAATTAAGCACATGTTTGGCATAATCAATTTTCAAGTTTTTCCAGCTGAAATTCATTTCTTTGAAAGTATTGATAATCTTAGTAACATCACTTTTGATCTCATTGACAATTTTATTGAAGGGAGACAAGTAGTGTTTAGCATTGTTCCTATCAATCCATATATTTCAAAGAATATAACTATCAATTAGTTGACCAATATGGATTTTTTTCTTATGAGAAGGCTAACGATTGTAAATATCTTTAATATCCACTGAGTTGTAAGAATCATTAGGAATAATGTTTAAGGAAGACCAAATGATTTTACTAACAGAGTTATTTTAAAAAGGTGGTTGATTGTTTCAATATTTGACGAGCAACAATAACATTTAGAGGTTAAATTATAACATCTGGATTACATAATATCATCCACACTGATAAAATTATTATAAATCCTCCAAAGAAAAAGGTCGTTCAGGTTTGGAATGCAATTGTTCCAAATCCAATTGGGAAAATCAGGCAGGTTGTGAGATCTGCATAATTGCTAAAGAGAGGTTAAACTGATTTTTCTGTTGTAGCAAAGGGTTGAGTTAGCCAATTTAATCTGCTCAAATTTAGGCTTACAGGGAATAATATTTTCAATTATTTTGAGGGGCAGCAAGTTCTACAAGAGGTCAACGTTCCAATCGACGTTATTGATGAGACAATCAGTTAAAGCAAGCTATTGATTTCTTACAGAGTATCTAGAGTTAGCCAAAACATTAGTTATATTCCAACAATCATACCAAAAGGAAGTGAAAGTATCTATAGCATCCCAAGTAATAGTTTCTTCTATTAATTCTCTATATGCAAGCATTCTAGTCTAGTTAATAGAATCAGTAATTTTCCCATTAGTTTGGGAAGGATGCGTACGAGCACAATATTTAGCTAAGAGGATATCTGACCAAATCGTATTTGAGGATCTAAATTTCCACCAAAGTTTGAGGGAGAAGGCTTTATGTAAAGAAGAGAGACATCTAATACCCATCCCTCCCTCAATAGTGGGGAAGGCAAGATGATCCCAGGAGCACCAGATCATCTTATTACCATTAGGGTGACTCCATAAAAATTTATTGAATATGCCTTTTAACTTGTTGAGGATAAATTTGGTAGGGGAGGAGACTTCAAGCCAATAGAGAGGGATAGTGTTTAGGACATATTTAAGAAGCACCAGTGGACCACCTTGAGAAATGTATTTAAGCCTCCCACCCTGGGAGTTTTTTGAAAATGGAGTCAGTGAGGCTAAGAAAGTTATTATTTTTATTATGGCCAATGGCTATCGAGATACCCAGATATTTAAATGGGAGTTTACCATGCTTAATGTTTAAAGTGTCTGTAATTCTATTGATAATTCTGGTTAGAGTCTTGTTGCTAGTAAAAAAATGAGACTTTTAGAGATTAATTTTAAGCCCAGAAATATTTTCCAAATAGCTGATGAGGTTTTTGATTTTGTCAACATGATGATCACTAGAATTGCAGAAAATGATAAGATCATCATCGTAGGCAAGGTGAGTGACCAAAATCTTGCCACTGAAATTGAAATGAAGTTTAGGGTCGCTTTTGAACAAGGATTTTAAGCAAAGGGACCAGTAATTGAAAGCAAGGATGAAAAGCATAGTAGAAATATGATCACCTTGATGAATACCTCTTTCAGATTTGAAGAATCCACTAGCCTTGCCATTAATGAGCATAGAAAAGTAGTTATAATGAGTAAGGTTCTGGATTTTACGAATGAAACTTTCATTAAACCCATAGGAATTTAACATTTTGATAAGAAAGTGCCAATCAATTTTATCAAAGGCTTTTTTAAGATCAAATTTCAAGATAAGATTGTGGCCCTTACATTTATTTCTTAGACTATGGAAAAGCTCTTGAGTGGCAAAAATATTGTCTTGAATCTCTCTTCCCGGAACAAAGCCAAATTGGGTAGGTTTAATGAGAAAGTTTAGGTGTTTTTGTAATCTTTTAGCAAGAATTTTAGAGATAATTTTGCTTATAGTAGTGCAAAAGCTAATGGGTCTGAATTGGGTCCACCAAGAAGCCTTTTCAGTTTTAGGGACTAATGATAGCATGGTATGAGAGAAGAATTTAGGCAAACAGATGTCACAAAGGAAATCTTTGACACCGTTATAAACATCCAATTTGATGATATCCCAAAATTTGTAAGAAAATTCATAGGGAAAACCATCAGAACTGGGGCAAGTATTTTCTTGAGATCTTTAACCACTTCCCAAATTTCTTCATCACTGGGCATCGCATTGAGAGAGATATTGTCCACCTCCGATAATTGAGGAGTAGGTAAATCTAAATTTAGAGGAGTATGATTGGAGTGTGATTTTTGGCTAGCCTCAAGGAAAAAGGAAACAATATAATTTTGGATATCTCCCACATCCTTAAGAGTCAATTAATTAAGAGGATTGATTTCAGAAACATGTTTTATGTGTCTTCTTTTGTTGACCCAATTATGATAGATGGAGGTGTTTCTTTCTCCTTGCAAAGCCTAATTTAGACTATATCTTTTTTTCCAAAAAGTTTTAATATCATTGTGGGTTTGGATAAGAGAGGCTTTAGCTTTAGAAATAGCTATCCTATTTTGAATAGAGGGACACATTTCAAAGATAGTTTCTAAATAGGTGACCTAATTTTCTAATTGGGTGGCATTATTGAAAATATTTCCAATCTCATTTTTATTCCAAAGGCAAATAGCTTTCCTAAGTTTTTTAAATTTTTCAACAAGGCGAATAAGACCATAGGAGCCGCAATGCTCATTCTAGATTGAGTGAACAAGCTGGGAGAATTCCTTTCTTTCAAGCCAGAAGAGTTGGAACTGGAAAGATTTAGAGATGTTAGTGGTATGGTTCCGCGAGGAGAGGGTAATTGGCTTATGGTCAAACATAGTGGAGTTTAAGGAGGAGGCTTCATAATTCGAGAAGGAGTTGCACCAAATATTATTAATCGGGAATCTATCTAATCTAGCAAATTTCCTACCAGAATTCCAAGTAAAGGGGGAACTGATATATTTGAAATCGTCAAAACCACACTCAAGGATTGCAGAGTTGAAATCAAAAGAAAATTTAGAATGGTCTCTCGTATATCCTTTGTACACATCATTTTTAAGGATAACATTAAAATCCCCACCAACAGCCCAAGGGAGGGTGGTGGAGCTGCAATCTTTAAGAAAGTTCTAGAGAGTTATACGATCAATTCTTAAATTATTAGCATGAACCAAAGTTATGAGAAAATTATGGTCATCATTGTGGAAGTGCATATGGATAGCTTGATGACATTGAGAAACCACCTTAGCTTTCCATCTGTTTTCCCACATAACCCAGATCCAATTAGATTCAGAAAAGCACACATTTTCCAAATTAATAAAATGCCCCATAGAATTAATAGCATCCACTTTAAGTTTTGGTTCAAATATGGCAGCAATTGAAAATTATTTTTTCAAAAATTATATGTTTAAGACTGTTTTTAGAGGAGGCATTACCGATGCCTCTAATGTTCCAACAAAGAATATTCATTTAGTAATAGAAGATGATCCACTTGGGACCAACTAAGTCGTATCATTCCATAAATTAATATTTTCAGCATTATTAAAACTAGCACTTTGATCATCTGGTTTGACAACATCAGTATCATTCAGTAAGTGAGAGATTTATACCTGTTTGAGGTTGGCATTTTATTTGAGCTAAATTGGACTTTTTTGCTTTTCAGCAGCATTTTAGGCTTAGAAAAGGAAGCTATAATGGTACCTTTTTTTTTTCCACCTCACCAACCTGTTTAACAATTTCAGCAGTAGTAACAAAACAACCATTACCTTTTTCAGCAGCAATAATTTTACCATCAGCAGAATTATTTTCAAAAGCATTAATATTTTTAGCAGTAGTTGAAAGAATAGTAACATTTTCATTTTCAAAAGCATTAAAATTTTCAACAGCAGTAACATTTTCAGCAATGATAGGCAGAATAATAACTTTTCCAGCAACATTAATAGAAACACCATTACCATTTTTAGTAGCATTTATATTTTCAGTAGCAGAAACCATTTCAGCAGCATTAATGTTTTCAGAATCCATTAACAAAGTCATAAATTTTTTAGCAGCAGGAACATTTTCAGCAGAAATAGAAAGAGCAGCAATATTTTCAACAGTAGTAATAGAATCATTATTACTATATGCAGCATTAATAGAAGAATGTTCATTCGTATTGGTCACCACATTATCACCAAGAAAGGCAACAACATTTCTAACTACCCCCATCATAAATAAACGGATCATCAGTAAACATCTCGGCATTAATAGATGGGACAAAATTTCCATACTCCAAAGAAATAGCAGTAACATTACATTCAATAGCATTTAAATCAACATTACTAACTTTGTTTAGGCAATATCATAAGTATAGGCTAAAGCATCACCCATACCATCAGTTTCGGTAGCATCTATATCATTAAATTTAGCACTTGAGATTGCATTTACACCTGTTAAACTGATAGGAGCAACATTTTCAACATTTTCACAGATAACCAAAGCTTCAAGATTATTCTGATTTTATTTAGAAACTCGATGAAATATTATCTGTGCGCCTAGGGTTCCTATCCCTTCTCAAGGGTTCAAGAGATTCCTCTTATTCTTCTCATGTTCTCTTAAATACTATTCTTCTTTCTTTAGCCAAATGGCTAACTCAGCCTTTATTCATCTTTTCTTTCATTTAATTTTTCTCTTTATTCCCTTCTTGAAACTTGAAGTTTTTAATTGTAATTCAATGACTATTCCATTTATTCTCTCTTGGGAGTTGAAAGGGTTTTCTTTTCAATTTAATCAGCCTTAGGAGCTGAAGGATTAATTAAATTAAGTTACTTGAACTTTCAACCATTCAGCTTTACAGTGCTTTTTGGTCGATGAGAGCCACGGTGCACTGTAGTGTGTTGCTTGCAATAGTCAAGCACTATGGCGCACAACAGCTCCCATCTTGCACTGTGGCAAGCTGCAGTGTTAACCTTCAAATAATGCTCTGATTTGAGAATTTTTGGAATTGCACTACAATGGGCTATGGCGCTTTGCTTTCGAAGGGCTCGTGCTGCGGCGCGTTGTAGCGTCTGTCTTACAAATGTTGTGCGCTGCAGGGCGCTAGAGTGTCTGGCTTACAAAATTTTGTTTTTGCGGCACTCTATAGCGTCTGACTTTTTAAGTGAATAACCCCTTTTGTCCTTCTTTCATGCAAATAATTTATTGTGTTGAAAAAGACAATAAATATACAAATATGGCCTAAATAGAAAATAATTCAACTAGAGATACTACATTTTAGTATGAAAAAAGAAAAAAGTTATATATATATATATATATATATATATATATATATATTGTTTTTTTTTTAAAAAGCCGTCTTGGTGACATTTTATTGAACACAAAAAAGAATACAAAATGGGGTTGGGAGGTTATAAAAAACTAGGTCATATGGTATAACCTAAAATGACCAGTAGAACGAAAAAGTAAAACAAATAAACCAAACAAGATCATAATAAAAACAAATGATGCATTAAAAGAGCATCAGAAATAAAGAAACAACCAAAACATGCAACAAACCAGTGCTAGGATGAATCAAATATAGACTTGCAACAAACAAAAGAAGCCAAAAACTAAACTTGCACAAAACAAACCATTCATAGTTGGGTCTGCGGCAGAAGGAACCGGTTGTTTTCCAAAAGGATATGGTCAAAGGGCTGATAAATCAAAACCACCTGAAATAGATAACGAAGCAGGACCTAAAACAAAAATTGCACCATATAGACAGAGCTGCAGCCGACAAACAGAGAAAAATAACTGCGGGAATTTTTTAGGAAACCTAACACAACAATTTTCAACAAGGATACCCAGCTCACTCCAGTTATCAAACCAAAAAAAGTTTTCACAGCCAATTTTGGACCAAACAAGGGTATTATCAATAGCATTTTTGTTATCTAGCAACCTCTTCCATGTAAGAGAGATAGTGATTCTAGGCTTAACGATTGAGGGATGAGTGGTAGCACAATGTTTAGCCAACATAATAGAAGCCCAAAGGGAGTTGGAAGTTTTGAATTTCCACTATAGCTTAAGAGGGAAAGCTTTATGAATATCAATAAGGTTTCTAATTCCAAGATCACCTTCATCATGGGGAATGGAGATATTGTCCCAAGAAGTCCAAATAAGTTCACAACTATTATTACGGGTCCAAAGAAATTTGTTGTATAAAATTTTTATTTTATTTAGAACATCTTTGGTGGGAGAAGTGGTTTCGAGCCAAAAATTGGGAATGATATAGAGAACATATATGATAAGAGATAAATGACCACCTTGAGAGAGAAATTTGTGGTCCCAAACCTCTAATTTTCTACAAATATAATCAATAAGGTCTTAAAATATAGCATGCAGGATCTGACCTTTAAGAATTGGGAGTTTACCTTTATTGAGACGCAGCTTATTAATAATTTGTTAGCCAAGTTAATGGGGCTTTCTTATCAACAAAGAAATAAGATTTCTCTCGATTAATATTAAGGCCAGAGTATTTATCTTGGATATTAAGAATATTATTGAGCTTGCTTTGAGCTCTATTATCCCCATTGAAAAAAATAATTAGATCATCCGCATAAGCTAAGAGAAATCATGAATTTACCACCCAAATTATACTGAAAGTTTTGATCTTGAGTGAACATGAGATTGATGTTGTAAGACCAATAATTAAGGGAAAGGTTGAAAAAAATGGGAAAAAGTGGATCACCTTGATGAAGCCCCCTGAGATATTTAAAAATGCCATAAGGAGCACCATTAATCAATATCGAGAACCTATTATTGCTAATAGAGTTCTTGATTTTCATAATGAAAGAGTTGTCAAAACAATAAGTAAAAGAACTCTATAGATAAAGGACCAATCAATTTTACCAAAGGCTTTTTACAAATCAAACTTAATGATGAGGTTGTGCCCTTTTTTTTGTTGAGACTATGGAAAATCTCTTAAACGATGAGGATATTATCATGAATGTACCTACCATGAAAAAAGGTCGATTGGTTAGGCTCAACCAGCTTGGGAAGAATGGATTTGAGTATATTGGCAATAATTATGTAGAAGATTTTATTAATGGTCGTGCATAAGCTAATGGGTGTTAATTTAGACCACAAATTGATGGAGCTCTCTTTGGGGATAAGAGTGATAGAGGTGTGACAGAAGAATTTGAAAAGGGGGACATTGCAAAAATATTCTTTGATGCCATTACATAAGTCCACTTTAATAATATCCCAAAAAAAATGAAGAATTTTCTAGGAAAGCCATCATAATTGGAACAGACACATGAATTATGCTTCATAGATTTAATCACTTCAAAAATTTCCTCAATGGAAGGCATGATATTAAGGGCAGCCATATCCTCTGTAGAAATGTCTTGATGAGCAGCAGACAAAGAGAAAGAAGGGTTGGTCTTGTGAACATTGGAGTACAGATTACTAAAATATTCAATGGTCAAGATATGTATATCCACATCATTAAGTAAAGTGCTACCATCAGGATTACTGATGGAGGAGATTTTATTCAAATGGAAATGTCTGTTAACCCAGTTATGGTATAATTTAGTATTTTTTTCACACTCAACCTTCCAAAAGGTTTCAATAGCAATATGAACTTAGATAAGAGAAGCTTTAGCCTTAAAAAGTGTAAGCTTATTCTCAAGGGAAGGGTTAATTTCAAAAAGAGTTTTAAGGTTGGTGATAAGATTCTCTAGATGGTTCAAATTTCTAAAGATCTTCCCAATGGACTTGAAGTTTTAGTTCTTAAGAGCCTTGCAAAGGCAGTTGAATTTTTCCATTAATCTAGGTAGGTTGAAAACAGCACAAGCCTACTCCCAGGTTTCTCTAATAATAGTTTCACAATCTTTGTTAGCAAGCCAGAAAAGTTGGAATTTGAAACTTTTATTATTGAAAGAAAGAAGAGTTGATATCAGACGCAATGATGATAGGTTTGTGACCAGAGAATGTACAGATTACTAATAAATAAATATTTCTTACAGAAACTTATATATTTTATTAATATGCAATAAAAGATATAAAAGGGATTTGGAAGTTACAAAGATCATAAACTAAAATTTTGAAACCAACCCCAAAATAAAAGATCTAGGGTATAGCCAAAAAGATCCTTTCAAGTGAAAAACACCAAACTTAAAATAGATAAAAAAGGGAAAAAAACATAAACAAAGAGCAATCGCAATAAACCTAAAACAAACAAACCAAACACATAAATGACCAGTAGAGGAACTAATATATATATATATATATATATATATATATAAAGATAGAATCAGTGAGACTCGAGAAATTGCTATTTTTGTTGTGCCCTGTAGCAATTGAGATGCCAAGGTAGTGAATGGAGAGTTTGCCATATTTAATGTTTAAAGTATTGATGATTCTATTAATATTGCTAACTAGAGTTTTGTTGCTAGTAAGAAATTGGGACTTTAGAGGGTTGATTTTTAGCCCAGACATCTGTTCAAGATAGATAATAAGATTTTTAATTTTGTTAATAGAATTTATACTAGCATTGCTAAAAATGATGAGGTAATCAGCATAGGTAAGGAGAGTAACCAAGATTTTACCACCAACATTATAATGAAGGCTAGGATCACTTTTAAATAAATAGTTTATGCTAATGGACCAATAGTTGAAGGCGAGAATGAGAAGAATAGGGGATAGAGGATCACCTTGACAGAGACCTATTTTTGATTTGAAGAAACCTCCAGCCTTGCCATTAATAAGCATATAGAAGTAGTTATGTTGAGTAAGGTTCATGATTTTCTGGATAAAACTAGCATCAAGCCCATAACTACTTAACATTTTGATAAGAAAGTTCCAATCAATTCTATCAAAGGCTTTTTCAAGATCTAGTTTCAAGATAAGATTATGCCTCAAACATTTATTTTTTAGGCTATAAAAAAGCTCTTCAGTAGCCAAAATATTATCTTGAATTTGTCTCCCATGGATGAAGCCAGATTGGTTTGGTTCAATGAGGAAGGGTAAATGCTTATGCAACCTTTTGGCTAATATTTTATAAATAATTTTGCTTATAGTAGAGCAAAGGCTTATAGGTCTAAATTGGGTCCACCATGAGGCTTTTTCAGTTTTGGGAATTAAGGAAATCATAGAATGAGAGAAAAATTTAGGTAAACGAATGTCACAAAAGATTTCCCTAATCCCGTTGCAAACATCCCACTTGTTGGCTTGCCAAAATTTATAGAAAAACTCACCTAGAAAGCCATTAGAGCTGGGACAAGTATTGTTCTTGAGATCTTTTACAACCTCAAATTTTCTCATCACTAGGCATCAAGTTAAGGGAGAAATTGTCATCAACCAAAATTTGGGGAGTAGGTAACTCCAAATTAAGAGGTATAGAACTAGTATTAGAGTTATGGAATACCTCTTGAAAGAAGGAAATTGTATAATTTTGGATACCTCCCATATCTCTAAGTTTAATAGCATTTGGGGGACTAATTTCAGAGACATGATTTATATATCTTCTTTTATTCACCCAATTATGATAAAAGGAGGTGTTTCTTTCTCCTTGCATAGCCTAATTAATACTATGTTTTTTGTTTCTATAAAGTTTCAATATCATTATGAGTTTGAATAAGGGAAGCCTTAGCTTTAGAAACTTCCATCTTGTTATGATTTAAGGGATCTAACTCAAAAATAGTTCTTAAATAGGTAACCTTATTTTCCTGTTGGGAGGCATTATTGAAAATATTACCAATCTCATTTTTATTCTAAAGGCTGCAGGATTTTCTAAGTTTCTTAAATTTCTCAACTAAATGGGTAAGACCATAAGAGCCACAGTGTTCATTCCAGGTAGAATGGACAAGTTGAGAGAATTCATCTCTTTCAAGCCAGAAGATTTAAAATCAAAAGGATTTGGGGATGTTAGAGGTGTGGTTCTAGGAAGAGAGGGTAATCGGCTTATGATCAGAAACAAAATAATTTAAAGAAGAAACCTCGTATTTAGAAAAAGAGTTGCACCAAATATTATTAATAAGGAACCTATCCAATCTAGAAAATTTTCTCTTATAATTCCAAGTAAAGGGAGAACCCGTATAATTAAAGTCATCAAGGCCACACTCAAGTATGACTGAGTAAAAATCAAAAAAGGTTTAGAGTGATCTCTAGCATATCTCTTATACTCAGTGCTTTTAAGGATTGCATTAAAGTCTCCATCAATAGCCCAAAGAAGTGGGGAGGAGCTGCAATCCTTAACGAAGCTCCATAGAGGAAGATGATTAAGCCTTAAATTATTTACATGAACAAATGTTATGAGGAAGTTATTGTAACAATCCAAGTGTTGTTACCTATCAATTAGTGACTTAATTGACTCTAATATTTTTCCATTAGTCTTATAATAGTATTAGGAGCCTCTTTTTCAATTTTTGTGCGATTTGGAGATCGTTTTGCAATTTCCAATATTTTCTGGTTTTCTAATGATTCTGAGAATGCTTATTTTATTTAGAACTCAAAATAAAAAATGGAGTCCACCATGGGACTCACCATACCCAAATTAGCTATGGGTGGTATTTTGGAAGTGTTTGGAAGTCGTCAAATTTTCCCCAAATATTTTAATAATATTTTAAATACTAGAAAGTTAAAATAATTAAATTGACCTCTGATTAAAAATCCGATTACATTTTTGAGTTCCCCACACCTCACTTAGGTAAGGATGAATTTTAGGGATTTTTCAGAGTTTGTTTGGATAATTTAATTTGAATATTAAATAAAGTGTACTTAATTAAATTAATAAAAATAAACAAAATAAATATTATATGTATATTTTTAATTTTATTTTTATTTTAATGGCTTTAATTCAAACGTCTGAGATCTGCTGTAAATCACTCAGCATGGTTCAGCAAGCAGCAAGATCGGGACCCTTCAATCTTAAATGATTAGGTCTAATGGCTTGCGACTGATCGAGTAGATCTAAACGTTGATTTGGCGTTTTGGCTTTTGATCCAATGGCAATGAGGGATTCTTATGTACGTCTCTGGCATCGAAGGATTGTTCGCCTGATTTCCACCACAGAGGAGTACGCTCACCTTTCCAGTTGCCCTCCTCTTTGGTCATTAAGCCTTGACACATCCCTTCCCCTTTATTTTTTTTTTGCTACTCTTTCCTCCATAGTAGGGCTGCCAAAGAAGTATCATGAGCTAAGGTGAACCTTCTGGGAAGAAACACTCTGCTACCTCCCTTAATCGCAAGTGACTGATATCATCGCAAGGCTTAGCATATACCATGTACGTGCTTTTAGTAATTACCTCCCTCTCTGAGTCGATTTGCATTTCTTTCTTCTATGTCAAGGTCAAATTGGATTTGAGGTTAGCTATGTTAGTTTAAATGGATTTGTTATGCTATCCGTATTCTTCTCTGTTAAAGCAAAAGAAATTGTTTTCACTTCCCAATGCAGTAATTTAGTTTAGGACATTAATAAGTGATAAATTAGTTTAATTCAATTTCAATTTCTGTATATTGCAGCTGAAAGGATTTGTAAAACAATCTTTTCTTAGAAAGCTAAAGATGAGATTAGTGCTTGACTTATATGATCTTAGAAACCACCATAACGAGGCTTACGACTCCCGATTTGCTTATCTTCAATGGCTTCATACTCTAGGATCGAGCTCCTCCAGCAGTGGTAAGTTTGTTCTTTCGTCCGTGCCCTAATTTAGTAATCGTGAAACTCTAGTGGAGGAGATGACGATCCATTAGATCGTCAAGGCTGAACCAGCCGATTCAGCCTATTTAAACTGCGCCTTCTCCCCTTAGCCACGTGGCATGCGAAATGCATTAAAAATTTTATCATTTCATTTTATTTTGTCAATGCAGCGGTTAGTTAAATCATTTAACAGAAAGAAGGATGTTAATTGTTCATAATTAGGAATAATAATTTATTTAACTTAATAATTTTTTTGCTTATATCTTCACTAATACACCCCCAAATTATTATTTCTATATACCATTTTGATCGCGAAGGCGGGAAGAATTTAATTATATCATCCAAATTCTGTTTTGGTAATTATCTTAATTAATCATTATTTAGATAAATTAATTAATTTTTATTTAACCTAAATTATTATTTGCATTATAACTGGACCATATGAAGTCCAAATTGGACACTTAAATAGTCCATTTCACTCAAAAAAATGTGAGGAACAATAATGTGAAATCAAATTTAACATTTGAATCCTAATTTTCTTAATCACTTCTTAACACTAATTAGGAGTCCCAGAAATCCTAAATTTCAAATGTTATCCAAAATTGACCTACTTACTATCATTTTTCTTCTTATGGTATAAGGATTTCAAATATATGTAAATCATTTCCATTGGAAAACAATTAGTGATTATAGATTGTTTACTCTTAATTAGTGTTATTATGATAAATTCTAATTTCCTAGATTGCATATTTTAGGTATTATAAAACCCTAGGATAGCTAACATGTCACATTTATTATTTCCCATGTCAAATTGTATTACTTATGCTTAAGCTCAGTTCTCATTTTCTAAATATGTGAATCAATTATAAATTGCTTGATTCACCTTTCAACCCTAAGGTAGAAACCCTAGAATTGATTTAAATATGAATTATAATTGATCCCTAGATCTATTTGTTACACCTTTTAAGAGTAGTTAGTCTTAATGCATTTGTAATTGTAGATTAATAAATCAACTAGGACTAGCCTTTAGTGACTATATAAGAGCTTAGTTTATTCATCCTAATCCTTAAATCCTTCTCTTGAATCTTTTAAGAGCTAGTAATAGGAATTCATAATTTACTTAGAGTAGTTTAGGAATCTTATTGAACTCCTTAAACTTTACTTAATAGGATACTTAGAACTTGTAGTTCTTAAATTCCATCATATATTTACTTTAAACCTTTCATTTTATTATAACCTAGCTAGATTAGTACATGATTAAATAGATCCTTCAAACTCCAACCTAGCTAGTGAGGCTTAGTGGATTAAACTTTAACTTCCAATTCCTTAAGATTGATATTTTATTAATCTCAATCTCTTTCTTCTAGTCACCTAAACATTGAATTACTTATCCTAATTGAATCTTATAGTTTAAAACTATAATAGAACTAGTTTCTATTTGTATCAATTATACTTATAAATTATTTTGTCATATCATAATAAAAGAATTGAAATTATTATTTTCAAAACCCCAATTACTATTATTATTTACAATTAACTTGAGATCAATATCTCAAGGTTAATTGGGAGCTCAATTAGCTCTAATCATTAAGTAAATCATTAAAATTAGATACTTTGAATATTACTTAGTTGCAATTATTGAATTTTCCTTGAATGCTTGCTTAGCTTTGAGCCTTATTCATTTGATTCATTCGTATAAGACATTGTGCATGAATAAAGCTATCACATTAAAAACTATAGGGGTTTATATTGTTGGTTAAGTTAAAGGCAGGCTAATAAGGAGTAATAAGGAGACCTCACATTCTCAGAGGGTGAATGTGAGTGTTACTTGTTTTGACCTCGCTTTCCTTTACTTGTTAAACAAACGTGTTTAACTCCTCGCTTCATTCTGTATTTGCCTGTATAATAAGTACTTTCTAAAATAACTTTAATCGTTTATCATATGAGATCTTCTTCAATCTTATAAATTGTTAAGACTTATCATATCTTTTAGCTATGATACTTTCCATAGTTCTAGACTGTGTGAATCTTAGACTAATAGTTTAAGATCTTCTTTCATTTTCTATACTATGCATTTTCCATGTTTTAGTATTGTACTTTACTTGTTTACAGTTTACTAAGAATACAGTGAATGTTATTAAATTTACATTTAAATGCTTCACTATCTCTTTTCCTTACATAGCATAAGTTCATTTGAACATATACATGCTTTACTTCATTTACTTTCATATGCACTTTTAATTTTTTCTAGCCTATTTTGGATACTTTTACCTTTGTTTTACTTGCAGGCTATGATGTATATTTATATGAGTATTCTTACTCACTTTGTCTTTTATTTTATTTCATTTCTTCACACTTGTATGCTTACCTTTTTGGCACCCTTGCTTATGTAAATTATGTAACTAGTAATGATATCCAATTGAATAATAAAATACTTAGCCCAATTTTAAAATATACATAAATTATTTAGTCTAACCATAATTTTTATTTCTTGGCATTACCCTATCATATTTAAATACTAAAATATGATAAATCAAGTACATTTGGAGGCTAGTGGAGCTAGACCAAGTGCATAAGCTAGCTGCTTCTGCTTAAAATTATAAAAATATATAGCTTATTAAATTATTACAAGTGAGCTATTACTTTCTTTAATTTCCTTTATTTACTAATGATTTGTAATAATAAAAGTCATTTACTTTATACTTACTATACTTCTGTTGGAACTTAGCTTTATACTTAAATGCTTGGGATGTGATGAATAGATGAATGAATGTATGTAATTGAATGTTAAATAAATCATTAATTGTATAATCATCTTGCATATTTACCTTACATATAAAATGGAGTTTAGTTGTATATCCACTTGTATGTTAAATTGGAAATTAGTTGTATACTTAATTGTATATAGAATTGGAAAATAGCTTCATGTTTAAGTTGAAAATTACTCCTCATCTGTTGTATGTATTAAATGATATGTGAATTGTGTATACTCTAAGATAGATAATTGTTACATATGTGTTTTTCTCACTTCAAATTATTTGAATTGTAAATAAACAATCCCATGTAACGGATTGGCTTTACTTTTGAATTGGAAATAAGCAATCTTATGTAACGGATTGACTTTATATTAGAATTGTAAATGAACAAATTCCATGTAACGGATTGACTTTATATTAGAACTGGAACTAAACAATCCTATGTAACAAATTGATTTCATGTTAGTTTAGGTTGCTTTCTTTCAATTTAATCTTCCATTGGAATGGAAGGTTTGTATGCTTAAATTTGCAGGTGTACCTTAGCCAAATACAGTAGAAGTCATGCCAAAAATTTTAAGAATTTAATGACTTAAACTTATATTGCATGTTGTACACTCATATATCACATGTTAAATATTTAGAATTTTTATGTCTAAATTTGCAAGTACTCATATCACATGCTTTTAAATTTACATTCTCATATGTATTTCACATATTATTTTTCATAAAAATCCCTTCCATCTTAACTTAAGACCCTCTTCTAAATCCTTGGCCAAACATAATATCTAATGATTTGTATTAGTTTCCTTCTAATCTAATATTTGGTATTGTGGTGACGTATCAATGTTGAGTTTAGTGATTCTCAATATTATGGTCATCACAGTTATGCTCTTCATTATAGAAATGAATATGAATAGCTTGATGACATTGGGACATAACATCAGCCTTCCCCATGTTGTTCCACAAAACCCAAATTTTGCTGGAAGAAAAAGATAAAATATTTTCTAATCTTATAAAACACCCAACGAAATTTATAGCATCATAATTTAATTTGGGTTCAAAAATAGCAGCAATAATTATTTCTTTTCATAAACAATATGCTTAAGCTTATTTTTAAAAGAGGTATTACCAATGCCTCTAATATTCTAACATAGAATATTCATTGATTCACAGTAGAAGATCCACTTGGGACTGATTGAGTCTCATCATTAAAGTATTATTAACAACATTATGTATCATAGCAGCATGAGTTACCGATTCTAGATTATTTGTGTCATTAAGCAAAGAAAGTGATTTGTACCTGTTAGAGGTTGGCATTTTGTTTATGCTAAACGAAACTTTTTAATTTTTTTTAGGTGTTTTAGGTTTTGTGAAGGAAATCAGGTTGGTACCGTTCTCCATTGCTTGGTCACTGCATTTATGATTATCACAATTTTGCTTGTTTTTAGCAGTACCACCCAGAATATTAACATTACAAATACTGTTAGTTTCATCAAAACCTGCATTTGCAATATTAGAATCCTGTAAATAACCAGTATTATTAAAACTATCAAAGTGTTTAGCAGTCTTGATAGAGTGTATAACTTCAACATCAAGATTATCAACATTTAGTTCATTTACTGTAGTAGCCTCAGCAACATTTCCATTAGTTTCAATATCTTTAGCATTTTGAACAACATCACTAGTCAAGACAGCCTCATCCATTATTGCATTGAGATCAACCACCGTGATAGCAGCAACCCATGGAGTAATTACAACCAAAGTATTCTTAACTATAGAATTATCAGTGGAATCAAGGTCAGGTATAAAAATCTTGTTAACACCATTAATGAAACCATCCAAAATAGAAGTATTAACACTATCAAAAATAGCTGCATCATTAATAGTTACATTTGCATCAGAATCAACCGTGAATCCTCATTAACACTAGCGTTATTAGCAGCAATACCTACCTTAGTACCTCTCTCAAGGTGGGAGCTTGGTTCTCCTTAAATATGTCCTAAACACTATCCCTCTTTATTGGCTTGAGGTAACCTCTCCAACTAAATTCATTTTCAATAATTTAAAAGGCATTTTCAATAAATTCCTTTGGATTCATCCAAAAAGTAGTAAAATGATTTGGTGCTCTTGGGATTGTCTCACGTTTCCCACTCTGAATGGAGGACTTGGATTTAGATATCTTTCTGCCTTACATAAGACCTTCTCCCTCAAGCTTTGGTGGAAATTTAGAACATCTAATACTATATGGCCGGCTATCCTTTTAGCTAAATACTATGCTAGAACTCACCCATCTCAGGCCAATCAATAAATTACTGATTCTATTACTTGGTCTAGAATGCTTTCTTCTCGAGTCATTATAGAAGAAACTTTAAATTGGAATGCTCTTGATACTTCTATATCCTTTTGGTATAATTGTTGGAACAAACTGAAATTTTGGCCAACAACAGATATACTATTAGAAACCAAAAGCTAACATTAGCTGATTATTTTACATTAATACTGGGTGGAATACTAATCTTCTGTGCAATTTATTGCCTATAGATATGGTTGCAAAATTAAATGCTTTAATCCTAAATTTGAATAAGTTAAGGTGGAAAATTGCAACCTTTGCTCCAATAAAAAAATTAGTTTAACCTCACTTTAGCAAGTTAGTAGGTCCCATAATCCATTATCTTTTCCTATTTGGATTTGAAATAAATGTGTCCCAAATTTTATAGGTATTCTTCTATGGAGGCTCTATAATAACTTCATTAAGGTGGATTTTATTATGCAAACAAAGGGTTATAATTTAGCTTTTAAATGACACTATTGTTCTGACAATATTGAAACAATCAACCATGTTTTTATTATAAGTAAAACTAGCAATAACATATGGGCTTCAATGAACATTATTTCCAATGGGGATGCAATCCCTACGGATATTAAAGGTATTTTTGTTTGGTGGCCTTCGCGTACGAATAAAATTCATATTGGTCAGTTGGTTGATAGCTATACTCTCTTGAACATTTGGAATGCGCAAAACAAAACAATATACTCTTTGATTCCTTTAATTCAGATAAAATTATGAAAGTTACAAAAACTGATGTGATCAAAACTATCAACCATTATAATGTTAAAAACTTCCACTGGAAAACTTTAAATGCAGATTATGCTAAATATGCGCTATCTTATAATAGTTTTGTGAGTACTAATATGTGGATCACATATTTTTATATGGCTGAACCTTTGTTTCTCACTTTGCCCCGATTTTGGTTAATTGATTATATTGTTGCATTCATTAGATATTTTCATTATGCTTATGGCTAGTGGTTTTTTATCATAAGCTTGGGCGTGGCTTCTAATTGGCTATTGTCTTTTGTTCATAATGTTGGTGAACGGTTGCTGCTTTATGTGCCTAATATTCTTAAGAGATGGATGCTCACTAAATTTGTTATTTTAATGGCGGTTGTTTCTCCTAATTTTTGAAACTGGCTCAACACTTCTTATGATCATTTTGTTGGGTTGATCTAGTTTGTCAATGCTTTTTGGTGGTATACTGTGATGACCCACTTAAGTAGTAATAAGTGAAACTCTTAAACATCGAGGCGCCTTTTCAGATAACGGTGGAGTTCCTGATAAGAACTCCAAAGTTAAGCGTGCTCAGGTGGGAGCACTCCTAAGATGGGTGACATACTGGGAAGTTATCTTTTGTGGGCAAAACCGTGAGGCCTGTGTGCAAAACCATGAGGCCTATGGCCAATATGGACAATACTTTGGTGCTTAAGAGTTTGTACTGTTACAAATGGTATCAGAGCAAACTATAGGGTGTCAGATAGGAGCTAAGTGCCATACAGGGTAAAGTACCACTTCATGCTAGCAGCCTCTTGAACCCATGATGGTTAAGGTGCTACATGGTTGTGGGTACCTCTTGCGCCTGTAGGGGTCACCTCTAGTCCTATCTGCCCAATGGATAGTTCTTGGATCTGTGTGTGGATACTGACGAGGACGTCAGTTACTTAAGTTGGGGAGATTGTGATGATCCACTTAAGTAGTAATAAGTGAAACTCTTAAACATCGAGGTACTTTTTCTGATAACGGTGGAGTTCCTGATAAGAACTCCAAAGTTAAGCTGCTCAAGTGGGAGCCCTCCCAGGATGGGTGACCTGCTGGGAAATTATCTTCTGTGGGAAAAATCGTGAGGCCTGTGGCCAAAACCAAGAGGCATGTGGCCAAAGCGGACAATACCTTGGTGCTTAAGAGTTTGGGCTGTTACATATGCAAACCTCTGGCTATCTAGGGGTCAGCTTCCTCTGCTGCTCTTTACTTAACTAATTTATTCCATCTGGGCTGTTACCGAGTTGTTAAATTTTCCTTACAGTGCTGGAGGTACAGCAGTGTGTGCTGGTATTTTGGTTGGGACTGTCCGTGGCCCTGTCTTCTGATCTGTCTGAGCTGTTGTCGCTACCATGCTGAGATTTCAGGCTGGATATTTTTGTTGAATTTTTGTAAGGGTTGCTTGGTTATGGTTATATGCAGGTGCGGTGAAATTGTGCTTCTATTCTGGACTATATTGAGGTTTATGCTAGCTGTTGGCTTTAATCTTTCAGCTCCTTCCCTTCAAGGTAAGTGTGCTGGTTTGCTTATTCATGTGGTGTTGTAGGTCCCCAGTACTAATCTTCTTATTTAAGATTGTTGGCTCTTTGATCTCTATCCTCTGCAATGCTTTTGCTTTAGCTTTGCTTTGTCTAAGTGTGTCCTGAATATTTCTTTAGTTTTTATCTCTTTTTTCTTTAAGTCGAGAGGTTTTTAGGATATTCCCTAGGTCTCTATTTTTGGGGCTGGCTTTAGGAATTTAGTCCATCCAGGACTCTGTATCTTCCCAGCCCTAGTCCTATATGCTTTTATTTTATAAAATAAAACTGTGCAGAGATGGCTTTTTTAAGAAAATAAAAAATAAAAAAATAATATATATATATATATGTATATATATATATATATAACCACTCCTACCAATTTCATTTTGAATATGTTAAAGAGTATTTTTAATAAGTTCCTTTGGATCTATCATAAAGGCAATAAAATGATTTGGTGCTCGTGGGACCGGTTTACTTTACCCATTAATGAGTGAGGTTTTGGAGTTGAATGTATTTCTTCATTACATAAAGCATTTTTCCTTAAACTTTGGTGGAACTTTAGAACCTCAAAGAAAATTTGGTTGGACATTCTTATGGCTAAGTATTGTGCCAGAACTCATCCCTCTCAAATAAATCACAAAATATCTGACTCCATCACATGGAAGAGAATGCTTTCATCCCATGACATTATCGAAGAATCGATTAATTGGGATGTTCTTGATCCTTCCATATCCTTTTGATATGATTGCTGGAATCAAAAAGATGTTCTGGCAAACTACAGCTATAACATTACTCATCCAAAGCTATCTTTAGCAGATGTATTTGATATAAACACTGGATGAAACTATGATCTTCTTAAAATTATGTTTCCTATGGAAGATGTTGACATGATTAAATACATTACTCCTATGCTTGAACATATTAAGGTGGCCAACTCAAAATCCTGCATCAATAATAAGATTAACCTAACCTGCCTCTGGCAAGCTTGTAGATCCCAAGGTCTCCCGATCTTCTCTATGTGGATTTGGATTAAGTGTATCCCAAACCTTATAAGTATCTTTCCTTAGAGACTTTACAACAATTACATAAGCATTGACAACAGTTTACAAGCTAAAGGGTATAATATGGCTTCCAAATGTCATTACTGCTCCAATAATATTGAAACTAATAATGTTTTATTATGAATGCTGTTAGTAACAATATATGAATTTTAATGAATAGTCAATCTAGTGCTGCCATTAATATTCAAGAGATTAAAGATATTTTTGATCATTGGTCCTCCCACTAGAAAAAACTTCATATTGGTTAACTTGTTGATATCTATACCCTTGGGAATATTTGGAATGCGCAGAATAAAGCAAAAAATTCCTCAATTCCTTCCCAATCAAAAAATATTATAGACAATATAAAAATTGATGTCTGCAGGATTATAAACAATTATAGTGGCAAAAACTTCAGTTGGAATATATTAAATACTGCATATACTAAAAATGTCCTCTCATTATAATGGTGTGGTGATAGGTGGCTTTTTTTAGTGTGTTTAAGATGTGCCTTTTGAGATTATCACTTTGTTAATCTGTTATCTGGTTGCCATTGTGTTTCTCAGTTTCTGGTGTTGTCAAATTGTGCTTTGGATGTCTCAGTTGGCGTTGTGATTTAAGGTTTGGTTGTTTGCTTTGATAGGTATTTAATTGCTTGTCTAGGCAGTAAGGAGATAACAATTAAGCGTATGGAGAATTAGGTTCAAGCCAGTACTTATTTGTACTGGTTCTAGTAGTTTTGTCCCTATTACTTGTTTTTGAGCATCTTGCTATTTATTATCCACCAGAGGAGCAAGAGTTTATGATTGGCATCATTATTATGATTCCTGCTATGCTGTTGAATCCTTTTTGTCACTTTGAATTCGAAAGCTGCATTCCTCTGTGAAATTATGTGGGTTTTTGGCTATATATGTGGCAGTTATTGTGGTTATTATGACTGTGGGTGTGGTTATAGTATCAATTTTTGGCTTAGCTTAGTTGGATGGCTCGCTTATGTGATGCCGGGATGCCATCTGGTTCTCCCGCCTGCTATGGGGCTGTGGTTTTAACTGATGGACGACTGTCTTTCTTTAGGTGGCAGTCTAAATGTTGGGCTGCGGTTTGGCTGCTTATTTTGTTTTGTTTTGTTTTGCTATTTTTCTTTCCTAACAAATGTTGCTTTTAGTGTTGTTTTGGCCTCTGGACATGCAATTAGGTTAGGACTTCCCATTCTCTTGCTCGTGAGCTATTTGGCATTTGGTTGGCTATTTTGGCCTCTGGTAGGCTGTTCTGAAGAAGCTGGGAGACTCTTTGGTCTTGGCTATTTTAAGTTGGATGCCAATTTTAGCTTTTGGTGGGCTGCTGGTATGTTCGTCTTTTTTGTTTTGTTTCTTATTTGTTTTGTTAGGGTTAGTTTTATATTTCCATTGGGACCTTTTAGGTTATACCCTGGGACCCAGCTTTTGGGCTATTTTCAGGATTTTTAGTCTTTTAGGTTCTTGTAACCTCACAGCCCCTTTATGTATCTTTTGAATTTATCTAATAAAATATGTTCTGAGTTGGCTTTTATAATATATATATATATATATATAGCCTTCCATTTTGTGTTTTCTTTGCTATTTTTTTTTCTTCAGTTTTAGTTTTTACTGCAATGCTCTTCTATGGTTGAGGTTTCTATCAAAAGATCCTTTTGTGCGGGTTGAAAGGTTCTCCTTCCAACACCTTACTTGTTAAAGCTATTTCTTATTTCAAAGGTAGCCCTTCCCTCTTCTTTATCGAGGTTGAAATTGCTTAGCTTGGTGCACCGCACGATCTCACCCTTATCGGCAAATTCTCTCGCACTTAACCTAGCTTTAATGTAGTTCATTGCTTCATTAATCGCCTAAAACTTATTGGAACTATTTCCATTCGTTTTTATGATTCTTTATGCATTTTCCTAAAGTTTTCATATGATTTAGAATATCCCTGCATGTTCTCTAAAGGCTCTTATGACATTGATGGTCATACTATCAAACTTTTCAAATGGAGTCCTCATATAGATGTTAAATTTGATGTGCCAATTGCTCCGGTCTGGATCAATTTACCTGGCTTACATTTGCAAGATACTTCAAAAGATATTTTGCTTAACATTGATCAAGCTATTGGCAAGCCCCTCCATTGATAGGAACAATGCAATCTAATGTAACTTTGCGGCACCAAGGGTTCTAGTGGAGGTTAACTTAGAACACTTACCACTAGATAAAATCTGGCTTGAATTTGAAACAAAAGGGCACTTTCAAAAGGTTATTTATGAACATAGGACATCTTATTGCACGCACTATAATACCATTGGGCATAAACCGTCTTCATGCTCACACCTGGACAACAACATTAATAACACCATTGTTGTTATTACTGATAATACTAACAACATTGCTATTGTTAATACAATCGACAATGTTATTGTTAATGCTGATAATAATACTACTTTCGATAATGACTCCTCTTTGGCTTTTGATGTCAATCCTAATATTGATGTTCCTGAAAACTATAATGGTAAGATTACTGCTGAAAATATTATTGTTGAAAACATTGTTGCTGAAAACATTATTGCTGTAAACATTAATGGTAATGTTGGAAATGCTATTATTGTTGAAAATACTTCAATAATGAAAAATATAAATTTTTCTGATGCTATGGTTGAATTCATTGAAAACAGAGAAAAGGATGGTACTGCTGAAAATATTACTTGTGAAAATCTTTCTTTTCATGAAAATACTATAAGGGTAGCTTATTTAAATGAGAACATCACTAATGTTTTTAATATGATTACTGTTGATACGGATGATGTTAATATTACTTATGAATTTGAGAAACATGTATCTGCAAAAGTAACAAACGATAATATTTTGAGTAATGCTGATAGTTTGATTCCTCTTGCAAGAACATAATCTAACATTTGTTCTTCTGAAAATGACAATATTGTAACTAAAAATGGCACACCTATGTTGGCTATGGGTAATAAGACTATTGACTATGAAGCAACATTGGCTAAGATTGTCAAAAGTGATAAATATATGAGCAATGATAAAGGCATACCATGTGGCGGTACAACTTCTTATGTTGATGAGAATATTATTAATACTGAAAATAATGTCTTCTCTACTACTAAAATCATTGTTGCTACAGAAAATGTTGAAAATGAAATGGTTCTTAATGGTACCCATGCTGATATTAGCTTTGTAACAACTATTGATAATTAAATGGCACCTTGTGGTATCCATTCGGTCTCGATTTGAATTGATATGAATACTAGTGGTATGCTTGACATGAATAAAAGGATCGTCAACCTAAAATCAATAGGAAATTTGTTACCAGAAGATAGTCCTGATAATGATTTCCTTTTGATTGGCCAGTTACAATGCCCTCAATCTTTGCAATTTTTGCAATATGCCCGCTCCAGAATTAAAATAGCACAAAAATATACTATAATAATGATTAATTCTAGTAAAAACACGCAGCATAAATATAGATTCATTATTTTGATGTTTGAATATTTTGAATTTGGGTTTTATATGGCGAAACATCCTCTTATGAAATAATTAAAATCTTGCACATTCAACCAACGTATTATTCACCCCTAAAGATATAAGACATCAAAGTTAATTTAAATTGATGTTTAACAGTTCCAAACAAGTGAAATATTTGTGTTGTATCAAATCAGTCAGGTATATAAATCTATTTGTAAGTTTTACTTAATTTTATCTATTTTGAGCTAAATTCCAATTAAATCAAGCTTTTTATATGCTTGCCACTTAATGAATTACAAAAAAATATTATCATAAGACAAAAAGATAAGTTGTATCATTATTTCTGATCCCAGGTCTTTCTGCTTGTACTCTTAAAGCACGACTGAAGGTACAAAACTCCTTATTTAAGTACTTTTATTTTTTCTTAAGATAGAAGTCAAAACCTGGATTATATAAGCCTATCAATACTAAATTATTTACTTAACAATTTAACCAAAATTTTATCATGATGCATCTCGATAAACTACCTCTGAAATTCTCTAAAAAATGCTATAAATATGATTTACTCATGTAAAGGTATCTTAGACAGTAATACAAAACAATTGGATCCAATATTAAAGCAATATAGCCCTTTTATATCTTACATTTGGGTTAGAAACCTTTGAAGGAAATTTATTGGTTGTAAAATTATTTTGGTATTGAAATTGATATTTTGATTGACACATAGGTAGCATCATTTAATTTATTTGGTATATGTTGTATCAAAATGATGAATAACATTTCTTTCCTTGAATTATTAGCAATAATCTAGTCAGTTAACATCAATTTACTCTTTGTTTAATCATAAATTTATTCTATTATAAGTTTCTCTCTAATCCATAATGTAGAAGAAGGGAATAATGATCAAGCATACTGCACACTGCTGCTGTTCATTAGAGTTCAGATGAACTGATAATGAAGTTTGCCTAAATTCCTAGAATTATGGATCAAAATTTTATGTGGATGCCTGATATGATTGTATATTAACTTGGTATATATACTTAAGCTGAATATTATAAATCAGATTTAGAACTACTTACAATATTGAATTTGAAAGCTTGCAATAAAATTTTTTTGTTTATTTAGTTAGTTTTTTTTCTCCCAATTTAAAGCTGTAGAAGTTACTAAGACCAAAGAAAATATGTGGTTACTCTATCTTCTTCGCAAATCAAGTGAATAAAATCTGTATTTGTGCTGAAGCATTGTGAAATTGCGATATAGATATGCATATTATCGATGCCAAGTAATGAATCATGCAAGGGAATTTCTAATCTATTTATTTTATTTTAATGCATTTGATTCTAATTCAAAAATAAATTTTATTATCCTTACATTTATGTATTTTGAATATGTATGAAATTTGGAATAATTAGGAATTTTGGTAAAATATTATTTAAAAAATTTTCATAAAATTTTCTAATAATACAACTCTAAGGAGAGTCTAAGCTTATAAACTAAAATAACTAACTAAAATTTAACTTAGGAATACATATATATGTTTTGGCCCTTAGAGTGATCTATTTTAAGAGTAACAAAATTTCAATTATAATATTTTTTGCAGATGAATCAAACTCTCGAGTGTTTTCTCATCACGGACAAACACAAAGGTACCCAGAATATTTCTATTAGCACTTATTTGTTTAAAATGGCCGTTTATGCTTTTATTTGAAATTGTTTCCATGTTGACGATAAAGTTAATTTACTGCCAAAAGAATAGCATTAATATATTTTATTATAATATGTTATTAATTTTCCTTAATAACATTAATACATTACTTTATCATGATGTTTATTTTACTATTATGAACTTATGACTTCAAAGTTCTTAACTTGCTCAACAGAACAAAGATAATGTTGCTATATAATACTAAGATATTTATTAATATACAAATACATAAATTACTAATGGAAGGCTTAAATTTATTTATGCATATTACTTGATTTGGCATGACGTTAAGGAAATGGAAGAAATCAATCTAAATGTTAAAGAAAATAACTCTGGTTTTGATTTTTATTTCATAGTTTTATATTAAATTGAGTGAAGTTTTCGATTTCTATTATGCATGGCTCTATATGTAATAATTTGTATGCCATCTTACTTAGCCGACCTATATGATCCTATAAGAAGATGCCTAATGTTGGACTTGCTCTACGAATCTAACCTCGGGTAATCATATGAGTAGAGTCCAGCATGACTATCAAAAGAGAGTATGGATAGACAGGGGTATTCAAAAATTGATCACCTGAAGTGAAGATAAAGAGGTTTGAGAAACATTTAAGGGAATCCTCCTCTAAGGACTTTGTGGAATTTTATTTCTCCTTCCAGTCATGTGATAATTAAGAAAAATAAGATCATCCTCGCCTTTTCTAAGACAATCTAAGCATTGTTGCTTGGCCCAAAAAATTTAGTTTCGCACAGAAAGGTTAAGATGAAGATCATTTAGAAATCAAAAGATTTAATTCGAGCTGATGGAGGAGCAGCACTTGATGATTCTAAAACTATTTTGAGGCAATTTTATGATTAAGGTGCCAATTTTGTTTCAAAAGCATTTTGGTTAGAGAGTATTCTTGAAAAAGATTCGAAAGTTGATCTCCCCCATAATGAGTATTCAATATGCGACTAATTGGCTCTTTAAATGAATGATTATTGAGCCATAAGATCTTAAGGTGGAGTCGTTGATGATTAGAAGTAATTGTGTCTTTAGAAAAAACAAGCTAGAATTAACAGAGATGTTTGTCGAGAGGGCTTTGCAGAAGTTGGTATCATATAAGAACATCCATACCTGATTACAAAGAAATAGATCCAATTATTCTCCCTTTTATTATGTTACTTATATGGAGGCCCAATAATTGATAAGGAATTCATTAAATGTTTGCAGCATGATAGAAGAAACTGAATTAAATCCAACCTTTCATTGGTGAATCTGATACAATTGAAGTCACCGAGTTTGTAAGCTGGTGCCAAAGCATATTTCTATGAAATTCATCATTAGAAACATACATATTCATTAGCCATGGATAAACAATTTCAGGAAGAGAATAAAGAATATTGGCATTCAACTTTGCCTGGCCTCCTCCACAGCATGAGTGAAAGCGAATTTTTTGCAACTAAATTCATCATCATATAATCGATTTGTCTTAAATTTCTCCAAAAGAGATTTTAGGTTCCAAAATCCTAATCATAACTAGATGCTGGAAAGTTACCAAATTGCTTAGCAATTCTAGCATCAGTACAGTAGAGGATAATTTCTAATGTTTTCATCATTTTTTACCTAGCCGCATGAGAAGTATTAGTGAAGCGTGATGGAGGAAAACATCATTGTTTTCAAGATCGACTTCTTCCTATTGATTTGATAATATCTTTATAGCCTTTATAAGTGTATAAGAGATTCGAAAGAGCCACATACCTTAGGAGTTCACTCATATAGAACCATTTACTTGATGGTTTTTCCATTCAACTGTAGATAAATTGAATAAGAAAAACAGAATTTGGGCTGATTTCAACAGAAACCCTTGCGAATGAAAGCCAAGAACATCATGAGGTTATGTCATCCGCAAGAAAGACATTGGTTTGTTGTCTATAACTGGAGAGGTAAGTCTAGGAATCGAATCCACACAGGAACTGATGAAAAAGTTGAGATAGATGGTAGAAAGTCGTGTGTCCTACTTTCGATAGTTAAGAAAATACTATGGACCTCCATTTAGGATTATGTTAGCATCTTCATTGCAAGGTAATTGAATAAGATGACAATTTTTGGAAATAGTAAGCAAAGGGAAAGCACCTTTAGACATCATTAAGTGAAGCCTTATAGTTATGAAGTTTACCGATTGAGAAACCAACAATGCAAATTTTCCAGAGCGAGGAGCTCTCATCAGAGAATGAGATAGCTTCAAAGGTAGGGGGGAATGGAAGAAGAGAAGAGTTTAGCTTATCCCAGATTGATTGTTAAAGTATGAAATCGCACGCTGAGCTAGAGCAGATACCAGAGTCGGTGGCCGTGGCGTACATCTACGTACCAAGGAAACCCTAAATCGCCGCTCCCGCTCCCACTCCCGCTTTCCTAAATCAGTTGAGATAGAATTGATAAATAAAACTAATTAATGATATATCTACGATTAATATGCAGACAAGATTTCATTGCCAAAATTAGCATTAGTACAGTATGCGAATGTATCTTTATCTTGGTAAATGGGTAACTCATGAAATATTATTAAAGGAAAATCTGATTAACACGAAAGCATTAACAAAATACTTATTAATACTGTAATTAGAAATACTAATCATTTTTCATGACAAGAATGCAATGGATGATTGAATCTTTAATTACTAAAAGGTTACTGCATCCATTTATAGATGTTGGTACGTGCGCTCCTTATTGTTTCCCTAAATTATTTATTTTTTATTAGTTCTCATAACATTAATTACTCTGTTAATAGGTTGTTACGAGTTCGTTAAGAAAAATATTATTTCTCTTAAATATCTCGTATAAAAATATGGATAATTAGGATTTAAAATTTAAAAATATATTTTTATGGGTCTCACAAACAAAAATAAATTTAATAATAATTTTATATTCCACTTAACTCTCTGAATTCTAATGATTCATATTTTTTATAAAATATATGAGTGTTATGTAGCAAAACTATGATGCCTTACAATCATTAAAAAGACTACTATGATTACACATGAATATATATAAAAATATATTAAATAGTAATATATATATTTTTTTAAGTTTTATATATATATTCCAAAAAAAATATATTCAATCAATAATACTTATATATTAAATTGACATATATTTATATATTTTGATATATACTAATATATTGTTGTTGTTTTAACTTTATATAAATTAATATAAAAGGTTATCCCCTCAATAAATAAATAAAAAAGATAAAATTTCACTAAGAGGTCATATTTCTTGCACATGTTTAAAAGAGGGGATTTTTTTTTTCGTTGGCAGTAACTATACTTTTTTCCTGCCAGAACGAACCTTTATCATCTTTGTTATTGGTCAACATGTCATTTAAATATAGAGCTCAAATTTTGTTTTTTTAGAAGAAAGAGAGCTCCACTCATACTCCAATATCCTGCAAATATATTAATATGCTTAAATAAATTAAATTCAAATATATTTGGATGCTATATACCAATCAAAGAAAAGTATTTCTTTATCACACTAGTTATTGTTTAGTATTTACTAGTACTATAGATTTGTTATCAATCATTTTCATTGTTCAAAACGATGAGAAAAGATATACGATGGTTCAAGGTCTACCGTTCACTGTCAAAGGTGAAACGCGTTAAGGCTTTAGATTTATTATCTCAGGACATAGTTCAAATACTATCAATTACATATTTATTTATTATTTGAAGCTAGTCTTCATTTTGAATGCACTCTTCACGATATTCTTCTCAAAGTTATATCTGCGTTTGCAAGAGAAATGAAATAACTAGCATGACCATACAAGAATCATGGAAAGAATACATAGGAATTCTTTTGGATCATGATTCTTAGTAATATCCTGTTGTAAATAAGTTGTAAGCAAACTACAGAAGAAGACTCATATCTAAATCTATTGTAAATTCTAAACTTGTTGAGTTCAAAGTACATTGTTTCAACCATTACCAACTCTTTGGTTGCTAATAAGGGTCAGTACATATAGTCAAACTTATCTTAAATTCATGCATCACCAAGGATGAATTCTGATTCAACTCCTTATGCACCAAACCTCCACAACCCTATGTCAGGAGGGTTATACGGTAGATTCCTATGATCGAGATTTGACCGTTGAGAATCATCGAAGCAATCTATGAAGCATATGACAATCCAAGTAATGAATAAACACAACAAAAATGATCCAAAGCATAATTCACAAGCATATGAACTCAAAGATATATGTGGAAAACTCAATAAAGGGAAAAATCACATATCCACACCACCATACAAATATCTAATATCAAAGATAAATACAGAGTTATAGAAAACTTATCAATCACTTTGAAGAAGGAAATAACTACTTCCTTTGAGTTTCTTCTTCTTATCCTCTCAAATTCTTCCTTGTTCTCACTACAGGGTATGCACTCCTTAGCTACCCAAAGCTTTCTTACAGAGATTAGCACATCCTAAACCTTAACATGACATGTTGGATTTTATATGGGACACCAAACAAGCCCCTAAGTGCCCTAAACAAGCTCAGAACGCATCACTTCTCTTGATAATACAATTGGTCTTCTAGCCATAAAAAACTTCCACTTTGAGATTTTAATTGTGATCCTTTTATCTTCGATCTTGAATTTTCTTATCTTTAATTACATCCCTGCAAAGGACGTGATGTGACTCACCCCGCCTTCTCTGTATCCTTTGAGGCCAATTGAAGTTGAAAAAAACTTCAGTTTTTCCATCGTAAGTGACTTCATGTGCATGTCGGCTGGATACTTTAATGTGTGAATCTTCTCCAACATCAAAAGTCCATCTTCTAGTAATGATCTAATGAAATGGTACTACAATTGAATATGTTTGATCATGACATGAAATGTTGTGTTCTTAACAAGATCAATGACACTCATATTGCCATAATACCAATTTTAATTCTTTTTCTCATTGCCTAACTCAACCAAAAAACTCTTCAACCAAATATTTTCCTTACTTGCCTCAGTGATGGCAACATATTCTGCCTCTAGAGTAGATAGGGCCACTTTCTCTAGAAGCATGGAGATCTAACTCACAGTAGTACTACCTAATGTAAACATGTATCCAATGATGCTCCTCATGCTATAAATATCTCCAGCTAAATCAGAGTTTACATATCTTAATAGCTCTATCTTGGGCTTTACAAGGCATAGGGCTTTAGGGATTTGTCCGCAGCTGTGGCGCCCCACCCCTTAGGCACCAACAATCAAGGCTAAGGAGTGGTGTGCCACTTTGGCAAATCCCTCGCTTAACATTAAATTAAGGTGTCATCCTCAATCCACTAATAAGGGAAGGATATGCTCTGAATAATGCAGCGGAATCATTCACTAAGTATATACTTCCATCAGAATGCAGAAGCAAAGACAATAAAATATGCACATCCAATCCACTACAATACAAGTAAGAACTAAACATGCAGCTCAAAATAAAATAGTACAGTAAAAGAACATACATAGGTATATGAATTATTATATTAATCTTAAGATAAGTTTAAAATGAAATAAATCACTCATCATCACAACCAAAATAAAATGACAGCTATTCTACTAATCTTCTGCTACCTCCAAGAATGGCTCCTCTTTAGGCACAAGGACCTCAAATTACTCAGAACTTGCTATTAGCAATTTCACAATGACACGGCCCATCTAAAGAAAAGAAAATCTGGTTAGACATATTATCTAAGTATATTTTATGCTGCTTAAGTTCATAAGTTTTATGATATCACCATTTTACTTAGAGTATAAAACAAGCAAAACGTAAGGGTACGACAAGCTTACTGTAATATATATTTATATTCAAATAGAATTAATTAAATTTAATTATTTTGAATTATATACTTCTTACTATTTCATTATAATAATATTAGAAATGAATTTAGAGAATATTTGATAAATTTTAAAAATTAATTTACGTCAGGATTTTTCATGGTTATTTTAATAAGAATTCAAATTAAAATAACTATTTAAAAATATTTATGTGTCAGAATTAAAATTTTTTGACATTTTTGGATTTAGGACGTCGATGTAAGCTGAAGAGGAAAATTTCATAAATTTAAAACTATTTTGAAAAAAATAGTCAAAAAATAAAAAAATAACATTTTTGGTAAATTTTAGGGGTTAGTTGCCGCTTAATCGTTTGTCCAAATTTGATGTTTTTGGTATCGTTGGAATTGTATCGACGAGACCTTTCATTTGATACCTTAAAATTTTATTTTCGTTAAATTTTGATTTTTTGAATTTGTAAAAATTTAAATTTTCATTTTTATTTATTTATTTATTTAAATTGAGCTAATTTGTATTTTTTATTTTTCTTAAAATTTATCTTTGTAAATATATCCTTAGGAATATTCTTATCCTATTTTCATTCCAAATAAAGGTAAAATCCACCTCTTAATCTAAATAATCTATTATTATTTTGATTTATTTATGCTATTTGATTTAATTTCTCTCTTATCTAATATATTTCTATACATTTAAAGGCTATATATGAGAGGAAAAATTCAGCATTTGTAACTCAATTTATATTTCTCCTCTCTTAGCAAACACCTCTCATTTATCTCCTTCCATCACCTGCAAATTCTTCTTCTTCTCAAACACTTCTCTTTTTAGTTTTAAGAACTTCTTCACATCTCTTTCTTTTTCCCTAAATCTCTCCTACTCTCAAGGCTATCCTAGAGATCCAAGAAGTTATCTAAGATATTCAAATCATCTTAGAGAAGAGATCCAAAGAAAAACTCCTCTCCATCAAACTTTCCAAATTTTTCCTTAAGGTAATTATTATTTTTCTTATCTCATTTTATTTTTAAGATCAAAGCATGCATACAAATCATATTTCAATTTGATTTATATTTCCTCATGATAACCAAAGGTTTAATACATGATTATTTCATTTTTTTAAAATTTCTAAAGTTGTAAGTTCCTTCAAATATTTCTCTTACTTAAGAAGTAAACTTATGATACTTTGCATATCTATATCTCTTAGATTTATTATATTTAGAACTTAAAATATTTTCTCATATGTTCTCATATATATTGGTTACTTGTTATTAGAAGAAACTACTTAATGATTTTGCTTCTATGCTAATTTAAATTAATCCCAAAGTATAATAAAATTTCTGAATTTTTATTTAGAAAAATTTTTGAATTTTCTAAAATTTTAAGATTTTGATAATACTTTGAAACATCATATATTTTTGGTTACCTAGAATATAAAGTCGTAATTTTGCATGTAGATTCCCCTATATATTGGGAGGAATTTCATTGAAGACATCCCAAAATTTTGAGCACTTTAGGATTAACATTTAAGTACTCAAAGTTTAATAAAAAACCTAAAAAATTTCAAATTTAAAAATAAATTTTTCTAAAATTTTCTTGATGCTTAGCTTTGTATAAATTTTATTCCAAGCACAGTTAAAAGTTTATCTTTGGAAAACATAATCTTGGTTATATTGTGAGCAATTTCTCTGTTAATCACTTAAGTTGATTATGTCATTAAAAAGTTGATTTAAGTGCTTATAGTTTGCTAAGAAAATCACAAATTTGAACATAGGTAAAATTTCTGGAATTTCAAAAACATTTCCAAAGTTTGAAATGATATAATTTTTGAAATATAGAGAATCCAAATGTTATTTTTGGCATGCATATTCTCTGATATATAAAGAACAATTTATGTTTAGACATAATAAGTACTCTAAAAATCTTTTGGATGACACAAAATCAGCTAAAAAACTAAATTTCTTACTTAGCCAAAATTAAGAAAATTTTATAAAAATAAAATTTTTATTTCAAATGGTATATAATTAACTTACAAACTTTATAATTGTTGTAAGAACATAAATTTTGATATTTATGAATAATTTAAGTAATAAATTTGATTATTGGAATATTTATAAATATAATTTCTCATAATAATAATATTATGAATTTTCATATAATTTTTTAAATGAATAATTTCAAGTGAATTAAGATAGTTGATTAACAAATTTAGATGTTTATTTAACAGATTGAAATTAACAAATTTAAGAAAATTATTCTTCAAGTTAGGTACGAAATTATTCTTAAGTTTTATTTTAAATATCTTAATTTTGTGCTTATTTCTATTTGAATATTGCTTATTCATTTTATCATGCAAATTGCTTTATTAAATTGCAATATTTTCATATAAAAGTGTGTGACAAAAAGTAAAGAAATTTTTTTTTCGGTGTTTATCTTTGAAGGAAGAAATGAAAATTTAACATGTACAGGTAGAGTTTACTAGTAGCTCACAATGAAATAAAGAGGGATCTAGCCCTTATGGAAGTGGGCAGAAGATCCAGAGGAAGGATACACCATTTTACATCTATAAGATGAGGCACTACCAACAGGTGGCGATAAGCTTCCATGGCCAATAGTTTACATGCTGGATGATGAGTCACATGACTCAGCTTTGTGTCACAATTTACTTTTAATTGAAAAAATTTTACTTGATGCTTTTTAAATATTTAATTTCATATCTAACATACAGGGCAAGCTTGGAAAAATTTGTAGCTTTTATTTTATTACATGTCAATATAAAAATTTAATTTACTTGTCATTTCATTTGATTTACACCTATTTTAGGATGCTAGAAAATAATTTGTAATATAATGTTTGTACTCCTGCTTGACTGGCTTTAGTGATGATTATTTCAGGTTTGAAATCTAAGGTTTTAGAAGATACGCAATTAAAAAGAGCTTATAAGAAGAAGTGAGATTGAAGTGAATATATTTTCTTTTGTTATATATTATAAAAATAATTGAACTTATATAACTTTATAAGATTGGCTCTGTTATGAATAAATAACTTATAATTTTATTATATTATTCTCTAAATTTCAAATGATGAGTTTATTATTTAGAAATTCTCAAACTTGATCACTCGATCATCATAATTTTTGTACCAGAGCAAAGTTTGAGAAAATCTAAGTAATAAATTCAATAGAGCCAAAAATTAATAATATTTAAAATTTTAAATTATAAGATAGAAATTAAGTTGGGGAGCTTAATAATAATTAAGTTTAACAAAATTTATTTGTTTTTTTTCTCAGAAAATGGAAAGTCATAATCAAAATAATAATAATAACTCTTCTCATAATGATGGAGTTCAGCAAACTCCGCCTAGTAATAATGAACCTATCTCTCTAAACCCAAAGGTTATGTATCCATTCAATAATAATAATGGGGCAAATCAAATATTATAATTTATGAATATGATGGCATAATTCATAAATAATCAACAAACTCACTTCCAACCTCTTACCTCAACTCAAATAAAGAATATTGAGAATGCAATGATGGTATTTCTCAAATTGCAACCGCCTAGATTCAATGGAATAGTAAACCCTTTTAAAGCTAATGAATGGATTCAAGGAATTGAAAAAGAATTTAAGTGTGCTAAGAGTCCTGAAAAATAAAAAAGTAGCTTTAGTTACTTATCTTTTGACTGAATCAATTGAGAAATGGTGGAAAACTAGAAAGGCAGCCACATTTTAAGAGAAAACTGAAGAAGAAATTTCATGGCCTGAATTTGTCAATGCCTTTTTTAATAAGTATGTGCCACCGTCTGCAAGGTAGTCAATGATGAAGGAATTCTTGAATTTAAAGCAAGGAAGTCACACGGCGACAGAATATGAAGAAGAATTTACTCACTTAGCAAGTTTTACTTTTGAAATGGTGGCAACGGAAGATGTGAGATGCCACTTATTTCTTAGTGGTTTGAGAAATTCTTATCAGCACATCTTAACTCCTCTACAAATATCAAAATTTCCTCATCTAGTGGAGAAGGAAAAATTAATGGAGATTCAAGAAGGCCAAATATTTTGAGATCATAAAAGGTTAGGAATCTCAAACTTTGCTCCAAATAAGAGGACTCGTTTTCAGTCACATCAAGGAAAACTTCACAATATTTAGGGAAACTGTAACAACCTGAGTTGTTACCATAGTTGATTAGGACTAATCCTAAGTCTTAAACACAATTATAAGTGCTAAATAGGTCAAATGGAGTCAACATTTGAGACCTAGTCCAAATCAAGAGTCAAACAGATCGAATCCTGATTTCTAGAAATCCAGAAACCCTAGAAATTAACCTATTTAAATTGACCTCCGATCAAAAAATGGACACCGCCATTGCGTTCCTTGACCCCAAATTAGCTTGGGGTAAAGTTTTCATGTCAATCGGAAGTCGTCGAAATTTCGACGAATATTTTAATAATAAAAATATCCTGGAAATCGAGGTATCAAAATACTCGTCGGATCGAAAATCCGACTGCTCCATTGAATTCCTTGACCCCAAATTAGCTCAGAAAAACATGTTCAAAATTTTCTGGAATTTTTCAAAAAAAAAAAAATTATTTAATTAACGGCGCCGTACGACGCCGTCAAATTTAAGTGGACGGTGCTAACGGCGCCTTCCGATCGGACAGATCCACCTGGACCGTCCGATCCGTGCGGATCCAATGGCCCGTAGCCGCGATCCGCGTCGTGCGGTCCGGACGGATCCGGGCCGTCCGCGTGTCGCGGGATCGGACGGCCCGGGGCCATCGTCCTCGGCCCCGTCTCCCGCGCGCCGCGCACCGCGCCCGCCGCTCGCCTGCCCAACCGGCGGCCTCCCCCGCCTTGGATGCTCCGTCCGGAGGCCTTTAAGAGGCTCGCTCGCTCCCCCCCGTCTCCGATTACGCGAACCGGAGTTAGCACCGTCGAGCCGAGCCCCTCGCAGCCGTCCACCTTCCAGGTACCGGATCTCCCCCTCTCCTCCATCCTTAGAAAATCTACAAATTGATAATTGTAGATCTAGGTCTAGGCTAGCAATCCACCGGACCTGATCGATCGACCTCGATCAGGTCCGATCGACCCAGATCTGGGTTTCCTCGGGTCTCGCCTCGTCGCCCTAACCGAAACCCTAACTTTTGGTTCGACTTTTGCCGGCGATCCTGGCCACCTCCGGCGAAGGTCCGCCACCCGGCGTGTAGCCCTCGTCGGGGGCTACCGTCGGCCATGTGGGCCGGCGCCGGTAAGGCCGGCAAAAGCCGTGCCCTAGCTGGCGCCCTCGGACCATCTTCGCGGAGAAGACGAAGTCCGGGTCGGGCCGGGTCGACCCGAGCCCGACCCGCCCGAGCCGGGTCCGCGTCAACCGGGTGGCGCCCACCCGTGCCACATGGCACCTTCTGGGCATGCCACGTGTCCAGTGGGACCCACCAACCGAAGCCCGCGATGCTTCGGCTTCGGCCGTGGGGTCCACCAGGCCACGTGGCAACTCCTGGGCACGCCACGTGGCATGTGGGGCCCACAGCTGAAGCCTGCGCGACGGTTCGGCTCCCCAGAGGGGCCCACAGCGCCATGTGGCCGCCTCTGGGCCCGCCACGTGGCAAGTGGGACCCACTGCCCGATCAACCGCAGCGGTTCGGCTCCCTGTGGGCCCACAGTGCCCGTGGTAGCCTTTGGCAGTGCCATGTGTCAAGTGGGGCCCACTGCCCAGTCACCCGAGCTGAGTTAGCCCCTGTGGGGCCCATAGTGCCACGTGGCAGCCTCTGGCAGTGCCACGTGTTAGGTGGGGCCAACCGCCCAGTCACCCGAGCTGAGTCAGCCCCTGTGGGGCCCACAGTGCCACGTGGCGGCCTCTGGCAATGCCATGTGTCTAGTGGGGCCCACTGTCTGTTAATTTAATTAATAATTTAATTACGGTTAGTGTTAATTAATTACTATTAATGATTAATTAATTTTAGTTAGTGGTTAATTAAGTTAGGATTAACGTTAATTACTTTTGAACAGTAATCTTAATTAATTAAGTATAATTAGAGATTAATTATGGTTAATTAACTGTTAAACAGTAATTAGGTTAATTAGTTATCATTAAACAGTAAAACCTAATTAATCATTTGTAATTAAGTATTAATAGATAATTAGGGCTAATTAAAAAATAATTAGTACTAATTATTTTGTTATAGTAAAATATTAATAAATATAATTTAATTAATTAAATAATAGATAAATTAATGTTAATTAGTAATTAAGCCTAATTAATCACAGATTAATTAAGGATTAATAATTTTAGAAATTTTATATATAAACTTTAGGAATGAATAGTAAAATAATACAATTTGAATAAATGAATAGTAAAATAATTCAAATTGTATTTTTGAATAGTAAATCTTAAAAGTTTAATAACTTTTTGTATGATGATCCAAACATAGCCAATATAGGTCTTAAAATATTCAGAAAAATGTAAGGATTCAAATAACGTAATGTAAAAATTTATTTCGGGGTATGTATAACGAGGTAGCACTTTATGACCTATTTAGAGCCTCATAACTTTTTACCCGGTTCTCGAAACATAGTCAATATGGGTCTTAAAATGCTCAGGAGAGCAGCCCTATCACTATAGTAGTACTAGTTTTCCCATTCGGACATCAGGATAAAAGGTCAATCCTAGAACTTAGAGTTGACTTTAGTGAAAAATGACCAAAATGCCCCTAGACTTCAAGCAGCCATAACTTAGTCAAATCAACTCTTAATTGGAAAATTCAAGATGCTAATCAGCCTAGAATTTCAATGTCATCAATATACTAAAATAATATTTAGAATTTGAACACTGAAAATTTAGGTAAATGACCAAATTACCTCTAGCCTTATTTTAGTCATAACTTGACCGTTTCTCGCCCGATTTAGGCGTACTTACTATCTATCTTTAAGTTAGATAGTAAGGAATCAATTGGAACTAAGAGAAATCAATTCTAACCCCTAAGTCAAAAGTTGACTTTTTGATTCTTAAATTAGGGGCAAAATAGTCATTTTGCTCTAAGATTGGACTAAGTACCCCTACCCTTTAGATAACATTCCAGAACACCAAGACTAATATTATAATCATCTAAGTAACAATCAAGTGGGTGAAATCAACCCTTAAGTCAGATCCCAATAATTTCTGCTAAGTCTTAAGCACTACACCTTAAGGACTTTTCCTGAGACTAGGACTAGATCATAGGTTAGAGTTTATTCATTAGGTAAATTAGGTTACCCAATGGGTGGAACCTTAGTTTTATTAGTTTCTAGACTTTCTTTTATTTTACAACTCATTCCGATTATTTTATCTTTTAACCCTAGATTTAATGTAGGAGATTCATCCTATTAAGTTTGATTACTTAATAGGATTTGCCATAACTAGTAGGTCACTAATAGAATAAAACTTAGAACTTAGGTTTTATCCTTTGGATTATATGATTAAACCTAATTCTCGTAGTGTTTAATCCATAATCTATAGGTTTAGAAGATCTTGATCAGATATTAGTTAGAACATCTAAATTTACAAAACTAGGACGTATGATTCATTTATTTAACTCATAGTCGTCTATCTGATTGAGCTATATTAGAACCTAATCAGTTGTAATCCTTTTTAACTTGTAAGAACAAATTTTTGGGTTACACTCGATAGTAGGAAAATGGTGATCCTGAACTTGTGTAACTTGGAATAGTTATAAGGTTAAGTAGAAAACAAATGATGTCACCATGTTTAGTAGAGTCCCTTGCTTCTATTGATACTTTGTTGCTTATGCGTTCCTTGATTTTTGTGCCATATTTTCTTGAGCATATCATACAAGATTTTTGATGTATGAATAAACTGTTAGGAAAATATGGAGACTCCTTAAATTCCTTGTGAAAATATTAAAGTGATTTATAAAAAGATAATGGTTTTATGAGCTGTCTCTCAGTTATATTCTTATTGCCTAGCCTCCTTATGTTGCTAGGGGAAGGATCTGCTTTTGTTGTGTGCCTAGTTTACTAGCCTCCTTATGTCGCTAGGGGTACACTGTTGGTGCCTTAGCTGTACTGGTGTTAAGGTTGCCTTGTATGCTTAGTTTACTAACCTCCTTATGTCGCTAGGGGCATACAGTTGGGTCTTAACCGTACTGGTGCTAAGACCCTTCGTTTGCTTTGTGTGCTTATTTGCCTATCCTCCTTATGTCGCTAGGGGTACACAGTTTTATGACTTAGCCGTGATAGTGCTAAGCTTCTTTGGTATTCGATGGGCTTGAATAGCTCTTTTCTATATGGTAGTCGATGCACGTGTGGCTTTATATGCAGTTGTTGTTGCCTAGTTTTCAGTATTCTTATTCCGTCAGCTATTTCTTTGTACTGCTTATATATATATATATAATGTTAGAATCTTGCTGCTATTTATATGTACCACTACTGAGTTATTTATTTTAATTGGCATATTTTTTGTTGATCACCAGCATGTTTAGGATGTAGAACTTTTCTTACAGCACATGACAGTTATGTATATTTATACGCCCTTCCTTGTTTAGTTTGTATGCAAGGTATGTCTCAGCCTCTTTCCTTTTCTTTGCTTAAGTTATAAATGATGATTTATAGCTTCCCTGTTTCCTTTGTATTGCTTGCCGCTCCTTTTCATATATATATGTTGCTTAGATATTGTCAAATGGTGATATTACTTAACACTTATAATAATTCATCAGCTTAAAATGTACTTAGATAATTGTCTAACCATATTTTTCTTTTCTTTGGCTGGGGCCCTACATTATGAAACCGACAATGGCAGACTCCTTTCAGTTAGGCGAGCAGGAGTTAGGTGTGGAGCCATACCCAAAGGAGAAGCCCGTGGAAGAAGTTGCCATCTAGTTCCTTTATACTTCGAGTGAGGATGAGTGATTTTCATTCTATTTTTATTTGAACATTTTAAATGATGTAATGATACATGTATTATTGACTGCATATTTAGATTGTATGCTTATATTCTGAGTTCTATTTTTCCTATTTGTACTGTGATACTTGGATGGTTTACATTTCCTTAAATCGCTTCCGCACTCTGTTGTTTACTTATACAGTGACTGTTAGTTTGATTCTATGTTAATCCTTCCCTAATCAGATTGACTGTGGAGTCTATCCTAATCCAATGATAAGTGAGGGGTTAGCCAGAGTGACACCCCACCCTTAACCTAATCCTTTGGCAGATTAAGGGTGGTGGGTGCCACAAAAACACTCCTCCTACACCTAAAGGAAAATCTACATGAAGATTTTGTGGAAGAATTCATTCTTCGAGCAAATGTTTCACTGATTTAAATCAATGTCATCGATGTGGAAGAAGAAACCATATAATTAAAGATTGTCATGCAAATTTTACAGTTAATGGGCATCGTATTCCTAATGATGGAAAGAAAGTAGCTGAAGCGCCAAGTCAACCACAGAATATTAGAGGAAACAATATTGCCTCTTCTAGTAGGAACCCTCCTACTCAAGTTAGGGTCTTCAATTTATCTCAAGCAAAAGCAAAAGAAGAGCCTAATGTGGTGATATGTACTATATTACTTTTCAATAATCCCTGCATAGTTCTATTTAATACTGGAGAAACACACTCTTTTATTTCTTCAAATATTATGTAAAAGTTATCTTTACCAGTAAAAATACTTTCAAATTCATTCAGAGTAAATTTACCATCAGGAGATCATTTAGAATCAAATACTTATTATTCGTGTAAGTTAGAAATTGATAATAATAGTTGGGAAGCAAATTTAACCATCCTTTCTATCGTTATTTTTGATATTATAATTGGAATGAATTAGATGAGTCAGAATGGGGAAATGATTGATTGTACTAAAAAAAAGTATGTTTGAATAAAGGAGGAAAGAAAGTAATATTTGTAGGACAAAAGAATGCAATTGATAGTCTTATCACGATAAATAAAGCATCAAACTTAATAAGGAAGGGATATTCAGTATTTGTAATTTTACTTTCAAGTTTAGAGGTCAAGCCTAAGACTCTTGAAGAAACACCCATTGTTCATGAGTATGCTGATATATTTCTTAAAGAACTTCTTAGTTTACCACCACAAAGTGAAGTAGAATTAAGAATTGATTTAATCCCTGGAACAAATCCAATTTCTAAGACACCTTATAGAATGGCACCAACAGAATTACAAGAGCTTAAGGATCAACTTCAAGAATTATCTGAAAAAGGTTTTATAAGACCAAGTAATTCCCCTTGGGGAGCCCCTGTATTGTTTGTTAAGAAGAAAGATTGATGTATACGATTATGTATTGATTACCATGAACTTAATAAGATGACTATCAAAAATAAGTATCCATTGTCAAGAATTGATGATCTCTTTGATCAATTAGCAGGCACATCAATATTTTTTAAGATTGATTTAAGATCTGGTTATCATCAACTCCGTATACGAGAAGAAGACATACCTAAATCTAATTTTAGTACTCATTATGGATATTTCGAATTTCTAGTAATGGCTTTTGGTTTAACTAATGCACCTTCATACTTTATGGATTTGATGCATAGAATTTTGAACCATATTTGGATTCCTTTATTATTGTGTTTATTAATGATATACTTATTTATTGAAAGAGTATTGAAGAACACAAAGAACACCTTAAGATTATTCTAAGTCTTTTAAGACAGCACCAACTATTTGCAAAATTTCAGAATGCAAACTTTGGTTGAAGTCGGTATCATTTCTGGGACACGTAATAAGTAAGGAAGGGATATCAGTTGACCCTAATAAAGTGAGTGCAATCAAAGAATAGCCACAACCTACTTCAGTTACAGAAATTAGAAGCTTCTTGGGTCTAGTAGGATATTATCGTAAATTTGTTAAGAACTTTTCTCAAATTGTAGTTCCTCTTACAAGGCTTACACAGAAAGATGTACCTTTTATTTGGGAATCTTTTTGTGACTTGGCATTTCAGAAACTTAAGGATTGTCTTATATCAACTCCTATTTTAGTATTACCTTTAGAAGGAAAATACTATCAGATTTATAGCGATGCATCAAGAAACGGTTTAGGCTGTGTGCTTATGCAGGAATAATTAGCAATAGACAAATACAATAATAATACACTTTGATAGAAATAAAAATAATAATAATAATAATAATAATAATAATAATTAGTTAGGAATTAGTAATTAGGAGTTAGTTAGTTAGTAGTTAATTAGTAATTAGTATCATTATAATAATAATTATTTTTTTATATCAAGAATTAAATAAAAAAGTTTTTTCTCACACTTGCTCTCCCTTTTTCTTCTTCAATGTTGCTAGCGGTTGGCTGGGGGCAAGGGAGAAGGTCGAAGGTCAATGGGGCTTGATGAAGGTCGGCAAGGAAGGGGGGAGGAGAGCTGGCCAACCAAGTGGGAGAGGGGAGAGGTGCAACTTTGAGGGTAGGGTTTAGAGTTTTATTCTTAGAACAGGGAAGGGGGGCGAGGAGGACTGGTTGAGCTGCTCGGCATGGGGCCCGCTAGCTGAAGAGGCGCGCTAGGCAAGGCGCACGACGCGAAGTGGGGGGGCTAGTGCATGCTCTACGGCATGCACGAGAGAGGGGTTGGAAGAGAGAGAGAGAAAATGCATTGGAAAATTTAAATAAAAAATGCAATTTAATTCGTTGTAACTTTTTGTTGTTTCATTCTAAATTTGGCAAAACTTGTTCAGGAGGTGCGTTTTGATGAGACGAACATCCTCAATCCAAAAATTTTTAATTTTGAGTTATGATTTTATTATATTAATTTATGAAAATTAAAACTTCAAAATTTAATTGTAGGTAATCCGGTTCTTCAATTTTGATAATACTTTAAACTTAGCCTTCTTTTATTATTATTAATCTAATGGCACAATTTTTTTTGATTTGAACTTATATTTTATTTTTCTTATTTTCTGAAATTTAAAATTTTAGAAATTCATTTAGGAGTATCAATTATCTAAATTGTTTATAAACATGAGCATTATAATCACAAAAATATACACGCTTTTCAATAGTATATTTGGTTTGACTTAATTTTAAACTAGCATATGATCCTGATTTTAGCTTAACTGAGTTAGTTTTTATCTTATTTATTTTAAATAAAGATTTGAGTTGTTACAATAACTAACATAGAAAGTTGGCCACCTAACACTCAAGTTACTAAAGACTTGTCTAGGATTCATCCCATTGCTAACTTGAACTCTAAGGCTTATCCCTATCAGAGTTAGCACTATTTATCCATATTCCTCCCATTGCTTTTAAGAAATTGGCATAATTCATGCTAAGCTTATTGCTTTCTTCAACACTCATTAGATTTCTATTTCCTATACTTTTCATGATCACCTCAAATATTCTAACTTTTCAACTTTCATTTTTTTTAGGTCTATAAGCATGTGAAGATATACTTAATAGAACTTTTCTTTTCTAGCCTTGATTTTTTAGACCAAGAACAAAATGGAAAAAAACTAGTCTCCTGGCACATAAGTAGGCTGGCAATTTGATCATGAAACTTGAAATTTAAACTCGATTAAACTTGAACTTGAGATATTTAGACTCGACTCAAAAAATTTTGAGTCGAGTTCAAATCATACATCTTGACTCGAATCCTATTTAAAATGAGTTGAAGTGACTCGAACTCGATACGAACTCGACTCGAAACTAGTTCTACACATAAGTAAAGAGGTAATAATTACCCACATAAGTATTTTAGTTGATCTCCACAGATACTTGAAAGAGCGAATTGCAAAATTTTCTCAATTTAAATTCTTAAATTTTATTTTTTAATTAATAAATCATAATTTTGTAAAAAATTAAAAAAAAATGAAATCTTTCAAAAAGATTATGAAATTTTATGAAATTAAGATTCTAAATTAAGAAAATTATAATATAACTATTCGAATTTTTTTTAGAAAATTTTAAAATATTTTATTATTGTTAATTAAATAATAATAAAAAAACTTTAGATATCAATGTTAAATGAAATAATAATACAAAATAAAATGATATTGGATAAGTGGATTCTTCATTTTTTTTTTAATTTTTGCTTAAAAAGCTTGTAAGCTCAAGAATTTCTCCTTAAATATCATTAGACCTTGGAAGACGTTTTGAAAATTACGTTGAAGACTTACTTAAAACAACGTGATTTAATTGGATGAAAAATATTTAATTATTTAAAAATTTTTCCTCTATATTAGTTCGGTAACCTTTCTTTGTACCCGATGAACCCTTGGAAGCATATGATCCATCCATAGCTATCCATTTTGCAAAAATTCTTCAAAGCCCAAATTAATATATCATATTCTCTCTCAACTTTCTTGAGTAATTTTGACATAAATGCTCGCTAGGTCTATTCATTTTTATAGCAGTCCAAATTCTTAATAGTCAAGATATTGTTTGTTTTGACTTGAAAGACCTCAATAGAAGTTAACTTCCTAAGAGTGCTCCTACTTAAATACGCTTAATTTTGGAGTTCTTATCAAAAATTTCACTGTTATTTGAAAAGGTACCTCGAATTTTAAGAGTTCTGATTTAATATTACTTAAGCAGTCTTTACAATCTCCCCAACTTAAGTAATTGACATCCTTGCCAGTAACCACACATAGATCTAAGAATCTTCCATTGAGTAAATAGGACTAGAGGTGCCCCCACATGCTCAAAAGGTACTCATAACCATATAGCACCTTAATCAACTTGGGTTCAAGAGACTGTTATATGAAGTGTTACTTTGCCCCTGTATGGAACATAGCTCATATCTGGGACCCTATGGCTTGCTCTCATGCCATTTGTAATAACCCGAACTCTTAATCATTAAGATATGATTTGTTTTGGCTTGAAGGTCTAACAATTTTATCCTTATAAGATAATTTCTCAGCAGGTCACTCATCTTGGGAGTTGCTCCCACTTGAGCATGTTTAAGTTTGATATTCTTATCAGGAACTCTACTATTATCTAAAAAGGTGTCTCTATGTTTAGAAGGTCTTCTTTAATATTTTGCTTAAGCAAATCCTTACAATTTTTCTTCATTAAAAAATTGCACTTCTTTTATTGCTAATTCCTTTTAATTCAATTATTTCCATCTAAGAATGTTTGTAGAAGGCTCCTAATGGCTGTTGAGGTGTCAATTTGTAACAACCCAACGTTGTTAGCGAGCCGTTTAGGCCTAATCCTGAGTAGATTAAGACAAATATTAAGATCCTGATTTAAACTAAAAAAAAAAATCAAATTAAAATATCCTCTAATAAAGCTTATTAAAGGGATCCTCCTGCAAAAGTTTGAGCGCAATTGGGATCCTGAATCATCCTAAATAAATTCGTGCAATTTAAATTTCAGAAGCTAATAATAGATAAAATATAAATCTGAATTTAAAATTTTTTGTTTATTAAGGTTAAGCATCATATGAGGGTGTTATGTTTCAGGTTTCGCAAATTTTCGAGCTCCGAATTAGTCGTAGTGAATTTTCGGAGTTTTTCATTTAAAAATTAATATAAAGTAGAATACTTGTTCAAACTCAATTATTTTTGGTCGTGCGCATTTCTCTCGTCGAGACGCTCGTTTCGACAGTAAGCTCGTAATTTTTGGAGTTCATTTGGCCATCAATCGAAGCTTGAAAGTTTCAAATAAACCATGATCGTTAGATCGCAATCCAAGGCCCCTAATTGATTTGGGCTACTTTTATTTAATCATCTCTAACAATAATTATTTTCTTAAGCCTAAAATTTCCTCTCAGCCGAAATCCACTCCTTCCTTCCGTAGCCGAGTGAGACCCCCTCCCTCTCCACGCGAGGCGCACCTCTCCTCCTCTCCATGGCCGAGAGGTTCCAAGCTCCTCGTCCTTTCGGCGCAGCCAAGGATCGCCAAGCCATCCTTCTTCATCCAGCCGAGCCCTCTTCTCCTCCCTAATCGGCGCCGGCAACTCCTCTTCCATGGCCGAGCAGCTGTCCCCTCCATTGATGGCTGAAATCTGCAGCACCTCTCCCCGCCGAACTCCTTTTCCACGATCGACCAACCCTCTTCATCACATAGCCGAACCCCACCGCTGCTCCTCGCGACAATCCGATCATTCTTGCTGGCCGATCTTTGCAGGTATGCAAGGATCTCGATGATCCTTCCTCTTCCTCGCATGTATACTACTTGAATCTTAACTTGCTTTCTCTCAAATAAAATCATGTGAAATTAGAATGAAAATTCAAATAAAATCAGCACCTTTCTCTTCATAAATTATGTGGAGTTAGAATGAAAATTCTATGCTATCCTGGTATGTGATCTATTGAATGCATAAATCATGTAATAAGACATATTAATAGTAATATAATTGTATGATTTGTAATGAGTATTTTGATAAAAAAAAAATCTCAAATGTTTTACAACTTTTTTTTATTGGATCTTTATGCTTTTATGTTCATTGACAGCAATGATTATATTATACCTTCCATTAATATTGTCACATATTTTGTTCTCATATTACCTGTATAGTGCTCCTCTTAATTCTATGTTTTTGTGAAATATATATATATATATATATATATATATATATATATATATATATATATATATATACATATTATAATTCAAATAAAGATTGCAAATCATAATTTTGAGATGATGCTATTAAATTACAACTTTATTTTATACAATTGAAATACTCTTTTGTCTTCAAGTAAAATTTTAAATAGCTCTTAAATATTGGTTTAAGAGTATCAACATCAACTTTATTAGGAGTAGGAAAAGATAATTATACTTGCATGGCTCTTATAGTCTTAATTTTTATATATTTATTATTATATTTATCATGACTTTTCTTTTTTTTTTTTTTTTTTAGCCGCAGCTTCAACTCCGACCCTTAAGAAAGGTTGTTTAAGAGCAAAAGAAGACCTCAAATTAAAGGTTGCTACAGATAACCTTGTAGCAAAAGAAGACCTATTTCAAAACAATATAAGTCCTCAAAATAATTCTATAATGTATGGAAAAAAAGGATGGAGAAATTGCTTTATATATAAAAGATTATTATCTACCTGTGTTTGGGGACAATAAACCCAAATATAAAACTAGCAATGAAGGGAGTTTTCTCATTATTAAGTTTATGAATACATCCAGCTATTAGCGGATCATAAATTGTAACCATATTAGTGAAGAACAAAATGCTAAGGAATTGTGGAGGAGCTTGAAGAGCAATATGCCAATGATAGACAATAATAGGTTGTTATCAAGTCGATGATGTGCTTGAAGACATATAACGGGAACACTTTGACCCTGAAGGAGCTGAAGCATTTTGCAGATATTTGATTGAATTTCATATTAACTAGGAAGCTAAATGATGATGATTAGCACACATATTTTGTGTTAGGAAGTGGAAGCTATCCAAGGTATAATTGGTGCTGACTCCAAGAAAGAAAAGTGTCTAGATATATACAAAAAGGTAGAGTCGTCGGTGAGTGCAAAGCATGTAGAAGATCAATTATAACTGTGGCACAACTTATTTGGCTATATGAGGGAGGGGGAACTGCAACTATTGGTCTATAAGAAGTTGCTAGCCGGCATAGACAAAGTGGCTTTGAAAAAGTGTCTAGACAAGGATACTTTCAAATGCTTGAGTCACTCAAAGAAGGTGAAAAGTTGGAGTTGTTACATTTGGATGTGGGCGGTCTGATGAAGACTAAAACACTTTGGCACTTTTTATTATTTATGAATGGAATTCTTCCAAAATCCGTGGTCCGATAAGTTAATTTTTCAAAAGCATGGGTATATCTTATAAGCAATGAGGCTGCTCCAAAACACAACCTTAGAACACATATTTGAACATCTCAAATTTGAGCATCTTTTATTTCTAAATTTGAATGTTATGAATTAGAATTTCATTGGAAACAAAGTTTTATAATTCGTATAATATTAAGGTCAATAGCCCTCCTAAAGAGCATTTCATTGGATTATCAATTAATATTGAAGAAAAAAAAATACAAATGCAGTTTTTGTAAGTTCGTCTGCAGCCGAATTCACAAATTTTGTATTTGTTGTTTTCTCTTCTATTACTAATGATATAATTGTTATCTCAGAGATACCATCATGCCTAAATTCATAGCTTTTTTTTTTTTTTTTTTTATTCCAATAATTGATTACACTCTACACTCTTTACAAAACCTCCTTACTTGTTCTTCACCAATCACCATGGGAACCCAAAATCTAGATAAATCATATTTCACTAATTTCCTGGCAACTCTACAACAAGTTTGCAAGCCATATCTAGATTCATAAATTATTAAGCTCTCCACACTGAATTTACAAATCAAAGTTTACTTAACCTGTTTAAGTTAGAATTCAGTCTACGGATAACTTAAGAAATGAATCAACAGAAAAAAGAAGTGGTTGAGGTTAACTAAGTATGTCATTGCACGCATCGCTTTATGTTTCTCACATTATTTTCCTGACATATTTAACTAGACTATTTTCTAAGTCCTATAATTTCTATATTGCTCTTTCATGATGTTCTCATCATTCTAACATTTTAGTTTTGTATTGAATGAACTGTGGATCCAATTGCAACTATACTAATATTTACAAATATTGCTCAACATAAGAACGAGCCATTGGGTAGGTAGGAACATAACTCCTATCTGACACCCTATGGATCTCTCTGATACCAACTGTGGCGGCCGCCCCTTAATCAACTAAGTTTAAGAGATGATCGTCACTAGTGCCATGGATATTAAAACAGAAATATATCCATAATACTAATGATAAGCTGAGCAAGATCTATCAGAAACATGTATATAGTATAATGATGCAAAATAAGTAAAATGAGGCATCTAAACACAATCCACATTTGTTCATTCATATACAATACATTAAATGCAGAAGAATAAGAAAGCTTATTTAATACATTTTTAATAAATGCAGGAAAAAAAAAATTGAAGCATATCTCCTTGAGCAACCTGCACCTTACTTTAACCTCCTATTAGGCTAACTTCTCAAGCACTAGATTTGACCTATACTCCTGATCTGCCATATGTATATATATAATAAGGCACAACTAAAAAAAGAAAAATTTGGTTAGACTTTAATAAGTCCAAGTATAATTTAAAGATGTCATGAGTTATTAATATCACCATTTTAATCTAAAGCACAATAAAAAGTAAATTAAAAGTAATAGGAGCAGTAAGCGTACAAGAAATAGGGTAAGTTATAAATATAACATTTATAACTAAACAGAAAGTGAAGCAAAAAGCACACTTCAAGCAAACTGAGTAAGGAATGGGCATATAAACATATATAGTGCAGTAAGTAAAAGTACTGAAAGAAAAGTCTAAACCTAAACATGCTGATGATCATGTGACATATGCTAATTTAAAATATTAATCTGAAATGGTACATATAATAAGCAGTAAAGTCTAGCATCCTATATATAAGCATCTACTCAAGTAAGCAGGTAAAACAGGGAAAATACAGCTAAGTGAAATACATACGTCATCAACATAATAAACAGTGAGCTGAAAACTCAAGAAAATGTATAACTGCTATATATATATATATATATATATATATCCCCATAGCCTTTATGGACTAGGGCAAATATATCACAATAATACTATATGACTGAAGAGATAGATAATACTATACAAATATATTTTAGTTATTTTACTTTTATTTCTGTGGACAATTTCAAAAATAGTTGAGGAGTCAAGCACGTCTTCAAGATTAAATGGGTCCCAAGCTTAGCACACTCTCCTCAATGAGTGATGTTAAGCATTCTGATCTCTCCTTACCCCTATCCATTAGAGTAATGTTCATCATAATCCACCATGAACTGAACCCAAATGCAAATATTTTCCTAATATTTTAAGTTTTTATTTTATGCACAAAGTTTTCTTATATGATATGTCCAATGAATTAAGCACAAAATATAAGGAATGCATAGCAACAAAATAAATCAAGTAAGCAAGGGACTCTTCTATATATAGTGACACTACTGTTGTCTAATTAAACTATTTAACTATTCTAAGTTACACAAGTTCAGGATCTTTATTTCCTATTATCGAGTGTAAATTATAAGTACGACCTTATAAGTTAAAAGGATTAGAACTGATCAGGTTCTAATCTAATTCAAACAAGTACGACTACAGGTTCAATCAATAAATCACAACGTCCTAATTTGATGAATTTAGACATTCTATCTAAGATCTAATCAAGATCTACTGAACTATAGATTATCGATTAAACACCATAAGGTTGGGCTTAATCACATAATTCAAAAGAATAAGACATAAGATCTAGGTTTCAGTTTAAAAGTGATCCATTGATTAAGGTAAATCCTACTAAGCGAATCAAACATAATATGATGAATCTCCTATCCTAAATCTAGAGTTAAAAGACAAAATAATCAAAGTAATTTATAAAATCTAGAAACTAATAAAACCAAAGATTCATTCATTGAATAACCCTGTTATTCAATGAGTGAAATCTAACCTAATATCCATCCTAAATCTTAAGGAACATATCCTAAGGTGAAGTGAGGATTCTTAATGAAGTGCTTTAGTTTTGACTCTAGGTTCTAATTCATGTTCGCATATTTTATAATTTTTAACTAAGGTAATAATTACTACTTAATTATCAAAGAATTCTTACGTCATGATGTCATGGTTTTCAAATAACAATCAATCACTAATGATGCTAAGATCTATGCAAGTGATGTATGCACTGTACATAGAGATAAAAAAAATAATATAATTAAATGAATACAGAACTCAATAAAGTTCTAAGTACGTAACGTACCTTCAAAGCGATTCAAACTTGAAGCTCGATGTTTGATTGGAATGTGATGTCAATTATCGCTTATATTATATCTTTTGATTAATTTGCTAGTTCCTAGACTAATGTGGATTCCATCTAATTCATTCACTAATACCTATGATAAAATAATAACTACATCATACTAGAGAGAGATCTACATAATTGAATATAATATTTTAATTACAATCGATTCTTTGTAGATAGATGAAATTATAAGAACACGATTCCTAAGAATGAACTCAAGAGGATCATTTGATCAACAACAATCAATATCATTATGATTCTAAACAAGCCATATATAAAGTGTAGAATAAATATATTTAGAAAAATATAAGTGCATCTAATTTATGTGTGTGTTCTTTAGTATCTTAATTTATTTGTTAAGGCCACTCTTACACTCAATTATAACCATTATATTTAATGATTCAAGTTTCATAACCCTAAATTAGTGAGTATTTAATCTCCTAATACTTGATTAGATGAACGGATGCATATTTAATAAACTTATTGAAGCATGAATAAATATAAATAATATGAGACAATTAAGAAAAAAAAAAAAAGCCATGATAAAGATAATAATAAATATATAAAAACTAAGACTATAAGAGCCATGCAAGTATAATTATCTTTTCCTACTCCTAACAAAGCTAATGTTGATACTCTTAAACCAATGTTTAAGAGCTATTTAAAATTTAACTTAAAGACAAAAGAGCATTTCAATTATATTAAATTATGCTTTGCAATATGACACTCCTGATCTCCCATTTGGCTTACGCTGACGACTTTATCATCTTCACTAATGCCGATAAAAGAAACATCATAAAAATCAAATCGTTACTTAACACTCTTGAAAGAGATTCGGGGCTTAAAATCAATTGTGCTAAATCAAACTTCTTCATAAATAATAAAGCAACATCTATTATAAAAGATTACATATCAAATAAACTTGGTTTTATAGAAGGCAAATTTCCCTGTAATTATCTTGGGATTCCTATTTTTAAAGGCCCGAATAAAAGCATATTTTACAACGGGCTAATTGAGCAAATCCTCAAACGTATTCGGACTTGGGAAAACATTTATCTTTCTCAAGGTGGTAGACTCATTCTAATAAAATATATCCTTAACACAATCCCTCTCTATTGACTTTAAGTTACCTCTCCTACCAAAATGGTTTTGACTAAAATTAATATCATTCTTAACGAATTCCTTTGGGGGAGTAGCAAAGGCTCCAAGTTAATCTGGACCAAATGGGAAAATATTTCTTTCCCCATTAAGGAAGGAGGCCTTGGAATTAGAAATCTTGAAGCCATTCACAATGCGTTGTCAGCCAAACTTTGGTTGAACTTACGAACCAGTAAAAATATTTGGGTTGATATCATTTTTGCCAAATATTGTTCCACCGTTCATCCGGTCCTTGTGCCTAGGAAGATCACGGACTCTATAACTTGGAAGATGATGTGGGACTCAAGAAATCTTATGGAACATTTAATTGTTTGGATCAATATTGACTCCTCTTCCTCGTTTTAATGTGATGCTTGGAGTGATCTTGGTCCCCTTTATTTAATCTGCAATCCAATTCTTCCTAAGCTTACTCTTGGGGAATGTTACAATTGCGACAACAATTGGAACACCAACCTCATTAATTCTATCATTCCTTCTAACTTTCAGGACCTCATTTTGAACTCCAAACCAAGTTTGGTGGCCGAGAAGTTTGCAACTGCTGACATTATAATCAACGATAAATTTAATCTTAAGATTGCGTGGAACATTCACAAAATTATAAGATTTCTAATTTTAAGCCTTAGTTTTGGCATATCAACGTCCCTACGCTCATTAGCTTATTCATCTGGAGGCTGCACCATGACTTCATAAGTGTTGATGAAATTCTAATGTCTAGAGGTTTTAACTTTCCCTCTAAATGCCATTGCTACCACTCTTCGGTTGAGAGCTCTGAAAGCACTAGCCACCTATTTTTCTCTAACTCAACAGCTCAATTCTTATGGTTCACTTTCAACAACAACAAAATTTGAAATCAGCTTGTGTATGATCTTCCTTCCATTATTGCCCAATGGAATGATAGGATTACAAAAATAAAGAAGTTGCAGCTCTCGAACTTAATTGATGCTTACATTTTATGGTATATTTGGGTGGCCCGAAACAGGAAAAAATAGCATGATGCTGCTTGAAATTGCATGAAGTTGAAACTAAATATTATTTATGACATCAATTCTATCATCAACAATTTCCTTACAAACTCAATCTGCAGGAATAACATCAATAAAACTCTTTTTGCGGATTTATTTAATGTTGTAGCTCCTTAAGATTTATGGTTGCCTTGATTATATGATTGGGTTTTATTTTATTTGGCTGTGCATCTCCTCTCCAATTGTGATTTGCCTTAAGATTTTGTTGAAGGATGGTTTTTGTTCTAGCCGCCGGTCCGTCATTGATCTTGTTCGCAAGAAGACCGGCGAGCCGCAATACTCGTTGAAGATACGAGTGCTGGTGGGAGCCCGGCTTCACGGCGGCAATGTCTTCGACCAGGCTTTGGGGCTTTTTCCGTTGGATGATTACATATTATTAATTATTTGAAATTTATGTGAGATGCTGGCTGGGTATCAATTTCAAACCTGTCGGTGGATTTATGGCAGAGTTTCTGCTACTTTTTTTTGTATTATGATATGCTATGGTTCAAAGTTGCAGAGATTTAACTTGTCTAATGGTTCTTTGTTCACGGTTTATCCTTTTACTATCTATATCAATTATTATCATATAGACGGGCTGCAGTCTCTGCTTAGAAAGCTGTTGGTTTTTGGGTTTTTTGTTGCCAGGAATTGTGTTGGTGCAGTGGGTTTGGTTGCCAATTATGAGGATTATGCTCAGTTTGATATTGGGCCTTCTTTGTGTGGTTGCTAAGAATTTGTTGGAAGGGATCTGTTTGCTTAAAAAGATTTCTTGCCTTACTGTCGTGAATAAATATATTTATCTTTTTGTTGCTACTGTGAATATTTATTCGGATAGTGAGATTTTAATAAATTCAGAGCTAATTCTTACTGCATCCGGGATTTCCTCTTGGGACGGCTTTTGCGTTCCCTGGCTGTTGAGAGATTTTTGTATTCTCTCTTTTGTGGGCTGGAGAATTGGATTTTATATGTTGGTATGTTGGCTGGATGTTTATAATCTTTCTCTAAGAATCACTGATTTGGGCACTTTCGATTGGAAGTCTGTTTATGCGTTACATTGTGTTCGGTGGCTCCCACCTCATCATGGGCTTCTTTCTTTGGTTGCTGCTAATAATCTCTCCACAGGAAGCTATCATCTTTCTACCGATTCACCTTTCACGTTTCGGTCTTTTAATCCTGTGGCTTACACCTGGTGAATGGCCTGGGATACCAACATTACTCTCTTGGCGCATCATGGTATGCCTTTAATTTTTATTGATAAAACTCTTTGTGAGTCTGGTCTGAAGTAGTTGATTGTTATCTTGGCGTGATCACTTTTTGCTTTCTTTTGGATTTGTATTTTTTTTTTTTGGGTGGTCCTTTTAGGTTACACCCTGGGACCACCTATTTTTGGGTTGACTTTTGGATTTTATAAATTTAGATGCTCTTTGTAACCACCCAGCCCATTTTGTATCTTTAGCTTTTATATTAATAAAATTTATAGGTTTTTGTTAAATATATATATATATATATATATATGAAGCTAATATGAGAACAAAATATGTGACAATATTAATGGAAGGTATAATATACCATTGCTGTCAATGAACATAAAAGCATAAAGATCCAATAAAAAAAAGTTGTAAAACATTTGAGATTTTCTTTTTATCAAAATACTCATTACAAATCATACAATTATATTACTATTAATATGTCTTATTATATGATTTATGCATTCAATAGATGGCATACCAGGATAGCATAGAATTTTCATTCTAACTTCACATGATTTATGAAGAGAAAATGTGCTGATTTAATTTGAATTTTCATTCTAACTTCACAAGATTTTATTTGAGAGGAAGCAAGTTAAGATTCAAGTAGTATACATGCAAGGAAGAGGAAGGATCGTCGAGATCCTTGGGTACCTGCAAAGATCGGCCAGCAAGGATGATCGGATTGTCGCGAGGAGCAGCGGTAGGGTTCGGCTATGTGATGAAGAGGGTTGGTTGATCGTGGAAAAGGAGTTCGGCGGGGAGAGGTGCTGCAGATTTCAGCCATCAATGGAGGGGACAGTTGCTCGACCATGGAAGAGGAGTTGCCGGCACCGGTTAGGGAGGAGAAGAGGGCTCGGCTGGATGAAGAAGGATGGCTTGGCGATCCTTGGCTGCGCCGAAAGGAGGAGTCGAGGAGCTTGGAACCTCTCGGCCATGGAGAGGAGGAGAGGTGCGCCTTGCGTGGAGAGGGAGGGGGTCAAGCTCGGCTAGGGAAGGAAGGAGTGGATTTCGGCTGAGAGGAAATATTAGGTTTAAGAAAATAATTTTGGTTAGAGATGATTAAATAAAAGCAGCCCAAATCAATTAGGGGCCTTGGATTGCGATCGAACGACCACAGTTTGCTTGAAACTTTCAAGCTTTGATTGATGACCGAATGAACTCTAAAAATTACGAGCTTAATGTCGAAACGAGCGTCTCGACGAGAGGAACGCGCACGACCAAAAATAATTGAGTTTGAACATGTATTTTATTTTATATTAATTTTTAAGTGAAAAACTCCGAAAATTCACTACGACTAATTCGGAGCTCGAAAATTTGCGAAACCTGAAACATAGCACCCTCATATGATGCTTAACCTTAATATACAAAATTTTCTTAAATTCAGATTTATATTTTATCTATTATCAGCTTCTGAAATTTAAACTGCACAAATTTATTTATGATGATTCAGGATCCCAATTGCACTCAAACTTATGCAGGAGGATCCCTTTAATATGCTTTATTAGAGGATATTTTTATTTGATTTTTTTTTTTTTTAGTTTAAATCAGGATCTTAATATTCGTTTTAATCTACCCAGGATTAGGCTTAAACGGCTTGCTAACAACGTCGAGTTGTTAAGCAAAATATTAAAGCAGAACTCTTAAATATAGAGACACCTTTTTAGATAATGGTAAGGTTTCTTATAAGAATATCAAACTTAAACATGCTTAAGTGGGAGCACTCCCAAGATGAGTGACCTGCTGAGAAATTATCTTCTAAGGATAAAATTGTTAGGCCTTCAGGCCAAAACAAATCATATCTTAATGATTAAGAGTTCGGGTTATTACAAATTGTATGAGAGCAAGCCATAGGGTGCCAGATATGGACTATGCTCCATACAGGGGCAAAGTAACACTTCATATGACAGTCTCTTGAACCTATGTTGATTAAGGTGCTACATGATTATGAGTACCTTTTGAGCATGTGGGGGCACCTCTAGTCCTATTTACTCAATGGAAAATTCTTAGATCTATGTGTGGATACTGATAAAACAAATAAAATCTTAATTAAGGGTGATAGTTAAGTATCACACTAAGTGCACCATGTCTAATTACTATAATATTGTATTTTTTTTCATATTAATAGATATTGTAATGTCTGAAATTCCTTAAATGATTGATTTTGTTTTATATTTGGCTTATCTGCGAAAAGAAACATTTGATGTTCTTCTGAAGGAGCTCTATATTGTTTGATTTCTAAATTAAACATTCGTCGAATTGCTCAACAAATATAATTTTCTTAAGGATTATGTTCATGTAAAAGGCCAATAAGCAAATAAAAAGCCCACAAACAATTAGATTAGCCATAATTCTGAATATAACAAAACTAAGTAAAGCCTGTAAGCATTATATTTAGCCCTTGTAATTTAAATGTTTGAATTAAAAATGAAATATGAAAAGCTTGATAAAGTGATATTTTCCAAAATTTAAATCTTGTGACTTTTGCTTTCGGTATTCATAACAGCTGACTCATGATCTATAATATTGATAAGCCTTGAAATGGCAAGCGCAGCAATGGCAGAAGCTTATGCCCAAGCGCGCTCAGGCGCACGACAGGCAAACAATTCTGTGTTTAAACGTGCTTAGGCGCCAGATTGACAGACGATTTTGTGTTCAAGCGCCAAAGTAGCAGAGACATACGCGCTCGGGCGCGCTCAAACGCCAGGCTGGCCAAACATCACGCCCTCGGGAGTGCTCAAGCGCCCGACGAGTATTATTTTGAAAAGGTAAAACTGAAGAAGAAAATGAAGCATCCCTTGCCCTCATGGGCAATTTTGGGGTGGTTCCAAGGCCAATTAAAAGCCAAAATTAGTTAGAATGAGGAGGAATCGAAGAGAAAAAAAAGTAAAAGGGAAATTAGGATTCCAAGAGAAGAAATTTCTAGCCGATACTAAGGAGAATCCTAAGCGGCCAAAAGAGAACTGAATAAGGAAGAAGAAGATGAAGAAGAAGGCAAGGACGAGAGTTATCTAGGGGCGTTCCGTCAGTAATTTTTTCTTCAGTTATTATTTTCTTATGATTTTCTTTGTGTAAACGTCATGATGCTTTTGAAAACCACTTCTATATTTACTTGTAATTTAATTATAATGGTACCCTAAACCCCCCCTTTAGGGAGGGTAAGACTAGATCTATGCACTAGACCTTTCTTATTAAATAATGAGTTTGAATTATATAATAATGTGTATGAATGTTTGTGATATGTATATTTTTAATCTTTACTTCACAATTATAAATTAGGCACTAAAGTTAATGGTGTGCATTCAGAAACACTAAGCCTTGGATTGAAACAAAAGTTTTGATCAAGGTGTATATGCTTGTAAAGCATGGAAGTCAAGAAACATTGAATGCTAGATCGGAGCAAAGTTTAGATCACGAACTATTGAGCACTTGACACAAGAGTAGCACTAAACTAGAGAACAAAGCAAAATTCTTGTTGAAGGATTTAAGTGCACTAGAAATATATGTTGGAGGTAGCCAGAAGTACACCGCAGCGGAAACGATTTGCGCTCGAGGATCGGGAATGCTTTGGCAGTTACCAAGCAATAAACTAAATCACAAACACATGCAAATGTAGATCACAACACATACACATGCATCAAACCACAAGCACATCCAAAGACAAAGATTTACGTGAAAAATTTAAGAATGGGAAAAATCACAGAGTCACACCACATAAAAATTTATACTATGAATCTCGAAGAATACAAAGTTACAAAGAGCTTCACCTTAGCAAGGAACACTAGCTCTTACTCTAAAATAATGGAGAGAAGCAGCAGCCACCACCTTGATGGTTTTCTCCAACATACAAGGCTCCCTTGCACAACCCTCTTAGAATTTTTCTTTGGAATCTCCTCCAACAGCATCCAAAGCCCTCTCAATCACTTAGCCAACATTAGGAAAATCCACCATATGTTTCTCTTAAGCACCCGACTCATTTTTGAATACCAAATGGTCCAAAATATCCCACAAATTGCATAGGGCGTAATCTAGACAGGAGCAGAAATTCGTTAGGCGTTACGATGCATCGTTGCTCCCAAGCATCGGGTAGCCAGGCAACAAGGCGCGTTGCAGTGCTTTATTCTCGTGTGCTTTAGCGCCGGGGAGCGCTACAACGCCCCCAAAAGTGGGCAGTAATGCCCCAGTCTCTGGACGCATACCAGTGCCCCAATCTTTATCATCTTCCAATAGGGCGCGCTACAACGCCCCAACCTCTAGACTTCACTCGCCAGGGCACTCCGTAGTGCTCTAATCTCTGTATGATGGCTGCCATGGCACGTTGCGGCACCTTCCTCTTGAGTGTTGGGTGCCATGATGCGCCACAACATGCCACGGTGCGCTGTGGTGCCAATGATGTAGCTAAACTTCCCATATTGTTCTGAATTGCTTCGAAACCTCCTAGGAGTTTACCAGAGCTCCATTAGCATCTTTATGATGATCAGAATGGTCTTTACAACATAAAAATCTCCCTCTTGAGATCTTTTGAAATCATCCTTCTTCTAGCCTTAATTCTTCATTGTCTTCTTCAATTTATGTCAAGAACATGGTGTGGCTCACCCCCGCTCTCTTATCACGTGTTGAGACCAACTAAAGTAGTACATAACTTTAGTTTCTCCACTATTATCGCTTTTGTAATCATATCATTGAGATTCTTAGAAGTCTGAATCATCTCCAATCCCAGTTGTCCTTCTTCGAATAGTGTTCTAATAAAATGTTACCGAAGTTATATGTGCTTTGTCCTAGCATGAAATGCTGTATTCTTAGCTACGTGAATAACGATCTTACTATCACTATAGAGCTTCAAATCCTCCTACTCCTTACCCAATTTTTCTGTAAAACTCTTCATCCAAATTATCTCCTTACTTCCCTCAGTGATGGAAATATATTTCACCTCCGTGGTAGATAGAGCAACAATGTCTTGTAGCCTGGAGATTCAGCTCACCACTGCATTTCTTAATGTAAACGCACATCCTGTAGTGCTCTTTTGGCTATCAACATCTTCTGAAAAATCTAAGTCTACATAGCCCTATAGATAAATGTTAGATCTACTAAATTAAAGTGATTTGTTCGTTGTACTTTTTAGATACCTCAATATCCACTTGACCATGTCCCAATGGTACTTCCTTGGGTTTCCAATGAATTTGCTGACAGCTCCCACTGCATGTGCAATGTCCAGTTGCATACATCAAGCTCCCAACTTGTAATAACCCAAGGTAGTTATCCAGCTTAATATTAGCTTAATCGTATCTTAATTAAGTTCATCTAGCCATTAGAACCAAATCTTGAAGATTTGGAGCAATTCGGAGCTCAATTGATTATTTTGGATTATTTTAATATTTATTTAATTAGAAAATTGAGGTATTTATTTTGATCTCAAAATGGAAATCCGACTTCGCCGTTGCGATCATCACCCCAAATTAGCTAGGAGTGATATTTTGGATGCATTTAGAAGTCGTCAATTTATCACAAATATTTAATATAATTAAATACCCCAGAAAAATAGGATAATTAAATAATCGTCCAAATCGAAATCTAACTTCGCCGTTGAAAATCTCACCCCCAAATTAGCTAGGAGTAAATTTTTGAAAATTTTCGGAGCGCGTTTCTTAAATCTGAATTTTTAATTAATTAAAAAAATATATAAATATTTATTTCTAAATTTTAATTTCTTATTTTTTTTATTTTCCCTTTTTCCTACTTGGCTGCCCCTTACCTCAGTCGGCGCCCTTCTCCTCGATTTCTGGCGCAAGCCAACAGAGGACTCCCTCTACTCCCCCTCACCTCCTAGCTCTTAGCCCATGCATTCACCTCATCTCCCTCTCCTCCTTCTTCTTCAAAGAGAGGCTTTAGCCTCTCCGTCTTCTGCTTGCTGCAAAAGTTGAAGCTCTCTCCCTCCTTCTCCATTGATACCCTTGTATTGAAGAAGAAGGCTCATCTCTAAGGCTTTGAAGAAAAATAGAGGTTTCTTCTTCCTCTACTAAAGGCAAAGGTACCAATTTGCTCCCCTTCCTTATTTACTTCATGTTGCTATCATGTTGATTTGTATCTTTAGAAGATCTATGATTATATTTGGAAGTCATTGAGGTTCATTAAAGCATCATATTACTTTGAAAATTGCATGCTCTGTTTTTCATCCATTTTGTATACATGAGCCTTTAACTATATCATTCATATAGTTAGGATAATCCATTTATGTCGATTTTAGTATCAATGGAAAGGTATCAAAAAGACATTTCCATTGATATATGGCACCACTCATAGAATGCTCTAGATGGAGAGTATTTGAGCTCAAAATATAACATTTAATAGTTTTTGCATAGGCGAAATCACCGTCGGGTGCTACAGCGCGCCGTAGCGCCTGAAGCTCAAATAGTTTTCGCTGCCGTGCGCCACAGTGCGCCGCAGCTGGCTATAGCATCATTTTAGGAAAAATCATATGAAATTGATAAATAAACTAATTGAACAGTAACCTACGAGTTAGACTGCTGCAGCGCGCTGCAGCGGGCTGCTGCGTCATTATGGGAAAACTATAGGAAATCAAGAAAAAAATTAATTGAACAGTAACCCACAAGTTGGACCACTGCAGTGCACCACGGCGCGCTACAGCGGGCCGCAGCGTCATTTCTAGAAAAGTATATGAAACTAGAAGAAAAAGTGTTTCCGCAAGTTGATCTGCCACAACGCGCTACAGCGCCTGAAAGCGCTGTAGCGCGCCGTAGCATCCAGCTCTCGAATTGGTCCCACCGTAGCGCGCCACAGCATCAAAAGCGCTACAGTGCGCCACAACATTGTTTTCCGCCGTAGCGCGCCACAGCGCCTGAAAGCGCTACAGCGCGCCGTAGCTCCCAAAGTTTTCTTAAAGTGCGCAGAATTGGCTGAAATGGATAAAACTTTACTGTTTTTGAATTTTAAGGTCCCTAGGACCCTAGTGGGACTGAATTTTATCAAATTTGAACCTATTTTAGTTAAAATTGAGCAGTTCAAATTGAGCATTACATAAAATTTCATGTAAAAATAAACTTTGAAAATTTGCCCTTTTTGGCATGTGCAAAGACCTTTTATATGCCTTCAGTATTTTTGTTCCAAATGCTATATAATAGAATCTTTGAATACTTATATTGATTAGATTTATCTTAATAACCAAATTGCATGAAACCTAAGTTTTTTAGATTTATAATCAAGTATTAATCCCTTTGGTTTGATTTAGAATTTGATTAGTCTTAATTACCTTCTACTTATGCCATCTTACATTATATATTTTCTTGATATTAGGATGTATGTTAGAGGATTTTAATAATTATTTTGGACACCTAAATGTGCCTAAATTGACATTAAACTATAGGTGAACATAAGAATCTTAAGAACTTGATTAAGTAAATGATACTTAATCTAAATCTAAAATTTGATATCAATAATACACCAACAATACATTGATTTATCATTTATCTTTTAATCAACCATTGGTCTTAATTTTGGTAAGGTTAGGGGTGAAACCCTAACTTGTCTTGATTAAGATCTAAATCTTAATCACCTTAATCAATTAACTTGATTGTAAGATAATGCAATTGACATTATTCCAATAATGCATATGATTTAATTTTGATCTTAAATTATTGAATTAGAAGTGCTAAGGTTAATATTAAATCTGTGTGATTGAATCATCTGAATCTAAGCTTGAGATCTTTGATTTTATCTTATATAAGACTATTAGCATAAGATGGATAATAAAATTATAATGATTTATAAAATGATCTAACTCTAATAATATCTTTGATTTCATCTCATGATTGTGGAATAGAAAAGGATCAGATGAATTTTAATTATCTGATATGATCACTTTAATCCAAGCCTAATAAGTAAACCTTGAATGTTAACTTAAGAAGTTAAAAAGTGAGATCTTAAGGGTCCTGCTTTAAGATTATTTTTGAAATATTTAAAGACCTTAAATATTGATACATTGAGGTAGGAAGAACTTTGTAACTTATTGAGGTATGAATCTTCGATAATCCTTCATAACCTTAGAGGTTGATCTTGACACCTTGTGGCAGGAACTACCTAAAGCACCTAGAATAGAACTTCCCCCTTGTGGTAGAAATCATTATTGAGTGATCTTTATGATCACATCCTTGGAGCTTTGTGTAGGACTCACCCATTTAGAGTAAGGGTTAATAGCTTTGATGAATCCTTGTTGATTTAATAGAATCTTTTGAACCCAGATTATTGGTGGGGTATAGTAGGGTATACCCATAGTGCTAGATTATTTCAGTAGTATTCAAGATTGGTTGATTCACTCTAATGTGAACTTATGACTAGGTGCTATCTCGAGGGATTAGACGAATATAGTTCCATTATATTAAATCTTCCAAGACTAAGAGTGTTACAATCAGTGAACAAGATCCTTGGTTTGAGATATAAATTGCAGCCGAGTTTTGCCTCCTACGGTAGTGCACTTTGATAAGTGCAGTTTAAGCAAACTAAGTATCTCAAGTCACTTTACGTAGAACACTAAGTATTATTGTAATTAGGTTATTTAATTATTTAGCTTGAGATATAAACTGTGACCGGGTTCTGCCTCCTATCGGAGTGCGCTTTGATAAGTGCAGTTTAAAACAAGCTAAGGGTTAAATCCACCTTTCTTGGAAATATGCTAAATATGTGTATATAACCTTCCCAACTAATGATTTTAAGTAAACTCTCAACTTTAACCAATTATCGAACTAGAATATAGGAGTCAGAATCCTTCATTTTTATAGGATTCTGCACAGTGGAGACCTTGAATTCATTATCAGATTTAAGAGCATTTTTTGGATTTCTGGATTTATCTTATGTAGCTTAGAAGCATAAGCATGAGCATGATGTTGAGTATCAGTGATAATTTATGGGTTACAGAATATTGTATACATTGATTGAGGAATTTCAGGATGTATTGGCATCACAGTTCTCAACTAGATGTATGTATACATTGGACCGTATAACTCATAGCTGTTCAGTGATATTTTGGTTGCATATCAGAAGCATACAGTATTGTGACAGATTCAAATACATAGTTTCAGTGGCATACAGTATAGTATTACGTGCCATTACTCAGTTTTAGATATATTACTATTTTTGTTTATTTTTAGTATTCAGTTTATAGTTTAGCTTTACTTTACCTTACTTCAGTTTTGTACAGTTTTATACAGTTTTATACTTTTAATTATCTTTAAAGTATCTCTGCAGTTTTATTTATATTATGTAAATGCTAAATGAATAACTAGAACTGCTTAGATTTATTTCGATGTGTTAGACTTATTATCTAACACATGGTACTTTTGGGATCCAGCAATTTGCTTGATATTGAGCAGTATATTGAGACAGGTTAGGAGAATACCTAGGAGATTTCGGAGGAGCCTGTGGAGCACTAATGGACTCTTCTTCAGCTTTAGATTTCTGTTTAGTTTATTTCAGTTCAGTACTTAGCTTTTATGTTTATATTTCAGTAAATTGTTTGTAATAACTTTAGATGTATTTTCTTTTCTTTTCTGAGATGAATGTTTTATACAGCTTCTGTGATTAATGTTTCTAGATGTTTGCTTTAACCTTCTGCACTCTATTATTGTGATGTGATCAGTATACTAGAAATGCTGATATCTTATACATATATTGGATTCCTCATGTGTTTTACATCCAATGTATGTATTAGTCTAATACTTAGGATAAGGATACTACTCTTATCTTAAGTATTAGTTCTCAACACTCCTTGAGGCTGAGTCAGCAGCCCTTCAGATGGATTCGGTTTGCAGCATTTTGGGGAGACGGGATATTCCTCCTCGAGTGGCACGCCGCTCCACTGCCAAATCGATTATAACCATCTCTTTTGCGCGTGGCGACGGGGCGGGGCACTACACAACTGTTGAAGCATAAGAAACCTTCAGCATGTGTTCCTTCTCCTCTGCAGACTTTGGCATCTGATCCTTCGATAAACAGAAGTGACTTACTAGGAAAGTGCTCACTGACTTTACCTCGCTCATGTTGAATCTTTTTAGCACCTTTTGTAGCAGCCCAAACTCTTAAACACCAATGTATTGTTCGCTTTGGCCTGAAAAGTTTCATGATTTTGCCCTCATAAGATAACTTCACAGTAGGTCACCCATCCTAGGAGTGCTCCCACATGAGTATGCATAACTTTGGGGTTCTTACTAAGAACTCCACTATTATCTACAAAGACGTCTTGATTCTTAAGAGTTTCACTTATTACTACTTAAGTGGGTCTTTACAATTTGATATCAGATCATATTCAAGGCATGAAATATTAAGGTTTAATAAAGTTCTAATCATCATAAATTAAATCATATGATAATATTTTCTTATTGAAGCAATACTAAGACATAAATATTAAAGTGTGATCATATGATAATATATTCTCATGTGAGCATATTTAAGACATGAAATATTAAGGCTTGATAATGTTCTAATCATGAATTTAACATAAATCAAATCATATGATAATATCTTTTCATGTGAGCAAATCTAAGATATAAATATTAAAGTTTAATCATATGATACGATATTCTCATTTGAGCATATTAAGACATGAAATAATAAGATTTGATAGAGTTCAAATCATGAATTTAACATAAATCAAAGTATATGATAATATTTTCTCATATGAGCAATTCTAAGACATAAATAATAAACTTTGATTATATGATAATATATTATCATTTGAGCATATTTAAGACATAAAATATTAAGGTTTGATAAAGTTATAATCGTGAATTTAACATAATTCAAATCATATGATAATATTTTCTTATGTGAGCAAATCTAAGACATAAATATTAAAGTTTGATCATATGATAATATATTCTATTTTGAGCATATTTAAATCATGAAAGATTAAGGTTTAATTAATTTCTAATCATGAATTTATTCATAAGATTACTCCATTAAATATGAGAGATTAAGATCAAATTTTCTTGGCAAGTATTATACCCAAATTAATCAAATCATAAATCCAAAAAAAATAATTCTTATGTAGACATAGACACTATATTATGAAATAAAGAGGTTTACTTAAGTTTTCTTTGGCAAATCTTAGATTGAAAATAATCTAGTCATGAATATTCACTTATATTGACTTGATCGGAGGATCTAAATCAAAACAAAGTCACACCCATGACTTAGTTTTGAGTTTATACATTATGTAAAAAAATTGGGATGGCCCGTGCTATTAGCACGGAGATAACCCGGGGCATCAATGGAGATAATCTCACTTTAGCCATTAACAATATTAATGCTTATATTAATCTGATTGTGACAAGAGTGATTATCTCTCATGCCATTGGTACTATCCAAGTTTCTATTAGAATGACTAAAATATTAACCTTATGAATCCTCATGCATTTTCGTATTATTCAAATATTTTGTCAATGAATATGGAAGAATTCAAAGTATGATTATCAGGTCACAATACTAATTATAAACAGTAAATATAAAGGCTGAAAATATATATTTTCTTGGCCATTTAAAACATGGCATCCATTTCATAAGAGATAATAAGAAAAAAATACATCCAAAGTAGTTATCAATTTACAAATCAGATCATTTCTCTCATTAAATAAAAGATAAACAAAAGAGAATGAAATCAACTATTAGGCAACATCAGACTAATCCTCCTCTTGTGATCCTTGCACTTCCACCAACTCCAACTTGTTGAAGCCCACTCTTCACCTAACATGTTGGTTCCACATGTCAGAGACCAGCCAAAAAATAAAAATAAAATCTTATGTTAGATAAATTGTCTAAGTAAATTTTAGGTTCTTAAATTTTGTTATGATTTTTAAGGACATCAATATAATAAAAAAAAAATTTGTGAAACTATATATAAGCCTTTAAAATGAAAATTGAATCATAGTGAAATAGTAAATTTACATTATAAGGGAACAGAAAACTAAAATAAACTACTGAAACAAAAAAAATATAATACTGATGTGTATTGTAATATAAATTGATGTAGCATGCCATATAAATGCATCCATTTGGTACCTGAATTGCACCACCAACTGATCCTAAGGTGTGCATTGAATGATGTGCATACGAATCGCACTACTAATATATCTTAGGGAGTGCATACGAATCGCACCACTAATAAATAATAGGGTGTGCATTGAATCGCACCGCTAATACTAATATTATGCAAATGCAAACTTGCCAAGATAAAAAATGGAATAGCATACTGATAAATATCTTAAATTGTGAACAAAATAATAAAATAATATCCCTTTGTTCTCTAATTCCTTAAACTTATTTGTAAAGACCATGCTAAAAACTTATTCTTGGCTTAGCTTGGGAAATAACTTTTATGATTATAAATTTTGTGTTAGAAATGTAAAGATACTTGCAGCCACAATCACAATTACAAGAGTTTTTGTTATTCACAATATGAAAACTTACATGTAAGAAAAAATTTGAGAATGTAATTCATCCTTTTGTGATTGGATTTAAAGTAAAAATAAATTTTATGATACTTCTTAAGATTTGATTATAACTTTTGCAAACCTCAAATTGAAGTAAACATATATCTAAATATTATTCTAATACAATTTAGACATGATTATTTCCCTTCATGTGAGAAATATTTAAGTTACCAATCATGAGCCTAACATAGATAAAATCATATGATGATATATTCTTATTTGAGCATATTTAAGACATGAAATATTAAGGTTTGATAAATTTTTAATCATTAATTTAATATAATTCAAAGGATATGATAATATTTTCTCATGTGAGTAAATCTAAGATATAAATATAAAAGTTTGATCATATGATAATATATTCTCATTTGGGCATACTGTAATAACCATAGTACTGTTACCCATCAATTAGTATCTTAATTGACTCTAATATTTATCCAATAGTCTTATAATAGTATTAAGAGCCTCCATTTCAATTTTTGTGCTATTTGGAAATCATTTGACCATTTCTAATATTTCTTGGTTTTCTGATTAGTCTGAGAATGCCTATTTTATTTAGACCTCAGAATAAAAAATGAAGTCTACACTAAATTATCTACGGGTGGTATTTTGAAATTATTTAGAAATTATCAAATTTTTCTCAAATATTTTAATATTATTTAAATACTCAGAAAATTAAGATTATTAAATTGATCTTTGATCAAAATCTGATTTCATTTTTGAGCCCCTTACCCCTCATTTAAGTAAAGGTATATTTTTGGAATTTTTTGAAGTGCGTTTGAATATTTAATTTTGAGTAAATAAATGGCTAAAAAAAATAATTACTTATTGCATTTAATAATCTTAAATATATATATATATATATATATATATATATATATATATATATATATATAAGTCCAACAAACGCGAAAAGCGGAAATCTGCTATTGATTTTAAAACACAAAACAGCATTTGATTTAGATCAGGGTCATCCTTAAAATTTAGGTGCGATCTATCAGTGGGGATTCAATTCGCTAGATCTGATCATTATATCAAAGGCTCGATCCCACGGCTCAGAGTAAGATACTGTATGACAGACTATAAATACACATCGGCGTTTCACGTAAGTGTACGTGGTCTGAAGTAATAAGTAGAAAGTGTGATTTTCCGGGAATTTATCGAACCACGGAGAATTGGTTGATTTGGCACTAAAGTATATCTATTCTCACTAATATTTAAGCTATAGTTTATATTGGTTGGTTGGTCTAAAAATTAGCACGAATATTCACTAAGTAAATAACAAGATTTAAAGAAAGAGGAGAGTTGGGCCCATCCCACATGCAATGATATAATACTTGTGTGGATTTGTTTCTCAAGCTTTATCATTTAGTTTAATTGAAATCAAGTGCACATTGCTATCCTTTAGTCTAGCTCAAAGGCTTACAAGTTCAAATCTCGTACACAAAATAAACTCACATTCGGTTCTACTTTAGCACAAAGATTCTTGTAAAATTCTTGAGAATTAAAGTTAATTCATTTTCTCCTTATTTAAGGAGAGTTTAAATTTTCTTAAATCTCAAGATTTCACAAGCATTGATTTTCCACTACGAGCATCACTTCGCATCTCATATAGTTGAGATGAGAGAATCACATATTGGGCTCAATGACTATGTCACTTAGTTCATGAGCACTCAACACTTCATTTCTCAATCTCAATTATGTGGAGCTAAGGAGCTCAAATAGTGGGTCTTAGCATCACTTGCATCAACTCTTTGGTTGAGCTTAGATTGAGGTGCATTGAGCTCAAGATCCTTCTCACATGGTTCTAAGCGTCCATGCACTCAAAATCTAGCATCCCACCAAAGGTGAGCTAAGGAGCACAAGACTATTAGATCTTGGATTCTTTAGTTCTTTTCTTATAAACACATCAAGACTTATTTGATAGAAATTTCTTAGTAAGACATTTAAATCACAATTATATCACGCTTGAGGGAAAACATTCACACAATAATATTATATCATGCAAAATGGGACTTCATCCCAACCCTCCTCAAGGAGGGTTTAGCTACTCATTACACAAGAAAATAAGGAAAACACATATATAGCAAAAGACCCTTTCATGGTTACTTAAAAGAAGATACAAGATTGAGTTTAGAAGATACTAGGAACGCTCCATAGAAGTTCTCCGGGATTCTTCTTCTCATTCTAATTACCTTCTCCTTAGGATGCTAGTGCTGCCTTCTTCCTCTTCTCCATTTGCAAAAAGCTTGCTTTGTCATCATTGGGGAGTTCTCTCTTCCTTTGGCTCTCCTATTTACTTAGGCAATTCTTACTAAAATTGTGAACCCTCCTCTAGTCAAGAGGAGGGGTATTTATAGGAAGGGGGGGGGGGGGGGGGGGGGGGGGGGGGGCGGGGCTGCATGCTCCTCCTCATAAGCAACCAGATTTCTCCTTTAAAAATACTGAATTCATCATTGTATTAATTTTTAATTTAGGGTGGGTGATAATAATCTCATTTTTTTAGCCACACATCACCTCAAAGCTTTACAAAAATAGCTGCTGTTGGATATGGTGGCTGGAGACAACATTCATGATAGAGGTCATGTCTCCAGCCACATTAAATGCTCTGACTGGAAAAAAATTCAGTGGGCCGCTGCAGCGCGCTATAGCTCCCTATAGCGTGCTGCTGCATGCCTTGGTTCCAAGCAATTCTAGCCAAGTCCTTCGCTGTAGACCGCTGCCGCGCGCTGTAGCGGGGAATTCTGCGAAAAACACTGTTCAATTAGTTCTTTTTCCCGATTGTATAGAGAAATATTTTTGCGGCTGACTGCTGCAGCGCGCGACCGTGCGCTGTAGCGGGGAATTCCGCAAAAAATACTGTTCAATTAGTTGGGCAGCCCGAATTATTTAGCCAAGTCTTCCGCGATACACCGCTGCAGCGCGCGACCGCACGCTGTAGCGGTGAATTATGCAGAAAACACTATTAAATTAGTTGAGCCCCATTTAATAATCATTAATATTTCCGCAATACACCACTGCAGCGCGCGACCGCGCGCTGTAGCGGTGAATTCCGCAGAAAGCACTGTTCATTTAGTTGAGCCCCCATTTAATAATCACAAACATTTCCGCGATAAGCCGCTGCAGTGCGCAACCGCGCGCTGTAGCGGCGAATTCCACAAAAATACTATTCAATTAATTGGGGGCATGTTTAATATAGTTTAAATGTTTCCGCTGCAGCCCGCGGCGGCACACGACCGCGCGCTGCAGCGCGCTGTAGCGGAATAATTTGTTATATTTTTATAAAATTGTAGAAATGCCCTAGAGCTCCTTTGGAATCCATTTCCTGAAAAAGATTTATAATTTTGACTTAGGAACAGCAAAAAATATCTTAAATAAATGGATTTTCCCCTTTATTTTAGATGTAATTTATGAATTCATCACTGTACGTCACTACAAAAAGGCTCATGATCGTGCTCTATGATAGGTCTGGCCTTCGTACCCACTCCAGCTGCCCTTCCTCCATGGCCTTATCCTCCATTCGACTCTTCAGCTCTCCTTTTGGGCACATCTATTTTCCTTGCTAAGGACCCTTGCAAGCTGGGAGGGAGTGAACCTTGCGGTGAAGTTTTGAATCCCGAATCTCTAACTTCCGTCTGCAAACACAAAGTCTTGATCATTTCCAGGTACCTCTTGTATTCCTCCTAGTTGTAACTTCTTCGATACTCAGCTTGCAAATTTCCTTCTTTTACAAATCTGCAGATTTAATGTAATTAAATCAAACATGAAAGGAAATGGTCGATTCTTATTTCATTTGCGTTCGACCTTCCAATTCCTTTTATCCTGCGATTTTCAATATTGTATGAGTTAATTAAATGTTCCTTATATTATTTGCATTCGATCTAATTCCGTAGTATCTCATTCAAATCGCTTTGCAAAAAAGAAAATTAGGGCATTCATATTGTTAGTCCCAACAGTATTTAGATAGGAATTCCCTATTCCAATCTAAGTTCTCTATTTAGGCTTCTTGTTTCTTGGTCGACCGCCTCCTGAAAAATATAAGGAGTTCGATCGTGTCGATGCCCTAAATGAGCCATGGCGTGCCAAACTCGTCAAGGGAGATGACGGTCTGAAGACAATTGTTCATTGACCGACCGGTTCAATATCCTTTAAACCATGTCATTTACTTCAGAAGCATGTAGCGGCAAATCCTATGTGTCATGCTGTTCGAATAGTGTTAAGTCAATGACTTAAGGAATTAATAAAGTATTATATGAGTTAAATTTCATTTAATTGATTTATTTAAATTCAAATTTCATTTCAATTATAATTCCCAATTAGTTAACCAAATTATGCGATATTGTATATAGTTTCGATAAAAAAAATATGTAGAATATATTTAAGCATTAAATTTCTATTTTGAGAATTATATTATTAATCATTATTTTAGGATTTATAATTAATTATGATTAAATCCTAATTCTTATTCATGACATAGTTTAATCAATTCAAGTCCATTTTGGACACTTTAATAGTCCATTTTAATCATAAAAATGTGTGGAATAATAATATAAATTCAAATTTAAGATTTGAACCATAATTTTTTTAATTATTTTTTAACTTTAATTAGGAGTCCCGAAAACTCTAATTTTCTAACATTTTCCGATTAATGTTATTCTTCTACTTATACTATAAAGATTCCATATTTATATATATTATTTTTATTGGATAATAATTATTGATTTTAAATTTTTGGCTCCTTAATTAGTGTTATTGTGATAAATTTATCATTTCATAAATTGCATATTATAGGTATTTAAGCTTTAGGACAGCAAACATGTCACATTACTTACTTCCTATGTCAATTTTAATTGCATTATTTTGAGCTTAGTTCTCATAAATTAAATGCTTGAATGATAAGCAAAATGCTTGATTTATCTTTCAACCTTAAGATTTAATATATAGGACTGATTTATAACTTGATTTGTAGATAATCCTTTAAAACTAGATATTGTAACCATTAAATGTGTTTAACCTTAATGCTTGTGTAGAGTAGATTATGTTTCTTTTAGTCCTTATAACAATCCTAGTTGTTACCATCGCTAAGTTTATGTTAATTAATTTAACCCAAGTTTTAATATTGATTACATTAGACTCAATGGGTCATTTAAATCTAATCCTAGAAGTTTGGGATCAATTGGAACTAAATTGAGAATTTATGTATTTTTAGCTATTTACAAATCATGAAAAATATCTAAATTTATTTGATCTCCAAATTAAAATTTAATTTTATTTTTGAATTCTTCACACCTCAATTAACTAAGGGTGAATTTTTAAGAATTTTTGGAACTCATCTATTCCTAAATTGGATTTAATAATTTAATAGAAATTAAGTAATTAAATAAATGAATTATAATTAATTAAATTAATTTATTTATATATTTTTATATTTCGGGATTTGTTGTCGGGACCACGGTAGATCCGCTGTGGGGTCCCGACAGCGGGGCAGCATACCCGTCGTATGGATGCCCTAGCACGCATCCTAATGCACTCGATCCTATCGCTCGCACTACCCCGCGCCGTGATCTATTCTTGTCCGCTCGATCAGCATCTCACATCAAACACTCGAGATCTCTTCCGCGGTTCGGTTATTAGAAGCCCACATCCATCCATCCATCTTCAACGACCGCGTGATCAGACGACGGAAGGCAAATCCCAGCTGTTCATGGTCGTCCCTGCTCGACTCCCAGCCCGACCAGATTCGCCAATATTTGCCACATCGTTCCTGTCTGCCACTCCTCAGTCTCACTCCTTAGGCCATTAGAGTCATCCCACTAATGGCCGAGCCCCCCCAGGCGACCCTGAGGTTGGGGTTAATCCCATTTGGGGTGGGCTATAGAGACAGCTCGGCCTGAGCCTGCGGCATGGTTCCCAACCATGAAAACCACCCCTAGCCTCTTCCTTGGCTATAAATACTCCCCGTAGCCCTTTCAATGAAGCTGCTGCTCACTCTCTCCCCTGGCATTGAAGCATTGGAGCTCCTGCCATTCCTGCTGAGTCCAACTGCTGGTCGAAGCCTCCCAGTGGAACTCCCTGCTGTGCACTGCTGATAGAGGGTAAGTTCTGGAGTTTAGACCCCCTTACTGAAGCTTCTGCGATCCTCTAAAGTACCATGAGCTGCTCGTTTGGCCTCTGTCACCTCTGCCATCTTCAGGTACAGCCTCCATCCCTCTTTCTGTCGAGCTGGTTCCATCTCACCCCGTAGCTCTTCTACCTTAGATGCTGTGATAGGTTCTTACCTTAGCTCCCTACTAGGCACCAAAGACTACTGGTGGGGGACTGAAAGTAGACCAGATGGCGTAAGTCCGTCTAAATTTGCACTGGCAGCCGATCCCTAAGACGTTGGATATCAGTGTTTTTTTTTGAATAATTGAGTCCTAACTGAATCCTAAACTCTTCTTAGAGTGATTGTAGGCTAATTTGACTGGTATCAATCGACTCAGAGCGAGCTTGCATCTGTAAAATGCCTTGAATAGCACTCCATCGATCTAGACCTTCTCGGGACCCCTCATCTCTTACAATTGCTTCTCCTATGATCCTTGAGTGTGTAGGGTTAGACCGTGGCTTGTGGCATTGATGATATGAGGAGAATTAGCTCCTCACAGAGACTCCTTCGGTGACGTCTCGGTCGAGTAGCACGCCAGCGATCCGGCGCATCCCAGATGAGGTTTTCGGGTTCAATTGACGCGTCTTCAATCCCTGAAGGTGTAGCCGTCGAGATCTTGGAGTGGCGTGGCCGGAGCATGGAGAATTTGGCACTGGAAGTGAACCCTAGGGTTCGGGCATCAGGGTGTCTCCGTGAAGACAAAGCACTGGTGCTTCGGGCTGGGTCAGACCCCGACTCGCGCCTTTTGCTTTGGGCCGATAATAATGAAGGAATTTTCGAATTAATTTCCTTAAGGAAATAAATTTGGAAAATCAATTCATATTATTTTAATTTAGATAAATATTCAGAATAAATTTGTTAAATAACTTTAGTTATACATGTCCAAATGGTATAATCAAATATATCATTTTAATTAGAAAAATACAAAGAATAATAATATAAAATAAAATCAGTGATTTAATGATTAAATTTTAAATAATTGCCTAATCCTTTTATATTTGTATTTAAATCATAATAAATTCAATTAATGTCGAAAAATGTTGATTTAGGTCTCTGATTGCTCATGAGACTACAGAGAACCTATGTAGACCATATTGGCAATCATGAGGGTTGGAGCCTTCCAATTGAGGTAAACTAGGTATGCCCCTTAGTCTGAACCCAAAGCCTTAGCTCCAGCCATGGTTCCCAGCCTAGCACCTTTCAGGGCCCTATAAATATTCCTTTGAATTCACTGTGAGCTCATTTTCTCACTATGGACCGTCAAATCCTCTTCTCCCTACTCTTGGAATTCCTAGCTTGCCCAGTGCCTTAGCTGCGCGTACCACTGATAGAGGGTGTGCGTCTGGCGTTCAGACCTCCCTAAGTAACTGATGTTATTGCCTAGAGTTCTGTAATCGTTCTATGCTCCCGGTCAACTCGACCTAACTCCTTCCCTACATTGCTAGGTAGAACTTCTACCCATACTCTTGTCGAGCTGATTTTATGCTAGGACCCATCCTTGAACTTCTCTTTGGATAGCCATAGAGATAGTGATTGCTGGCAGCGAATCAGATAGTATAGTCACTGTCTAAAATCCTATTTCTAGCTAGCTTGAGCATTGGCGATCCCTGGTGTTTGGGGCCCGTGCTAATGCTTGATTCTTTTCTGCTGATATTTCCAGTGGAAGGTAATTGTCGAGATCTATTTGATCGATCGATTCATATTTAATCGATCGATTCGGTCTAGACTCGCATCAGCATTTTGCCACAGGTAGCACCCCATTGATCTAGAAAATTGCCAAGCCCATTGGCACCTCCAATTGTTCGGTCTCTAGTTACTGATTCTGTAGAACCATTGTTTAGATCATTTCACTCTCTTTGTGAGGATAATTCGTTCCTCACAGCTCAGCTCTAGGAGCTGATTAGGCCGAGTAGCAGTCCATCAATCCGGCGCATCCCAGAGAGGGGTTTAGGGTGGAATCGATGAGTCATGGCCCCATTAACATTTTGCGATTCGAACTAGGTCATGCGGTGATCTGGAGCTCATGAAATTCTTAGATCGAGTTAACCCTAGGGGGGTTGCAGCGAGGAAAATGATGATGACGATGCACAGTGGCATGTTTCTATTATTGGGCCGAGAATTTAATTAAAGTTTTTTGGATTTAATTTACTTATGGAAATTAATTTAGAAAATTAAACCATATAATTTAATTTATCAATTTAATTCCATTTAAATTAATAGAATAACTTTGGCTATACTTATCCAAATGATATGATCCAATACACCATTTTGATCATAAAATCATAAGAAATAATAATACGTAATAAAATCTTATATCCAATGGCTAGATTTTTTAGATTAGCCTAATCTTTCTCTAATATTAATTCATGAATAAATAATTTATTAAATAGCCAAAATCCATGATTAAGATCTTCGATTATTCATATGATAGAGAAAAACTTAATTATGCCTTTAAAAATGAATTAAGAGTTCTAAATTGTTAATCATCTCTTAAACACCCTAAACCTTGATTAATGATTAATTACCTAATTAATCCTCTAACTTTAATGAACCAAGTTTCTATTGTCTTCTTAAGTGTATTAGAACTCACCTATATATTTAGATTCTCATATTAAACTATAATTTCATTAATTACTTTTCTTAGCCTTAAAAAAGTGATTAGTACTAATTAATCTAATCTTAAATTCAAACTTAAACTTTATAGTCTACTATCTCTTATTAGTCAATATTAAGCCTATTAGAACCGATTAGAGTCAATTTGGATGCTTAAATTTTTTAAATCTCAATTTTAATTTTGAGAGGGACATTTTGGTTATTCTGGCCAAAAGTTTATTTAAGAACCCTTAAACCTTAAAAATATCCTTAATATACTTTTAATCAGTATTATAATATGTTAAGATCATTCATTTTGCATTTAGACCTAGTTGATTAATCTAAATGGCTTAAGCTAAATTCTTCTTAAGTTTTCTCTCAAGTAAATCATAAGATCTTAAGGTGATCTTAGACCCTTTATTTAATCTTGATTAATAAAATTTAACCTTATAAAGCCAGTATTAAGTACCTTATCAAAACTAATCATAATGATTATTACTAAGAAAATGTCTTAATGAAAATCCTAAGCTAAAATCCAATTTGAAGTCTTAAGTGATTAAACCTAAGTCTTAGATCTTAGATCTTTAGTAATTACTCATAGTAATCTATTTAAATTGTACCACCATATTCTTAAAATTCTTATTTGATTTGATCCTTTTAAATACTTCTTATGGGTTTAAGTTGATTTAACATATAAAATAATGTGATTATACTATAGATTGAATTTAGATCTTAGATTCATATATTTTTATTTGAATATTTTGTCTTATAATTTTAGATTCAACCCTTCTTTAAGATCATTGTTTCTTAATATCTCAGCTTATAAGATTCTCTACCTTTAGAATAAGTGTGGGTGTGAACCCTTAGATCCTTAAAAGAATAGTACCTTGGATTCAATTTTGAATCTCGATCTGGAGTTTAAACCCAGAATATTAAAATAGACTCGAACCTAGCTTTGTGCTTGGCTAGGAGGATACATATCTGATTCTATAAGTTTGACTCAGACTTATCTCTGTGGATGCCTAGGGGGATACATATTGAACTTTCTGTATAGTGGACATGTTTGGCCCATTTTTATTATGGCAGTACTAGATTAGGCATACTTTTACTTTTTAGTTCAGTTCCAGTTCAGTGGCTTATTTAGCCAATTATTTTAATGGCATTGTACTATTTTTCTATATACTTTTACAGTTCATTTCAGTTCAGTATTTCAGTTCAGTATTTTTAGTTTAATTTTGTTTAGTACTTGCATATTTAGGATGCAAATCTTATTATATTTTTCTTATGCTTCAGTTCAGATTTCTTTATGAAAATCAGCACGTACTAATATGAGTTCAGATTTCTTTATGAAAATCAACACATACTAATATGATCATACGTATGTTAGGATGAGTTACTTTCAATTATTTTCAGTTATTTATATCATACAGCCTAACCTTGTTACACCTTCTAGTTGAGGTATATTAATTTACATACTTTGCGTTGTTTAGTTACTATTTTGTTTCTTGTGGTTTGATGCATTACGTGCATGCTTAGTATGAATGGGATATCTTAAAAATTTAGTTTCATTTAAATTAGCCTATAATATGCTTAGATAATTTGTCTAACTAAAAGTTTTTCTTTTCTTGGCTAGGGCTTGGCATTGTAATACCAACACAAATTTGAAGTTATTCGTTAAGGTTGCTTCAGGAGAGGAGCTTGGCCAGGAGGAGGACCTTCCTGCCATTGTAGCTTAGCTAGTTTTATTTTCAACTATGAGGATGAGTGTTCCTTTTTCTGTTATATTTAGTTTGTAATAATTTCATATTATGGATGTATTTATTTTCTACATTTTTTATATTGAGCTGAGTTATTATTTCTACTTTATTTACTATGCAATGATATGGATGTTATACTCTTACTTGCTTTTGCTGCTTTGATATTTTGATTCATGATCTTCAAATTTAGATGATAAGTTTTCAAATTAAGGCGGCTTGGGTTTATACTTGACTTGACTATAGCTGGGAGGTTTGCCACAGTTGGTTACCGTATTTGCCGTAATTATGTAAATCTCAGTATTAGCATGACCTTGGAGGGTACGTGGCCCCATAGAGACTCTTTCTAGCATATTCTCACACCATTCCAAATATCTATATTTGCTCAACTGGTGGAGAAGGCTAAGTTAATGGAAGCACAAGAGAACTATTCATCTTAGAAATTCAAGAGGCCAGGCATGCCCCACCCTATTTCACATAAAAAGCCTCACTTTCTTAAACCTCAAAGGAGACTAGACAACATTCAGGAAAACACTGCTCAATGTCCCAGAAAAAATACTACTTGTAAATTTTTTTGGCAGATTTCATTCTACAAACATGCGCTAGACTGAAGTGGGTCAATGACATCGTTGTGGAAGACATAATGATATATTAAAATTTTGCCATGCTATAAATATAGTAACTAGACATCAGATTCCTAATAATGGTAAAAAGGTTGCTGATGAGCAAAATAAATCCCAAGCAAACTAAGAAAGTGTTTTTGCATCAAACAATGGCACAAATCTAATAGTGTAAGCCATAATCTTTAATTTTACCTAGACAGGAGCAAGGGAAGAACCTGACATTGTGATAGGTACCATATTATTATTTTTAAATCCTTGTAAAGTTCTCTTTGATTCTGGGGCTATGCATTCTTTCATTGCTTTTAGTATAAATAGTAAACTTGCTTTACTTATTGGGAAATTGTTATCCACTCTTAAAGTAAAATTGATATTAGGAGATTTTTTAGAAACAAATAATTATAATATGTGTGAACTAGAAATAAATGAGAGTTTATGGGAATTCAAAATAACTCTCCTCCCCATTACTACATTTTAAATAATCTTGGGTATGGATTGGATGAGTCTGAATGGAGCATTAATCAATTATGCTAAGAAGAAAGTGTATTTATGTCAAGGAAATAAGAAGTTTTCATTTATTGGCCAAAGATGTGCTGTTATCATTTTCATTGCTGCTGGCAAAGTTGAGAAGATGATTAGAAAGGGATACCCTACATTTTTAACTGTGTTATCAAAGGTTGATAATGTACTTATGACACTCAATGAAATGCCAATTGTCTATGAATAAGCATATATCTTTCCAGAGGAATTTCCTAGCTTACCTCTCCCAAGAGAAGTAGAGTTTAGTATTGAACTAATACCTAGAAAAAATTCTATCTCTAAAGAACCTTATAGGATGGCACCAAAGAAATTAAAAGAACTTAAAAAGTAACTTCAAGAACTATTCAAAAAAGGTTTCATCCATCATAGCAGTTCCCTCTGGGGAGCTCTAGTGTTATTTGTCAAGAATAAAGATGGAAGTATGAGATTATGTATAAATTACCGCAAGCTTAATAAGGTAACAATCATGAATAGATACCCGCTACATAGAATTGATGATCTCTTTGAACAACTAGCCAATGTAACAATATTCTCAAAGATTGATCTAAGATCTAGTTACCACCAACTCTGTAGAAGAGAAGAAGATATCCCCAAATATGCATTCAGAACTCATTGTGGGCATTATGGGTTCTTAGTAATGCCCTTTAGCTTAACCAATGCCCCATCTTTTTTATGGACTTAATACAATGAATATTGAAGCCATATTTAGATTCATGTATCATTGTATTCATTAATGATATATTGATTTATTCTAAAAGTACTACGAAACATGAAAACACCTTAAAATTATTTTAAACCTTCAAAGGTGTAGCGCCCCACCCATTAACTACCAACAATCAAGGCTAAGGGGTAGTGTGCCACTTTGACAAATCCCTCACTTATCGTCAGATTAGGTTAATTTATTAACCTACTAATAAGAGAAGGATGTGCTTTGAATATTGTAGTAGAATCATTCACTAAGTATATACATTCAATAATGTGAGAAAGCAAGAAAAGTAATATGCCACATCCAATTTACCACAATACAAAGAAGGAGTAAACATGCAGCTCAAAATAAAATAGTATAATAAAAGAACATACATGGGTACTTATATTATTATATCAATTAATAAGTTTTATATGAAATAATCACTCAACCTCACAGAAATAAAGGAGAAAATGATCTATTATTCTTTAGCTCCAACTTGCTCTTCTTCCAGGAATGGCTCCTCCACAGGCACAAGCTTCTCAAATTGATCAGATCCTGATATTGTCGGTTTCACAATGCCAAGGCCCCAGCCAAGAAAAGAAAATCTTGTTAGACATATTATCTAAGTACATTTTAGGCTATTTATATTCATGAACTTTATGATTTCACCATTTACTTAATCATAAAACACATAAAGTATATAGGTGCAGCAAGCATATAATGGAATGTGATAAAGTTATAAATAAAAGTATATAACTAGCAACATATAAGGCAAAAGAACATACCTCAATACTAAGCTATGACAAGGTTAGGCATATATGTATAAATAAAATAAGAAAAGCACTGAAACAAAAGACTCATCATAAACATGCTGATGATCATATGAGTAATGTAAGTTTAAAAGAAGGCAATCTATCTGTGATACGTATAAGTAAGTAGTAAGGTAATCTAGTATCCTATAAGATTACAAGTAAGCAAGTAAATTAAAGGTTAACTGCAACAAAAATGGTGACACTAAAATAGTAAATAAGTATATAATAACTGCTATATTAAAAGTAGAGTTAAACTAGCCTGCTGAACCGAAATATGCAATCTTTTTAACATCATAAGAGGCTAAGCCGGTAAGTTTCTTAGAGTCATAAGAGGCTAAGGCGAAGTAACGAAGTAGAACTAAACTGAAGAGGTAGTAAATACAAATGCAATAATATTTTAGTTATTTTACTTTATTTTTGTGGACACGTCTAGAAGTAGCTGTGGAGTCAAACATGTTAGCAAGACTAAGCGAGTCCCAACTTAACACAACTCTCCTCAATGAGTACGTGTTAATTAATCCATATTTCCCCTTACCCCTTTCTATTGGCGTAAAAATGCACAAATCTGACCAGAAATTGAACCCTACATAAATGTTGTTCTAATTATTCTATGTTTTTGTATAATGTAGCAATGTTTATCTTATATGACATGTTCAAGGAAAAAGGGCACAAAGTACAAGGAATGCAAAAGCAATAATAATTCAATTGTAAGCAAGCGACTCTACTACACATAAGTGGTATCTGTTATTATCTATTTAAACTATTCTAATTATTCCAAGTTATACAAGTTTAAGATCTCTAATTCCTACTATCAATTATAACTTAGAAGTATGACCTTATGAGTTAAAAGCAATTAGAACTGATCAGGTCCTAATTTTATTCAATCAATGATGCTTACATGTTGAATAATAAAGCAATACGTCCTATTTGATGAATTAAATGATCTAAGCTAAGATTTGATCAAAATCTACTAACATTAGAGATTAAGAATTAAACTCTAAGTTTTGGAGTTTAACCTTATAATCCTAAAGTAAACCTTAAAGACTAAGGTTTATGTCTAAATATGGAATAATGATTAAGGCAAATACTATTAAGCATTATCAAAACCTAACAGAATGATCTCCTAGTCTTCATCTAGAGTTTAAAAGTTAAAATAATCATAATAAAAATATGAAAAATCTTAAAACTAATAAAACTAAGGTTTCATTCATTGAATAACCAATTTACTCAATGAATGAAATCTAACATAGCATTTATTCCTAATATTAAGGAAAAGATCCTAACATGAAGGTGCATATCCTAAGGAAACTCCTAAGAAATGACTTAAGAAGTTTTAGGATTTGATGAAACTTAAGGTAATTTGTCTTTTATGTACTGTCCTAGTTAACTTAGGGAAACTTAGAGTGAAATTTAGCTAAGTTAGGGTACATTAGTTTTACTTAGGAAATTTCAAACCTAAAATAGGGAATTTCCTAATTCAACCTAATAATGAGTTTAAGAGTCTAAATTGATTACAAATCAGTTTTATTACTTAGTTAATGATTTAATCGATATTCTAGAGGTTAAGGTTAGTTAACCTATATTTTAGGCAAAATGACCATTTTGCCTTTACTTAAGGGTCTAAAATACTACTTTTTGATTAAGAGCTCCAAATTGATTTTTTTTTATGCCAAATAGTTCCTTGCTATCTAACATGAAGATAGATTGTAGGTACATCAAATTTGGATAAGTATTAAGTCATATGGGTTCAATTTAAGAATTTTAACCTATCAGGGTACTTTGGTAATTTTACCTAGTAAAGTCTAAGCATTTAGTTAATTTATTATTGTTTACTATCTAAGGGTTCTATAGAGTCTAAGAACACTAAATTTTGATGTCAATTGGTTAAGTTATAACTTAAACAGGTTTGGGATCTAAAGGGATAATTTTAGGGTTTGTTAATGGGTCAAAAACCTAACTTTCTCAAATGAGGTCCAAATTCATCAAACTCAGTGGTTATAGTTTCCCCATAACACACTAAGTACTGTAATTAGGAGTAGACCCAGATTGGACTTCGATTGGTCAAGTTATGACCTAATCAAGTTCTAGGGTGATTAGGGCAAATTAGGGTTTATAGTCGTCAGAACCTAAATTTTATTTTGGATTATTGTTAATTAGGTTCTCCTAATCAAAAAGGTATATTATATGACCTAATTTTAAGCTAAATTGATTAAGTTATAGTCAACTGAAGTCTTAGGCCAATTATGTAATTAAGGGAGGTACCTAAAAGTGATTAGTAAAATCATTGACTTAGCAACAAAGTAAACACTATTAGACCAATCTAGATATTCTCATGATATAAAATAAGACCCACATTGACTTGGTTTGGGTCAATGGGTACAAAGTTATGGCTAAGAGAAGTTTTCTAGGATTTAGGGTTAAGTGAGGGGTCCTAAAATAACACATGTTAAATAGGCATCCTAGAGAAAAATTAACACTACCATAATATTCTTCTTATTTTTTTGAGCAAAATGAGAAATATATTTAGTATATTTGGATCATTGGATTAAGAGAAATGTGTGTTTAAAGTTTCTGGACTTTAACTAATTCACTTTATTCAAATGGAATTAATTAACTTCACTGTTTAAATATAATTAATTAATTCATTTTAATTTAGTAGCTGCGAGCCCCACAGCAGATGGCACTCGCTAGAAGCTTGACATGTAGCACAGGTAAGGTCCATCTGCCACTGCCCGAAGGATAATGATAGGACCCACTAGACACGTGGCATCCTGTGTGTGGGCTTGGAATGAAGGAGGGGCCCATGGGGATTTTAAAGCCGCAACTAACAGGTTGTGGGTCCCACAGTTGACAGGTCAGTGGGACCCACGGCAATCACGGGCATGGCCCAGATTACCTCTATACGGGTTGGGTCGAACCCGACCTGTAACGAACCCGCCATCACCTCCCACTTCTACAACAGGGAAGCTTGGGCACCTTACTTAGGAGCGATAACAGACGGTTCAGAGCGATAACAGACGGTTCGGATCGAGGGTAGGTAGGTCTCAGGGAGACCTACCTGATGACACCTGACCCAAGATCGGAGGGGGTTGTAGCAGCCCTCTAGGGCTAACCTTAGCGGCTAGGGTTCTGACGAGGGGCGTAACGGTATGTACTGTATACCTTGTGCCTAATTTGATCGATCAGGTTTTATCCAACCTAATTAATTTAACATAATCCTAATCTAAGGTATGCAATAACATTACAATTGAAGAATCAACAATTTAACTGTGAGATATAATGGATCGGGCATACTTTAGGTAGATGGTCGGTAGAGGATTAGGGGTTCTTGAGGGTGCAGTAGCCCAGCTAATCCCAATTCATGTAAATAGTTTGCCTCTTGCTTAGATGAGAACATTAATGGACTTTAGACAGAGTCTACGAGGCTAGGGTGTCCGTGATTAGCGGTGCGAGTGGTGGCCTGCCATGTGGCGCGGGTGACACCCGCGAGGAAGAGGACGGATCACGAGCCATTGATCTTAGATCAGGTGGTTCGGATCGACCGTTTGATTAGGATGGATAATCTAATGGCGCAAGCGAAGGCAGATGACGTCCTTTAAGGAATATAATAATTATTAATTATTTAAATTTTAATACATAAATTCATAATTAAATTTGAATAATTAAATGACTTCAAAAAAAATTTAATTAATCACCCCTAACTAATTGAGGGGTGATGAATACACTGGTAAAGTTGAATTTTGATTTCGACGAGTAATTTATTTTACTATTTTTTGGGGTATTTTAAATATATTTAAATATTCGATGAATTTTTGATGACTTCTGATTGCCTCCAAAATATCACCCTTAGTGAAATTGGGGGCAGTGAACACAATGGCAAAGTTCGGTTTATGCTTTGGTGTCAAAATAATTAAGTTAATTTCTAAGGTTGCTGGAATTCCCAGAATTATGGTTTGATCTATTTGACCCCTAATTTGGACTAGGTCTTTGTGATTAGCTCCTAATAAATTAATTAGAGCACTGGGATCACAATCAGGACTTGATTGAGTCATAATTAATTAGGGTAACAACTTGGGTTGTTACATAAGGTAACACCAACTATATGCTAATTTTTCCAAATGTGAATTTTGGATGCAGTTGGTAGCCTTTTTAGGCCATGTGATTAGTAAAGGAGGAATATTAGTCGATCATAACAAAATTAGTACAATTTGAGAATGGCCATAACCTAGTTTAGTGATTGAAAATCATAGTTTCTTAGGTCTAGCCGATTACTACAAGTTTGTAAAGAATTTCTCCCAAATTGTTGTCCCTTTCACCTGGTTTACTCAAAAGAGTATACCATTTATATAGGAACCTTCATGCAAAAATGCATTCCAAAAGCTTAAAGAGTGTTTAATGATAGCTCCAGTCGTAGTCTTACCCATAAAAGAAAAGAATTACCAAGTTTATAGTGATGCTTTACTAAATGGTTTGGGTTTTGTGCTTATGAAAGAAATGTATGTTATAGCATTCGCTTATAGACAACTGAAGGTTTATGAAAAGAACTATCCAATTTATGATTTAGAATTGATTGCAATAAGAATTTCTCTTAATATTTGGAGACACTACTTGTACGGAGTAAAGTGCAAAATCTTTACTAACTACCAGATCCTAAAGTATATATTCACATAGAAGAAAATAAATTTAAGACAACAAAAGATAGTTGAAACTGATTAAAGACTATGATTTATCAAACAATTACCATTCGGGAAAGGCAAATCTTGTTGTCGATACTTTGATCATAAAGGGAACAGTTAGCTTGTACTTGTTGACTTCTACTCTATGATTGCTAAGTGAAATGGAGGACTTACAACTAGAGGTTTTATTACCTTCAAATTCCATTCTATATTAAACAAACTTGAAGTGTTCATTAATTGATGAAATTTAAGTAGCCCAAGAAAAAGATAAGGACTATTCCCTTTTAGTCCCTACGATTAAGAAATAAAGATGATCATAATTGAATCTAGATTCAAAGGACTGCATTTGGTGTGGACCCAGAATTTGGGTACCTAATGAGTCTGAGTTAAGATCTAAACTATTAAAGGAGGCTCATCATTTCAAATACACCCTCCATCCAGAGAATCATAAAATGTATCAAGATATGAAGAGTCACTTTTGGTGGCCATGAATGAAGAAGGATATCACCGAGTTTGTGTCAAAGTGCAAATATTTTAACCTCATCAAGGTTGAACATAAGAAGGCTGGATGATTAATACAACCATTATCTATTCCTTAATGGAAATTTGAAGATATTTATATGGATATCATTGTTGGTTTTTCTCGTTCTTGATCAGTTAATGACGCATTATGGGTCATTGTAGACAGACAAACAAAATCTATACACTTTCTACCCATTTGGCAGATAGATTTTGTGGACAAATTAGCTAAGCTTTATCTCAAAGAAATAGTCAGATTGCATGGAATCCTAAAGTTTATTATATTAGATCGTGACAGTCGCCTTACATCAAAGTTTTGGCAAATGGTCCAATAAGACCTAGGATCACAACTCTGTTTAAGCACCTCCTTTCATCGTCAAATGAATAGGCAGACCGAACGAGTAAATCAAACTTTATAATATCTTCTTTGTCTTTGTATGTTAGATTTTGGAGACAGTTGGGATGAACACATCCCATTAATTAAATTCACTTACAATAATAGTTTCCAAGTAAACATCGGAATGGCACCATATGAGGCCTTAATTGAAAGAAGATGTTTATCACCCCGCTGTCTTGGAATGATGTCGGTGAAGGCAAATCATTGGGCTCAAATCTTGTGATTCTAGCAACAGAAAAATCAGATTAGTTCAACATTTAATAAAGGCAGCCCAAGATAGGCAGAAGCAATACTTTGATTATAGTGATCGTCACATCGAGTTTTTAGTATGAGACTTTGTGTATCTTAAAGTCAGTCCATACTGGGGATTTTTAAGATTTGGAATCTCTGGAAAATTAAGTCTTATTGGACCGTTTAAAATTTTAAAATGAGTTGGGAAAGTTGCTTATAAGCTCAAATTGCCTTCATATTTATGTTTAATGCATGATGTCTTCCATATCTCATCCTTAATAATATGCTTGTCATAACCTACACTGTGAATTGAAGTAGAAGAAACAAACATACAACCAAATCTCAATTTTGTGATTGAACCTGAAGAAATCCTAGATTGAGATGTAAGAAAATTGCGTAGCAAATCAATTCTGATGGTGAAAGTGAAATGGATGAATTGATGAGTGAATAAACAACTAGAGAAGAAGATTCTAATATGTGGAAAAATTTTCCTCAACTATTAACCTTATAACTATAAACAATTAGAACATTTATTTCATTCTTATTGATTATTGGATAAGTAAAATTTAAAATTTGAAGTCAAGATAACATTCTCTTAAGTTGGGGAGAATGTAAAATTATATGCTTTTGCATGAATAAAATTAGTATTTATTATCTTAGTTAATTTGAGTAATTTATTAGTTATATTTGTAAAAAAAATATCAAGTTGTTAAAAATAATTTTCAAGAATTTTGGAAATGTTTTGGAAAGTTTTCCATTAGAGAATTATTTCCGGTTATTTTATAAAGGATTTAAATCAAAATAATTATAGAAAAATTTTGGGTGTCAAAATTAAAATTTTTTTTTATTTTTGAATTCTACACTATCAAATTAGCTATCAACAAAAATTTCATAAATTTTGGAACTAAAATGGATGAGTTAAGATAAAAATACATTGGAATCAAAAGAAAAATAAAATTCATTGTTACACTTTCAGCAAACATGATTTTGGCCAAATTCAAAATCTGATCCCGGGACAACCACTTGGCCAAATTGGACAGTTTTGATGTCTATGAATTCCTCCCAATGGGATATACATTTTAAAACATTAAATTTAAATTTTGGAGATTTATTTTTATTAATTTTATTTTTAGCCAAATTAGACACCATAATTTTTGGGGGTTTTACTTTTTAATCACCTAATTAAATGCACCAATCAATAATCCACATCAATTATTCTAAATTAAGTCAAATTATGTTAAGCTATTCAAATTTTGCTACGATTAAACCTACACCATTTGATCATTGCTAAAGCTTTATATGGACTCCTAGACCTTCTAACCCTAATTTGAAACCTTACATCCTATCTTTATTTCTTTCTTACCTCCATTTGAAAGCATTTGTCAAACGCCTTTTCTATTCTTCTTCTCCTCCTCTCCAAACCCTAAGGAGATCTAGGCTACATTATCTCATTCTTTTCTCGGTAAAGAAAAGATCTAGGCTTTATCAAAATTTCTTTACTTCATGGTACACTATTCTTTGATTGTATCATTGTTTCTCTTATTTATCAAATAAATTTCATTGTTGATATATATATATATATATATAGGATAACAGTGGAGAGATAAGTTCTCATTTTAGGGTTCCTTGGCGATCAGCGGCCCTCTCTCGCTCGGCTCCCCAGCCGGAGGCCTCCGGCCTCCTGTGGCTTCATGTCGGCCTTGTGCCATCGAGTTACTTCTTTCCTCTTACCTCTCCTGTATTTTTGCTTTTGTTCCTTTTAAAATGCAATGGTAATGGACCCCATGGTCAGATCCTTCCGCAACATTGTTACGAACCCTTCCTCCCCCCTCTCAAAAGAAATCTGCTCCTTCAATTGAAGCCCCCGCTCTATTTTTTACTGACGAGGAAGTTATGCATTTGGCAAGACCGCACTCACTTACATTAGTTGGTAAATTTGCCAGAGAAAAACCTAGTTTCAGCACTGTCTTAGGCTTTATTGAAGGGCTTAAACTTCTTTCTCCAGTTAATATTAGACCCTTTGATTCACTTCATGCTTTTTTCACCTTCCAGTCCGATCTAGATTATGCTCGAGTTTTTTCTAAAGGATCTTACAATTTAAAAGGGAATACTATGAGTTTCTATAAATGGGATCCTTTTGCCAATGTTAGACATGATGTCCCGATTGTTCCATTATGGGTTAACTTCCCCGGCCTACGGCTTCATTTCACTACCAAAGAAATCCTGTTCATTATAGGGAGGGCCCTCGAAAAACCACTCCAACTTGATTGCAACACAGCCCTATGTCAAAATATTGCAGCCCCAAGAATCCTAATTGAAACAAACATTGCTTACCCTCTCCCTAGCTCCATATGGCTGGGCTCTAAAGAAAAGGGTTATGCCCAAGAAATCTGTTATGAAAACATGTCTCTTTATTATAATTGGTGTTTCTCCTTAGGGCATAATACTGACTCTTGCATTTTTAGGAGCCAAAACTCCCCATGTCCCTCTACTGGTAGAAGCATTAATAGCTCTGATCAAAATATTGGGTTACAGCACCTTTTAATAGAAGGCAATCATAACCTTGCTATCATTTTGCAAAATCAAAATCTCATGGAATAGCTTGCTAGTGATAATGGTTTGAGGGATGTCAATGCTCCCATTGCTCTTCAACCATTACATATTGAAGATAATAACACTCTGAACATTATTGCTCTTAATCAAAGTTTGATTCCTAGTATTATAAATGCTGGGAATAACCAGGTGAATGCTGGAAATAATATTGAGATCAATCATGAAATTGATTCTTTCCTGGTTAATAATACGATCACTTGCAACACTTTTTCTGATGCTAATATCATTACCTTAGATGCTATGGTTGTGGAAAATATTGTTCCAAATGATGTAGAAAAAATTAGCTTAATTAATGGTTCTATTTTGGGGCATATGATAGTGGCTATTAATGAATCTGAAAATGCTGTTAACTTTATTTTAAATGCTGATGTGGTTAATGAACCTGATGTGGTAAACTCTGCTTAAAATGTTGTTATCAAGATCATAATGGGGTTGATGTTAGTGAAACTAAAATTATTGCAAATGTTATGAAAAGTTCCAAATGCTAATTATAACCCTGAGACTAATATAGCTATTCTTGATACTCTTGCTGCTGCGGATAACCTCTCGGCCCCTTTGGAGGGTGATGATAATGGCAAATATTTTTATGGAAATCCTGCTGCTGAAATAGCTTTAAATCAGAATGTTGTTGAAAATGCTTTAAATCAGAATGTTGCTTCATTTGATTTTGAACATGAAGTTATGGGCACAGTTGGAAAAAAAACTGGAATTATAGCTACAAATACTTATGAAATTGCTAAGCATATCAATTCCCCAAACATTGCTAATGCTATGGCTAAAAAATTTGATCACATTGCTAATGGCATATCAACTGTGGTGTCTATTGGCGATGAAATCTTTGATCCTTTAGTTGCAAACACTAATCATTCTGAATTAGCTATGAATCTTGCTGATTTTAGCACTTTGTTGGATTTTATTGCTCATGATAGAATAAAATTTAGTAATGTTGCTGACCCCTTTTAAGAATTGTTGATGAACATAATTTGATAGCCATCAATAAAGCTTGGTGTGACACATCCTGTGCTTCCCTTAACTGCGGTCCCCAAGATTCGGAGAGGAATATCCAATCATCCTTCTCGAAACCTAAAACTCCTGTAAAAAGCAAAAAGGTTCAGTTCAGTATAAACAAAATATCGACCTCCAACAGGTACAAATTGCTCTCCTCTCTTATTGATCCTGAAAAATTAGATGAACATGTCCAGGATACTACTTCAAACAATTCTATTAATATCACTTTTTCTAAAGATACGCAATAGTCGATCCCAAGTGGATCTTCTTTTGTTTGTTAATGAATGTATTATGTTGGAACATTAGAGGTATTGGTAATACCTCTTCAAAAAATAGGCTTAAGCATATTATTTTTGAAAAAAAAAATTCTATTACTGCCATATTTGAACCTTAATTAAATCACGGAGCCATAATTTCGGTTGGTCATTTTATAAGAATGAAGAACTTTACCTTAAATAATTCTAACCGAATTTGGGTGTTTTGGGATAACAAATGGAATGCTGATATTTGAGCCGAATGCCACCAAGCCATTCATATGCAATTCTATAATGAAAACCACAAATTTCTCATAACCTTTGTACATGGCAACAATCAAAGACTTGATCGTCTCCCTCTTTGGAACTTCCTTAAGGATTGCAGCTCTTCTACCCTTCCCTGGGCGATAGGTGGAGATTTTAACGCAATCCTTAAGTGTTCTGAGTACAAAGGTTATTCTAGAGACCACTCCAAATCCACTTATGATTTTAACTCTGCCATCCTTGATTGGTCTTGATGATTTCAATTATCCGGGATCTCCCTTTACCTGGAGTTGTGGTAGAAAATTTGCAAGATTAGACAGATCCCTTATCAATAATATTTGGTGTAATTCTTTATCTAATTTTGAGGCGTCCTCTTTAAATTTAATGGTTTCTGATCATAAGCCAATTACTCTATCATCTTGGAATCATGATTTAAAAACTCTTAAATCCTTTCGGTTTCAAACCTTTTGGCTCAAAAAGGACAACTTCTCTCAATTGGTCCATTCTACTAGGAATGAACCTTGTAATACCTATAGTTTATCTCACTTAGTGGAGAAGTTCAAAAAACTTAGAAAAGCATGTAGTCTTTGAAACAAAAAAGAGATTGGAAATATTTTTATTAATGCTTCTACTCAGGAAAACAAAGTCAATCACTTAGAAAATATATTTGAATCGGATCCCTCAAACCATAACAGAACTGAAGTCTCTAAAGCAAAAGCAAGACTTATTCATACTCACAATGACATCGATACATTTTGGAAATAAAAATGCAGTATTAATTGGTCCCTTCAAGGTGAAAAGAACAATTCTTTCTATCACAATTGGGTCAATAAACGAAGACACATAAATAAAATTTCCAAAATTTGCCCTCCAAATGCTCCTAAAATTAATAACTTTGAAGACATCCAAAGCTCTGCAATTGCCTTCTTTCAAGACTCTTTTAATAGCCCAAATTCTTTCCCTCAAAACATTAACTTGGATCTTCCAATTCCCCAAATCCCTGTTGAGGAGAATACCCGAATTAATATGATGCCCAGTAATGATGAAATTTAGGAGGTGGTCAAAAATCTATAAGAAAAATACTTGTCCTGATTCTGACGGCTTGCCTGGTGAGTTTTTTTTGTAAATTCTGGAATATAATTAAGTGGGATGTGTGTAATAGGGTTAAAGAATTCTTTTGTTATGTTCGCTTACCTAAATTCTTTACTCATATGATGCTTTCGCTCATTCCTAAAATTGAAAATTCCTCTTGGTGGTCCCATTATAGGCCAATTAGTCTTTGTACTTCCATCAACAAAATCATCTCCAAAATTCTTGCTAAAAGATTGCAAACATTTCTTCCTTGCCTAATAGAGCCTAACCAATCAGGTTTTGTTCCTGAGCATCTTGTCCAAGATAACATCCTTGCTACTCAAGAGCTTTTCCATAGCCTAAAAAAAAAATGCTGAGGCCATAACTTCATTGTAAAGCTTGACATGGAAAAGGCCTTTGATAGATTAGATTGGAACTTCCTTCTAAAATGTTAAATAGTTATAGTTTCAACTCTAGTTTCATCCTAAAAATCAAGAACCTCAATCAATATAATTTATTCTCTATTTTGATCAATGGTAAGGATGGTGGCTTTTTTAAGTCTGAAAGGGGGCTCCATCAAGGTGATCCCCTTTCACCCATCCTTTTCATCATTGCTTTTAACTATTGGTCCCTTAGCATCAACTCTTGTTTCAAAAAAGACCCAAGTCTCCATTATAAGTATGGTGGGAAAGCCTTAGTGACTCACCTTGCTTATGCTGATGACCTTATCCTTTTTAGCAATGCAAGCTCTAAGTCAGTTAATAGAATCAAAAATCTTCTCTCTGACATGGAAACCATAACTGGGCAGAAAATTAACCTCTCCAAATCCCACTTTTTCACCAATTCAAAAACTCCGATCAATGTTATTAATAGAATTGAGAACACTTTAAACATTAAACTTGGTAAATTCCCAATTCCTTCTCTGGGCATCCCCGTCTCTACTGGGCATATCAAGAATTGCAATTTCTCTAATCTCATTGATACAATTTTCAAAAAATTGTAAGGTTGGGAATTGAAATACCTTTCTCAAGGTGGTAGACTAGTTCTCCTCAAGTATGACCTCAATACAATCTCTCTATACTGGCTCGATGTCACCTCTCCCACCAAATTCATTTTAAAAAAGCTGAAAACAATCTTTAACAAATTTCTTTGGATCCACCGTAGAGGAAGTAAAATCCCTTGGTGCTCTTGGGAATATGTTACCTTTCCCACATTAAAAGGTGGTCTTGGTTTAAGATGTCTATCTTCTTTGCACAATGCTTTCTCCCTCAAACTTTGGTGAAAGTTTAGAACATCGAATACTATATAGTCCAACATCCTTTTAGCTAAATATTGTGCTATATCTCATCCTTCCCAAACAACTCAAAAAATAACAAACTCCATCACTTGGTTTAGAATGCTCTCTTCTAGGGAATTATTGAAGAAACTGTAACTTGGGATACTCTAAATAAATCTACATCCTTTTGGTTTGATCATTGGATTAATAATGAAATCTTGGCCAACAGTTATTATAATATTAAAAATCAAAAATTATCCTTGGGTGATTGCCTCAACAGCAACAATTATTGGAACTTTGCATCCCTAGACAGCTTGCTTCCTGCTGATCTAATAGAAAGGCTTAAATGTATTACTCCTAATTTTGATCATGTCAAAACTGTCAATTCCATCCTTTGTCACAAAAATATAATTAAACTCAGTTTACTTTGGCAAGTTGTCAGGATTCATAAACACTCTACTTTCCCCACTTGGATTTGGCATAGTTGTATTCCTACCATCATTAGTTTATTTTTATGGCGCCTCTATAACAATTCATTAGTGTGGATTCAATTTTGCAAAATATGGGGTACAACTTGGCTTCAAAATGTCATTGCTGCTGGTCAAACAATATTGAAACTATAAATCATGTCATTTTAAGTAGTAATATGAGCATCAATATTTGGTCTGTTTTAAGCATAAAAAATTCTGAACCTCTTCCGATGGACATGGAAAATATTTTTATTAGATGGCCTACTCATAAGAAAAAAATTCACATCGGGCAGCTGGTTGACTGCTATATCCTTTGGAATATTTGGAAAGCTCGAAACAACTCTAAATATAATTCTACCCCCGCTACTGCTCAAAAAATCATTGAAGGGATCAAACTGGATGTTAACAATTCCATTAATAATCATAATGTAAGAAAATTTAGCTGATTGCTCTTGATGTTGATCATGCTAAGCTTATTATTTCTTTATAACACCATTTGAAGTGCTATTTTCTAGAGCTGGGATTCTTTAATGATGTTCCTCTTGCTTAGATTGGTGCTTTTTAAGCTCCAAGTCCCTACTGGTGCCTTAAATTCGGTCACCTACTCTCATTCTGATGTCAAAATAATTGGTGCTTTCTCTGATTTCATGCTCTGTCCTCAAGTTACTTACACTATTTCTGAGGTTGTCTTAAATTCTGCTACTAATGGTATGTTTGGGGACCTGCTTTGCTGCTGGTCTGTAAAGGATGCTGCCAACAATTTTAAGTGCAAATCTGATGGCTATGGTGGGTTCTATTTTTATATTAACTGGCAAAATTTGGGTAGTTTTACGGGTAAGATCCTTGTTATTTCTGATTGCTATGGGGGTTTAAATGCTGCTGTTATTGGTATATTTGGCTCTCAGCTTGGTTGCTGGTTTAAGGAGAATTTTAATCGAAATGCTGTTTGCTTTGATGGGTTTTGCTTTTGTATTAATTGGCAAATGTTGGGCAGTTTTATGGGTAAGATTTGTGTCAATGTTTTATACTCTCAGAATGCTGCCTCTTCTGATGTTGCCACTTCTAATCCGATTAAAGATATTATTCTGCGTAGTCGTGTTATGATTTTGTTTATGTTGCTTTTCATGACTTATTGGGTCTATGTTAAGCCTCTTTTCGATGCAATATTTATCATTGTGATCGTCTCCATTGATAGGGCTGCTTCTTTAATTGGTATTTTCGAAAGGATTGAGATTCTCCGGTTTCACTTGAAGAATCCCAGGAACCTCTTATTCTCTCTCACCAGATTCCTTATTTTCATTATGCCTGGTATCTTTGAGAAGGCTTATTTGGTTGGGTTTGATAAGTGGGCTGCCTGCAATAACTCTAATGTTATAAATGGTCACACTTTTACCTTTTATTTCTGTACTTGCACCAAAATTAGAATGCAGATGCTTAATTTTTAAAATTCTATGGCTATCATGTTGCTGCATGAGCTTGTGTCCCTATTGAGCGGTAGTCGTCTTTCTGCTAGTCTAGCTGTTATTAATGCATCGGGTTTTTTGTGGTGCTATGTAGATGGCTTAACCCTCCTCCCTGATTATCACTTCTATGTTTTTTTTGTGGAGGGTCCCTTCAATGCTGGTCTTTTTTCTGCAGGTTTTATCATGGAATATTCTATAGTATGTGTCATTGCCTTAACCTTTAACCATGATCTAGCGCAAGTTGTTTGTTTTCATTTTGCAGGTATTATTGTCATTCTCGCCTTCTCTAATGGTATCCTTTGCGAGCTTTTTGTCAGTTGCGATTGGGTCCTTTATTTTATCTCATTTGGAAGCTTCTGTATTTTTCTTTTTGGTTTGTCTGGAGACCTTTTAGTATATTCCCTGAGTCTCTGTTTTTGGGGCTTGATTCTAGTTTCTAGGCGTGTTAGGCTCTTTGTACCCTCCCAGCTCTAGTCCTATACTTCTTTCTTTTTGTTAAATAAAATCTCTCCAAGATAGCATTTTGAAAAAAAAAATAATAATAAATAATATATATATGTATATATATATATATATATATATATATATATATATATATATATATATATATATATATATATATATATATATACATACATATTTTTTTTTTTTTTTTTTTTTGCAAAAGCCATTTCGGCAATATTTTATTTCATCAAAAGCAAAGTGAATACAGGACTGGGGCTGGGAGGATACAGGATACCTAGACAACTAAAAATCAGAATCTAGCCCCAAAAACAGAGATCAGGGTATATCCTAAAAGGTCTCCATACCAAACAAAAGAAACTTAAAAAAAAAAGAGTTCGGACTAAAAAAGAGAACATAATAAAGACAGCAGCTAAAATAAAGATAAAAGCGAGAACGACCAAACCAACCCAAGGAAACGCGAAAGGAGCAAAAGAGCATGACCTGATCGCTCGAGTAACCTGCAAATTCAAAAACTGGCAGCCAAAGTACAGGATAAACAGAATAGAATGAAACTTTTAAGCACAATAAAGAGAGATCAGCAGCCTGGCCGTCACATCTACTTGCGCCATGATGAGGACCATCTGAAAAAAGAGTAAGACTAATAACCATGATGTAGGGGATAAAATAAGCATTTAAACACACATTAAAAGTTCAGAACAAAGAGACTTGCCAAAGAAAGATATTATACAACAAAAATAAAATTAACAAATGAAAGCATAAAGCATGATCAGCCCATCTTGCAATAAGCGGGCATCTACAAATCTCCCATAGATCCGCAATGTCATTCATCATAGTAAAAATGCTGCGCCTGATAAAACCGGTTGAAACACCCATATCTAATTTTAAAAAAATGCTGCGCCAAACAAACCCCATATATAAAGAGTGTAGCTGCATGCCGAAAGCGTCAAAATAAGCAACATAACCATCAAGAGCCATAAGCGAACATCTACTGAGAGCCCAAAAATTAGCATTGACAGCCAAAGAACTAAAAGTGTTGCTCCACATAAAATCGGTTAAGTCGCCCCCACCACTAAATCAATAAAAAAGTTGCTCTAAAAAATCTCAAGATATAAAGCATCAAAATAAGCAACAAAGCCATTCTTAGCATCAACATTGACAACCGAATTAATAAAAATGCTTCGCCAATTAAAAACAGTCAAGTCACCCACCACTAATTTAATAACGAGGTTGCTCCACAAGATAGAACGCTGTAAGCAGAGAGCAGTGCTTGTTTTTAGATTGGAATGATCAGCCCATTTAGCTAAATTACAAAAGTAAGCCCTCAACTTTCTATCAAACCTTTCAGGCATATTAGATAAGCCAAAAAAAGCCATAGAATCAACTTTATCATTAAATGACCAACAACTTTTTTCCCAAACACTAGCATCGACAGTAACTTTAACAAAATTTCTACTCCAAATAAAACCGGTTAAGTTACCCGCCACAATATTAAATAAAAAACTGCTCTGAATCTCAATTAAGATTAGACGAGGCTCGACCGACCCCGACAAAGAACTCAAGCAACAACAATAAGCTTTCTTAAACCCTCCATTGGATCTATAATTTACAATCACCGACCCATAATTCTCGTAAACCAGCAAACTAAGGATGACCACGAAGGTAAAAACAGCAGTTATAACTTTTACTGAAATGTTTAGAATATAAGCATCACTAGACAGAACCTGCATCTTAATGCAGAACATATGAGCCACAAAAAGCCAAAGCCGAAACCCAAGCAACTTCAAATTATCATGCAGATCATGGATTCCAGTACAACAGTTATCAAAAGAGACAGAAAAAATTCCAATCCACAACGCAAGAAGGCAAAGCAATAAGGCCCAGCACGTAGACCTAATGTTAGATATCCAGGAATGATTTAACATGGTCAACATTAAGCAAGCTCCAGTTGAAGTTTTTGGGGCTAAAATTTTTAAGAGAGATATTCACATCCCGGATGATAGCTGCCCTTATTTTTTTAGCATCAGCCGGGATATTAGAATATTTAGCAGAGTTTCGGGCTTTCCATAGATTCCATAGGCAGAAGTAGTCAACTAATTGACCAACATGATTTTTTTTCTTCTGGTGAGGCCATCTACCAAAAACAGTAAGCATATCAATAGGATTTGGCTCCGACTTTTTTAAATTAAAAACGGACCAAATTTTTTTGCTCGGAATGCAACTAAAGAAAACATGATTTAAAATTTTGATGTTGTTTGAGCAGCAATGGCATTTGGAGGCCAAACTGTAATCCATATTTTGCAAATTTGAGTTAATACTAATGTAGTTGTTGTGAAGGAGCCAAAGAAATAAACTAATCAGAGAGGGGATACAATTATGCCAGATCTAATTCAGGAAGGAAGGGAGATTGTGGATTCTAACAATTTGCTAGAGGAGGCTAAGGCAGATATTATTTTTGTGACAAAGAGTGGAGTTAGCTGATTTTGAGGGGTCAACTTTAAGGGATACCGACTTAATTTTCTCTAGAAGATCAATAGGAATCGAATTAGCGAGAAAATCAACATTCCAAGTGTTGTTGTTGTTGAGACAATCAGCTAGGGATAATTTCTGGTTTTTGATCTCAACATAGCTATTAGCCAGGATTTCATTGTTATTCCAGCGGTCATACCAGAAAGATATGGATTTGTCTAATGAGTCCCAAGTTATGGTATCTTCGATAATTTCTCTAGAGGCAAGCATACGAGCCCAAGTGATAGAGTCAGTAATTTTTGGGGTTGTTTGGGAGGGGTGAGTTCTAGAGCAATACTTAGAAAGAATAATGTTGGACCAAATAATGTTTGAGGTACGGAACTTTCACCACAATTCAAGAGAGAAAGCTTTATGGAGATCATTGAGAGACCTTAGTCCAAGGCCACCTTCCAAAGTTGGGAAGGTGACATGATCCCAAGAGCACCAAGTAATTTTACTACCGCGAGGGCGGCACCAAGGAAATTTGTTAAAAATTGTTTTCAGTTTTTTTTAAATAAATTTTGTGGGAGAAGACGCCTCAAGCCAAAAAATAGGAATCGTGTTCAGAACATATTTGAGGAGGATTAGTTTCCTACCTTGAGAAAGGTATTTTAATTCCCAGACTTGCAATTTTTTAAATATGTTATCAATAAGTTTAGAGAAATTGCCATTCTTATTATGACCTATTGAGATGGGGGTGCCAAGATAAGAATTGGGAATTTGCCAGGTTTGATTTTTAAAGATTGTTCAATTCTCCTGATAGTATTGGGAGGCGTTTTAGTATTAGTGAAAAAATGGGATTTGGAAAGGTTAATTGTCAAACCGGTGGATTCTTCCAAATCTGAGAGCATAGATTTTAATTTCCTTACTGAATTAGAACTAGCGTTACTGAAGAGGATTAGATCATCAGCGTAAGCTGGGTGCGAGACTAAGGTTTTCCCACCATAATGAAATGAAGACTAGGGTCGAATGCGAAATGGGAGTTAATATTTATGGACCAATAGTTGAAGGCAAGGATGAAAAGAATGGGTGATAGAGGATCACCTTGACGAAGACCTCTTTCGGAATTGAAGAAACCGCTAGCTTGCCCATTAATCAAAATAGAGAAGTAATTATAATGGGTAAGGTTCTTTATTTTTATGAGAAAACTAGCATTAAACCCATAGCTGCTTAGCATTTTGGAAAGAAGTTCCAATCAATTCTATCAAAAGCCTTCTCCATATCAAGTCTTAGAATAAGGTTATGACCCCAACATTTTGTTTTCAAGCTATGAAAAAGTTCTTGAGTAGCAAGGATGTTGTCTTGGATAAGACGACCAAGGACAAAACCAGATTGATTGGGTTCAATAAGGTTGGAGAGCATTGATTGCATCCTTTTGGCCAAGATTTTAGAGATGATTTTGCTTATGGAGGTACAAAGACTAATAGGCCTGAAGTGAGACCACCAAGAAGCATTTTCAGATTTGGGGATGAGCGATGTCATCGTGTGAGTAAAGAATTTAGGTAGACGGACATCACAAAAAAATTCTTTTACCCCATTGCAAGCATCTACCTTGATGATATCCCAGAACTTACAAAAAAATTCAATGGGAAAACCATCGAAATTAGGACAAGTGTTTTTCTTTAGGCCTTTATAGCCTCCCAGATTTCTTCCTCGGTAGGAATCAAATTAATCCAATGCTAATCTTCTAAGGAGATTTTGGGGATGGGTAAGTCAGGATTGATGTTTTGGGAGGGGGAGTTTGGGTGTTTGAAGGAGTTTTGGAAATAGGTAATAGCTGAATTTTGAATATCTTCCGGGCTAATAATTTCGGGGGAGTTTGGGGGGCAAATGTTGGAAATTCTATTGGTATGTCTTCTTTTGTTGACCCAATTATGATAAAAGGAAGTATTTTTTTCACCCTGCAAAGACCAATTGATACTACATTTTTGCTTCCAGAACATTTCAATATCATTATGAGTTTGGATAAGCAAAGCTTTGGCCTTGGAGACTTCAGATCGGTTATGATCCGAGGGGTCCTGTTCAAAGACGTTCTCTAAATAACAGACTTTGTTTTCCTGCAAACTCGCATTACTAAAAATATTCCGAATCACCTTTTTATTCCAAAGACTGCAAGCTTTCCTAAGATTTTTAAATTTCTCGACAAGACGGGATAAACCATAGATCGCACAAGGTTCATTCCAAGTGTCCTTAACTAAGTTGGAGAATTGATCTTTATCAAACCAAAAGAGTTGAAACCTGAACGGTTTAGGGATTTTAGAAATATGGTTCCAAGAAGATAAGATTATTGGTTTGTGGTCCGAAACCGTCGAGTTCAAAGTAGAAGCTTAATAGTTTTAAAAAAGACTACACCAATTATTATTGATTAGAAACCTATCTAATCTAGCAAACTTTGTACCACTATTCAAAGTAAAATGCGAACCTGAATAATTAAAATCATCCAAACCACACTCCAGAATGGCAGAATTGAAGTCAAAAGTGGAACTAGAATGATCTCTTAAATAACCTTTATATTCAGAACTCTTAAGGATGGCATTAAAGTCACCTCCAACCGCCCAAGGAAGATTAGGGGAGCTACAATCCTTGAGGAAATTCCACAACGGGATACGGCCAAGTCTTTGATTATCTGCATGGACAAAAGTTATAAGAAAGTTATGATTATCATTTTGGAATTGCATATGAATGGCTTGATTGCATTGGGCTAAGATTTTAGCTTTCCATTTATTATCCCAGAACACCCAAATTCTGTTTGAATTGTTTAGAACGGAATTTTCAAGTTTTATAAATCTACTAATTGAGTTGACAGCAATCTGATTTAATTTAGGTTCAAAGATAGCAATAATGGAAATTTTTTTTTCAAAAATGATATGTTTAAGTCTGTTTTTAGAAGAGGTATTGCCAATACCTCTGATGTTCCAACATAAAATGTTCATTGGCAAACTGAAGAGGATCCGCTTGGGATCGACTGAAGCGTATCTTTGGGAAAAGTGGTATTAATGAAGTTGTTAGAGGAAGGATTCTGAGCAGCTTCCTCAATTTTTTCAAGTTCAATAAGAGAAGAAAGGGATTTAAACCTATTTGAAGTCAGCATTTTATTTATACTAAACTGAATCTTTTTATTTTTAACAGGAGTTTTGGGCTTTGAGAATGGAGAGTAGGCAGATTTTATCAAACCTTGCGAGCCTCCATCCAAGGAAGCACAAAATGAAATACCGTGGTCTTTTTGTTTTGGCCCAGCCTGATCAAAGTTATTACCTGAAATGGAATCAACAAACATACTATTAATTAGTAGATCAATGTCAAAAGTTTTTGATTTGGGGCTAAACTTAGCCTGGATTGGAGTAGTTTTGTCAACCAATAACTTATTATTTTCATCAATGTTCTCAATAATAGCATCGGCAGCAGCAAGGCTCTTCATGCTAGTGGAGCTAGCCAAAAGAGCAGAATTCTCAACTATATTCTTAGCAGCGATTGGCAGAATAGAAAGACTAACAGAAGATCCAATCTTTTTATCGAGAGAAATCAAACCAACATGCACTTCATCAACAGAGAGAACCAAGGGAGTATCAATCTGATAAGAATCAGACTTAACCACCTCAGATTCACGCAATGTGTTTCCAATATTAGCAATAATTCTCAGGCTCACAACAGTATTTTCAGCAATTAGGTGACAAGTTTCCATAGCATTTAATTCGATAACAGGTTCGGACATAGCATGATCTATATGATTTGCATTATTAGTAGAAAAAGCATTTATATGCGAAGCCTTTTCAGGCACCTTAGCATCAAACAATTTAGGGTCCAAAGAATTAAAAATAAATGACTCAGCTTCAAAGTGAGTAACAATCTCTAACTGATTTCCCGGGGTCAAACGAGAATATAAAATTCTATCTTCCAGCTCAGCAGCAGGAGCCGGATCAACCCCCAAGGAGGTATCAAAAGAATTAGCAGGCAAAGGAGCAGTAAGTTCCACCTCAGTAATAGCCAAATTTTATGAAGCTAGAGCAACAACAGAGTGAATATTGGCAGACAGCAGGGATTTGTCAATGAACTTATTAGGTTCAGATTCAGGATTTCTAGTAATTAAGCTAGAAGAGGAGGTAAAAACAGCCTCATTTTCAACATTCAAAGCAGCAGAGTAAGAGACAGTTCTAGCGGGCAAGTTATCTTGGGTCAGAATTTGGTTTTGCAAGATAGTATCAAGATTAGATTTATCTTTAATGAATAAAGGTTGAAGGGCCAGGGGGCCAATGTCTGGCTGAGGGCCAGTAGCAATAAGTTCCGCGGCAGTTTAGTTTTGAGAGATGATCTCAAGATTATGGCTATCCTCTATTAGAAGGGGTTGTAACTCATTAATTAGACCAAGGTTGGCAGTGTTTTTCCCAGCAGCAGTGCAAGGGGAATTAAGACCTCTAAAAGAGCAAGAATTAGTATTGTGCCCTAATGTGTGACACCAAATGCAATAGAGAGGCATATTTTCATACTGAATTTCCTGAGCATAACCTTTTTCTTTTGAACCCAACCAAATGGAGCTTGGTGGGGGGGAAGCTATGTTTAATTCAATTAGGATTCTAGGAGAAGCTATGTTCCGGCCTATTGCAGTGTTTCGATCAAGTTGCAGCGATTTTCCAATTGCCCTCCCTATATTAAAAAGGATTTCTTTAACAGTGAGGTGGAGGCGAAGCCCAGGGAAATTAACCCAAATCGGGACAATGGGGACATCATGTCTTACATCGCATAGGGTTGCCTTTAATATTATAATAACCTTTTGAGAAAACACGAGCATAATCTAAATCTGATTGGAAGGAGAGAAAAATACGATGTGAATCAAAGGGTCTTATGTTAACCAGAGCGAGAAGTTTCAACCCATTAATAAAACCTAAAATAGAACCAAAACTAGGTTGGTTTTTAGCAAATTTACCAACCTAAGTAAGGGAATGAGGGCTAGCAAGTTTCAAAACTTCTTCATCAGAAAAAAAAGGGCTGGACCACCATTATAGGCACCGATTTCATTGGAGAGGGGGAGAGATGGGTTCGCAACTATGTCACGAAAGGATCTGACCAAAGGATCCATTATCAGCACATAATAATAAAGCAGAAATAAATAAGAGAGCTCAACACACAAAAAGAAAGGGAAGGGGGTCACCGGGTGGTACTTGGCCGATGAGGGAGAAGCAGGAGAACTTCGCACAAAACTGGTGCAGGAAGCCGAACGGAGGGGGCGCAGAATCGCCAAGCAATCGCCAGGAAACCCTAAAAATGAGAGCTCTCATTGAGAGTATATTATATATATATATATATATATATATATATATATATATGTGTGTGTGTGTGTGTGTGTGTGTGTGTGTGTGTGTGTGTAACTACCCAGGTTGTTACTTAGGTTAATTAGGACTAAATCAAGTCTTGATTGTGATTCAATTACTCTAATTAAATCATTAGGAGTTCACCATAAAGACTTAGACTAAATCAGGGATCAAATGTATCAAATCCTGATTTCTAGAAAATTTAGAAGCCCTAGAAATTGTCCTATTTAATTTGACCTCAAATCAAAAATCTAATGTCGCCATTACGTTCACCACCCCCAAATTAGCTAAGGGTGAAGTTTTGGAGGCATTTGGAAGTCGTTGGATTTTCGTTAAATATTTTAATATTATTTAAATACACGAGAAAAAAAAAATCAAATAATTAAATATTCGTCGGAACAAAAATATGATCACGCCGTTGCGTTCAGCACTTCTCAATTAATTAAGAGTGACATGTCGAAAAATTTTCAGAATATATTTAACTAGCTAATCTAATAAAAGAAAATCTCTTTAAAACTATTAAAATAATATATATATATATATATATATATATATATGTTTATGTATATATAGTTAAATAATTAAAAGAAATCAAAGTTTTCCAAAGGTGGGGCCCGCTCGCAATTTTTGTGCGGTCCCATTTCCTTTCGCTGGACTGAACCGTCGGTCCAGCTTGAACCGGCTTCGCACCGGTTCAGGTGAACCGCGATCGTCTCCCTCAGTCTCATTAGGGCACGCATCCAGGGCGCTCGACATGCGTCCGGAATTGCGAGCGACAGAGTCTCTGCCACCGCCTTGAGCCTATATCATTCCTTAGTATTCAATAAAGAGGAATTCTCATTCCACGGGATCAAGCCGAGCCGACTTGGGAGCGCCAAGACCTTTTTTCTCTTGAATCCTTTCTTCTGATAGCAAGAAGCATTAGGTACCTGACTTACCTCTTCAATTCCTATTTTTTACATTTAAAGTATTGGCATCATATTAGAATAAAGATCTGTTAGGTATTAAGTTGAGTAATTGTTAATTTTGATTCAAGTTCATCTTAATTTAAGACGATTAGGGCTTTGAATCTAATAAACCTTAATATTGCTATACAAAGAGAATCGCAGTTTATGTGAAGAGGAAATTTAGGGCTTCAATTTGGTGTTTGAAACATGCCCTATATCAAGCCAATCCTGAAATTGAGGCAAAGCCCTAATTTTCATCCCCGTCGCTCGACGGGGATGAAGTTCACTGTCGGGCCGGACTAGGCCCGACTCACCCCTTCGCGTAGCACCCCAAGGCCCGGTTCGCTCGGGATCCCACTGTGAAGGCGCTTGGTGGGACCCGACAATAAGTCCTCCCGCTTCACTTCTCGATCTCTTAGATGGTCCCACCAGAAGTTTGTTCGTGGGGCCCGCCTTGACGTAGTTAGATGTCATTAATTGATTTTATTAAAATCAAATTAGAAATTTCAAATCTTTGGTGCTTAATAAATCCTAAACCAGAAGTTCAAAAATAGTGATTTAATATACCATTTTAATCAGTAAAATTAGAGGAATAATATGAAAGTGTCAAATTTCCATTTGGAGTTATATTTAACATAGTGGCATTTAGGACCCCTAATTAAGCCCTAAATGTCCCAAATATTCATTTAACCATAACTTTACACACTCATCTAGACCTATCAAATATGGGTCTCAAAGTAATCAGTAAAGCCTCAGGAATATCTTATAGTGTTTATTTTGCTGTTTGGGTTAGCTTTAGCTTAATCAATTTTAGGACCTAACCTTAATTACCTTAATTAACCCTAGATCTTCAATTAACCATAACTTGGTCAATTAAACTCCAAATTAGATCTTCCAATATACCTTTTTGATCAGGAAGACCTAATTAATAGTAAACTATAAAATATTTAAGATCCAATGGTTAGATTTCTTAATTAACCTTAATTACCCAAAAAACTTAATTAGTGAAGATTAACATAATTAGTGATCCAAATTAAGTGATTTAAATTTCAAGGAGCTTCTAGAGTATATTAGAACCCAATGGTGTGGTTAGCTTAGTGATTTGGTGATTAATTTTACTAATCACTCACTAATCACCCTAAATCTTAATTAGGCAATAATTTAGCCAATTATAATCCAAATTAAGTCTACCACTAGTCATTATGATCAGTGGATCATTTGTAATCTACAGCCACTAATTTTGCTCAATTTTGACACAAATTGTAAAAGTTAAGATTTTTGAACCTTAATTAAAACCCTAAATTACTCTTTTTACCCCTAAGCTTGTATTAGCTATAACTTAGCCAATACTTATCAGAATTTAAGGATAAGCAACAATAAACTGACAGAAAAATTAGATTCTATTAAGCCAAATTCTCAAAATGCCCCATGAGTCAAATTCATTAATTTGATCTCATGAGGTTTAATAATAACCCAAAATTAATGTAATTGTTGTCTAATCTTATATTAGACAGTAAGAAATACTTTGCCACTGAAAAATTTAGACTTGGAACCTTAGATCAAAAAGTAGATTTTTTTAGACCCTTAAGAAGGGGCAAAATGGTCATTTCCCCAAATTTAAGGTTTAGTATTTTAAAGCCCTAGAATTATATTCTAATTAAGAATAGTAAATTAAATCATAAATTATGTGATCTCAAGTCTTAATTAGATCATTGATCAAAATCTCATCTTATATCCCTAAGAAAACCTTAAGTAAAATTGTGAGTCTTTTTTCTTTCTTAACTTCTTAGATCTTTCCATAGGTTTTAATAACATTAGTTAGGTTGTATGTCAAAGAGATACTCTTAGTAATTAAGAGCCTAAATTCCTAGGATTAGGAATTGATCTTAGGTTAGAGTTCATCTATTGAATAAATTGGGTTACTCAGTAAGTGAATCCTTGAGCTTACTAGTTTATAGATTTTCTTAGTTTATTAAATAATTATTTGATCTTTAAATCTTAGAACTAAGGATAGAGATCTAACCTAATAAGTTGATTACTCATTTGGATTTACCTTAACCTAATATATGAGATTTGGGTTCTAAACCTTAGACCCTTAGATATACCCTTAGATTGAGTGATTAAACCCCATCAATTGGAGTTAAATCCTCAATCATTTCATCTTGATTTGATTAATCAAGATAGGTTAGGATTATGATAAAACATCAAATTAGGTTGATTGTTTTGTTTAATTGAATACTATAGTCGACATTGATTCAGTAAGATTAGAACCTGATCAATTATAATTTCTTTTAAACTTATAAGACCATGATCTAAGTTACATTTAGACTAAGGATTGATAATTCTGAATCTTATGTAACTTAGAATAGATAGAATAAATAAATTAGATAACAATGGGTATCACCTGTGTCCTAGTAGAGTCTCTTTCTCACTTTGATATTTGATGCTTTGCTTACCTTGTATTTAACCTTTATACCTTGGACATATGTTATGTACATAAGATATTTGATGAATATCTTGTGTCAGTTTTTGAACCTACATAAATATCATTTTCATTTTATTAGTGCTTTGTGACCTAATTAGTCTGCCTCTTTAGAATTGGTTCGACCTAGTAAAGGAAATACTAGATTGTTGGTGAAGCCACCTAGTGTTTCACTTATTAGTCTGTCGGAAAGGTATTGTAGTGTTGGTTTGGCCTAGTAGTGGGAACACTAGTTTGCTGGTGAAGCCACCTAGTATTTCACTTACTAGTCTGTCAGAAAGATATAACGGATTTGATTCAACCTAATAGAATGAAAACTAATTTGTTGGTGAAGCCACCTAGTATTTCATTTATTAACTATTGAATAAAGAGAATATATTGAATTTTTTATGACTTGAAGAGTCATTTGTTCTGATATGGCAGTACTAATTTTAGGTATACATCTACTTGTGCTCTTTTTCCTTAGCCCATCAGGCTAAGAGAGTTGATATTTTCTTTCAGTTTGGTTAGCTTGAGTAGCCAGTATAGCTTCAGTCTACTGCTTTTAGTTTACTTTCTTGCATTTCTGCACTTTCTTACTTACTATCTTACTGCTGTATTTTTAGCATATATGCATATAGGATGCTAGATTTATTTGTTGTTTACTTATATATAGGATGTTAGTTCTATTTACAATTATGTAATGTTCATATTATTTTTTTACTTAAATGTAAATTAGCAAGTACTTGTATTGATCATAAGCATATTTTAGGATTGAGATTTACTCCCATTATTAGTATTTACTTTTCTTATGCCTAACCTTGTTGCAGCTATGGTGAGAGGTATATGTATACTTCTCCTTTTATTTTAGTTATAAACTTATTGTTTATAGCTACCTTTTTATTTCATACACGTTTCTGCTCCTATATTGTTGCTTAGTTAAGTTTATTGTGATATCTAAATTAACATAATGAAAATTGTAGTCTAAAATGTACTTAAATATTTTATCTAATTAGATTTTTCTTTTGTTGGCTGGGGCCCTATCATTGTGAAATCGACAATAGTAGACTGAGCTATTTGAGGTTTAGGAGCCTTCTGAAGACCGAATTCAGGAGGAGGATCGAGCTGTAGAAGATCATTAGTTCTTTTCCTTTCTGTATTATGAGGAGTGTTGTCCTTTTTATTACAGTTCTTATCCTTAAAAATATTATAATAATACAGGTTAAATTGTATTTTCTTTTACTATTTTTATTCGGGGATGTATGTTCTTACTCTACATTATGATGGAATGGATGTTATGTTGTTACTTCTGCACTTTGACTTCATTTATATATCATTTAGTGAATATCTATTGTAAATGGCAATTTCCTTAATTATAATGGGTTAGGATGTGTGCCTAATCTATTCATAAGTGAGGAACTTGTCATTTGGTGATCCCTCCACCGTAATCATGTTAACTTAAGAGTTAATAGGACTATGGCGGGGCTGAGCCGCCACAATATATATAGATATATCCATCAAATAAATGATAATTAAAATACTGGTAGGTTATAGACATACTCACAATGATATTTTATATTAATTAATTTATATGCTCTATTTTTAAAATTAGTTATTATGATTTTGCACACACATTCTCATACGTATTTTAAAAAAATCAAAAGAAAACACTACATCTTAGTTTTGCTTTTAAGATGTTCAAAAATCATCCCAAAGTTGAGAAAAAAAATTTATTTTATTTAAACATTTTTTTCAGAAATTTCTATTTTTTGTCAACTTTGGAGATTTATAACATTTCAACCACTAAGCTCCGATTGCTATAACTTTGTATGATTACTCTCATAGAGTTTGCGAATAATTTTGCCAAAGACATTATTGTTTAATCTCCAATCCATCAGGAACAATCTTCATTTAGACCTCAGTAGTGAAAAATGTCATTTGGACCTTCATTTAGGAATCTAATATTGACCATAAAATCTTAATTACATTACCTAACTAATTTTAAGATTTTCACTCAAACTTTGTAATGTTGACCCAAAACCTTTATATTATAATTTCCTAGGTTTATAATAGTATATTAATGTATAAGAATTTGTTTTTAACAAAGTTACATAAGAAAAGTTTTATGGAGTAAACGAACGGATTAAGTACGTAGAAATATTATAATTATACTATTTTTAGCATTATTTGAGCTTACTTCCTTTTTAATGTATACAACCTTTGCATGTACCTCATTATTGTGATAAGTTAAATTACATTCTTACTTTCCATAAATACTTGTGACAAATATATGTGTTGAGATTCTTTGGAGGTGGAATAAAATTGAACCTGTACATATTGGATTTTCTAGCAACTCATGAGAAAATAAGAAGGGATCTAGTTCACTAAGAAGGGCCAGAAGATTTAGATGAAATACTCCCCAAGCTGATTTTTATGTGAACAATTATCAAAGAATAATTGTATACCTTTCTAGAATAATTTTGATGATAATATTTAAGTTTTCCATTGAGGCTTAGGGTTCTTAGGCCCAAAATGATATATTTATAACACAAAGTAATTTATGATAAGTTGTTTTCATTCATGCCCATTTAATTATGCTAAGTTATTCTCATTCATGCCCATTTAATTTATGCTAAGTTATCCCCAATCATATCAATTTATAATTATGCTAAATTATTTCCTTTTATGCCAATTTATATTTTGCTTTGAAATTATTTGAGCCACTTGAGCATTTCTAGATGAAACTAGCATAATCTTCAAATTGTAATGATGATGTTTCCTTCATACTTTATTGCATTGAATTTGTAACCTATATAGGATGCTAGAAATTAATACTCTTAGATACTCTACGTACTCCTACCTGATTGGTAATATTGATAATTAATACAGGTTGTGGGAATTAGAAGCGGAAGCTCACTTTATTTCAAGAGCTAGGAAGGATCATATTATCAAGAGTAAGAAGGAGACTTATTATTTGAATTTTATAGCATTTTATATTTATCTAAGTTAAGACTATTTGTATAGCTTTATTTTAAATTTTATGGCTTTGTGATGCATGTATATTATTTTATTTAGTAATTTTTGTAATGAATGATTATTCTCAAATTATTACTTGTAATCTCCCAACCACAGACTTCTGGTCATTACACTAACACTCTTATGGTAGCTCAAGGAAGCTTGTAACTTCCTCATTCTAGTGTTAAGTAAGGCATATGATGCACACTTCTAAGCTCGAGGGAGAGTTGAAAGAGAGGGGGGACAAGATAGTCATTTTTTTCATGAGGCTCTACATTAATCTTTCTCATATAAAAAGAATCCCACTAGTATTCCTTGGTATGATTTCATATGCAAGTGAATGATTAAACAATGGTTAGCATTATATTCTATAGGAATAATGTCATTTCAAGCATAGGTTGGAGGATAGGATTATGGGATGAGATTTTGCTCCTAATGGAAGTACCTTGGATCCAACTTGTTGAGAATCTTTCTCTAAGAATTTTAAAAATAAACAATTTCAGAAAAGAAAAAAAAATTCCAATTTTGTCCTAACGTGCCCAAAAATGTCATTTTACATTTCCATCAAATTGAAAATATATACTTGACAAAATTGTAATTTTAAGGGTTCAAATTAAAGGTCTTCTCGAGAAGAACTTAGCTTTTATCTAATACCCTATGGTCTGCTCTAATACCATTTGTAATAGCCCAAACTCTTAAGCACCAAGATATTATCTATTTTGGTTTTGACCTTCACAATCTTACCTTCAGAAGATAACTCATAATAGGTCACCCATTATGGGAGTACTCCCACCTGAGCATGCTTAACTTTGGAGTTCTTATCAAGAACTCCACCATTATCTAAAAAGGTGCCATGATATTTAAGATTTTCACTACTTATTACTACTTAAGTGGGTTTTTAGTTGCCATGCTAGGCAAAGTACCACTTCATGTGAGCAATGTGGTGCCCCACCCCTTAACCCACAAGGGTTAAGCTAAGGGGTGGCGTGTCACTCTAGCTAACCCTTCACTTATAGTTGGATTAGGATGTAATCCACAATCCACTTAATAAGGGAAGGAGTGAGCATAAAATCAAGCATTTAGTCACTATCTAAGTAAACAAACAGAGTGCGGAAGCGATTAAGGAAATGTAAATCATCCAAGCATCACAGTATAAATAGCAAAAATAGAACTCAGAATATAAGCATACAATCCAAATACACATTCAATGGTACCTGTATTATTACATCATTTAAAAAGTTCAAATAGAATAAAATGTAAACCACTCATCCTCACTCGGGAGTATAAGGGAACTAAACGACAGTTTCTTCCACGGGCTCCTCCTCTGGGTAAGGCTCCACACCTAACTCCTGCTCATCTAACTGAAAGGAGTCTGTCATTATCGGTTTCACAATGTAGGGCCCCAGCCAAAGAAAAGAAAAATCTAGTTAGACAATTGTCTAAGTACATTTTAAGCTGATTATTATAAAGGTTATGTAATATCACCATTTTACTACTTCTAAGCAATAATATGTGTAAGGGAATAGTAAGCAATACAAAAGAAAAAGGGAAAGTTATAAACCATCATCTATGGCTTAAGCAAAGAAAAGGAAAGAGGCTGAGACATGCCTCGCATACAAACTAGACAAGGAAGGGCATATAAATATACATAACTAAACAAGTGCTGTAAGAAAAGTTCTACATCCTAAACATGCTGGTGATCAACAGAAAATATACCAATTAAAATAAGTTAACTCAGCAGTAGTACATATAAATAGCAGCAAGATTCTAACACCCTAAATATATATAAAAGCAGTACAAGGAAATAGCTGACTGAATAAGAACACTGAAAAAGTAAACAACAACAACTGCATATAAAACCATATGTGTACAATCTGCCATACAGAAGAGAGCTACTTTAGCTCACCAAAAATATTGAAGGTCTTAGCACCAGTACGGCTAGGACGGTCCCTAGCACGATACGGCTAAGGCAACAACAGTCAACATAGAAGGCCCTAACACAGTACGGCTAGGACGGTTCCTAGCACGATACGGTTAGGTCACCAACAGTCATACCCGAAATATCCTAGCACCAGTATAGCTAGGATGGTTCCTAGCACGATATGGCTAGGGCAACAATCGGTATGATCAAAAGAACACTGAGAGGCAGCTCAAACACATCAAATCATTATCTTCTCATTAATTACTTTAATATTTTCACAAGGAATCTAAGGAGTCTCCATATTTTCCTAACATTTTATTCATGCATCAAATATCTTATATGATATGCTCAAGGATATATGGCACAAAAATCAAGGATTGCGTAGCAACAAAATATCAAATAGAGGCTAGGGACTCTATTAAACATGGTGATATCATTTGTTTTCTACTTAACCATTCTAACTATTCTAAGTTACACAAGTTCAGGATCACCATTTTCCTACTATCGAGTGTAACTCAAAAACTCATCCTTATAAGTTAAAAAGGATTAGAACTAATCAGGTTTTAATCTAGTTCAGTCAGACAGACGACTACGAGTTAAATCAATAAATCATACATCCTAATTTTGTGAATTTAGACGTTCTAACTAAGATCTGATCAAGATCTTCTAAGCCTATAGATTATGGATTAAACACGATGATATTTAGGTTTAATCACATAATCCAAAGTGGATAAGACCTAGGTTCTAGGTTTTATTCTATAAGTGATCTGCTAGTTAAGGAAAATCCTATTAAGTAATCAAACTTAATAGGATGAATCTCCTATCCTAAATCTAAAGTTAAAAGACAAAATAATCAGAATGAGTTGGAAAATAAAAGAAAGTTTAGAAACTAATAAAACTAAGGTTTCACCCATTGGGTAACCCAATTTACCCAATGAATGAACTCTAACCTATGATCTGGTCCTAATCTGAAGAAAGGTCCTTAAGGTGTAGTGCTTAAGACTTAGAAGAATCCTGGAATCTGATCTAAGGGTTGATCTCGCTCACTTAAATGTCACTAACACGATTATAACATTAGTTTTAATATTTTGGAATGTTAATTAGAAGTTAAGTGTACTTAATCCAACCTTAGGGCAAAATAACTATTTTGCCCCTACTTTAAGGATCAAAAAGTAAACCTTTGATTTGGGGTCAGAATTGGATTCTCTTAGTCTCAACTGATTCCTTACTGTCTAACTTGAAGATAGACAGTAAATACGTCCAAATTGGACTCCAAACGGTCAAGTTATGACCAAAATGAGGTCAGGGGTAATTTGGTCATTTACCTAAATTTCTAGAGTTCAAATCCTAAATATTATTTCAGTATATTGATGACATTGAAATTCTAGGTTAGTTAGCTTCTTGAATTTTTGAATTTGGAGTTGATTTGACCAAGTTATGGTCACTTGAGTTCCAAGGGCATTTTGGTCATTTTTCACTAAAGTCAACTCTAAGTTCTAGGGTTGACTTTTTATCTTGATATCCAAATGAGAAAACTAATACTACTACGGTGATGGGGCCGCTCTCCTGAGCATTTTAAGACCCATATTGACTATGTTCTAATAACAGGGTAAAAAGTTATGAGGCTCTAAACAGGTCCTAAAATGCTACCTCGTTATACATACCCCGAAATAAACTTTTACATTATGTTATTTGATTCCTTACATTTTTCTGAGTATTTTAAGACCTATATTGGCTATGTTTGGATCATCCTATAAAAAGTTATTAAACTTTTAAGATTTATTATTCAAAAATACAATTTGAATTATTTTATTGTTCATTTATTCAAATTAAATAATTTTACTATTCATTTCTAAAGTTTTTATATAATTTTTTTCTGAATTATTAATCCTTAATTAATCTGTGATTAATTAGGCTTAATTATTAATTAACATTATTTAATCTATTAATTAATTAATTAAATTATATTTATTAATATTTTACTGTAGCAAAGTAATTAACACTAATTATTATTTAATTAGTCTTAATTATCTATTTATATTTATTTAAGAATAATTAAGTATATTTTACTGTTTAATAACAATTAATTATCCTAATTACTGTTAAGGTTTAATTAATATTTAATTAACCATAATTAATTAAGGTTACTGTTTAAAAGTAATTAGCACTAATCCTAATTTAATTAACCACTAACTGTACTTAATTAAACATTAACAGTAATTATTTAATACTAATAGTAATTTAATTAACAGATAATGGGCTCCACTAGATACGTGGTACTGCTAGAGGCTGCCACGTGGCACTGCCAGATGCTGCCACGTGGCACTGCCAGAGGCTGCCACGGGGAACTGTGGGCCCCACAGAGGCTGAGTCAGCTCTGTGACTGGGCAGTGAGCCCAACCTGACACGTGGCACTGCTAGAGGTTGCCACGTGGCACTGTGGCCCCACGGGGGAGCCGAACTGCCGCGGGTGACCGGGCAGTGGGTCCCACTTGACACGTGACGGGCCCAGAGACGGCCACGTGGCACTGTGGGCCCCACTGGGGAGCCGAACCGCCGCCTGGCTCGGGCTGGGGCCCCACGTGACACGTGGCGTGCCGGCTGGCTGCCACGTGGCACTGTGGGCCCCATGACCAAAGCCGAAGGGTCACGGGCTTCGGCTGGTGGGTCCCACTGGACACGTGGCAAGCCTAGAAGGCGCCACGTGGCTTGGTGGCCCCACCCGGCTGACGCAGACCCGGCTCGGGCGGGTCGGTCTCGGGTTGACCCGGCCTGACTCGGACTTCGTCTCCTTCGCGGAGATGGCCCGAGGGAGCCGGGCTAGGGCACGGCTTTTGCCGGCCTTCTCGGCGCCGAACCACCTCGGCCCGCACGGCCGACGGTAGCCCTCGACGAGGGCTACACGCCGGTGGGCGGACCTTCACCGGAGGTGGCCGGGATCGCCGGCAAAACGAAACCCTAATTTATAGGGCTTCGACCTAACGGTTTCTACTGTATACCCTAACCTATTTCCTGACGATCCGGTCGGGCTAGCCCCGATCGGAGCCTGTCGATAGTCAATCAGGCTCGCGGAATAGGGAATCGAAACAAAAATTGCGAAAATTGATGGAGGATTGGGAGAGATCCAGTACCTGAAGTTCGACGGTGTGGGTTCGCTCGGGCTTCGGGGCTTGATCTGGCTCGATCTGGGCTCGGATTTTGCAAACCTGGAGCCCAGAGGTCGGCCGAGGTCTTATAGACCCGACGACGACCTCGCCGAGGCCGGGGAGGGGCCGGATTGGCCGGAAACGGCGACGGGGCGCCGCGTGGCGAGCGAGGGAGAAGGCCTTGTAGCCGTTGGATCTGGATCAGATCCAACAGCTGCGAAGGCGCCGTCCGATCTAACGGCGCCGTCAGCTACAGTTGACGGTAACTTTAAATACTTAACGGCACGCCGTTAAGTATTAAAATAATATTATTTGTTTTTTTTTTTTTTTTTAATTCCAGAAATTTTTGAACATATTTTTCCTAGCTAATTTGGGGTCAAGTAATTCAATGGCGAAGTCGGATTTTCGATCCGACGAGTATTTTGATACCTCGATTTCTGGGATAATTTTATTATTAAAATATTCGTCGAAATTTCGATGACTTCCGATTGACACGAAAACTTCACCCCAAGCTAATTTGGGGTCAAGGAACGCGATGGCGGTGTCCATTTTTCGATCGGAGGTCAATTTAAATAGGTCAAATTCTAGGGTTTTTGGATTTCTAGAAATTATGATTCGATCCATTTGACTCCTGATTTGGACTAGGTCTCAGAGGTTGACTCCAATTGACCTAATTAGCACTTATAATTATGTTTAAGACTTAAGGTTAGTCCTAATCAACTATGGTAACAACTCGGGTTATTACAAGCAATCTCTTGAACTCACGATTATTAAGGTGTTACATGGTTGTGGGTACCACTTGAGAATGTAGGTGCCACCTTTAATTCTATATACCCACTGGATAGTTTTTGGATCTGTGTGTGATTACTGATAAGGACATCAGTTACTTAAGTTTGAGACATTGTAAAGACCCACTTAATTAGTAAATAATGAAACTCTTAAACATTGAGATACATTTTTAGATAATGGTGGACTTCCTGATAATAACTCCAAAGTTAAGTGTGCTCATGTGAGAGCACTCCCAAGATAGTTAACCTACTGGCAAGTTATTTTTTGAGAGAAAAATCATGAGATTTTTTAAGTCAAAGAGGATAATACCTTGGTGCTTAAGAGTTTAGGCTATTACACATTTTCAACAAAATCTTTCTGAGACAGCTTCAGAATTCCTGAACTTCTATCCTTGTTGATTCTTATCCTAAGAATCTACTTGGTCGACATTAAGTCTTTCATGTCAAATTCCCTTGACATCTGTTCCTTCAGCATATTTATCTCCTCCATGTCCAATCATGCAATCAACATATCATCCACATAAAACAACATAACAACATAAGAGGACTTGCACTATTTTATGTAATAATAGTGATATGCCTTACACATATCGTACCCAGCCTCAGAGTTGAACTTACCAAATCTCTACCTAGGCACTTATTTCAAGCCAAAGAGGCTCTTCTTGAACTTGAACACTAGCTATAGTGCCCCGTCCCATTGCTGTGCGCAAAAAAGAGACAACATAATCAATTTGGCAGCGGAGCGGTGCGCCACTCAGAAAGGAATGCCCCATCTCCCAGAATAACTGAAACTAACACTAAGAAGAAACTCATCTGAAGGGCTACTGAGTCAACCCCAAAGGAACTAAGTATGAGTGGATATAAATAGAGTGCAGAAGATAATTCAAATATCCAGAAACATTCATCACAGAAGTTGAATGAAACAATCATCTCAGAAAATAAAAGAAAATACATTCAGAATTATTACAAATTGTTTATTAAAATACAGGAAATGAGTATAAGTACTCAACTGAAATAGTAACTAAGTAAAATAGTAAAAATTGGAGAAGAGTTCACTAGTGCTCCATAAACTCCTCCTGAACCTCTTGAGTAACCACCTGATTTGGCTTCATTAACTGCTCTGGATCTAGCAAATTGTCGGATCCCAAAAGTAGCACATCTTAGACAATAAGTCTAGCACATTGAAACTAATCTAAGCAGTTCTAATTGTTCACTTCACATTTAAATAATGAAAATAAAACTGTAAAAGTACTGTACAGGTAATTGAAAGTATAAAACTATATAAAACTATACAAAACTAAAATAAAGTAAAGTAAAGCTGAACTGTAACTGAATACTGAAAATAAACAAAACAACAATGATCTGAAATTGAATAATAACATGTAAGACTATATTGTATGCTACTAAAATTATACATATGAATATGCCACAATATTATATACAACTAATATGCAACCAAAATATCATTGAACTATTATGAGTCATACAGTTCAATGTCTACAAACATCCGGTTGGTAATACAGTTTACTGTGATGCCGATGCATCCTAAAATTCCCTGGTGGATGTATGTGATATTCTGTAACCCATAAATTATCACTGATACTCATACATCATGCTTATGTTCATGCTCATATCTCTTACTTCTATATTACATGGGCTAAATCCAAAAATCCATAAATGCTTTGAAATCCGATAATGAATTCAAAGTCTCCATCCTACCAAAAAAAAAAAAAGATTCTGACTTCTAGCTTATAGTTTTGATAATTGGTTAAAGCTGAGAGTTTACTTAAAAATTATTATGTGGGAATGTTATATACACATATTTAGCATGTTTCAAGAAGGGTGGTCTTTAACACTTAGTTTAATTAAGCCACACCTAACGAAGCAATCTTTGATAGGAGGTATCACCCGATGGCAATTTGTATTTCAAGCTGAGCTATTAAAATACCCAAATCACAAGCACACTTAGTGTTCTAAGGAGGGTGACTTGAATCACATAGTTTGCTTGAAGCACATCTATGGAAGCGATCTTCGATAGGAGACATCACTCGATGGTGACTTTTATTCACAAACTAATGGTCTAAGTTCCTAATCATAACACTCTTAAGATTGGATGATTTATTTAAAGTGGGACTATATCCAACTTAGCTCATAAGATAAAACACATATATAATCTTACATTAATATGAATCAACAAATCCTGAATACTACTGAAATAATCTAGCACTAAGGATATACCCTACTATACTCAACCAATAATCCAAGTTTAGATGATTCTATTTAATCATCAAGGATTTATCAAAGCTATTAATTCCTTACTCTAAATGGGTGAGTCCTACACAAGGCTCCAAGGATGTGATCAAAAGATCACTCAATATTAATTTCTACCACAAGGGAGAAGTTGCATTATAAGTGCTTTAGATGATTCCTACCATGAGGTGTTAAGATCAACTTCTAAGGTTAGGAAGTATCATCTAAGATTCCTATTTTAAGATGTAACAATAAGTCCTTCCTACCTCAATGTGTTGTTAAGGCTATTATTATTACCATAAAAAAAAAACCTAATATAAGATCTTCAAGACCTTACATATCTAACATTTATACTAACATTCATAAGTTTTATACATTAAGCTTGTATTGATCAAATCAGATGGGTAAACTCATTTGATCAATACCTATATTACAATTATGGGGTGTAATAAAGAGTGTTATTAAGATTTGATCTTGTGATAAATTAACTTAGTTTTATAATTAACTTTATGCTAAGAGTTTTTTATAAGAGAAAATTAAAGATCAAACGTTTAAGTTTAGATACTTAATCACACAATTTTTTTAATTACCTTAGCACTTCTAATTTAATGAATTAAGGTCAATGTCAAATCGTATGCATTATTGGAATCATGTAAGTTGAATTATCTTTCAATCAAAGTTACTTGATTAAGGTGATTAAAGTTTAGATCTTAAACAAGATAAGTTAGGATTTAACCCCCTAGTCTTACCAAAATTAAGACCAGTGGTTGTTTTATAGATCAATGACAAATCGATACATTATTGATATATTATTGATGTCAAATTTCATATTTAGATTAAGTATCATTTTCTTAATCAAGTTCTCAAGATTCTTAAGTCCAATCATAGTTTAATATCAATTTAAGTACATAATGGTGTCCAAATAAATGTTAAAATTCTCTAATATGTACCCTAATATTATGAAAGCATAGGAATGTAAAGGGACATAGAATAGAAGGTAATTAAGGCTAATCAAATCTAAAATCAAACCAAGAGGATTAGCACTTGATTACAAATCTAAGGGACTTAAATTTTATGCAATTTGGTTATTAAGATCTACTCAGCCAATACAAGCATTCCAAGATTCTATTCTTTAATATTTAGCACAAAATATTTAAGACACAAGAGATTTTAGCGCATGCCATAAAGGACAAACTTTCAAATTTGATTCCACATAAAATTTTATACAATGCTTAGTTTTACTAAAACTAGGTTACAATTTTATATAATTCGGCCCCACTAGTGTCCTAGAGACCATAAAATGCAAAAAATGTGAAGTTTCTGCCATTCCAGACAATTCTGGGCACTTTCGGGCAAATTATGGGTGCTACGGCGCGCTGTAGTGCCTTTTGTCTGAAATCCATGCGCTACGTCGCGCTATAGTGCACTGCGGCGAGCTACGATAGATTTTAGCGTAGTGGCACGCGGCAGCGCTTTCAGGCATTGCGGCGTGCTACGATGCCTGTTTTTCGAGGTGTGGGTGCTATGGCGCGCTATAGCGCTACGATGAATTTTCATTATTTTCCTCAAAATATATTTTTACACAACATAATTTATTATCCTGCTGCTGTACCCTATGGGGCGCTATGGCAGATCAAGGTTCAAAACTTTGGGCGCTACAGCGCCCGACGGTGATTTCGCCTGTGCGAAAACCGTGATGGGTCTCCTTTCGCACTCAAATACTCACAATTTTGGGCACCTCACGAGTGGTGTCATATACTGATGGAAAGGTCTTTTCGAGACCTTTCCATTTTTTTAACTATACAAACAATGGAGTTAAAAGTTAAAGTATGCAAGAAGGAGAAAAATAGATTATTTTATTTTCAATGAAACTTAATACCTTAATGAACTTTAATAGCTTCTATACTCAATCATGAATTTCTAAAGATACAAAACAAGCATAATAGCAAAATGAAATAGCCATGGAAGTAGAGCAAATGGGTACCTTAGCTTTAGAAGAGGAAGAGGAAACTCTATTTTTCTTCAGGAACTTGGAGATGAGCTTCTTCTTTAGCACAAGGTGCAACAATGGAGAAAGGAGGAAGAAGGGTCTTCAGCTTAAGCAAAAATGGAAGAGGAGGGGCTGAGCTTCCATCTTAAAGGATGATAAGAGGGGAAGGAGTAGGCATGGCCTAAGGGAGAAGGGGAGGGATGGCCTCAGCCATTCTTGCGTGCAAATGGAGGGAGGCATCGAAACTAGCATGCCAGCCAGGAGAGAAGGAAGAAAAGAAATAGGAAATTGAAAATAAGAAATAAATACTTATTTCTTTTCTAATTTTCAACTTATTAAAAATTCAGATTTGATGAACGCGCTCTGAAAAACGTCAAAAAATTTACCCCTAGCTAATTTGGGTGTGGAGAATTCAACAGCAAAGTCGGATTTTGATTCTGATGAGTATTTAATTATTTTATTTTTCTATGCATTTAATTACATTAAAATATTTGCGAAAATCCGACAACTTTCAAATGCGTCCAAAACATCACCCCTAGTTAATTTGGGGGTGACGATCACAACGATGAAGTCGAATTTCAATTTCAATGTCAAATTAAATACCTTAATTTTCTAATTAATTAAATATTAAAATAATCCAAAATATTTGATTTAGCTCTAAATTGCACCAAATTTTTAGGGATTAGTTCTAATGACTATAACAGAATGATAATTAAGATATAATTAAGCTAAAATTAAACTGGATAACAACCTTTGGTTGTTACACTAGTTCGCCTTTTTCTTTCTCTTGAGCCTTGTATGCCTCAAGTTGTCGCATGTATAGCACTTCCTCCAGCTCTCTATGTAAAAATACAGTTTTGACATCCATTTGCTCTAGATTCAAAATCTCAACTGTAATAATATTTAGCATAACTGTGCAGGGAAGTTATCTTCTGTGGGTAAAACCATGAGGTCTTTTAGGTCAAAGAGGATAATACCTTGGTGCTTAAGAGTTTGGGCTATTACACATTTTTAACATTATCTTTTTGAGACAGCTTTAGAATTCCCGAACTTCTTTCCTTGTTGATTGTTATCCCAAGAATCTACTTGGCTGACACCAAGTCTTTCATGTTAATTTCTCTTGACATCTATTCCTTTAGCATCTTTCTCTCCTCCATGCCCAATCCTACGATCAACATATCATCCACGTACAGCCACATAATGATAGGAGGACTTACACTATTTTATGTAATAATAGTGATCTGCTTGACACCTATTGTACCCAGCCTCAGACTTGAACCTGCCAAATCTTTTGTACCATTGCATAGGCACTTATTTCAAGCCATAGAGGCTCTTCTTGAACTTGCACACTAGGTCAACTTTTTTTTCTTTTGAGCCTTGTACCCCTCAGGCTGTCACATGTATAGCTTTTCCTCCAGCTCTTCATGTAAAAATGCAATTTTGACATTGATTTGCTCCAAATACAAAATCTCAACTGTAACAATATTTAGCACAACCCTGATGGTTATCATCTTCATAATTGGGGCAAAGATTTTACTATTGTCAACACCATACCACTGCTAGAAGCCCTTTACTACAAACTTTGCCTTGTACCGCTTTCTCCCATCTGGTTCTTCCTTCACCCAGTAAACCCACTTGTTATAAAAAGTTTTCTTCCAAGTTGGTAGAGCTGTCAATTTCGATGGTCCATTTGACATGAGTAATGTCATTTCATCATCCATGGCGGCCTACCACTTAATTGAATTTTCAACTTGAAGTACTTCTTCAAAACTTTCTGGTTCTCCACCATCCATTAGCAACATATAAAATAAGAAAAGAGAGTACCTCTATGGAATCTTGTGAATCTTGCGGATCTCCATAAAATGAGTGTTTGTGATTCAACATTGATACCCTCTTGAGTATCTTCATGCACACATTCATCTAGCTCAATGTTGTCATCATTTTTTATGTGTTGGGGCTCATTATCTGAAACAACCTTGGAATCAGTCCTGATTCCAATACAATCCTTGTACATTTCACTTTCATTGAAAGTGACATCCTTACTTCTGATAATTTTCTTATTATGACTGTCCCAGAATCAGTAACCGAACTCGCTTGCACCATATCCAATAAATGTGCACTTGATCACCTTTGCATCAAGCTTGCTCTTGGATCCTACATCAATGTGAACAAAAGATGAACAACCAAATACTTTGAAGTGGTTTGGATCCACCTACTTTCTGCTCCAGGCCTCCTCAAGAATCCCTTCATTTAAGGGTACGTAAGGTCCTCGATTTATCAAGTAAATAATTGTGTTAATAGCTTCAACCCAGAATTGCTTTGGGAGACCTGCATACAATCTCGTGCTCCTTGCTTTTTCTGTGAATGTTCTATTTATTTGTTCTGTAACACCATTTTTCTGCAGTGTTCTTGGAATTGTGAATTCCTTCTTGATACCTCTCAAGGCATAGAACTCTTTGAACTCCATATCACAATACTCTCCGCCAATATCGTATCTCAAGCACTTAAGCTTCAATAATGTCTCATTCTCCATCAAAGCTAACCACTTTCCAAACACATCAAATATATCGAATTTATTATTTAGAAAGTAAACTCATACATTCCTTGTATGGTCATTAATGAAGGTGACAAAATATGTGGCTCCAACTATTGAAGAAATAGAAACTATCCCCCATATAACCGTATGCACCAACTCGAGTTTTTTGTCTTTCATCTCTCTTCATACTTTGGAGAATAAAGCCTTCTTTTGCTTGCTCAACATATAATCTTAACAAAAATCCAAATCTATTGACTTTAGTCCTTAGAGATTTCTCCTTTACTTTAGAGATTTTAAGTCCCTCTCGCTCATATGGCCAAGCCTCTGATGCCATAGATTCACGTCCATCTGTACTGCAGCTGCAATGCAATCTGACACTTTATTGATCAGATAAAGTGTACCTTCCATGTTGCCTCGTGCAACAACGTGTGCACCCTTGGTGACGTTCTACAAGTCCTCTATAAAACATGTGTTGTAGCTATCCCTAGCTAATGACTTACTGAAATAAGATTCCTCTTTAGACACGACATGTGTCTAACATCTTTAAGCTTCCAAACTATGTCACTTGGTAGCAGAACATCCAAATTACCTTTTACTATGATGTTGCATGACTTATCATCTCCAAGGTATACCTTACCCAAATCACCGTTGGTGTAATTCTTGAATGCACCCCTAGTATGAGTGGCATGAAAGAATGTGTCCGAGTCCACCACTAAGGACTCCGCATTGACAAGTGAGAGGATTAATGCATCCTGATCCTCTTTAGTTAAAATATTCACGGTAGGGCAGTCTTTCTTAAAGTGACATGCTTTACCACAATTCTAGCAATCCAATTTTACTTTTTCAAGTCTTAATTTTCCTCATTTAGACATAGACCTATTTCTATTATGTCTTCAGTCTGCATGTCTTCCTCTGATTTCATCATTCAACGTTGAAGTAAATGCCTCCCCATGAGATCTCATCCACACCTTTTAATTCAGCACTAGCCCCACAATATCATCAAATTTTAATGATGCATTTACTGACAAATTATTGATGGCAATAATCTGTCCATCCCAAATGTCTGGCAATGATGAGAGGAACAGAGCTCCATCCTCATCATCAAACTTGATGCTCACTGAACTCAACTGGTTCGTCACAATGGTGAACCCATTGAGATGTTCAGTCGCTAAACAACTGTCCGTCATCTTCATATTGAACAGTCTCTTCATAAAAAAAAAACTTTGTTATAAGGCGAGGGCATGTCATACATTCTTGTCAAGGCATCCATGAGATCTATTGTAGTTTTCTCATTAATAATATTAAATGCAATATAAGAAGATAATGATAAATGAATCAAAGCCAATGTGGTTCTATCAAGTACCTACCATTCTTCATCAGCCTTAGTCATTAGTTTTCTATCAGCTCCACTTAATGGTTGATAAGACTTCTTATGGTGGAGAAAATCTTACATTTGCATTTTTTAGAATGTAACGTTTATGTCGTTGAACTTATCTATCGTGGGTCTCATTTCATCGATTATTTCTCCCACTCAAACAAAAAACTCTAACATCAACAAGAAACCTATCTCTTTAATACCACTTATTGGAAATAACTATAAGCACAATGCGGTGAAAGTGATTTGCACTCAAGGATCGGGGATGCATTGACAGTTACCAAGAAATATATGAAACTACAAACACATGCAAAAGTAGATCACAACACATACACATACATCAAACTACACGCACATTCAAAAACAAAGATTTACGTGGAAAACCCAAGCATGGGAAAAACCACAGAGCCACACCACACAAAAATTTCTACTATGAACCTCAAAGAATACAGAGTTACAAAGAGTTTCACCTTAGCAAGAAATACTAGCTTTTACTCTAGAATGAAGGAGAGAAGAAGCAGCCACCACCTAGAGGGTTTTCTCTAACAGGCAAGGCTCCCTTGTACAAAAACTCTGTCTTAGGGTTCTTCCTTGGAAGCTTCCCTAATGGCATCTAAAGCCCTCTAAATCACTTAGCCAACATTAGGAAACTTCTCCATAAGTTTCCCTTAAGTACCCAGCTCATTTTTAGACCCCAAATGGTCCAAAATACCTCTTAAATAGCTTAAGACGTTACCTGGAGCAGAATAAAAATCCGTCAGGCGCTACGGTGTGCCGTAACGCTCAAGCCTTGGGTAGCCAAGCGCCAAGGTGTACTGCAGTGCCCTGCTCACGGGTGATCTGGCGCTTAGGCGCTCTACAGCGCGCCACGACATGCATTGCAATGCCCCAGCCTCTAAACTCCACCTGCCAGTGCAAGCTGCAATGCCCTGGTCTTTATTTGCTAGCCACCATGCCACGCTGCAGCGCCTTCCTGTCGGGTGCTAGGCACCATGGAGCGCCATTGCGTGCCACGGTGCGCTGTGGTTCCAATGGTGTAGCTGAACTTCCAGCCTTTTTTTGAATCACCTCGAAACTACCCAGAAATTTATCAAAGGTCCATTAGCATCTCCATGATGATCTGAATGATCTCCACAATATAATAATATAATTAGCACTAGATCCTAGATCAAAGCAAGAGTCTTGATCAAAGATTTATGTGCACTATCATTTCTTATCTCCTGTGTTCAATTCTTGAAGTGGTCTCATGCTTAGATATAAGGTGAGACCGAGTAAAGGATTACCGGAGTAGATAGATCTACTTGTTTTCCTTAAAACACGTAAATGTCCATGTGCTAGTGAGAATAGAGATGGAAATTTAACTTCATTTGTACTACAAGGGGAATGCGGATAAAACTTAAAGAAGACAGTATTTAGATGTTAAGGTTTAAAATAAAGATGTATCATACGAGATCAGCTAAACACGACCCTAAGGTTTAGTGGTGAGTGAGCCATGTGCGTGAGAGATCAATAGTGGGTTTAATTATCTGTAGCCCCTAAAAATACAAATCTAGCAATCTTACATAATTACTACATTAAGAACTCAACAATAGTTATGAAGGTTGAATCACAGGTTATCCATCTAACTCTCTCTGATCTCTTAATCATCGTTACATTCTCGTTATTTAGATTTCTTATCTTGCATGCGTAAACTTAGTTTATATTAAATACTAACAATTCATTTGCTTAAGCAATAGAAGAGAAAAGATTAACAAGTATCCTTCTAGTAATCCTTGAGGATGAGAAATCTGAGACTCATCATCCCTATATTACTTCAGTCTGTGTATACATCGTGTGATCAAAAGTCACATTATTTTGTGACCTGTCAAATATCTAATACGATTAACGGCATTAATTGTAAGGCTTGTGTTCAAAAAATTCCCAACAAGTTAAAAAAAAAAGCCCACAAACAATTTGATTTGCCATAATCGTGAATTCTTAACATAAACTAATCAAAGTTAGTAGAATTGCAAATAACCGATAGTGGATTTATAGGATTCATCAAAATTAGATACTATATTTAAGACTTAATGAAAAAACACAAAGTAAATACAAATTTGGTGAGACCTATATTGGTTTTAGTTATAAAATCAACTTATTAAAAACCTCTTAGATAGGGTTGGGCTCAAACCAAACTCTTACTTGAATTTTGAACTCATGCTAACCTAATTTATCTCATTTGGAAAACCTTCTTCAGAGTTTAGACACTCAAGTTAACTCAAACCAAACTTTCTATTGAGTTTGATCTCAAATAAATTGAAGGACATCATATTTCTTGAAATTTGATTTTAACCAACCTAATCACTGGGTTTGAACTCAAGTTGACCCAATCTCTTGGGTTTAAACTTAAGTAAACTCAATTTAGCCTAGTTCTCAATGATTAAGCTGATTTTACCCCGTTGGAATGAATCTGTACTAATCTTACCTTCTTTTTTCTTATAAGGTCTGAATTAATCATTTTCTTGATTTCGAACCTAAGTTTAAGATTAGCTTTATTAAATCTTAGTAGTGTTGATAATGACCTTCCTAATCATCATACAGTAAGGATTTTTATATAAATGGATTCTCTTATTTTATAAACTGGTGATTAAATTTAAATGGAATTAATTTAATTTATTTTCAAAAGGCTTTTGTTTAAATGACATCAAATATCCTTCCAACGGGCAATGCAACCGCCAGAGTGGACTGCCGAGCTTCGAGACGGTTCCAATGAGTTCGTCTTAAACTGGTGTATCCTCTTGATTCTTAAAATTGAGCAATAAGCCACTCGAGCTTGTTTCAAGTATTTAGACACGAGAACCAGAAATTTTGTTCTTGAAGCGGCTCTCCCTAAGCCCCAAAGTTTTGTCCTAAATGCGATTAAAATATTCCTGATAGATTCATAGGAGTCGTAGGCCAAAGCCAAGGAGGTTCGGTGAACTTACATTGGGTCTTAAACCCATGGAAAGAACCCCCTTGCTATAAGGCAATTCTTCTACTATCTGGAATAACTTGCAGACAATCCTTATCAGCTCTAGACACTTCACTGCATTCAGTTGCCATTATTTCTTATACATTGAAATGTGATGGAAACGGAAGCATCGAACGCTCTATTTGGATTTAATTGAAGTTTTACTTTAACGAAGTGAAATGTAGAGAAAATTAAGTACCTCAGTGCTTGAGATTGTTCTACGTTGGCTTGATTCCTGAGATGAGCAGATTTGCCCTTGAGCTAGCCTCAATACAACTTGAAAAGAGCTACTATGATTGTAGAGAGCATTCTTTGATAATTATGATGTCCCATTACAGTCTATCAGCTCTGGTGGAAAGACTAGAGTTCAATCGAAGTAGGGGAATGAAGTCTGGAAGTGGAGAGGCGTTTGGAGAGAAGACTGGAAGTAGAGAGGTGTTTGAAAAGGGGGAAAGAAGGATTCTTGGGTTCCAGAGGTTTTAGATGATCATTAGCAATTCAAGCACTGCCTTTTGACTCCTTTAGCAATGCATATATTCCTTACCGGATAAAATTATTACTCAGTTATTATAAATATCAATCAGTTTTTGATGAAAATAACCTCCATAATCAATTCCACATAGCCAACCAAACTTATAATCTAGAGATAACATTGGAGATAAAAATTGTTGTAAAGAGGCAGTATAAAGTTCTATTACACTACATATGCCAGGTTTTTCACCATTAAAAAACCGTAATTGTTAAATTATAAGCAAGTGTCATTCACTAATATCTATGATACAGAAAGGCTGATTTTATAACCTCTTAATGTTGCTAATTTAAGCGATATTCGGCTGCAAATGCTTAAGGAGAATCATTATATGCTTCACTGTCCATCAATAAAATACAGTAAGCATGGATGAATGAATTATTCTCTGAAATATAAAATTGAAGATATTTGGATCACATTTGCATGAAAGAGAATCTGCACGTACCTTTGGCATGCAGATCAAATGCTCACTTAGTCTGGTTTCATGGAAAATTAAGATCGCGATTAAATCTTTTCACAATCAGGATTATATATGCAAATTTTCGGTCAAAATAAAATTAGAGACTCATTCACAAAGTTCAATACCATCAACTTTCATTCTCTCACCATAATTTTACTTCAAATACTGCTTGCTATACAGTGTATTTCTTAAAATTAGTGCTCTAATTTACATTGAATGCTCATCTATTATTAAGAAAAAAAAAAATTTGGACCCACTCCCATAAGCAACGAGTGAGATCGATTATAATAAGCATGTTATAATATTTGTTTTGCTGGTCAGTCCAGCATAATAGCTATTGCTATAAATAAATTTAATATTAATAATCTCAAAAAAAAAAAAAAAAAAAAATTCCTTACACCCTGGGTTCCACAAGCTTGACAAACTTATTATCCCGTAAAGCAGATCTGGCCAAAAAGAGACAAGAAACAGTCATTTCAGCCTCTTTAAGATGTAAATGCTCCCCTTACACCGAAGTAGTTTGTCTTTGAAAACCAAAGTAGTTCACATCATGCTTCGGTTTTATGTCAAATGCAATTAACCTGCACTGTTCTATAGTTTATTTTTATTCTCATAACTCGCAGTCCTAAATTAGTGCACTGAAAGCTTACATGTGTGGCTGCATTTTAAGGAAATAAGAGGCTTTTTAAGGCAACTTTTCAGCAACTTTGCTTGACCATAACAGACAATAAATAATATGAAGACAGAAGCATTCATATAATTGCTTCAGTGGTTGAGTTATTCCTCTGTGGGATTTATTAAAGAATTTCGTTTAAATACTATAACGGTGTAATTTCATGGCGGTGGGTGGGACAAGAAAACATTAAACAAAATACTGCCGAAATGTATAGATTATTTTGGCATAATGCAACAACAAAATATCCATTAAATAAGCTAGAGAGTACAATAATGCAAGCTCATAGCATTATCTTGAGTAAGAATTATAACATTATCCTGATTTTATTTGCATGTATATATGCTTGTGTATACATATCAGTAGAAAGGAAAAGCACATGCAGACTGTTTTAACTAATGTAGGCTGGAATGTGTCAGCAAATTAAACAGCATATAAATTACGTAATACAACAAAAAACCACACTACTTCCCAAGCACTGACTTATTTGCTTTTCTCAATGTCTCCCCCCTCTTCTTTGTCTCTCACACAAATTGATTTTATCCAAGTAAATATAAATAAGACATGTTAAATATTGTAAAAGGATGATAATAAGCAAAAATATATCATATTGATCTCATTTTAATATAAAAAATATGATGCACTAAACCTAATTTGTATCTAAATTTCAATCAACGTTAAGCTATTGAGGTGCAATTATGCAAACTGCAAGTAAAGCTTCACCTTCTGCATTTTTTTTTGACTTTTTGAAAAATATACGAAATACACCTTCAAAAGGCTCGATGTAAAAGATGAATCGAATTTGTTGCATGTAATTATCATACATTTTTAATATATATATTCAGCCATAACTGTGGATATGAATCGAATTTGGAAAATATTTTATTTTCTAAAAGCTTTTTGCTGACTTCAAGAAACAAAAACACACCAGCATAATTATAAAAATTGCTTATAAAAAAACATCCTAAAAGCAATTAATGCATGTCTTAAAAACTTTAATTTGTTAAGGTAATTAATGCTTAAAACCCAAAGAAAGAAGATAGAAACCCATAAACATACAACACTATTTTATTTAGACAAAATGCGTATAAATATATATACAGTATTAACATTATTGCAATATAGTTCCATCTATCTCTGAATTTCTCTTCCAAAACTATCATTAATTTCATCAGTAAAAAACAGTTAATTCTTCTTAACGCCATCTTAATTCATATTCCTAATAATTTAATTTAATTATCTTAAAATGAAAAGCCGCAGACTTCAACAAATCAAAAAAATGTTAAAAGGGCAAAAGCATAGAACCCCAAAAATTATAAAATTAAAGAAGAAAAAAACTTGCACTAAAGATATCAAATGATACAAAGCGCAGAAATTTATATCCTTGAAAATCATCACTAAAAGGCACATAAAATTGAATGATGTTGTGGCCGAGGGCTCGGGGCTTTGGAGTTAATCTCAGTAGATTAAGACTCCAAATCACATCAGCCACACATATTGGTCTCATTGAAGCTCAACTTCTTCAAAAATAAATAAACTAGGCACAAAAGAAGAGCACTAATACTACTTAACCTTGGGCAGATCACCCAACCGAAGCTCGAGATCCAAATCTTCGACTGCTCCAGGACTAAGATTGAGCTTCCCTTCAACAAATAAGAAAGAATCGATTTTCTTCCTCTTGCAACTATGTTGAATTTTGTCGTCATCATCATCATCTTCCTCTTCCATTTCCATTCTCCTCTTAGAGCCAAGTTTAAGCTCTACACCCCACAGAGAGTGTGTTGCAGAGAAGTTCAAGTCATCAATCACCTTTCTTGATGGAGGAAGTGATGCATCAATTCCAAAATTAGGGTTAGGGTTTGGAATCGTGGAAGAGTCGATACGGTGCCGATCTTCATGATCAACATCATCCGGAGCCAACGAAGACTGCTTCAGCCTCGCCCGATCGCGCCTGTGAACGTTCATGTGGCCGCCGAGGGCTTGTGCAGATCGAAATTCTCGTCCGCAGAAGCTGCACGAGTACGATCTCGGAGGCCAAACGCAGCCGCCCAGGAGTCCGGCCGAGTCCTCCGCAAAAGCCTTCTCCTCCCACGACTCGCCGTAATAAGCAGTGGGAGGGATCGTGGAAGGTATCGGCGAGTCGAAGAAAGACGGCCTCACCGGGAATTTCCTTCGCGTCCACATCCAGTATTTGGCCTGCTCCATTGCACTGTGCATGGAAGAAGTGAATTGTTGGGACATAGAAAGCTACTTAAGCATCTTGCTGCTGGTTATAAGGAATTATAGTATAGAGAGAGGTAGTGAGAAAGAGGGATAGAGCCTTAAAGATGAGCAGTTTTATTAAACACTAATTTGAGTAATTTCTTGAAACATAACTATTGGGGTTTTGGAAGAAGGAGAGAGGTTTCCTTGTGGAGATGCTTCCTGCTTGACAAAAAAACAGTGACGTTGGATTATTTATATTCTTGTTATTGTTATTTTGTCTTGTGCTCGTAGGCCTTGTAAGAGTGCGGTCTTCATGAAAAACATCGAATAATTCAAGCGCACAATGAAGGTTGAATTTGCAATAAATTTTACCTTTTTTATTATATTGTGTAATTTTATGAAAAATGTCAGGATTTACTTATTTATATTGATCAAGAAGAAAGAAGAGAGTGAAATGTCAATGTTTCGTACAAGATGCAAAACACATAAAACTAAATGATGCGTAAAAACGTAACATTAAAAAGTCAGCTAGCTTATTTTTCTTCCTATAAGTATGCATAAAGCAAACGCTTACATAATTGTCAAGCTGAGAACAATAGTTGGACATCCTAGCACTGCCTTTAACTTTTCCAAATATACTCGAGCTATTTATTGCCCATCTTGCCGTGCAGAGACAGCACCCCTCAAATATCACATCTCTGGATTCTAGCCTAAAACCCATAATATGGAGAAGAAAATGACATGACACCTTTATTTTTATCTATATTCTCTCATTATAAAGATAGGAGATATTAAATATGTGAAAGACACATATGGAGCATAAGTGGATTGAACTAATCATGCTTATCATTTAACAAAATTGGGACTTTTTGGGTATATATTCGAAGCACTGCAGCACACCAAGGAAGCAGAAATATGATTACCAATCGCACCTAAGATCCTTCATTCTTCATTTCTAACCACTGATGCACCTGCAACATAGCAATAATAAGCTAATGAGTGGGAGGGGGTTGCCAAATCGAAGGCAAAGGACCATGGATAAGCTGAGGACAAGACAAGATGCCCACACTGGAAAGCAACGTATCTCTACCAACAATCAAAGTGTACTTTTTTACACTGGTATAACTATCCCGAAAGGGTTGCCTATCTTTTGTCCGCACAGAATTATACCAAGACACGAATACAATATCGATGACGATGTTGAAAGGGTATAACATAGTTCCTAACATGTTTAATCATAACATAAACATGTCCTAGTATGATCAGCAAAGAGAACCACCTTGGGCAAACCTTTGGTGTTGTGATTGCAATCCCATGGACAAAAGAGGGGATATAAGAGGGGATATAAGAGAATATGATAAGCTTATCGATGGGGAAACATTGATAAATTTTCCAACAAAATTTTCTAATTAAAACAATTTCTCCAAATATATATTTTCTTAATAAAAATATGGAGAAAACAAGAAAGGGAAAAATAATGCCAAGATGTTGAACGATCTTCTCTAAAAAGACGGCAAACAATTTTATAAGAATCTCCTATATCTCAATGCATCAGTAGTTAAATCTCCAAAATCTTTGAAGATCGAATACTTGAAGTTGGAAGAGATTTCAGGACTTGAAGTTGGAAGAGATTTCAGGACTGAACCATATCCTCAACAACTAAGATTTGAATACTTTGCTCGTGCTCATAAGCGTCATATTGTGTGCCTGGGCGCTGGTTAATTGATTCAAATTCAACTGCAAAACTCATGTAAAAATAATCATATTTTACTGAACTAACATATTAGTTAAAAACTCATCGCATTCATTTAAATAGTGCGAATATTCGCCTAAATGCGAGCCATTTTGGGTCTGGGCGTGTGAGCTATTCTGCATGTAATAAATGTTCCAGCTCCCCTCGAGCATTGGGTGTGCAATATGTTTGCCATATGTGCATCTTCATAGCCTACACTTGGGCGTAATTCAATTAGAGTTAGACCAGTGCTGCTTCTTCCCGAGCCCGAAGAAGATCCCTCATTGCGAACGTTAGGTATGCTCCTCTTATGAATTTGAATACTCAATTTCTTCAAGTATTGTTTTGTTTCCTAATATTGTCCTCTACTCTATCATTTGTCGGTCTCTGATGGGCTCAAGAGAGCCCCAATAGAGGTTCGACAATCCGCATATCTACTGTAACCTGCAATATAGCCATACCGCAGAAATTCGCAAATTAGGGTTAGTGGATTAGATAACATCATTTAAGGATAATATAGGTGTTTTGAAGATCTCGAAGAGTGCTTCACTTTGATATGTGGCACGCGGACGGGGGAGTTCGGAGTAGAGAGAATTTTGATGCCCTAGATCCTTCACTTCGACGTCCTGACGGGAAGGGTTACAAGGGAATGATTTCAGTCTAAATCATTAGGTTACTCTATCACAAGGATCTTAGGGTTTATGATCTAGGATCAAATATTTAAGACTAAAAAGGTGCATCTAAGTTCCTACTTAACAAATCAGACAAATAAACTCTTCCTACCTCAATAGTTTTTCTATTAATGAGGTCTAGCAATTTTTAAATTAAACTACTAGATTTTAATCTTAAGATCTAAGCACTTCATGCTAAAAGAATTATATTAAACATACAAGCCTTAATACATTGAGTTTGATAATATAAATCAGATGGGTAAAACCCATCTGATCTCAACTTATACTACAATTATGGGATATAATCACATAACTTATTAGAAATTGATCATGTACAAATCATTATCATTCTATAATTTAGTTTATGCTATTAGTTTTTCTTAAGAGAAAATCAAAGATCTAAGAGTTAGATTCAGATGATCAATCATATAAATTTTATGAACCTTAATACTTCTAATTTAATAGTTTAAGGTGAATGTCAAATCAAAAAGTATTATTGGAATCAAGCAAGTTCATTAAGTATTCAAATCAGGTGGTTTATTTAAGATGATTACAACTTAGGTCTTAATCCAAACAAGTTAGGGTTAAACTGCTAACTTGGCCAAAACAAGATCATTTGCTTAATTATTGGTCAATAACAAAATTCATGAATTCATTGTGCAATATTGATGTCCAAAATGATTTTAGGTTAAGTATTGTTTAGCTTAAGCATTTCTTAAGATTCGTAAGATTAAGAGTTGATTAATGTCAAATCATGGATTACATGTCTAAGATTTTCTAACATGCATAATAGTGTTATTGAAATAAATAAACATTACATTAATCAAAATATAAAATAATTAAGGCAAATTAAATCCTATGCAAATCAAAAATGGATTAGCACAATAATTACAAAATTAATTATTTAAATTAAAAGCAATTTTTCCATTATGATCAAATTAATCATACAAGCAATCATAAAGTATAATATTGCAATTTGGCACAAAACATTCAAGTGAAACCATAGGAGATTTAGAACATGCCATTAGGATAAGAGATATATTTTATATTAATAATCACCTATATATTCACACTATACTTGATTTCATTATATCCAATTTTAGTTTTAGTATTTTTTTTTTGCATTGTCAGGGTTCTAAAGTCACCAAAATACGAAAAATATTAAATTTAGGCAAAACTGGACATTTCTGCGCATTATGGCGTGCAATGGCACGCTGCGGCGCATTGGAGCGCTCCCTGGCTGAGAGCCAGGCACTGCGGTGCGCTAGAGAGCTCCCTGGACGAGAGCCAGGCGCTGTGGCGCCATTTTTTCTAAGGCGCGGGCGCTGCGACGCGCTGTAGTGCTCCATGGCCGAGAGCTAGGCGCTACGGCCGTGCCGTAGCGCTCGATGGTGATTTAGCCTGGGCAAAAAATGGAACGTGTCCCATTTCGCACTCAAATACTCTCAATTTAAAGCACCTCAAGTGCGGTGCCATATACCGATGGAAAGGTATTTTTGAGATCTTTCTATTGATACCAAAATAAACATGGAAATATTATTCTAATGTTGCAAACAATGATGCCCTAGCTACATATGCGTGATTTCTTTTTACAGAGCATCGTTCTTTTTCTCTTTTAAAATGGATTTTGATAGAGCTCTATTGAGCTCGATTGCTCAAATACTTAATCTTAATAATGAAATAAGTGTATGAGTAACATGAAACAATCATTGGATCAATCCAATGGTGGAAAGAAAAGTACAAGGAAATGATACAAAATAGTACCTGCTTGCAAAGAAGAGGTCCCAACTAAGCTTTCTTCTAGAGCTGTAGAGTAAGGAGTTTCTTCTTCTTCTACTGCCAGTAAGGAATGGAAGATGTAACAATTCAAGATTGTTACCCAGCTTAATTTTAGCTTAATCGTATCTTAATTATCATTCTGTTCATTTCATCTAGCCATTAGAATCAATCCATAAAGATTTGGTGCGATTCGGAGCTAAATCAAACATTTTGGATTATTTTTATATTTAATTAACTAGAAAATTGAGGCATTTAATTTGACCTTGAAATCAAAATTTGACTTCGCCATTGCGATTGTCACCTCCAAATTAGCTAAGGGTGATGTTTTGGACGCATTTGGAATTCGTCGAATTTTTGCGAATATTTTAATATAATTAAATACCCAGAAAAAAATCAGCATAATTAAATAATCGTTGAAATCAAAATTCAATTTCATCGTTGAACTCCTCACCCCCAAATTAGCTAGGAGTGAATTTTTGGGAAATTTCGAAGCGCGTTTCAATTTTCAAATTTTTTATTAATTAAAGAAATAAATATTTATTTATTTCTAAATTTCTTTTCCTATTTTCTCTCCTAAATTATTTCCCCTCTCTCCTTGCTGGCTTCCCCCTTTTGGCGCCCCTCCCATTTTCATGCAAGAAATGGCTAAGGCCATTCCTTCTCTACTCCCCCTCACCTCCTAGCTCCCTAGCTCTTAATGGAGCCTCCCTCTCACTCTCCTCCTTTAAAAGAGGAGCACAGCCCCACCTTCTTCTCTTTGCTGCAAGAGCTGAAGCTCTCTCCCTTCTTCATTGTGTGCTTGCTGAAGAAGAAGAAGTTTAGCTCCTCTTCAAGCCTTGAAGAAAGCAGAGGTTTCTTCTTCCTCTCTTAAAAAGGCTAAGGTACCAATTTACTCCTCTTCCTTGTCTTTTTCATATTTCTATTATGCTTGTTTATATCTTTAGAAATCCATAATTGTGTATGGAAGCCATTAAAGTTCATTTTAAGGCATCATATTACTTTAAAAATCTTATGCTCTATTTTTTATCTATTTTGTACACCCAAACCTTTCACTCTATTATTCATATTGTTAGGATAATGTGATGATTTTAGTATCAATGGAAAGGTATTGAAAAAACCTTTCCATTGATATTTAACACCGCTCATGAAATATTCTGGATTGAGAGTATTTGAGCTTGATATGTGACCCTTCACGATTTTCGCACAGGCGAAATCACCATCGGGCGCTAGAGCGCGCCGTAGTGCCTGAAACTCAAATAGTTTTCGTTGTAACGTCATTTTATGAAAACTCATATGAAATCAATAAATAAACTAATTGAACAGCAACCCAAAAGTTAGACCGCTGTAGCACGCCACAGTATGCACAGCGTTATTTCGGGAAAAACTATATGAAATCAAGAGAAAAATTAATTAAACAGACACATGAAAGTTGAACCACTGCAGCGCGCCACAGCGGGCTGCAATGTCATTTTTGGAAAACTAAATGAAACCAGAAAATAAATTAATTGAACAGTGTTTCCGTAAGTTAATTCGCCACAGCGCACTGCACCGCCTAAAAGCGCTGCAGCGCGCCATAACATCCAGCTCTCGGATTGGTCTTACCGTAGCGCGCCGCAGCATCAAAAATGTTGTCGCCGCAGTGCGCCGTAGCACCCAAAATTTTATGAAAATGCTCAAAATTAGCTGAAATGGTTGAAACTTCACTGTTTTTGCATTATAAGGTCTCTAGGACCTTAATGGGACTGAATTATATCAAATTTGAATCTAGTTTAGTTAAAATTGAGCATTGCATAAAATTTTGTATAATAATTAACTTTAAAAGTTTGCCCTTTTATGACATGTGCAAAGATCTCTTATGTGCTTTAAGTATATTTGTGTCAAATGCTAAATAACAGAATCTTTAAATGCTTGTATTGATTATGTATATCTTAATAACCAAATTGCAAGAAACCTAAGTCTTTTAGAATTGTAATCAAGTGCTAACCCCTTTGGTTTAATTTAGGATTTGGTTAGCCTTAATTACTTTATATTTTATGTCATCTTTATATTCTTTTGTTTTCATAATATTATAATGTATGTTAGAGAACTTTAACATTTATTTGGGCACCTAAATGTGCTTAAATTGACATTAAATTATAAGTGAATGTAAAAATCTAGAGAACTTGATTAAGTAGATGATACTTAATCTAAACCTGAAATTTGCCATCAATAATACACTAATAATACAATGATTTATCATTGACCTTTAAATTAACCTTTGGTCTTAATACTAAAAAGGTTAGGAGTTAAACCCTACTTATCTTGATTAGGATCTAAACCTTAATCACCTAAATCAAGCAATTTTGATTGAAAGATAATTCAATCGACATGATTCCAATAATGCATATGATTTGTCATTGATCTTAAATCATTGAATTAGAAGTGCTAAGGTTAATATTTAATTTATGTGATTGAATCATCTGAATCTAAACTTTAAAACTTTGATTTTTTCTTATATAAGACTATTAGCATACGATGATAATAAAATTATAATGATTTATGAAATGATCTAACTCTAATAATATCTTTGATTTTATCCCATGATTGTAGAATAGAGTATGATCAGATGGATTTTACTCATCTGATCTGATCACTTTAATTCAAATTTATTAAGTAAACCTGGAAAGTTAACTTAAAAAATAGAAGAGTGAGATCTCAAGGGTCTTACTATAGGACCATTCTTGAAATGCTTAAAGACCTTAAATATTGATACATTGAGGTAGAAAAAACTTTTATAATTTATTGAGGTAGGAATCTTAGATGATCCTTCATAACTTTAGAAGTTGATCTTGACACCTCGTGGGAGGAATCACCTAAAGAAGTTAGAATGGAACTTCTCTCTTACAGTAAAAATCAACATTGATTGATCTTTTGATCATATCCTTGGAGCCTTGTTAATTGTTACCATAGTTAAATTTAGATTAATTAAGCCTAAACTAAATTCTAATTTTGATTCCATTAGACTAAATGAGTCATTTAAATCTAACCCTAGAAGTTTGTGATCAATCGGAGCTTAATTGAGAAATTTTGTATTTTTTCCTATTTTTAAGCCCTGAAAAATACTTAAATTAAATTGATCTCCAAATTAAAATATGATTTCATTTTTGAATTCCCCATACCTCAATTAGCTAATGGTGAATTTTTGGAAATTTTAGGAGCTCATTTAAGTCTAAATTGGATTTAAGAATTTTAGGATTTTTAATTTAATTAATTAAATGAAATATAAATAATTAAAATAAATATTTATACTTATTTATATATGGGATATGCTGTCGGGACCACAGCAGATCCGCTGCGGGTCCCGACAACATCGCATAAGTATTAGCCCGTAGGATGCTTTAGCACGCATCTTAGCGCGCTTAATCCAACGGCACGATCTATTCCACATCGTGATCAAATCCTAGGCATCTGATCGACTAAGCATATCCAATGATAGCCATCAAATCCACAGCGTACCGTTTAAGTAGCATCAGAACTGTCCAAGGCCAATGGCTCTACGATCAAATGGCTCTAGAGTCCCCCTGCACTATGGATCATCTCCTTTCTCTCGACTCATCACTTGTTTGTCCCCCCCCCCCCCCCCCCCCCCCCGCCCCCGACAACCAAGTGCTTTTTAGCCCCCGTGGTAGTATGGGTAAGATTCTTTCTTCCTCTTCTACCCCTCGGCGCGACCTCCTACCGGTAGTAGCTTCCCGAATTTGCCCTTGGCCGTTTGAACCGAGCCCATTGCTTCGGCCCGAGCCTTCCTCCATTCCCGAGCCCTGGTGTCCACCCCCAGACCTCCCTCAGACCTATAAATACCCCTAGAACCTCACAGTGAGTCCCTTTGCTCATTGTGAATCCTCAATTGCCCATCCAAAGTTCCCTAGAGCTCCCATTGCATTCAGCATTCTCAGTAATTCCCCAGCATTCCTAAAACTTCAAACTGCTGATAGGGGGGCCGTCTGGTGTTCAGACCCCTTGTAAACTTGTGTCTATGTCTTGGCAAGCTCAGAAGCCCCTTAGTCCTCTCGACCGTGCCTGCTTTTCCCTACCCAGGTACCACCTCTTCCCATTGAGCTGTTTAAGCTCAGTTTGTCAATTCCAGCTCTTCAATTATTGCCTCTGGATGTCGTCTAGCTCCCTTAGCCCTCTAGGAACCTAACCCGATCATTCCTAGGGTCCGAGCTAGCTCTGATCGATCATATCGATCGATCGAGCTGGCAGCCAAGCCATGGCTGAGTCCGAGTAAGGACCCAGCGATCGGCTGCACACCAAGCTGTGAAACCTTGGGGGTTAGACTCGCCTCACCTCACGGATGGTGTAGGGATCGAGCCCCATCATTTAATGGCTTATGTGAGGAGAATTAATCCCTCACAGTGAACACTAACTCCACTTCCTTAGAGCATCTCGGTCAAGTAGCACCCTGGTGATCTAGTGTGCCCCAGATGGGGGTTCTTACCTCAATCGACACGTCTTAGTTCCCTGAAGGTGTAGCCATTGAGATCAGGGCGTGGCATGGAGTGTGCATGGAGAATTGCATATCTGAAGATAACCCTAATGGAGTGGGTATCGGGCAGTAGGTGCGGGGACGAAGCCCTGGCGCTTCGGGCCGGGTCAGACCCCAACCCTCGCTATTTCAATTTTGGGCCACCATTTAATTAAAGGATTTCTAATTTCAGTAAGATTATCAATTTACATGAAATATCACCTTTATTAGCACCTTTCTAAAATATCATGTTAATAAAGGTGAAGTTAAGTAAAGAAGTCTTAAAGGTTCTTATTAAGATCTTAAGATCTTAAGAGTGCTCAAAACCACCTCCTTAAGAAAATCTAACTAACCTAAGTGCTAAATCCTTAGTTTAAATACCTTATTAAGATGATCCTTAAGTAATAAAGCTAAAGGGAATATTCTTGTAAAATCCTAAGTTTAATTTCTTTTTGCTTAGATCTAAAGTGATCAAACCTTAGATCTTAAATCTTAGATCCTAGACTTTAGATCATCTAATTGAATTGGATTATCTTCTTTAGAATTCCTTATTTGATTACTTGTTTAATTCTTTTGAAATCTTCCTTGTGGGTGTAGGATTGATTTAATCTATAGAATAATGTAATTATCCTAAAGTTTGAAAATAGGTCTTAGATGCTTAGTTCTTAATTAGTTATTTTATCTTATAATATTAGAATAACCATTCATTAAAGACCAAAGTTTATAAATCCTTCTGCTCATAGGATTCTGTACATTTAGATGATTCTTGAGTGTGAACCCTAGATCCTTATTAGGACACTACCTTAGATTCAGGATTTGAACACCAAAGTGGAGTTTGGATCCAGAATCCTTAATCTTGATTTACTTAATAAAGACTTGGGCTAATGAGGAAAATAACAATAATTAAGTCTTGATTTATTTACTTTAAGCCTTTATAGTTATCATCTGATTATGAATTAGAACTTGTTAAGTTCTAAATGTAAACATTAAGGTCGTGAATCTGAGATTATACTCGATAGTTGGATAATAGAGATCCTAAACTTGATTTGGATAAATTAGACAATAATAGATATCATATAAGTCAAGTTGAGTCTCTTACTTACTTTGACTTTGCTTGCTCTGCACATCTTGAATATTGAGCCTTATTCCTTGATCATAACAGGAGAACTTAGGATATGGAAGATACATCATAAGTTAGTATTTGCAAAGCATAACATTCATTAAGTTCTTTCTGTGCATTCAGTCCAGTAGGGTATGTCCTAGCTTAGTCTGCCTCCTCTATGATGACCCCAATATTGAGAATCACTTAACTCAACATTGATACGTCACCATAATATCTAATACTAGATTAGAAGAAAACTAATCCAAATCATTAGATACTGTGTTTGGCCAAGGATTTAGATGAGGGTCTTAAGTTAAGATGAAAGGGATTATAATGAAACATTATATGAAATGTATATGAGAATGAAATAAAATTAATCATTCGATACATGTAGGATATATAAATTAAAACTATTGATGTGAATTCTTGCAAGTCTAGATATGAAGATTCTAAGTATTTAACATGTGAAATATATAAGTATACATGAGAGTGTAATTTAAGAACATTTGACACATATGATTAAAAGTACTTGCATTTCAAAGTATGAAATTTCTATATATTTAATATATAGAATATGAGTCTACAATTTTCAATTAAAAATTCTAAGTCCTTAAATTCTTAAAAATTTTGGTAGAGTTTCCTTTGTAATTGGCTAAATAAATACCTGCAAGGTAGACATATAAGACTTCCATTCCAATGGAAGTTATAATTGAAAGAAAGACAACATAAAACTAACATGTAATCAATCCAATACATAGGATTGTTTAGTTCTAGTTCTAGTATAGAGTCAATCCATTACATAGGATTGCTCATTTCCAATTCTAAAGTAAAGATAATCCATTACATGGGATTGTTTATTTATAATTCTAATTGTTTAAAGTGAGAAAATCACATGTGTAATAATTATCTACCTTAAGGCTTACATAATTCACATGACTTATTACATACAAGAAGATTAAGAATTTATCTCAACTTAAATATGTAACTACTTTCTAATTTTATATGAAATCTAACATACTAGTAGTTCCAATTTAACATAAAAGCAAATATACAACTAAACTCCAGTTTAATATGCAAAGTAAATATGCAAGATTATTATGCAACTAATAATTTAATTAACATTCAATTATATTCATTCATCCATTCATCTCATCCCAAGTATTTAAGTATCTAATTAAACTCCAACATAAGCATAGTAAATATGAAATAAATTACTTTAATTATCACAAACTATTAGTAAATTAAAAGAAAGAAAAGTTCACATGCGTAAAGATAATAAGTTATAATTCTATTATATTATTAGTGGAAGCAATTTAAGCTAAGCACTTGGTCCAGCTCCACTAGCCTCCAAATGCACCTGATCTATCATATTTTGGCATTTAAATGAGATAGGACAAAGCTAAGAAAGAGGAAATCTGGTTAGACTAAATAGTTTAAGCACATTTTAAGAGTAAGCTAAATATTATATTAATTTTATTGGATATCACTACTTGTTACAAAATTTACATCAGTAAGGTGCAAGAAAGTAAGCATTTAAGTGCGAAAAAAGTAAGTAAGAAACTGCAAAGTGAGTTAGAATACTCACTTAGAGATACATCTTAGCCTGCAATGGAAACAAGGGTAAAAGCATCTTAAATAAGCTAGAAAGAAATTAAAGTGTATATAAAAGTAAATGAAAATAAAATAAAGCATGGATATGTTCAATGAACTTATGCTGAATAAGTAAAAGAGACAATAAAGCATTAATTAAAATTAAGCAATATATACTGTATTCTAAATGAATTTATAAGTAAGTAAAACACAATACTGAAGATAGAGACCATAAAACTTACATAGTAGGGAAGGTATCTTAGACTCATAGTCTAAGACAAACATAGCCTAGGACTATGTAGGAAACACAACTAAGAAGCTATGATGAGTCTTCACAATCAATGATATTGTAGAGGATCTCACATCTTATTTAATTGAAGTTATTTTTAGAAATGTCTCATTCCGCAGCGACTTACAATATGAAGAGAGGAGTTAAGCACGTCTGCCTAATCGATTTTGGAAAACGGGGTTTCAAATATAACTTACTCTCAAATATTCACCCTCTGAGAATATGAGGATCCTTATCTCCTTAATTTAGCATGCCCTTGGCTACTTCAATTAGCAACCCCTATTATTTTAAATGTGAAACTTTTATTTATGCATAAAGTCTTATATGAATGATTCAAATAAAAAAGGCTCAAAGCTAAGCAAGCATTTAAGAAAAATTCAATAATTGTAACTAAGTAATATCCAAAGTTATCTAATTTTAATGATCTACTTAAGGATTGGAGCTAATTGAGCTCCCAATTAACTTTAAGATGTTGATCTCAAGTTAATTGTTATTAATAGTAATAATTAGAGTTTTGAAAATAATGGTTTTATTTTATTTATTATGATATGACAAAATAATTTATAAATATAATCAATGCAAATATAAATAATTTTTAATCTAGTTCTAAGCCATAAGATTCAAATAGTTTAACTAATCATGGCTTAGGTGACTAGTAGGAAAGGATTAAGGTTATGAAATTAACAATATAAGAAATTAGAAGTTAAGATTTAATTCACTAAAACTCTCTAACTAGATTGTACCTTGAAAGTTCTATCTAAATCAAATACTAAGCTAGCTAAGTTATAATTTGAGGGATCAAATCAAACTAGTGCTAATCTAGTTAAGCTAAAAATAAAAAATGAAAGGCTTAAAGTAAAATAAAAGATGAGATTTAAGAACTACAAGTTCTAAGTATCCAAATAGTTAAGGTTTAAGGAATCTAATAGGATTCCTAAACTATCCTAAGCAAATTGGGATTTTTATTCTAGTCCTTAAAGAAGTCAAATGAATACTTTAGGGATTAGGATGAATAAACTAGGTTCTAATCTAGTCACTAAAGGCTAGTCATAGTTGATTCATTAATCTACAAATATTAAGGCATTAAGGCTAACTACTCTTAATGGATGTGATAGATAATTATATGGATCAACTACAATTCATGTTTAAATCAATCATAGGGTTTCTACCTTAGGGTTGAAAAGTGAATCAAACAAATTGCAATTAATTCATATAGATAGAAAATGAGAACTAAGCTCAAACCTAAGTAATCTATTTTGGCATGGAGAATAATAAATGTGACATGTCAACTATCCTAGTATTTTATAAAACCTAAAACATGCTATCGAGGAAATTAGTATTCATCATAATAATACTTAATTAAGAGTCAACAACCTAAAATCACTAATTATTATCCATTGGAAAAGATTTATATATTATTGAAATCCTTATATCATAAGGAGAAAATTGACACTATGTATGTCAATTTTGGACAACCTTAGAAAAGTTAGGGTTTTTGTGACTCCTAATTAGGGTTAAAAAGTGATTATAAAAATTAGGCTTCAAATATTAAATTTGATTTCATATTATTATTCCTCACATTTTTGTGAGTGAAATAGACTATTTGATCATTTAATTTGGACATGAAATGATCAAACTAGGTCACATGAAATAATAAAATTAATTTATAATTAATTAATAAATCCTAAATATTGGTTAATTAAAATATTAATCAAAATAGAAATTAAATTTCATATTATTAATCTACTTATTTTTGTGATCAAAATAGTATATAATTTTGTATTATTTGGATGAGTAAAATTAAAGTTATAATTTTATAAAAGAAAATTAATTTAACTTAATTTAATTTACTCTGTCTGCACGGATTCTTATACTCCAGAAAAACATGCAAGTTCAGAAAAAGAGAAGGCGGCGAGAAAGTATTCGCAGTGCCTGGACATGCGTCAGCCCGAAAGGGCGATGTGTGTCGACATGAGAGGGAGGGTTCACTTAGAACCTGAACCGGTCCGGTTCAATGAAAAGCAGGTTGAACCGTACTTTAGGCCACGGTTCATGGTCGTCTTCCCCAACGCGACTGGGAGTAGAGGATTAGGGCTTGATTTCTCCGAACATTCTGGTGACTTCGAGCCATCACCCACCCGGCGACTTCGAGGTCCATCCAAAACTAGCACCCTAAACCCTAGGTTTTCACCAGAGAACGATCGAACTTGTTACCAGACGATGCCCTAACTAGGTCACTTTGATTAGGGTTAACTGAAGGTATTCAAAATTAAGCAGAAGAACTTTAACTAGAAACTTAGCTACTTCAATTAGAGTGACAATAATGATAATAAAGCAAAGTAAAGTTGATTAAATGGAAAAATGGTATCGAAGAGAGTGAGGTACCTCTTGCCCTGGATGCTCGAACAAAGGAATAATTTATGGTTTAGCCGCCAGTTTGTTAATCACCGAAGAGGGGAAACTCACAGCATGGAGCTCTTGCCTTTGCTTTAAGAAGAGTAAGTGAAAGAAATTGAGATATTATGGACTTAATCGCTCTCGAGAGGCCTGCTGTACCCCCACCCTCTGTTTGGCAGGGTACGACACCTACAGGAGATGGAAGACGTACAGAGAGCTCAATCTGATCGTCTGTTCGATCAATCGATCGAATGGCCAGATCTAGCACAATAAACCCGATCGATTCCAGGCCGTCTGATCTGCTAGAGAATGAGTGCAACGGCCAAGATTCAGTTGAACTGATCTCTCGTGCGCTGGCCTCACGCATGGGATTAGTGCAGTTCAAAAATGCTGAATAAAGAATAATTAAATTATAAGTATATTATTAAATTTAATTGCATTATTTAATTAAATAATTAAACTCATTTCATTAATCAAAATTAATTAATTAAACGCACTCTGAAAAATCTCAAAAATTCACCTTTACTTAATTAAGGTGTGGTGAACTCAAAAATGCAATCGGATTTTTGATCGGAGGTCAATTTAATTACCTTAATTTTCTTGGAATTAAATTATTATAAAAATATTCGAAGAAATTTTGACGACTTCCAAACACTTCCAAAATAGCGTCCCTAGCTAATTTGGGTGTGGTGTGTCCAATGGTAGATTTCATTTTTGATTCTGAGGTCTAAATAAATTAGGCATTCTCAGAATTATCAGAAATCTAGGAAGTATTGAAAATTGCCAAATGATCTCCAAATGGCACAAAATTTGAAATGGAGGCTTCTAAAACTATTATAAGACTAATTGAAAGGATTATAGTCAATTGGGTCACTAATTGATAGGTAACAATACTAGGATTGTTACATCCTCATTCTAGTTTTATTGTAGTATAGACTCGGACCTAGCTAGTGCTTGGCTAGGATGGATACATGTCTTATTCTATTAGTTCAACTCGGACCTAGCTCTAATGATGCCTATGATGGACACATATTGAACTTTCTATTCTGAGGCCCGGTAATGCCTATTTCTGATATGGCAGTACTATGTCTTAGGCTTACTTTTACTTCAGTTCAGTGCTTTGTTTTGTTTTGCCACATGCTTCAGTGGCCCTACTTTTAGTGCTCTGTTTTACTTTACCACATGTCTCAGTAGCCTTTCTTTTTAACATTTATGCTCTTTACTTGCTTTCGCCACATGCTTAAGTGGTTTTTTTATATTAAATTTTCATGCTTGTATATATGTTTCTATTGAGTAGTATTAGATATTAGCATGTTTAAGATGCTAGCTTCATATGTTCATTTCAACACTTTTCAGTACAGTTTACTTTTACAAGCTCAGCATGTCTTCATGTGATCATAAGCATGTTAGGATCAGTTATTTCGGTACTTGCAGTTACTTTTGCTCTTCAGCCACACCTTGCTTAGTTTCATATTCTTATACATACTTGTTGCTCAGTTATAAATGAATAGTTATAGCTATCCTTCTCTTTGTAGCTTGATGCACCTTATAATGCCTGCATGTTTAAAGTAATTAAATGTAATATCTTTAAATATTCAATTCACTTAAATAGCCTAATATGTACTTAGACAATTTGTCTAATTATAACATTTTTCTTTTGTTGGCTAGGGCCCTGGCATTTATGATACCGACAAATGTCAGATTTGGAGCTGTTCGTTGGTGGTTATGCAGGAGAGGAGCCAGTGCAAGAGGTGGATCTTCCTACTGCCGCTTAGTTAGGTTTTTCTTTCTTGCAGTGAGATTAAGAGATCTTTTCTTTCTTTTAATTCAGTCTGTAATAATTAAATTTTGGATGTATTTACTTTCTGCACTTAAGATGATTACTGTTCTTTTACTCTTTTATACTATGTTATGATGTGGATGTTATACTATACTATTTACTGCTTCCGCTACTTTGATGTATTAATGTATGTTTACAGTTCCAGGTGATAAGTCCTTGGCTTAAGGCGAGTTTGGTCTCACCTGACTCTACTTGAGTTGGAGATTTGCCACAGTTGGAGCACCGTACTCCTCGTATTTGTGCTAATATCAGTATTAGCATGGCCACAAAGGGTACGGTGCCTCACAAAGACTCACCCATTTAGAGTAAGGATTAATTACTTTGATAAATCCTTATTGATTAAATAACATCTTTTGAACCCAGATTATTGGTTGGGTATAGTAGAGTATACTCATAGTACTGAAGTATTTCAGTAGTATTCAGAAATAGTTGAGTTACTTTAAGTAAGACTTATCTTTGTGCTATCCTGCTTAGACTAAATCAATCGATCCTAAGAGTGTTATGAATAGGGACTCATTCCTTAGTTTGATTAAAATACAAGTCGCCATCGGGTGATGCCTCCTATCAAAGATCGCTTCATTAGGATGGCTTAATCAAACTAAGTGTTAAGGACCGCCTTTCTTGCAAACATGCTAATTATGTGTATACAATCATCCCATCTAATAGTTTTTAAGTAAGCTCTCAACTTTAACTAATTTTCAAAATTAGAATCTAGGAGTCAGAATCCTTTTAGTAGGATTCTGCACATTGGAGATCTTGAATTCATTATCGGATTTTAAAGCATTTTTTGGATTTTTGGATTTAACTCATGTAGCTTAGAAGCATGAACATGAGCATAAGCATGATGTATGAATATCAGTAATAATGTATGAGTATCAGTGATGATTTATGGGTTACGGAATGTTGCATACATTGATTGGGGAATTTCAGGATGCATCGGTATCACAATTCCTAATTGGATGTATATATACATTGGACCGTATGACTCAGAGCATTTTAGTGATATTTTGGTTGCATATCAGTAGCATACAGTATTGTGGCATATTCAGATGCACAGTTTCAGTGGCATATAGCATAGTTTTACATACTATTACTGAGTTTCAGATCCATTATTATTTTTGCTTACTTTCAGTATTCAGTTTCTAGTACAGCTTTACTTTACTTTACTTCAGTTTTGTATAGTTTTATATAATTTATACTTTCAGTTATCTTTATAGTATTACTGCAGATTTACTTATATTATGTAAATATTAAATGATTAATTAGAACTGCTTAAATTAGTTTCAATATATTAGAGTTATTGTCTAACACGGGGTATTTTTGGGATCCTGCAATTTGCTAGATCTTGAGCAGTATATTGAGCCAGGTCAGGAGGACACCCAGAAGATTTAGGAAGAGCCCATGGAGCACTAGTGGGCTCTTCTTCAGCTTTACTTTTCTGCTTCGTTTATTTCAGATCAGTACCTAGCGTTTATGTCTATATTTTAGTATATGGTTTGTAATAATTTTGAATGTATTTTCTTTTCTTTTCTGAGACGAATATTTCATACAGCCTTTGTGATAAATGTTTCTGGATATTTGATTTAGCTTTCGTACTCTGTTATATACTACTTATACTTAATATTATGATGTGATCAATACACTAGAAATGCTGATACTTTATACATATATTGGATTCTTCATGTATATTTTAAATCCAATGTATGTATTAGCCTAATACTTAGGATAAGGATACTACTCTTATCTTAAGTATTAGCTCTCAACCCTCCTTGAGGTTGAGTCAGCAGCCCTTCAGATGGGTTTTGTTTCAGCCGTTTGAGGAGATGGGGTATTCCTCCCCGAGCAGAGCGCCGCTTCGCCGCCGAAAATGATTAATATTATCTCTTGCACGCGGTGATGAGGCAGGGCTTTACAGAAGAGAACTAAGGATTGGGATGAGAGGGTTTCAGCTAATAGCCAAATAAAGGAAGGAGAGTTGAGGGAGCTAGCTTCAAGGGGGAAGGAGGCATGGCTCAAGTAGGGGGAGAGGAAGAGCCATAGGCTGGGAGAGAGAAGATGGCAAGAAAGCAAGACCGCTCCCATTAGCATGGGAGGGAACCTTACATGTACAGGAAGGGAGAGAGGGGCACCGAATCGGAGAGGAGGAGGCAGGTCCCAAAAGGAAAATGGAAAAATGGATTTTAAATAATATTTTCTAATTTTTTTTTAATTTATGCATTAAAAAACAGATTTTATAAACGTGTTCCAAAAAATCCTAAAAATTCACCCCTAGCTAATTTAGGGGTGAGGAACTCAACAACGAAGTCAGATTTTAATTTCAACAATTATTTAATTATTCTATTTTTCATGGTAGTTAAATATATTAAAATATTTGAGAAATTTTGACGACTTCCAAATACTTCCAAAACAATGCTCTTAGCTAATTTGGGGGTGACAAGCGCAATAGAAAACTCATATTTTGGTTTCAAGGTCAAATTAAATATCTCAATTTTCTAATTAATTAAATATTATTAAGATAATCCATATATTTGATTGAGCTATAAATCTCTCCAAATCTTCAGAATTTAGTTCTAATGACTAAATGAACCTAATAGAATGATAATTATGATACAATTAAATTAAGATTAAATTAAATAATAACTATGGTTGTTATAATAACTCATCAAGAAATTGTTATAAGATGTCATTAATTAATCGCCTGAATGTGAATAAAACATTTTGAAGGTCTAAATGATATACCCAACTAACAGCATAATCCGTGTTATGCTTAGAACTTTGTCTTCCACTTATTTATTGCAATTTCTCTCACTTAATATTCTTCATCATGATACTATTCGTGGGTTAGTTGATAATATGCACGCACCTTTGCCATCCTTTAATTGCACTTTTTAAAAAGATGACCTAGTTGGTTGGATATATTTATGAGAAAGCAAAAATAAGTATTTCATCTTTATCTCACATTGTCCACATGTGTTTTTTGATATATTCATAATTTTTTTGATTGCAGTGCAAGACTTAATAGAAATCATGCTATACTACTTTTAAAGGTAGGATTTACTTAGTTCTTAAAAAGGTTAGTCAAGTTTTTTATCAGGTTCAACAAATAATTAACATTGTATTATAATACCTTGGGAAAAAAATCTCAATGAGTCCACCTTTGCTCACCATAATAGCTCCATTTTGGCTTCTTAAATATGAACCATTTTATACTTTACACTAGTTAGAGCATGATTAATTTGAATGTTAGTAGTCACCTCAACAATCGTATATGGATCATGCCAACATTTTTTACAAATTAATTTCTTCTTCAATAAATCATTCCAGCATCATTTAGTGAAGACCACTTCTCTATCCCCAACTAAGGAACACATAAGTCTCATGTGGCATATATCTAGGCATGGAAACCAAATAATTCATAATGTTTGACTCAACATTCATAATTAGCACACTCAATCAAATCATCCAAGTTATTCACTATCCTTTCTGATATACAAGTGTCTATGCCTTCAAAAGTTGTAGATTAAGGCTTTAGCAATTTGAGTTTTGGTAGATTTCTTCACTTTCTTTGAGGAGAACTAGAGCCTTAAAGTCTATGATTATTATCTCTCACCATTGCCTCTTAAACTAGAGCCATTACTATCTCATAGTAATCACCATCTCTAGTGATTATGGCTTGCTCTCACATCAATCGGCTGCCACATAGTGCACTGTAGAGGGCAAGAGAGCGGAAGTAATCATCATTTTTTTCATATTTTCTCATCCTTTCTCAGTTTATTCAAGTCATTCTACCTCTTATTGATTATTTAAAAAATATCTAGTAGTTCATTCAGCATATAGTAGTTTTATAATCTTTTTCTATGGAGTATACTTCTATAGAGTCTTCATCCCTCAATGGCTTGATCACTCAATTGATACCATTGTGGTCCCCTTCTATTGTCGCAACCAATTGGTTTGATTTTTCATTCCCAAACCTTGTTCTTATAGTTGTTTTCTCAAGTTGTTTCATGTTCAATATTATGCTACTTCTTGTATAGGCTTTTCATCCACACTTTTTCATCTCTTAATAGTTATTAGAGTTGTATTATTTGAATTGTAAATATGAGAGAAAGTTAAGCCACTTTCATTTTTTATTATTGGAACATTCTCATCAGAGCGACCATATATGACCTCTTTCAATATTTTATGATAACGTAGAATCTTTTTTAGAAATTCTCTTCTAACATGATTGATCATTGGCACTATTTCATTCAACTACTTAAAGGGGGTGACTATAGTTGTTACATCTTATGCTCGATTGTCAAGGAAAAGGCTTTGTTGTGTACATACTCAGTTGGTCATGTTCATTTGAAATGAATGGGGATCTTCAATGAAACATGTTTGGGTGTGTTATGTGATGGAGAGCCTTTAATGTCCAGTAAGAGCAAAGGCGCTGCAGCACACCCAGGGCCCATTTTTCAGCTGGGTACTTAAGCAAATAGGCTGAGAGGAAAACCTAAGAGTTGGCATATCAGTTTGGAGGCTAAGGCTACTGTGAGGAGAATAACCTTAGGCTAAACCCTAAGGGAGCTGCAGTGCAAGTTAGCCCTTGCATGTTGGAGGAGATACTCCAGGTGGTGGCTGCTTCCTCTCCTCTCCATATTAGAATAAGAGTTTGAGCATTTGTGCTAATGTAATAAGCTCTTTGTAACTCTATAACCTTCTATTATTTATAGTAAATTTTCTTGTGGTGTAGCTCTATAGTTTTTCCCATTCTTGGGTTTTCTATGTATTTATTTGTGTTTTTGATGTTTCTTCATGTGTTGTGATTTTAGTCTTGTGATTTTGTGATTTCTGAGATTGTTTAGTAACCGTCAACACAACCCCGACCCTCAAATCAAAGTGTGCGCTCTTTCTCATATCGCTTCCACTGTAGAATAGAGAGTTCAAGTTTAAGGTTTATCTCTATCAAGTGGTATCAGAGAGTGGTTTACCTTATTGGTCCTAGTCCTTGCCTGTTTGAGTGTGAGTTATGGCCGAAGAGATGAGACACAAGATTGAGAAATTCAGCGAAACAAACTTTGTGTTCTGAAAAATGTAGTTGGAGGATCTGCTCTATCAGAAGAAGTTGTATCTTCCATTGAAATAAGCTGACAAGAAACCTACAACTATGACTGATGAAGAATGGGAAATTCTTGATAGAACTGCACTGGGTTTGATTCGCTTATCACTGTCTTCTTCTATTGCTTTTAACCATGTTAATGAGAAAACAATTGTATATCTCATGAATTCTCTGATGAGAATGTATGAGAATGCCTCGTCTTCAAATAAGGTTTTCTTAATGAAGAGATTATTTAATATGAAGATGATGGATGGTTTTTCAGTGACTGAACACCCAATGGGTTCTACAATGTGACGAGCCAGTTGAGTTCAATGGGCATCAATTTTGATGATGAGGTCCGAGCTTTGTTATTCCTCTTTTTATTGCTAGACAGTTGGGATGAGCTGGTTGCAGCCATCAGCAATTCATCAGGGAATGCGTCATTGAAATTTGATGACATTATTGGGCTTGTGCTAAATGAGGAGGTGAGGAAGAAATCTCATGGAGAAGAATCTACCTCAGCACTGAATGCTGAGATCAAGGGAAGACATGCTGAAGGGAGAAATAACAGAAACAGATCAATATCTCGACGAGGAGAATAAAGACCCGGAAAGGAAAACCCTAATTGCTGGAACTGTGGGAAGGCATGTCACTTCAAGAAGGACTGCCCTACCTTGAAGAATCCAAGTGGTGGTATAAAGATGATGAACCCGATTATCAATAATTCAGCTGAGGAGGATCAAGATGCATTGATCCTCTCACTTATCAACACGGAGTCCTGAGTCATGGACACAGGAGCATCCTTTCTTGAAACTCTGTCAGGAGTACCTTCAAGAGTTACACCAAGGGTAACTTGGGGAAAGTGCATCTTGGAGATGATAAGGCATGCGACATCATTGGCAGAGGTAATGTGGATGTTAAGCTACCAAGCGGAGCAGTTTGGAAGCTCAATGATGTTAGATATGTACCATGTTTAAGAAGAAAATTGATCTCAGTAAGCCAGTTAGCTAGAGAAGGATACAGAACTTGTTTCACAGTAGACTCATGGAAGGTCACCAAGGGTGCACTCATAATTGCACAGGGCAATATGTAAGGTGCACTTTACTTGATTTATAAAGTGTCTGATGCTATTGTAGCTACAAAAGAGATGGATGCAGATCTATGGCACCGGAGGCTTAGCCATATGAGCAAGAGGAGGTTGAAATCCTTGCATTCAAAGGGGAAACTCCAAGGACTGAAGTCAATGGACTTAAATTTCTGTGAAGACTGTATGTTGGGCAAACTGAAGAAAGTTTTATTCTCCAAAGTTGAAATGGAGTTGAAAAGCAAGAAATTATAGTAGGTGCATACAGATGTATGGGGACTAGCTCCTACATCTTCTATACATGGAGCTACGTACTTTGTCACATTCATTGATGATCATACTAGGAAGGTATGGGTTTACTTTCTAAAACATAAATTTGATTTGTTTTATGTGTTTTGAAATAGTTAACATTGGTGGAGAATGATACATGATTAAAGCTGAAATATTGTGATAGGGAGTTCAAGAAGTTCTATACCTTGAGAGGAATCAAGAGGGAGTTTACTGTCTCTATAACACCATATCAAAATGGTGTTGCAGAACGGATGAACAGAACAATCACAGAAAGAGTCATGAGCATGAGATTGCATGCGGGTCTCCCAAACTAGTTCTGGGCTGAAGTTGTTAACATGGTTGTATATCTATTCAATAGTAGACCTTTCGTACCCTTAAATGAAGGGATCCCCAAGGAAGTTTGGAGCATAAAGGAGGTGAAATTGAACCACTTTAAAGTATTTGGCTGCTCATCCTATATGCATATTGATGCAAGATCCAGGATTAAACTTAATGCTAAGGCGATCAAGTGCACATTTGTTGGATATGGCACGGGAGAGTTCAGTTAGAGATTCTAGGACAATCAAAACTAGAAAGTCATCAGAAGAAGAGATGTCACTTTCAATGAAAGTGAAATGTATAAGGATTATATGGGACTCAAGACTGACTCCAAGGATGCTTCAAATGGAGAACCCTGGCACATAGAGACTGATGACAGCATTGAGCCAGATGTTGGGGAATATGAAGAAGCTCATGAGGGTGTCAATATTAAATCATAAACACCCATATTAAGAAGATCTGCAAGAGTCTCTAAACAGCCACAGAGGTACTCTCCTTCTTTATTCTATTTGTTGCTAACTATAAATACCCACTTAAGTAGTAATAAGTGAAACTCTTAAACATCAAGGCACTTTTTCAGATAACGGTGGAGTTCCTTATAAGAACTCCAAAGTTAAGAGTGATCATGTGGGAGCACTCCCAGAATGGGTGACCTGCTGGAAAGTTATCTTCTTATGGAAAAACTATGAGGCATTTTAGGCCAAAATGGACAATACCTTGGTGCTTAAGAGTTTGGGCTATTAAAAATGGTATCATAGCAGGCCATTGGGTGTTATATAGAAGCTAAGTACAATACTTAGTAAAAGTATCCCTTCATGTGAGCAACCTTCTGAACCCATGATGATTAAGGTGCTACATAGTTGTGGGTAGCTCTTGAGCATGCATGGGTCACCTCTAGTCCTATCTACCCAATGGATGATTCTTGGATCTGTATGTGGATACTGATGAGGACGTTAGTTACTTAAGTTGGGAGATTATAAAGACCCACTTACGTAGTAATAAGTGAAACTCTTAAATATTGAGATGCCTTTTCAGATAACTGTGGAGTTCCTTGTAAGAACTCCAAAGTTAAGCATGCTTATGTGGGAGCACTCCTAGGATGGGTGACCTGCTAAAAAGTTATCTTCTTAGGGCAAAATCATGAGACCTTTCAGGCCAAAGTGAACAATACCTTAGTGTTTAAGAGTTTGGGCTATTACACTAACATATATTGGTGAACCAGAAAGCTTGGAAGAAGTACTTCAAGTTAAAGGTTCAATGAAGTGGGAGGATGACATGAATGATGAAATGGCATCACTCATGTCAAATGTGACATGGGAGTTGGCACCCTTACCAGCTAGGAAGAAAGCTCTTCAAAATAAGTGGATTTACTGAGTGAAGGAAGAGTCAAATGGGAGCAAGTGCTATAAGGTGAGACTTATAGTAAATGGTTTCCAACAAAGGCATGGGGTCAACTACAGTGAGATCTTTGCCCCAGTTGTGAAGATGACAACCATCAGGGTTGTGCTGAATATTATTGTAGTTGAGGATTTGCATTTAGAGCAAATAGATGTTAAGACTTAATTCCTTTACGGAGAACTGGAAGAGGAGCTATATATGCAACAGCCTGAAGAGTACAAAGCTCAAGAGAAAGGAAAGTTTGAGCTAGTGTGTAAGCTCAGAAAGAGCCTCTATAGCTTGAAGTAGGCACCAAGGCAATGGTACAAAAAGTTTGACAGGTTCATATCAGAATTAGGGTACAAGAGATGCTAGGCAGATCATTGTTGTTACATAAAGCAGTGTAAACCCTCCTATATCATCCTATTATTGTATGTGGATTTCATGCTGATCGTAGAATCAGATATGGAGGAGATAAGGATGCTGAAAGAAATGATGTCAAAGGAGTTTGACATGAAGTACTTAGGGCTGGCTAAGCACCAATGGGCACTCCCCTAGCAAGTCACTTCAGCTTATCAAAGGAACAGATGCCAAAGTCTGAAGAAAAAAAGGAGCATATGTTGAATGTTCCTTATGCTTCAATAATTAGGAGCTAGATGTATGCGATGATCTGCATGAGACCGGATATTGCCCATGTTGTGGGAGTGGTTAGCAGATTCATAGGAAACTCAAGAAAGCACCATTGGGATGCCGTCAAGTGGATCCTAAGGTATCTAAAAGGTACAGTGGACAAAGCTTTATGCTTTGAAAGATCTAACATTATTGTACAGAGCTATGTAGATTCAGATCTTACATGAGATGTTGATAGCAAGAGAAGCACTACAGGCTATGTACATTAAGAAGTGCAATGATGAGCTGGATCTCCAGGCTACAAAACATCGTATCACTATCTACCACGAAGGCAGAATATGTTGCCATCATAGAGGCAATAAATGAGATAATCTGGTTAAAGAGTTTTATGGTAGAATTGGGCAAGGAGCAGAAGGAAGTGAGGATCTACAACAAAAGTATGGGCACAGTTCATTTAGCTAAAAATGCCGCCTTTCATGCCAAGATAAAGAACATTCAACTCCGTTACTATTTCATCCGGACACTGTTGGAAGAAGGGCAGCTTGGATTGGAGAAGATCCATACTTCTAGGAATCCAGCTGATATGCTTACTAAAGTAGTAACAGTGGAGAAACTGAAGCTATGTGCAGCTTCAGTTGGCCTTGGCACTTAAAGAAAAAGCGGGGTGAGCCACACCACATTTCCTGACAGACACAGAAGAAGACAGTGAAGGGTCAGTGGAGGAAAGGAGGGAAGATATGCTAAAGATCTCCAAGTGGAAGATTGTTATGTGATGAAGAGTCTTTAGTGTCCAGGAGCAGCAAAGTCGCTGCGCGCACCGCAGCGTGCTTAGGCGGTTCTTACTCGAAGACTGTGGCTCCATGGCACGCCTCAGTGGTCAGCAACCGAGCAGCAGGTGCTGCAGCGCGCCACAGCGGAAATCAGTGCTATAGCGCACCGCAGCGAGTCAACGGATCCATCCCAAGACGGGGGCGCTACAGCGCACCGCATCGAGTCAACGGGTCCATCCTGAGACGCGGGCACTACAACGCGCCACAGCGGGCTCAACTCGAGACGCGGGCGCTACAGCGCGCCACAGCGAGCTCAACTTGAGACGCTGGCGCTACAGCGCGTCGTGGCGTGCCGCAACGGTTTCAACTCGAGACCGTGGGCGTTATGGCGCACCGTAGCGCCAGGCAGAAATTTGCACGGTTCAGGTTACGCCCTAAACAAATTGGAGGGCATTTTGGATCTTTTAGAGCCTGTTTTTCAGCTGGATAGTTGAGCAAATAGGTTGAGAGGAAAACCTAAGTGTTGGCATATCGATTTGGAGGCTAAGGCTACTGTGAGGAGAAGAACCCTAGCCTAAACCCTAAGGGAGCTGTAGTGCAATAGCCCTTGCATGTTGGAGATACTCCACGTGGTGGTTAGTTTCTCTTCTCTCCATATTAGAGTAAGAGCTTGAGCATTTGTGCTAAGATGATAAGTTCTTTGTAACTCTATAAGAATATGTTATTTCTAGTGAATTTTTTTGTGATGTGGCTCCGTGGTTTTTCTCATTCTTAAGTTTTCAAGTATTTTTTTGTATTTTGGATATTTCTTCATGTGCTGTGATTTTAGTCTTGTGATTTTGTGATTTCTGAGATTGCTTCGTAACCGTCAACGCAACCCCGATCCTCAAATCAAAGTGTGCGCTCTTTCTCAAACCGCTTTCGCTGCAAAATAGAACGTTCATATTTAAGGTTCATCTCCAACAGGGCGGCCATCACAAAGGTTTGTATCCATCTACACAATCAGTGCACTCAGTAATCCATGGGCTCAACCTTTCGAAAGCCTCTAAATTTCAATGTGGCAACGTAGTGTTTGATACAACCCTTGATGATTGTATTCTAGAAGTGATTAATATTACCATTTAATTTTCTTCGTAAATATGTATTGGTTTGGATCTTCGTGGTTTTGACTGTCGACCACGTCTAAGAATGCACCAAAGTTTTATTCCTATCTCACTGTGGACTATGCAACATACACCTATTTGTAGCTTTTTTGGAACTTAAGACTACTACTCATCGACGAGCTTCTTTTATATATTTGATTCTTTGTTACATGATGGAAGGGGTTCATGAACGTAAATCACTTTGACTACCCATGAACTAGTGGTGATTAGTTAGGATACAAACATGACTTCTCGTCAACAACATTTAGCATCCAGAAAATTAACAAGTACCTGGTGCACAAAGGGAAGCCATTAAACTTGTTCAAGATAAATGAAATTTGGAATAACAATTGAGAGCCAGAAGAAAATAGTGGCTAGAATGCCCTAACCCCAAGTAGAGTGATTTGTTTTTCTTCTTCAAAAGATCAAGAGAGAGAGAGAAGCAGTTGAGCGATACCACATACACAGTGCAAATGTGTCGTCGAGTACAACAGTCTCAAATAATGTATGATTATTTATTTTATGAATAAAAAAGTATTTATCAAAATTATTAAGTGAACAATACGAATGTCAAAGTTATGCTTTTTATTGGCTATTACTGTGTGTATACAATTTTGAAATGCTAGCATCAGATATGGATACTATTTGAAATTGTTAATTACTGTACAGTCTCTGTGAGACAGAGAGATTCTTTTATATACAAGCCAAACCTAGTTGACAGCTGATGGAAAATCCTACTATAAAGCTACAACCATCAGATCATCTCATACACAATATTTGATGAATGCTTATTCATTAAAAGCATTATTTAAAATGGAGAAGGTAGCCCAAAGTACTACGTGTTTGTAAGCAGTGTTCAGCTTCGTAATAAAAAATGCTTTAAATTCTACTATTACGTGAATTACTTGCTTGGAAGTTATTTAAAAAAAACCCAAAGTCTTGACAAAATTTGCAATCCATGCCACAAAACCCTTAGTCTAAGAGCAAGTTGAAACCATATTTGACGATAATAGGTATTAATTATTAACTTAGATATAATTTACTGTTCGAGGTAAATAATTCTCATTTTCCTGTGCAGTTTCTGTAAAGAAAGAGCACTTGAATAATACACCGCATAAAAGAAAGAAGATATAATTTAATATATTGGAACAATATTTTGTTCTTGCTCATCTAATTTAACAAATACATTAGTAAATATAATAGTTCAAGTGGTGTCAATGAAAAGATACATCCATAATAAAAAGGACACATCCATAATAAAAAGGACACATCCCTAATAAAAAGACATGCCTCTTCACTCAAATCTAATGAAAAATAAAAATATAATACTTATCTAAATATTAAACTCATCTTGATTTATTATATATATTTATTTATTTTAATACTCCCCCCTCAATATGAGTTTTTGATACCATTCCAAACAAACTACGAAGATGTTCGAATGGTCCTTTTGGCAATAACTTTGTGAATATGTCTGCCACATTTTCATGACTCCGAACATGTTCCACAGTAATGGCACCATCAAGCACCTTTTTCCAGAATGAAATGGTGCTCAATCTCTATATGCTTTGTCCGAGCATGAAAAATTGGGTTTGTCATGAGTTTCAAGGCACTCTCATTGTCCCCACAGAGTGTAGTAGCCATTTCAATCTTCATAAACACATCTTCCACAAGTCTACGAAGCCAGAAACACTCTTAAGCTGCTAAAGATGATGCCTTGTACTCTAGTTCGGTAGTGGAGATGGATACGCAATCCTGCTTCTTGCTGCACCATGAGACTGCTGCTAACCCGCACATGAATACACCCAGATGTCAACCTCCTAATATCTTTATCTCCAGCAAAATCCGCATCTGTAAATCCATGCAACACAAAATTTATGTTTTTCTCATACAACAACCCAAATTCCAAGGTTGACTTGACATAATTGAGAATTCCTTTAGCCGCGTCAATATGTGATTTTCGTGGCTCTTGTATATAACGACTCACTAGGCCCACCGCATATGAAATATCCGGCCTCGGGATCGTTAAATAAATCAAACTCCCCACTAGTGCACGATATGGCTTAGGATCCACTAAAATCCTACCTTTTTCACGAATTAATTTCAAGTTCGTTTCCAAGGGTGTGGAACATGACTTGCCTTCTTTCATGCCAAATCGTTCAACGATCTTCCTAACATATCCAGTCTGACATATAATTAGTCCATTTTTCACTTTTTGAACTTCCAAGCCAAGGAAATGGTGAAGTTCACCTAGGTTCTTTATTTCGAACCGGATTGATAACTCCTCTCTAAGCATTGTCACCTCCCCATCGTCATTTCCTGTCACAATCATATCATCAACGTACAAAAGCACAAGAATATGTAGGTTGTCACGCTTCTTCACAAATATACTTGAGTCAGAATCTGAAGCGAAATATCCACAGAATTGCAAGTACTATGTTATTTTTCTGTACCATGCTCACGCTGCTTGCTTTAAACCATATAGTAATTTCTTCAACTTACAAACATAATTCGAATACACTTTGGATACGTATCATTGTGGTTACACCATGAAGATATCTTTATCAATATCCCCATAAAGAAATGCATTCTTTACTTCCAACTGCCACAATTTCCAACTTTTGCATGATGCCAATGCAATCACAACACATACCGATGTCATCTTCGCAATCGAACTAAACGTCTCTTCATAGTCCTCTCCATACTTTTGTGAGAACCCTCGAGCGACAAGCCTAGCTTTGAAGCGCTCGACACTACCGTCCGCTTTTTTCTTCACTTTATAAACTCATTTGCAAGTAACCGGGGTAACGCCATCAACCTTGGGCACAAGATCCCATGTTTTATTTTTCTTGAGGGCATTAATCTCCTCTTCCATGGCTTCTACCCATTGTTTTACGCTTTTAGCTTCATCATAGCACGACGGCTCCTGCTTATCAAGTGGGCCGGCAAAGTAACATGAACTCATTGTTACTAAATTTCCTTCTCTATAGCGGGCAGGTGGCACAATTATTCGGTTTGATCTTCTAAGAGTAGAACTACTCTCCACCTCTTGTCTCTGCACTTGCTCCTCCATCACCATGAATTGAAGCATTAGTCCCCCTTCTTCTTGACTTCGTTTCCATTGACGTTGAATTTGAAGAGTATGGGGCTCCTGGAGACACTGGTAACTCAACTGATTCTTCTTCAGTTTCTTCTTCAAGACTTGCTACTCCTTTGTTCTCTTCCAACATGATGTTAGACCCTCCATCATATGATGTCAATTCGTCGAACACCACACCACGAGAGACAATGAACCTTCGAGTCTGGGGGTCCATACATTTCCAGCCCTTCTTTTGTTTATCATAGCCAATTAAAATACACTTTATGGCTTTGGCTTCAAGTTTTATTCTTCGTATATGGGACATGAACATAACAAGTTGCTCCAAACACTCGCATATGCTTCACACTCGGCACTTCTCCAAATATAAGTTCATGCGGCGACTTTTGATTGTTCGGGCTTAATGGCAATCGGTTTATCACATATGCCGCACAAACCATTCCCTCCGCCCATAAGGCTTTGGGAATTCCTTTGGCATGCAACCAACACCTACAAGTCTCAGTAATATGTCGAATCTTCCTTTTAACCACCCCATTTTGCTGTGATGTGTAAGCACAAGATAACTCCCTTTTAATTCCATACTTGCAGCAGAAAGAAAAGAACTCAGTAGATGTAAACTCTCCACCATTATCCGTTCTGAGCTTCTTGATATTTTGTCCAAGCACACCTTCCACCCTCTCTTTGAATTCCAAGAACTTGCCGAACACTTCTGATTTCTCTTTTAAGAGATACACTCACGTGTAGCGTGAGAAGTCATCCACAAACAACAATATATATCTGTTTCCTGAATAAGATGAGGTAGATGTTGGCCCCATCACATCGCTATGGATGCATTCTAGTGGTCTCTTGCTCCTCGAGAGACATGTCAAATGGAAGACGATGAGCCTTACCAAATTGACATCCTTCACATACATGCCCGTCACCGAAAGAAGATAAGCTAGGTAAGTCTCTAACAAGACTCTTTGCCACCATCACTCTCAACTTTTCCATACCGACATGCCCCAGCCTTTCATGCCAAATTACAGCACTATCGTTGCTCTTCATCTTGTCCACGTATGATATTGCAGAAAGAACAAACAAATCATGAATTCGTCTTCCAGTGTGAGTCACCTCTGCTTTTATCGAATTTAAGTTTCGTAGAAACCATACCTCTGTCGGCCCAAAAAGCACATGGTACCCTGCATCAACCGCATTTGTTACTGAAAAGAGATTCTTCTTCATGCCCGGCACGTGATACACACTCTTTAACGTGAGTGCACTTTGATCACTACCCACTGCCACAATCCCTTCTTGCTCCACCGCATGGACTGTGTTATCTGCTGTCACGATTGCATCATTTCCTTCATACTTTCGTAGAGATGAGAACTTGGACCCATCACCGGTAAGATGGTGTCCACATTCAGAATCAATGATCCAATCATCTTCGAAGTTCACAGAGGCTAAGGCTTCCACAGTAGAGACCTTTTCGATAAGGAAACATCTCCCCCAACCTTCATCCTCTTTTATACTTTCTTCCTTCTCTGCTGTATGACTTGATGTGAGGTTGACCCTACAATCACGTTTGTAATGTCCAACCTTATTACATCTGAAGCATCTAACAACTTTTTGTCCTTCATCATTCCTAGGAGAGAAATGAGCACCACCCGTCTTAGATGAGGTAGAGAAATTTTCACTATCATTATTCTTTTCTTATCCCAGTATTTCTTCTTTCCAGTGTATAAAATGTCACTGCCTTCACCGGATATGGACACTCCTGCCATCTGTCTAGCCAAACTTTCCTGAGACGCCAAGAGATTCTCCAATTCCATCAGAGATGGTTGAGTAGCCCATCCTTGCACCGCTGTGACATATGATAGATACTCCTTTCGTAATCCTCTGATAATATGCCTCTTCATCTTTGCCTCAGAGATTGGCTTTTCCAGATCCAATGCGGTAATCTCTGCACATAGATTTTTCAATTTTAGGAAGAATGCAGAAATAGAAAGCTCTCCTTGATTTGCTTTCGCCAACTCGTTCTCAAGATATTGAAGCCTCGCCACATTTTTCTTGTTGAGCAAACCATCAAGAGATGCCCAAATTTCTGACTCCGAATTGCACCCTATAATGTGATCGAACAAGTCTGCTGAGATAGTCCTTTTTAGAGTGAACTCTGCTTTCGCATTCATTTTCTTCCATGCCTTGACTTCCCGGTCATTTGTTCTAGTTGACGCTACCGCTTCCTGTGCATCTCCACCAACAACTTCCCACAAATCTTCTCCCAACAAAAAACTCTCTAAACATGATTTTCAAAATTTGTATGTGTGAGCATATCAAATCCCAAACCACAGAAACTACCACTGCCTTTCATTGTTGAGAAACCGGAATAATTGCAAAATGAATTATCAACCAATCTCTGATACCATGTAAAGAAAGATCACTTGAATAATTCACCGTCTTCGCATAAAATAAAGAAGATATAATTCAATATATTGGAACAATATTTTGTTCTTGCTCATCTAATTTAACAAATACATTAGTAAATATAATAGTTCAAGTGGTGTCAATAAAAAGACACATCCCTAATAAAAAAGATATATTCCTTATAAAAAGACACACCTCTTCACTCACATCTAATGAAAAATAAAAATATAATACTTATCTAAATATTAAACTCATCTTGATTTATTATATATATTTATTTATTTTAATAGTTTCTTGTGCCGAAATGCTTAGTTAAAGAAGGACAAAGAACTGATGATCACAGTATTAGTTAATCATTTTTAGTTGCAAAATGTGGCCAAAGGTGAGGACAATAATGCAACTTAATGTCTGATTACAGAGAATAATCAATCATATAATAATAATTTAATAATGTGGACACCTTAATGTTCTGTAAGTTACAGTCAGAACTTATGCTCACAGGCCATCCATCTCATCTAACCACTTCTCTATTCTCTGGTTTTACAATGCATTAATATTTAGTTAAGGAAGAGTTATTTTTATAATGTATTTTCAGGATAAGAATGAAGAAATCATTTTATTTAAATTTTAAATCATTTTTATTTACATATAGTATCAAGTAATTATATGTAACAAAGTGTTGTTTAAGAAAAGACATTGTTAAGAAATAAATAAGCTTAGAATTTTCTTACATAAAAGGTACCAAATCCTTATTATTTGCACATTTAGTATCAAATTGAAAGACATTACATTTACATGAAAATTTTAAAATGGGAAAATATATGGAGAAATCTACTATAAATAAAACAGAAGGATTTAAAGCTGGAAAAAATAAATACGGCACTCAAACTATAGTCTTACCAGATGTGCATAAAGAGGCTGTAAGGCTCAGCCGGCGAAAATTTTGATCGTATCTACAGTGCTTTCCGATCTGAATCAATCAAGTTCCACAAAATAACAATTTAAACTGTAAAGAGTGCCATATAAGAAAATCACCGTTACTTTTTGGAATTTTACTTAGAAATAAAATTAAAAGGGGAACTGATTGAGCTATAATTAAGTTCATGTTAATTAATTGCAAATTGAGACAGACTAATGAATTCTTTGGTCTGGTCCTAGTGCAAGGTCCTAATTTGTCAAGCTAAGAATTTTATTAGCGTAAAAAGATTTCTCTTACCTAATTAAATTGTTTTAGGTCGATATGCTCGCTTGTATCGGCCGAAAGGGATGATGTGGTCTTTCTCCACTTGCATTAGTTATTATTTAATCAGGGCTATTATAAAGCTAATGAAAGGACTTTTAACGCCTTAAGATTTAGAAAGATACACTGGTGTGAAAGATAGGTAGAATACATAATATTATCATTAAAATTTGATATATTATATTTTTTCTTACATTTTAGCATTCCAAATTTCTCAATAATAAAAGTTGATATCAAATTAATGACAATCAAAATTGTATTGCTTTTAAAAAAATATGCAAAATTATTTTTTGGTATATGCTCTAGTGAGAAATTGATGACAATCAAAGATACATGGGTGAGAAAGACACTGTTGAAATTTTTGTATTTGCTCTGTTTTGATGTCGATTATGCTCTTGGAGTGGTACTAGATTCCTGGAGTGGTACTGCCGGCTCGTTCGGCTTGATTGGATTATGCTTGTGTTGCTTGATGATCCTGATGAATGTCCAAGTGCAGTTCCTGTTGACTTCATTGGAAGATTTTTAATGGTTTTCGTCCAGCAGCTCCCGCAATTTTGACATGCCCGAAGATGCCGGGCTTTGCTTGTCTTTTTTTTTTTCTTCTGGTAAATCTGGTCCGCTATTTTTTGATAATATTGCTTGGATACGCTTTTTGTCCATTTCGTTTTTATTCTGCCGGAGACAATTTAGGTTATACCCTTGGACTTAAATTTTTTGGGGGAGACCTAATCGCCAACAGAATGCCCTAAAATAAGAGAGCCGGAAAATATATATATATAAAAGAAACATGTATGTTTTATTAAATAAAAAATAAGGATACATAAAAGGGTTGGGTGGTTACAGTTAGAACATAAATCTAAAAATCTAAAAACTAACCCTAAAAAAGATAGATCCAGGAGAATCCTAAAATATTCATCCAAAAAAAAATACAAAACAAAGTAAGAATAAGGTAAATAATCTCCAAAAAAGTAGCCATCCACCGCAATCAACCGAAGCCAATCAGGAACCAGGACCTGCAAAATGGTCTCACAGAATAGTTCAAAAATTGGAGTTAAAGACGTACCTTATAGCCGCACATGGGGTCGCACAGCATCAGCCCAAACCTGAGGGACGACCCACCTAGAAGAATAATAGCAAAAGCAAACAAAGAGACCCAACTGCCCAAGAACAGAAGGCGGCACTCCCAACAAACATAAAAACATCAAAGCCGACCCCATAGAAAGATCGAGATTAACCCACCAGCAAGAAGAATAGATTATATGATAATTGAGAGCCGAGAGATCCAGTGCAAACCGCCGAAACACGAGACCAGGGATATAAGAAGCATCCACAAAATTTAGAATCCCCATCCAATTCAAAAAGCAGCAAAAAATTAGCTTCAACTCATTACGGATCATTAAATCAACAGTTTTCTCAACCAAAAAGTTCAACCAGCGACCACTATTTAGCATAGATAAAATGAAGTTTGGATAAATCCCCATCTCAAAGAGCAATAAAAAAAAAACATCTGAGAAATCCATCCAGCAGCCATTAGAGAAAGAGATGCTGTTTGTGAAAATAAAAGAAGGTGGCCAATAATATAGCCAACAACCATTAAGAGCAGCACCAAACAACTCATTTAGGATCATGAAATCAACCAAATTCTCAACCAGATAATACACCAGTGCCCACTAGTCATCATAAAAGAAATGCAATCTGTAGAAATTCCCATCTCATAAAGCAAGAAAAAATCAAGAGAGATATCAACCCAGCAGCCATTAGAGAAAGTAATGCAGATTGAGTTAATAAAAAGAAGGTGGCTAGAAATATGGCCAACAACCATTAAAATCAGCACCCTCAACATATTTAGGACCATGAAATCAACAATACTCTCAACCATTGACCAGCGGCTACTAGTCGGAATAAATAAAAAGCTTTAAGTATAAATGGAAAGAAGGCGGCCATAAACAGTAGCCACTAAATTCAGCATCCACAACTCATTTAGCATAATTAAAGCATTAAAGATAACATCCAACCAAAGGCAACAGTCAATGACAGTGCCATTATAAGTCAAAGTGAGATTTGATGGCAACTTCATTAAAAAGATTCCATTTAAACTTAGCAATATTAAAATTTGTAAGGCGGAATTTGACATCATCAGTTATCTTAGTTTTGATTGAATGAATGTTCATAGTAATATTATGGTATTTAGCTCTGTTTCTAATAGTCTAAATATTCCACAGGGTGAAGGAATCCAGAATATTTCCAATGGAGATTTTGTTTTTACTACAAGAGGGCCAACGATAGAAGATGCTTTTGATGTCCACAGGGGGCGGGGCAGAATTGTACCAAGGGGCAGCCCAAAGAGTTTTGCTTGTATTGCTTTCAATAAAAATATGAGTTATGGATTCAATTATTATACAGCAGGGACATTTAGAAGAAATGTTGAATCCTAATCCTTGCATGATGGTGTCAACACTAATAAAGTTGTTGAAAAGCTTCCAAAGGAAGATGTTAATTAGGTTAGGGATGCAATTATGCCAGATCCAGTCAGGAAAAAGGGGATACCATGGGGCCTACAGCAATCCAAGAGATAAGATAGGACAATTTTATTGTCCTTACAAAAGGGGGAGTTGGCAATTTTGGTGTCTTTAAAAGTAGGGATATATAGGTGACATCATGAATTGCTTCAATGGGTAGACAATCAAAAAGTAAGGACAAATTCCACCCATCAGTATGGGAAAAACAATTAGATAGGAGGAGATTAAGTTCGATGATATTTTCCTAGATATGATAAAGAGCTCTATCTTTATTCCAGCAATCATACCAAAAAGTAATTGAGGGGTTGAGATTATCCCAGACAAGAGAATCTTCAACAATGTCCCTAAGAGCCAGCATTCTTCTCCAAGTAGGAGAATTAAAAAATTTATTCCTAATTATTGCATGGTGAGTATTGGCACAGTACTTAGCTAGAAGAATGCTGGCCCAAAAGGTATTGGAGGTTCTAAAATTCCACCACAGCTTCAAAGAGAAAGCATCGTGAAGAGTAGAGAGATTTCTATTACCAAAGTCACCTTCACTGAAAGGAAAAGAGATTTGATCCCAAGAGCACCAAATATTTTGTTACCTTTTCCAAGGACCCATAAGAACTTGTTAAAAATGAATTTGATTTTGTTGAAAGTAACTTTAGTGGGAGAGCAAACTTTAGGCCAATACAAAGGAATAGTATTGTGAATATATTTAATTAGGATAAGCTTACCTCCTTGAGAGAGATACTTATTTTTCCAACATTGTAACCTCTTAAAAATAGCATCAATGAGGTCTTTGTAAATTTTATTTTTGTTATGCCCAATGAAAATAGGAATACCAAGGTAATTTGTAACAACCCAAGTTGTTACTTAGATCAATTAAGACTAATCCAAGTCCTAATTTTTTTTTCTAGTGCCTTCACTAAGTCATTAGAAGTTCATCCCTAAGACCCAATCCAAATTAAGAATCAAATGGATCAAATCCTAATTTTTGGGAAATCCAAAAACCCTAAAATTTGACCTATCTAAATTGGCCTCAAAACAAAAAATGGACTTCGTCATTGCGCTCATTACCCCCAGATTAGATAGGGGTGATATTTTTCGTGTCAATCGCAGGTCGCCAAAATTTTGTCGAATATTTTAATAATATTTAAGTCCCCCGAAAAATCAAATAATTAAATACTTATCAAATCGAAAATCCTAGTGCGCCGTTGCATTCCTCACCCCTCAATTAGCAAGGGGTGATTTATTAGGAATTTTTAGAATGTAATTAATTAAATAATTTCAAATAATAAAAATCAATAAAATTAATTTATTATTAAAAATATATTTAAATTAATTAATGGTGCCATTCATCTATTTTATGTTGTCCACATCTTACAGTTAGATTGGACGGTCAATCTCAACCGTCCGATCGAAAGATCGGACGACGCGTGCATCATCCCTGTCGTCGAGCTACTTCGCCTCACGCGTGTCCCTCTGACGCGCACGCAGCACTGCCGTCGGCCTCATATATGGCAACCCATCGTTATAACACCCATATTAAGCTCATGTGAGCTCTAACCTCCACCTCATTTTACCGAGGAATAGATTCAAGAATTAAAACCTTCCGCATAATTATCCGAGATTTTCCAGATGTCAACCGTTGATCAGGTACATCTTTTACTTCCTAAAATCTTTACATGATTGATATTATTGCATTTCGTATCTTTATTTCATGCTGTGGATCGAGGATTGAGTGGGTTCGATCAAGATTGATCGAACGTTTGTTTTAATTTAGAACCTAATCCACAGTATAATTCGTTAGAGCCCGTTTCGGGCCGTACTCTGCATCTAGGGTTAAGGATTTCAATCGATCTAGGTCATCTTGGGTCTTGATTCCACCACCGATGTAAAGGTCTCATCATGGCTAGTCCATCGTCGTGTGGGCTTGGTCGAGCCATTGCCGGGTTGGCCGATAAAATTTGTGCCCTAAAGCTCTCAAGCTCGGATTTCTCTGCGGTCCTGCGAAGAAGATGGCTAGCCCATCCCGGGACGAGTCGGGTCAAAGCCCGACCCACAAAATTATTGCTTGGGTCATTTGCGTCAGTCCCGTCGTCATTAGGCGGGACCCACCTCGCCACGTTGTCCGCCTCTCGGGCAGATGCGTGGCAGATTCCTGTCGACTTGTCAGGTGGGTCCCACTACCCGTCATATTCCCTCTTCAGCCGTCTTCTCCCGTAGGTCCCGTCTACCTAGTTGGATGTCAGGGGGGGCCCAGCGTCATATTGACTTGCAGCTATTAATAATTTATTATAACAGTAATTAAATTTTAATCAAATTAAAATTATTTAATTTCAATCATTCAAACCTCCATAATTTATAATTCACATGTCCAAATGAGATAAATAAATATATTATAGTGATCAGCAAAAATAGAGGAATATTATGGTGCCATCTAAATTTTAGTAGAAGCAATATATCACATAGTGACATTTAGGATCACCCATATTTGCCATAAATGCCACAAATCTTCAAACTACCACAACTTTGTAACCACTTACCCAAATATACTCAATAAGGGTCTCAAAGTAATCAGCAAACTCCCATGAATGTTATATTAATATTAGATTTGTTGTTTGCTTTATATTTTGACTAAGCACTTTTGGACCCAAACTCTAATCTTCCAAAGTTTATAACTTTTAAACCACTAATTCAAATATAGGCAATTGGGTCTTAAAGTTATCAATAAAACCTCTAGAACACCTTAGTAGTGTTTAATTCTTCATTTGGATTAGTATTGGCTTAATCACTTTTAGGACCTATCCCTAATTACCTTAATTAACCCAAGAACTTCAATTAACTATAATTTGGTCAATTGAGCTCCAAATTAGGTCTTCCAAAATATCATTTTGATCAAGAAGAACTAACTAATAGTATACTACAAAAATGTTTTTGATCCAATGGTTAGATCTTTTAATTAGCTTTAATCACCTTAAAATTTGATTTGTGAATATTAACATAATTAATAATTCAAATTGAGTAAATTCACTTTCTGATCACTCCTAGAGTAAAATAAAACTTAGTTGTATGGTTGGATTAGTGATTCTGTGATTAATTATACTAATCACTCACTAATCACTCTAAACCCTAATTATTAACCCTAAAACTTGTATTAGCTATACTTAGCTAATACTCATCAGAATTTAATGATTTTAGGTATGGAAACCTTAGGCAGTAATCTTCAATAAACTGATAAAAATTTTAGATTTCATTAGGTCAAATTACCAAATTGCCCTTATAAGTCAATTTTCCTAATTTAGTCTTATTAGGCTTAATACTTATCCAAAATAGATGCACTTATTGTCTAAGCTCATATTAGATAATAAGTAATCATTCCACTTCATTAAATTCTAGATTAGAGTCCTAATTTATAATATTGAATTTTAGACTCTTAAGTAGGGGCAAAATTGTTATTTTGCCCAAATTTAAGTTTAAGCATTCTTAAATCTTAAATTTATAATTAAACCTCTAAAATAAGTATTATAATTTATTTGGATATATTTTAGAATGTTTAAACTCATTGAAATTATATGTTAAGAAAATATCTTTAAAATCCTTTAAATTTTCCTAAGTCCTAATTTAGGCCTCATAAGGTGAAATTAATTCATCTTATGCCTTCCATAAGTTAATTATATCATAATAATAGTCAAGTAATATTAATATTAAGGCTTAAATATTCTCTTTAAGACCTTACTTCAAACCTTTAGGATCTTATTTCCTTAGGATCTAGCTAAGAAATTTAGGTTAAAGTTCATCTATTAAGTAAACAGGTACTTAATAAATGAAACCTTGGTTTTAAGGTTTTCTAAAATTTCATCCTTTAATTATAATTATTTTGTATTAAAATTTTAGATTTAAGATTAGATATCCATCTTATTAAGTTTGATTTTTGCTTAATAAGATAGCCTTAATTATAGCTCGTGGGAATTTGGATTTAACTTTATACTATTAAGATTAGAAACTATTGGGTTAAGAAGTTAAAATCAAATACTTGGATTTTAACATCTTAACCCTCCAATTTTGATTCATATTAATCAAGATTGGCTTAGGATTTGTAAAATCATCAATTAGGATGAGCATCATGTGATTAATATATGCTAGAACTTGATTAGTTCTAATTTATTTTAACTTATAAGACTGAAATTCTGGATTTATACTCAATAGCGAGATATTGGAGATCCTAAACTTATATAAATTCAGATAGATATAATGACTTAATTAGAAAATAAAGTGATATAATAAAGTTTGTTTAGTACTATTTTATACCTTGAAATTTGAATACTTTGCCTCCTTGTTTTGAACTTTATACTTTGACACATTATATGGAACATAGTATATTTTCTATGTTAAATTTTGATTCCTTCATAATGCATATAATGATTTTTATGTAACTTATGGTGGAATATGTTGTACTTAGTCTGCCTAGACAGTGCGACTTTACTTTTGCTCTATGATGTTTCTCCTAGATGCTCAGATGATACTTTACTTTTGCACTAGGATATTTCTCCTAGATACTCGAATGATAATTTACTTTTTCACTAGGATATTTCTCCAGGATACTCAGATGATACTTTACTTTTGCACTAGGATGTTTCTCCTAGATGCTCACATGATGCTTTACTTTTGCTCTAGGATGTTTATTCAAGATGCTCAGCAGATACTTTGTAGCATTACTTTTATCTAGGATGTTTCTCCTAGATATTCAAATGGAATTAAGTGGTACTTTATTCAAATGGAATTAACTATTGAGTCTAGGATATTTCTCCTAAATTTTCAAATGGAATTAAGTAGTACTTTATTCAAATGGAATTAAGTGATATTGGATCTGGGATGTTTCTCCTAGATATTCAGATGGAATTAAGTGGTACTTTATTCAGATATAATTAATTATTATATCTGGGATGTTTTTCCTAGATTTTCAGATTGAATTAATTGGTACTTTATTCAAATGAAATTAAGTGATATTAGATCTGGGATGTTCCTCCTAGATATTTTCAGATGGATTATTTTAACAGGCATTTACTTTTTGGCAAGATTAAGTAAGAATATGTCCATATAAGTTAGACTATTTTACTTTTCATTTGCAGCATACTTCTTTAATTACAGCAATTTTAGTATATTCTTCTTTATACAGCACTTTGATTATATTCAGCAGTTCATTTAGTACTTATTGTATTTCATTTAAATTATATTATTTTAGCATCTTGTTTTCATTTGATGGTGTGTTAGGATGTTAGAACTTTACCTTTAGCTCAATACTTTCATTTTATATTGTAAATCAACATGAATTAAATTGATCATATTATTTAGGAATTTCTTGTACTTGGTAGATGTGAAGACCTACATAAGTAGTAGTAAGTGAAGCTCTTAAACATCGAGGCACCTTTTCAGATATCGGTGGAGTTCTTGATAAGAACTCTAAAGTTAAGCGTGCTCATGTGGGAGCACTCCCAGGATGGGCGACCTACTTGGAAGTTATCTTCTAAGGGCAAAATTGTGAGGCCTTTCAGGCTAAAGCGAACAATAACTTGGTACTAAATAGTTTGGGATGTTACAAATGGCATCAAAGAAAACCATAGGGTGTCAAATAGGAGCTAAGTATCATACAGGGCAAAGTACCACTTCATGTGAGCAGTCTCTTGAACCTATGATGGTTATGGTGCTATATGGTTATGGGTACCTCTTGAACCTGTAGTGGTCACCTCTAGTTCTATCTACCCAATGGATAGTTCTTGGATCTGTGTGTGGATACTGACGAGGACGTCAGTTACTTAAATTGGGAAGAGTGTGAAGACCCACATAAATAGTAATAAGTGAAACTCTTAAACATCGAGGCACCTTTTTAGAAAATAATGGAGTTCCTGATAAGAACTCCAAAGTTAAGCGTACTTATGTGGGAACACTCCCAGGATGGGTGACATGCTGAGAAGTTATCTTCAGAGGGCAAAATCGTGAGGCTTTTTTAGGCTAAAGCAAACAATACATTGGTACTTAAGAGTTTGGGTTGTTATAGTAGACTTTATTATTTATTACTTAACCCTTTTTTGTAACTTGAGTTGAGGTATGTGTTTACCTCACATTTTGTTTGAGTTATAATTAAGTTAAGTATAACTTTATCACTTTTCTTTGATGCTTATCTGCTTCGAAATTTGCTTAAGTTAAGCTGTGATATCATTTAAATTAATAAATTGCAGCCTAAAATATACTTAGACATTTTGTATAAACTAGATTTTTCTTTTGTTGGCTGGAGCCCTATCATTGTGAAACTGACAATGGTTGACTCTGAGCTTTTCAAGGTTGTGGAACCTTCTGAAGACCTTATTCAAAAGGAGGATGGTGCAGGAGAAGATTCTCAGTTATCTCCTTTTTATTATGAGGATTGAGTGACCTTACTTTATAGTTTTAACTTTTAAGCTATTTTAGAATAATGCATGTTTAAGCTATTTTTCTTTTCATGCTTATGTATTCTGAGTTGTATAATCCTTATCTGAATTGTATGGATATTATTACTTATCTTTTTTCTGCACTCTGATATATTATAGTATGCTCATTCAGTGATTAGCTCTTTTTTTTTCTCTCTATTTTAGGGCATATATTCCCTTGACATTTGATTAAGAATGTTATTCCTTAATCTAAAAGCTAAGTGAGGGTTTTTTATTGACGACCGCCTCTTAATCCAGATGATTAAGGGCGGCTGCCATAGTTGGTATCAAAAAACTCCATCAGGTGTCAGATTGGAATTTGTATTTATATCTACCTAATGGATAGTTCTTTTGACTTACAATCACAAAATGAATACTAGAATAACATCCATATTACCTTATACTCATAATAGTAGGCATGATATGGAAAATACTTCCATAATTAGTAAAAGTTAAGTAGGAACTAAATTAGAAAGTAATAAATAGTTTAGTAACTTAAAAGGAATGCATATAAGATCTCTAGGATTAGAGAAACTGAAATAGGTAAACCTTAACTTTATACTAGAAGATTTGAACTAACATTAGGAATTCTAATATCAATAGATCAAAGGTATAGAATATTCAAAATTATGCGGTAAAGCAAATTTATTCAACATACCATTTTATCTTCACAAGGATATATCTTTCTCATTTAATTAAATAGTGACTTAAAATGTGTAAGAGATATCTTAGAAAAGTAGAATATCCCAATCATATAATTGTTGCATTTACAACCTTTCTTCTATAAAATGAATTGAGAACCTGATGAAATACTACTTCTTTTGAAATCTCCTAAAAGAATAGAGGAAATATTTAATGATTACAAATCCTAACTTTAGTCTCTGCCTAGTTACTAAATAAATATGATAAAATCTTTATTAATTCAAGTTACTTTATTATATTCTTTCCATTGTAGTAAAATTATCCTTATAATAAAAAGTATTTAAGAAATATTATAACTCTTCCTTTAAATACTAAAATTAATTATATCCATTTCAGAATGAATCCTACAACTCCAAACCTCAACACTACTGATTCTTCAAATAGTAATGCCAATGAAGTCACTTCACTCAGAAATATGGTGACTATAATGTTAGAAATTCAACTCCAACAAGTAGTAACAATTCTTTTGCATCCTTTACTTCTTATATTCTTCATGCTTCTCATTCGTTTATTAATGAGTTATTTAGTAGTTTCTTAAAATTGAGACTTCTAATCTTTAAACGAAAACTTATCTCTATGGAAGGTAACCAGATGCTCAATAAGTTTGCTAATTGATAGGTTGGTAGCTTAAGAGTCTTCGCCCAGCTTTCCGATACGAAGGAATGACTCGCCCCAGTATTGAAAAGAATGTTACAAACTTTATCATGTATTGATAAGGTGCCTATGATTACAATAATTTAATAAGAATTGCTAGTCAATCATTTGAAAATACTGGAACAACAAAGACTGAATACTAAAATAGTATGAAATTGAATAAAATTTTAATTTAAGACATATCATAAATGACATCATTGTCTTTAGGTGCAGAGGTGGGTGTTAGCATGTATACCCTCGCAGGAGCTGTAGGTTGTTTACCCTGGGGTCGCTAGCCTTGATGATTATAGGCTATCTTCTTCGCAGGTACAGTTGCCTTAGCATTTGAAGTAAGGGATGGCAGTACAGCCAAGGCAGGTTCTCAGTTGTTCCTTAGTTGTGCACGGAATACTTGTTTATGATGGGAGTGGTCGATGAGCACTCCGTCAATTGTCGTCTTAGAATTGCATTCAAAATAGCGGTGGCCTTTTTGACCACAAGTAAAGCACACACCACCAAAGTGGTAGCATTTCCCATATGGATGGTACCGCTTGCATTCGGAGTCCTGAGGTTGGGATTGTTCAGCTTCCATATTATACACCATTTCCATCTTATGATGACCAAAATGTTCCTTCCTTGGTTGCATGACTATCGTCTTTCTTTTCTGATCTAGTTGACCTTGAAATCCTTCTTGTAGATGGGCAGCTTCGATCAATTTAGTCAGATTCTTGATCTGACGGGAGACTAAGTGAGCTTTTATGGAGTCTCTCAAACCCTTCAGAAAATGGTAGCATCTAGATGCTTTAGTTCTAACTAGGTCCGAAATGAAGCGTGACAATCTTTGGAATTCCTGTTCATAGTTAAACACTGAGTTATTGCCTTGGGTGAGATGGAGGAGCTCATCCTCTAGGATTTCTTGAGGATGCTGGTATGAACTCCTTACGAAATGCTTCCAAAAACATACCCCAGGGGATACCTTCTATTTCATGATCGGCGAATTTGTTGTTCCGCTCATTCTCCCACCAATACTCTACTTCTTCTTGGAACAGATGAGTCACTAAGCGAATAGCTTTGGAATTAGGACACTTGATACTAGCCAAGTTCTTTTCGGCCATCTTGAGCTAATTTACCGTGTCCATTGGGTTCAACGCTCCATTGAATGTGGGAGTTCTAAGGCGAAGGAAACTCTGTAGGATTCCATTGCCAGTATAGTGTGAAGATGATGAGAACCCTGATGGGGGTACAGATTGTTGCCTAACAAAGAGAATCAGAGCATGTGTCTCTTACGCTTGTTGCGTATTGCTTTCTATTAGGGCTTTCATCAAACTCGCCATTGTGTTTAATTCTTCGAGTCCGCTAGACGACGAGACCGCATTCTTAATCGGGGTAGGAGCTAAAGAAGATCTTGGATTCATGACTGTAACAAAGCATGAATTTAGCAAATAAAATAAGGATCTACTATCTTTTCCAATCATCACTTTCTCAAAAGAGAAGTTACATAAGTGGACAAAAGGATAAACTAATACAAAAGCAAGATATGATATGAAACTTAAGGACATCAGCTACAATACTCTGCCCTAAAAGCAGCACAAAAATCATCAAATATTACTAACCGATGCTTCCTAAATAATCTTCTATCTGGCCAGTACCACCATCTATCGGCAGAACCTCCAAGCAGAAATCCCAAAATCTGGAGACGATAGTCGTCGGGACAAGCTATCTCTCGAAAAGTAGTGGTCACACGATCTAACCACTCTTTAGCAAGAACAGGGAGACTAGTTCCTCTGAAGGTTGGACAAACTAAAATCTTATCTAGCACTTCTACTCCATTAAGAGATACTCCTTCTACGATCCTTCCATAGATTTTTCCATCTTGGAAATCATCTGCCCAATACTCATCGAATAATCCAAGGTAGTTGAAAAAATCAAACTGCTGATATTTCATCCCTAATATTTCATTCAATTATTAATTCTAATTTCTAATTATTTCAGTTATAAGAGTTAAATTTGTATATGTTACTTCTTTAAGGTTTGTTCAAATCCTAAGATGTCATATGTTACTTGCTTTTAACATCTAACCATATTTTACTCGTTTATGGTTCGTTCAATTCCTAAAGCATCAATTCTAGATATTCTTGATTTCATTTCTGAGATTTTAGTAGGATTTCTAGATATTCTTGATTTATTTCTGAGATTTCAGTAGGATGAACTATGGATGCTGCTTTGCCTACAATTAGTAAATGTGATCATATCCGCTGTAGAGAATAGATCATAAAGTAGATTGGAGCATTTCCTTATCTGGCACTTTATGATATTTCTCTGATACCAACTGTAGCATCTCGCCTTGTCGCCACGTGCAAAATATAAGTATAATCAGTTCGGCGATGGAGCGGTGTGCCACTCAGAGAGGAATAATCTGTCTCCCCAAAATAGCTGAAAACCAAGCCCGTTTGAAGGGTTGCTGACTCAACCTCAAGGAGGGTTGAGAGCTAATACTTAAGATAAGAGCAGTATCCTTATCCTAAGTATTAGACAAATGCATACATTGGATGTAAAACCCATAAGGAATCCAACATATATATAATATATCAGCATTTCTAGTATACTCATCACATCACAATACTAAGTATAAGTAGTATATAAACAGAGATTAGAAGCTAAAGCAAACATCCAAAAATATTCATCATAGAAGATGAATAAAATATTCATCTCAAAAAAGAAAAGAAAATACATCCAGAATTATTACAAACGATTTACTGAAATATAGAATAAAGACTAAGTATTGAACTGAAATAAAATTATGCAGAAAAGTAAGGTTAAAGGAGAGTCCACTAGTGCTCCACTGGCTCCTCCTGAATCTCCTGGGTGTCCTCCATACCTGACTTAATATAATGCTCAAGATCTAGCAAATTACTAGATCCCAAAGTTACCCCGTGTTAGACAATCAGTCTAACACATTAAAACTAATCTAAACAGTTCTAATTATTCATTAAACATTTACATAATATAAGTAAACCTACAGAAAAACTATGAAGGTAACTGAAAGTATAAAACTGAATAAAACTGTATGAAATTGAAGTAAAGTAATATAAAAGTGAACTGTAAACTGAATACTGAAAGTAAATAAAAAAATAGTAATATATATGAAATTGAGTAATAGCATGTAAAACTATGTTGTATGCCACTGAAAATGTGCATACGAATATGCCACAATACTGTATACTATTAATATACAACCAAAATATTACTGAACTGTTATGATTCATACGGTCCAATGTCTACATACATCCAGTTGGGAACTGTGATGCCGATGCATCCTGAAATTCCCTAGTCAATGTATGCAACATTCCATAACCCATAAATCATCATTGATACTCATACATTATTACTGATACTCGGCATCATGCTTATGCTCATGCTCATGCTTCTAAGCTACATGAGGTAAATCCAGAAAAGTGCTTAGAAATTTGATAATGAATTCAATGTCTCTATTGTGCAGAATCCTGCTAAAATGATTCTGACTCCTATATTCTAATTCGACAATTGGTTAAAGTTGAGAGTTTACTTAAAAATAATTAGATGGGATGATTGTATACACATATTTATTACGCTTATAAGAAAGGTGATTCTTAACACTTAGTTTGATTAAGCCCACCTAACGAAGCGATCTTTGATAGGAGGCATCACCCGAGGCAATTTGTATCTCAAGCTAAGTCATTAAGATACCCAGCTCACAATCACACTTAGTGTCCTAAAGAAGGTGACTCGAATTACTTAGTTTGTTTAAGCCACACCTATTGAAGCGATCTTCACTAGGAGGCATCACCCGATGGTGATTTATATTTTAATCAAACTAAGGAATGAGTCCCTATTTATAACACTCTTAATCTTGGATGATTTACTCTAACATGATTGTATTCATCTAATCCCTAAGGATAGCACCTGATCATAAGTTCACATTGGAGTGAATCAAATAATCCTAAATATTACTAAAATAATCTAGTACTATGGGTATACCCTACTATACCCAACCAATAATCTGGTTCCAAACAATTCTATTTAATTAATAAGGATTTATCAAAGCTATTAATCATTACTCAAAATGGGTGAGTCCTACACAAGGCACCAAGGATGTGATCAAAAAGATCACTCAAAGTTGATTTCTATCGCAAGGAAGAAGTTCCATTCTAAGTACTTTAGGTGATCCCTACCATAAGGTATCAAGTTCAACTTCTAAAGTTGTGAAGAATCATCTAAGATTCCTATCTCAATAAGTTACCAAAATTTTTCCTACCTCAATGTGTCAATAATTATGGTCTTTAAATATTTTAATAACGATCCTAAAGCAAGACCGTCAATATCTCACTTTTCTATTTCTTAAGTTAACATTCAAGTGATCAGATCAGATGATTAAAATCCATCTAATCATTTCCTATTCTACAATCATGGGATGAAATCAAAGAATAGAATTAGATCATTTCATAAATCATTACAGTTTTGTTATCCATCTTATGCTAATAGTCCTATATAAGAGAAAATCATAGATTTAAAGTTTATATTCATATGATTCAATCACACATATTCAATATTAACCTTAGTACTTCTAATTTAATAATTTAAGATCAATATCAAATCATATGCATTATTGAAATAATGTTAATTGAATCACCTTACAATCAAGTTGATTAAGTAATTAAGGTATAAATCTTAATCAAGACAGATTAGGGTTTAACCCCTAACCTTTCTGCCATTAAGACCAAGGGTTAATTTAAAGGTTAATGATAAATCAATCTATTATTAGCATATTATTAATGTCAAATTCTAGATTTTAATTAAGTATCATCTACTTAATCAAGTTATCAAGATTCTTATATTTAATTATAGTTTAATGTCAATTACACACAATTGGGTGTCCAAATAAATATTTAGAGTTTTCTAACATACATTCTAATATCATGAAAGCATGGAAATATAAATTTGACATAAAATAGAAAGTAATTAAGGCTAACTAAATTCTAAATCAAACCAAAGGAGTTACACTTAATTACAAATCTAAAGAACTTAGGTTTCATGCCATTTAGTTATTAAGATATACCTATTCAATACAAGCTTTTAAGGATTATATTAACTAGCAATTAACACAATACATCTAAGATACATAATAGGTTTTGAGCACTTAATAAAAATGACAAAATTTCAAACTTAAGTTCAATATAGAATTTTATGTAATGCTTAATTTTAACTAAAATAGGTTTAAATTTGATATAATTTAGTCCCAATTTGATCCTAGGGATTTTAAAATACAAAAATGGTGAAATTCTGGCCATTTCAGCCAATTCTAGGCATTTTCTGAAATTCTGGGCAATTTTATAATTTCTGAGCGCTGTAGCGCGCTAGAGCGCATTGCAGCACTTCTGGCGTTGTAGCGCGCTGTGGCGCTTCTGGCGTTGCGGCCCGCTATGGCGCACTGCAGTAGTCCAACTCGTGAAAAGACTGTTCACTTAATGTACTTTTCTAGTTTTCCATAGTTTTTCTTAAAATACCGCTGCAGCGATCCATTTGTGATTTACTATTTAATCAGGTAATTAACAGATTTTATATGATTTTTCTGAAATAACGCTGCAGCCTGCTATGGCGTGCTGCAGCGGTCCATTTTGCAACTTGGGTGCTGCAGCGCGCTGCAGCGCCAGACGGTGTTTTCGCCAGAGCGAAACCGTAAAGCCTCATTTTGAGCTCAAAAACTCCCAATCTAGAGCATTCAATGAGCGGTGCCATATATTAATGAAAAGGTTTTTCTGATACCTTTTCATTGACACTAAAATTGGCACAAACGAAGCATTCTACCTATACACAAAATGGTGATAAATTTAGGGGTGTACAGAATAAATGAAAAATAGAGCAGTTTTTCTTTCAAAGAAATGTGATGCTTTAAAGATCCTTAATGGCTTCCATACATGCTTATGAATTTCTAAAGATACATTCAAGCATAATAATAACATAAAGAAGGCAAATGGGTACAAGGAGAGTAAGTAAACAGGTACCTTAGCCTTGCAAGGAGGAAGAATGAACCTCTGCTTTTTTCTTCTTTCTCTTCAAGGTGCAGCAATGGAAGGAAAGGGAGAAAGCTCTGGAGATTTAACTTGACAGCAAAGGGAAGAGGGAAGGGCTGTGCTTCTCCTTTAAAGGAGGAGTGAGAGGGAGGTAGAGCATCACCTATAGGAGCTAGGAGGCAAGGCTTCCCTTATCAAGTATGGGGGAGAGGGAGACCTTCAGCCGATCTTAGCAAGCTAGGGAGGGGGAGGCACCAAATGGGGTGCCAGCTAGGAGAGAGAGGGAGAAATTGCAAATTAGGTACTAAATAATTACTTATTTATTCTTTTTAAATATTTAAAATTTCACATTTTTGAAATGCACTCCGAAAATTTCCAAAAATTCACCCCTAGCAAATTTGGGGGTCAGGAATTCAACGGCGAAGTTGGATTTTGATTCCGATGACTATTTAATTATGCTAATTTTTGGGGTATTTAATTATATTAAAATATTCATGAAAATTCGATGACTTCCAAGCACGCCCAAAACATCACCCCTAGCTAATTTGGGGGTGACAATTGCAACGGCGCAGTTGGATTTCAAATTCGAGGTCAAATTAAATGCCTCAAATTAAATATTAAAATATTCCAAAATAATTGATTGAGCTCTGAATTACTCCAAACCTTCAAGGTTTGGTTCTAATGACTAGTTGAACTTAATGAAATGATATTTACGATATGATTAGGCTAAAGTTAAGTTAGGTAACAACATTGGGTTGTTACAATGTGTGACTTAATAACCTAAGTTCTCCTTAACTTGAGGCTATGTATCCTAAATGGATATTGATCCTAATTACCCTAAATAAAAATCTTTAGTAAGAGATGAATGTCTCTTATTTAATTCAAATCTAGTATAAACTTATTCATGCATTTAGTCCATTCTCATCTTATCCTTAGTTAGAAATTATAAGCCAATCCTTTTTGATTCATTATTAGACTTAGATACTAATGATGGATCTTTGTCCAAATCCTAAAATTTTAATAGAATAAGTAATCAAAGAGCGCTAGTTCTTTGATGCTAAGTCTTTAGATTCCAATTCATTGAATTAGAATCTGGGTTATTCCTTAATCTCTATTAAGTCTTTTAATGGTTCAAATTAATTCACCTGAACTTTCTTAAGTGGTAAATATCACTTAAGTATGAAACCTTTAAGATCTTAGGTTCTGAAATTAACCTATACTTAGTGTGTGATGTCACCTGCTAAGTATTATTATCATATTAGATTGATAAACCATAAGTTAGGAATTTAGAGTTAACCATGAGACCCTTGATGTGGTATTCAGTTTGAATGAATATTAGTTTCTCTTTCTTTTAATTGTTATCATTATTAAGTGATGGTTATCACTTAGTTTGGTTTAGTTTCCTTAAAGTATTAAAATATCCTAAAGTAATTCAATCTGCTAAGGAATTCATTACTACATTATGGTGAGGTGCCATAAGTGCACTTTAATTATAGCAGGACTTTATGTGCTTGAAAATCTTCTCTATCTCTTAATATCCAATTGAGAGTAACTTAATATTCTCATGAAATTGATCTTCTAACTCCCATCTTCTCTAATAAGAATTCAACCAAATCTAAGGCCTGTCAAAATCCTGAACAATGATCAAATCATTTATTTGATGATCCTTCTATTCTAATTGGATTAATATATACTCATTTAATATTCTATAATCATACTTCCTTACCTTCATTACATTTCAATTTGTCATTTCATTATGTTTCATTCTTTTCACTTGAGTCATGTCGAGGACGACATCGTTCTCAAGTGGGGGAGTCTGTAATAACCCAGGTTATTACTTAGGTCAATTAAGAATAATTCAAGTCCTAATTTTTGGTTATAGTGCCTTAACTAAGTCATTAGAAGCTCATCCCTAAGACCCAGTCCAAATCAGGAATCAAATGGATCAAATCTTGATTACTGGAACATCCAGAAACTCTAAAATTTGACCTATCTAAATAGTCCTCAAAATAAAAAATGAACTTTGTCATTGCGCTCATTGCCCCCAAATTAGATAGGGGTGATATTTTTCGTGTCAATCGGAGGTCGCCAAAATTTTGGCGAATATTTTAATAATATTTAAATTCTTGAAAAATCAAATAATTAAATACTCGTCAAATCGAAAATCCGAGTGCGCTGTTACGTTCCTCACCCATCAATTAGCTAGGGGTGATTTATTAGGAATTTTTAGAATGTAATTAATTAAATAATTTCAAATAATAAAAATTTAATAAAATTAATTTAATATTAAAAATATATTTAAATTAATTAACGGCGTTGTTCATCCATTTAACGTCGTCCGCATCTTACGATTAGATTAGACAGTCAATCTCGGTTGTCCGATCGAAAGATCAGACGACGCGTGCATCGTCCCTGTCATCGAGCCTCTTCGCCTCACACGTGTCCCTCTAACGCGCAAGCGGCACCGCCGTCGGCCTCACAGATGGCAACCCACCGCCGTAAGACCCATATTAAGCTCATGTGAGCTCTGACCTCCACCTTGTTTTACTGAGGAATCGATTCAAGAATTCAAACCTTCCGCATAATTATCCGAGATTTTCCAGGCTGTCAACTGTTGATCAGGTACATCTCTTACTTACTAAAATCTTTACATGATCGATATTATTGCATTTTGTATCATTATTTCATGTTGTGGATTGAGGATTGAGTGGGTTTGATCAAGATTGATCGAACCTGTTCGTTCTAATTTAAAACCTAATCCACAGTACAATTTGTTAGAGCATGTCTTGGCCCGTACTCGGCATCTAGGGTTAAGAATTTCAGTCGATCTCGGTCATCTTGAGTCTTGATTCCACTGCCGACGTGAAGGTCTCATCATGGCCGGTCCATTGCCATGCAGGCTTGGTCGAGCCATCGCCGGGTTGGCTGATAAAATTCGTGCCCTAGAGCTCTTGGGCTCGGATTTGCCTGCGGTCCTGTGAAGAAGATGGCTGGCCCGTCCCGGGACAGGTCAGGTCAAAGCCCGACCCACAAAATTATTATGTGGGTCATTTGCGTCAGTCCCGTCATCATTATGTGGGACCCACCTCGCCACGCTGTCAGCCTCTCGAGCAAACACATGGCAGATTCCTGTCGGCTTGTCAGGTGGTTCCCACTACCCGTCATATTCACTCTTCAGCCGTCTTCTCCCGTGGGTCCCGTCTGCCTAGTTGGATGTCAGGTTGGGCCCGCCCTCGTATTGACCTGCAGCTGTTAATAATTAATTATAATAGTAATTAAATTTTAATCAAATTAAAATTATTTAATTTCAATCATTCAAACCTCCATAATTTATAATTCACAAGTCCAAATGTAACAAATAAATATATCATAGTGATCAGCAAAAATAGATGAATACTATGGTGTCATCTAAATTTTAGTAGGAGCAATATATCACATAGTAACATTTATGATTACCCATATTTGCCATAAATGCCACAAATCTTCAAACTACCACAACTTTGTAACCATTTACCCAAATATACCCAATATGAGTCTCAAAGTAATCAGCAAACTCTCAGGAATGTTATAATAATATTAGATTTGTTATTTACTTTATATTTTGACTAATCACTTTTGGACCCAAACTCTAATCTTCGAAAGCTTATAACTCTTAAACTACTAGTCCAAACATAGGTAATATGGGTTTTAAAGTGATTAATAGAACCTCTAGAACAACCTAGTAGTGTAAATTCTCAGTTTAGATTAGTATTGGCTTAATCACTTTTAGGACCTATCCTTAATTACCCTAATTAACCCTAGAACTTCAATTGACCATAATTTGGTCAATTGAGCTCCAAGTTATGTCTTCCAAAATACCATTTTGATCAGGAAGAACTAATTAATAGTAAACTTCAAAAATATTTTTGATCCAATAGTTAGATCTCTTAATTTGCCTTAATCACTTTAAAACTTAATTAGAGAATATTAGCATAATAAATAATTCAAATTGAGTAAATTCACTTCCTAATCACTCCTAGAGTAAAATAAAACTTAGTTGTGTGGTTGGACTAGTGATTATGTAATTAATTTCACTAATCACTCACTAATCACTCTAAACCCTAATTATTAATCCTAAAACTTGTATTGGCTATAACTTAGCCAATACTCATCAGAATTTAATAATCTTAGGTTCTATGGAAACTTTAGACAATAATCTTTAATAAACTGACAAAAATTTTAGATTTCATTAAGCTAAATTACCAAATTTATAAGTCAATTTATTTAATTTGACCTTATTAGACTTAATTCTTATCCAAAATAGATGTACTTACTGTCTAAACTCATATTAGATAGTAAGTAATCATTCTATTTCAATAAATTCCATATTAGAGCCATAATTCATAAAGTTGAATTTTAGACCCTTTAAGTAGAGGCAAATTTGTCATTTTGCCCAAATTTAGGTTTAAGCATTCTTAAACCTTAAATGTTTAATTAAATCTCTAAAATAAGTATTATAATTTATTTGGAATCATTTTAAAATGTTTAAACTCATTAAAATGATATGTTAAGAAAATATCCCAAAAATTCTTTAAATTACCCTAAGTCCTAATTTAGGCCTCATAAGGTGAAATTAGTTCACCTTATACCTTCCATAAGTTAATTATATCATAATAATAGTCAAGTAAAATTAAGATTAAGACTTAAATATTCTCTTTAAGAGTTTACTTCAAACCTTTAGGTTTTAAAAACTAAATCTTAAGAAGATACTCACTTAGGAAAAGCTTATAAGAAGAAGTGAGATTATAGTGAATCTATTTTCTTTTGTTATATATTGTAATAATAATTGAACTTATGTAATTTTAAGAGATTGGTTCTATGATGAATAAATAACTCATAATTTTATTATCTTATTCTCTGTGTTTCAAATGATGAGTTTATTATTTAGAAATTCTCAAACTTGATCATTCGAAATGTTTCTAAGTAAAAATTCAAAAATTTCATTATAATTTGGGATTAATTTAAATTAGCATAGAAGCAAAATTATTAAATAGTTTCTTCTAGTAATATACAACCAATATATAGGAGAATATATTAGAAAAGATTTCAAGTTCTAAATATGATGAATCTAAAAGATATAAATATGTAAAGTTAACATAAATATACTTCTTAAGCATGAGAAATATTTAAATAAAATTAAAACTTTAAAAATTTACAAGAAAATGATATAATCATGTGTTAAACCTTTGCTTATCATGAGGAAATCTAAATAAAATTGAAAGATGATTTGGATGCATGCTTTGATCTTATAAATAAAATGAGATAAAAAAATGATAATTACTTTAAGGAAAAATTTAGAAAGTTTGATGGAGAGGAGTTCTTCTTTGGATCTCTTCTCTAAGATGATTTGAATATCTTAGATAACTTTTTGGATCTCTATGATAGCCTTGAGAGTATGAGAGATTTAGAGAAAAAAAAGAAATGTGAAGAAGTTCTTGAAAATGAAAGGAGAAGTGTTTAGGAAGAAGAAGAATTTCGAGCTAATGGAAGGAGATAAAGGAGAGGTATTTGCTAAGAGGGGAGAAGTCTAAATTGAGTTACAAATGCTGAACTTTTCCTCTCATCTATAGCCTTTAAATGTATAGAAATATATTGGGTAAGAGAGAAATTAAATCAAATGGCATAAATAAATTAAAATAAGAATAATTAGTTTAGATTAAGAGGTGGATTTTATCTTTATTTGAAATAAAATTCTCTCCAAATATGATAAGAATATTCTTAAGGGTATATTTAAAAAGATAAATTTTAAGAAAAGATAAAAATTACAAATTAGCTCAATTTAAATAAATAAATAAATAAAAATTTAAATTTTTACAAATTCAGAAAATCAAAATTTAACAAAAAAAAAATAAATTTTAAGGTATCAAATGAAAGGTCTCGTCGATACGATTCAAACGATACCAAAAATGTCAAATTTGGACGAATGAATAAGCGGCAACTACCCCGAAAATTCACAATTTTTTTTGTGACTATTCTTTCAAAATAGTTTTAAATTTATGAATTTTTCCCCTTTAGCTTATATCGACGTTCTGAATCCAAAAATATTAAAAAATTTCAATTCTGACACCTAAATATTTTTAAATAATTATTTTAATTTAAATTCTTATTAAAATAACTATTAGAAATCCTGACATAATTTAATTATCAAAATTTATCAAATATTCTCTAAATTTATTTTTAACATTACTATAATAAAATAGTAAAAATTATATAATTCAAACTTTATTTAATAATTAAATTTAATTAATTATATTTGAAATAAACGTATATTACAATCTCCCCAACTTAAAAAGATGTCGCCCTGACATCAAATTTTATTTTTAAACTCAAATATAGTACTTTATTAGTTTAATCAAATAATTGAGGATATGATTTCTTCATACTAGATTCTTCTTCCCATATTGCTTTTTCTTTTCGACAATTCTTTCAACGGACTTTTATCATAGAAATAGTTTTACTTCGAAGTTTTCGAATGTCTCGATCCAAAATTTCTTCTGGTTCAACTATGAAGCTAAAATTCGACTGAAGATTGATTTCTTTCACTTCAATTCTCATGGTTGGTTCTGACAAGCACTTTCTCAAAGACAAAATATGAAAAATGTCATGCATCAAACTCAGATGTATTGGGAGCTTAAGTTGATACATGACTTGTCTGATTCGTTTTATTATTTCAAATGGACCAATATATCTCAGGCTTAACTTTCCAGTAACTCCAAATCTTGAAATTCCAAAATACGGACTGAGTTTAAGGTAAACATAATCTCCTACGAAGAATTCAATATATCGATGTTTTGAGTCATAATATTGCTTCTGTCTATCTTGAGCTATCTTCATTCGATGTTGAATAAATTTTATCTTTTCAATAGCTTGCAAAATTAAGTCCGATTCCATTAATTTATTTTCTCCAACTTCATTCCAGGATAAAGGTGTAATACATTTCCTTCCATATAATGCTTCATAAGGAGCCATTCCAATACTTGCTTGATAACTATTATTATAGGTAAATTCTATTAATGGAAGATGATCATCCCAGCTTCCTCCAAAATCTAAAATATATAAACGTAGAAGGTCTTCTAAAATTTAATTCACTCTTTCTATTTGCCCATTTGTTTGAGGATGAAAAGTTGTACTCAAGTATAATTGAGAACCTAGATCCTATTGTACCATTTTATAAAACTTAGAAGTGAAACGACTATCACGATCATATATGATAGTCTTAGGAATGCCATGTAATCTCACTATTTCCTTAAGATATAATTTAGCCAATTTCTCTACTGGATCATTTTGTCAAATTGGTAAAAAGTGAGCAGATTTAGTAAGCCTGTCCACAATTACCCAAATCAAATCATTACTTGATTTTGAACGGGAAAAACCTGTTATAAAATTCATTGAGATATTTTCCCATTTCCATTCAGGAATTGGTAGAGGTTGTAATAATCCATTAGGTCTTTCATGCTCTGCATTTACTAAACTACATGCTTCACATTTTGATACAAACTCTGTTATATCTCTTTTCATTCCTGACCACCAAAAATATATTTTTAAATTTTGATACATCTTATTATTTCCTAAATGAATTGAATATTTGGAATAATGAGCTTCTTTGAGTACTTTTGATCTTAACTCAGAAATATTAGGTACCCAAATTCTATATCTACACCAAATATTTCCAATTGAGTCTAGTTTTAATTGTAAATATTTATTTTCTTGAATAGATGCAACTAGGTGCTCATACTCTTTATTAATCTTCTGAGCTTTTTAATCTGATCAAGTAGTGACTGCTCTACACTCAATTAAAATAATAATATATAGATTGGTATAATTACTTCTAATTGAAGTTTTTCCATTTCTTGGAGTAAGATTGGATTAGAAGTTAGCATATGCAATTGAAAGGATACTTTGCGACTTAAAGCATATGCTACAATATTTGCTTTTCTTGGATGATACTGAATAGATAGATCATAATACTTGATTAATTATAACAATCTGCATTGCCTTAAATTTAACTCTTTTTGAGTAAATATATATTTTTAAACTTTGATGGTCTGTAAAAATATCACACCTGATGCTATATATGTAATCCCTCCAAATTTTTAATGCGAATATTATAGCTGCAAGTTCTAGGTCATGAACTGGATAGTTCTTTTCATGAGTTTTTAACTGTCTAGAAGCAAATGATATTACTTTGCCCTCATGCATAAGCACACAACCCAAACCATTTCTTGATGCATCGCTATAAATTTGATAGTCTTTTTCTTTTAAAGGTAATACTAAAATAGGAGTTGATTAAGACAATCCTTGAGATTCTGAAATGCCAATTCACAAGAAGTTTCCCAAATAAAAGGTACACCTTTCTGTGTAAGCCTTGTATGAGGAACTGCAATTTGAGAAAAGTTCTTAACAAATTTGGGATAACATCCTGCTAAACCCAAGCAGCTTCTAATTTCTGGAATTGAAGTAGGTTGTGGCCATTCTTTAATTGCACTCACTTTATTAGGGTCAACTAATATCCTTTCCTTGCTTATTACATGTCCTAGAAATGATACTGATTTCAACCAAAATTCGCATTTTGAAAATTTTGCAAATAGTTGGCGATGTCTTAAAAGACTTAGAATAATCTTAAGGTGTTCTTCGTGTTCTTCAATACTCTTTAAATAAATCAATATATCATTAATAAATACAATAATAAAGGAGTCCATATATGGTTTCAAAATTTTAACAAAAACCTGTAAGTTTTATTAATTTGAAAACAAGGTTACAAGAAGGGTTGGGTGATTACACTCAAAAATTAAATCTAAAAATCCAAAAGCCAACTCTAAAAGAGATGAACTCAGGGTAAATCCTAAAAGGTTCATCCAAAAAAAAAAATACAAAAAGTAGAAATTATTAGAAAGGATCATTCCAAAAAAGGCAGCAGTTACCTCAAACCAGTTAGTCCAAGCATGAAGAGGAACCTGTAAATTAGGCTTGCAGATAAATGCAAAAGTAGGAGATAAAAACATACATGTAAGCTGCACATAGATTCTCACAATATTAGACCATGACTGAGAGATCCACCTAAGAAAGTCAGCACCAACAATCAGTCCCAAAGTACACAACCTGCAGATAATTTCATCCCAAGCCTGCACCAAATCAACATAGATCTTACACATTGACTCAAATAAATCCAAGCAAGCAGCCCCAAAAGGAGCAGCACCATCTACAAAGGATCGAGCAAGAGAAACAGGGACCGCACCACAACCCTTGATCTCATAATTGAAATATATAGCAGCATATAAAGCTAAAGATGTGGCATAAAAGTCATAGAGTAAGTTGTTATAAAGGAGAGCATTGATAATGACTTTTAATACTAAAGATTTAAAGTAGTTGTCATTGTAGTAATTAAGAATCCAATAGATCTCATTTTCTGAAGTACAATGAGTGCTAACAGAAGAAAATAAATAAATCTTAAGGGGCCAAAATCTGTGAAATTCCATAAAAGACCAAACTGTCTGTAAATTTGAGAAGGGAATAATCCAAGTGACAGCAAAGACATCACTATAGCAACTGGTAATAAAATGGATATAACCCAAACAACAACATTGAAACTAATATAGCCACCAGAAGTGCAAATCAAAATGCCCGGACAACATAGAGAACCAAAAAAGCTGCATGTCAACCACAAGAACAACCCAATATAGCAACCAGTGCATCAAAAAACCCAGGACCCGCAAAAACACAAGGTTTCGCCCATTTAAGCAATACAGAGACGGGACCGGGATCAGCCCTTTTAGCCAAAGCAACAAATACCTCAGGGTCAGCCTCAGCTGATACAACAATAAAACCAGGCCCATCATTAAAATAATTAGCTCCAGGAATAGCCAATATAACATAAAAAAGAAAGAAACATAACCAAAATCAATTTCATTAAGATTAAGACTAACCATGGCCTTGTCTAAGATATTCAGCAGCATGAGACAAAGACTAACTTCAACATTATAAATAATATTAGCAAACTCAAGATAAGTCAGCAAAACAGCACAAAAGGGATCTGCTAACATAGTACATCTGTGAAGCAACCCAAAACACCAGCTATAGAAGGCCCGCCAATAAAACATGTTTAAGTAGAAACAATGGCTAAAATTAGTTTCAATGAGATTAAGATTAACCACAGCAAAATAATAAACCTTGACATTAAACAACCAACTAAAAGAGATATCAATTAAGCATATATTTGGCATAATCAATTTTTAAGTTTTTCCAGCTGAAAATCATTTCTTTGTAAGCCTTGATAGTTTTATTAACATCACTTTTGATCTCATTGACAATATTAATAGAATTAAAGGGAGACAGGTGGTACTTAGCATTGCTCCTAGCTGTCCAAATATGCCAAAGTGTGAGGCTATCAATCAATTGACCAATGTGAACCTTTTTCTTATGAGTAGGCCAGCAGGTGTAAATAACTTTTATATCAACAGGGTTGTGAGAATCATTATGAATAATGCTCAATGAAGACCAAATGATTTTACTATAATTATTGTTTAGAAAAAGGTGATTGATAGTTTCAATATTTTTCGAACAACAATGACATTTAGAAGCTAGATTATATCCTTTGGATTGCAAGACATCATCCACGCTGATAAAATTATTATAAATCTTCTAAAGAAAAAGGCCAATCATGTTTGGAATGCAAGTATTCCAAATCCAATTAGGAAAGTCAAGCAGATTGTGAGATCTACAAACTTGCCAAAGAGAGGTTAAATTTAGCTTTCCGTTATAGCAAAAGGTGGAGTTTGCCAAATTAATTTGCTCAAATTTAGGATTACAGATAATGATGTTTTCAATCTTTTCAGGAGGAAGCAAATTTTTCAAAAGTTCAATATTCCAATCGATGTTATTGGTGAGGCAGTCGGCTAAAGTAAGCTTTTGATTTCTTATATAGTAGCTAGATTTAGCCAAAATTTTAGATTTATTCCAACAATCATACCAAAAGGAAGTGGAAGAATTAATAGCATCCCAAGTTATATTTTCTTCTATTAATTCTCTGTAATCAAGCATTCTAGACCAGATAATAGAATCAGTAATTTTCTGTTTAGTTTGGGAAGGATGGGTACGAGCACAATATTTAGCTAAAAGGATATTTGATCAAATCATATCTGAGGTTCTAAATTTCTACCAAAGTTTGAGGGAGAAGACTTTATGTAAGGAGGAGAGACATCTAATACCCAAACCACCCTCAACGGTGGGGAAAGTGAGACAATCCCAAGAGCACCAGATCATCTTACTACCTTTAGGGTGAACCCATAAATATTTATTGAATATGCCTTTTAACTTATTAAGGGTAAATTTGGTAGGGGAGGTGACTTCCAACCAATAGAGAGGGATGGTATTTAGGACATATTTAAGAAGAACCAAACGACCACCTTGAGAAAGGTATTTAAGCTCCCACCCTTGGAGTTTTTTGAAAATGGAGTCGGTGAGGTTAAGAAAGTTTTTATTTTTATTGTGTCAAGTGGCTATCGAGATACCCAGATAATTGAAAGGGAGTTTACCAAGATTTATGTTTAACGAGTCGGAAAGTCTGTTAATCATTCTGGTTGAGGCTTTGGAACTAACAAAAAATTGAGATTTTTGGATATTAATTTTAAGACCAAAAATATTTTCCAAATAGCTAATGAGATTTTTTATTTTTTCAACCATATGACCATTAGAACTAGAAAATGATAATATTATCAGCATAGGCAAGATGAGTGACCAAAACGTTGCCATATATATATATATATATATATATATATATATATATATATATATATACATACATATTATGAAAATGTACATGTGAGTCATTGAAGGGATCAAACTGGATGTTAATAATTCAATTAATAATCATAGTGTTAAAAGTTTTAGCTGGACTTCTCTTGATGTTGATCATGCTAAGCTTGTTCTTTCTTTATAACATCATTTGGAAGGTTGTTTTCTGGAGCTGGAATTTTTTAATGTTGTTTCTCTTGCTTAGGCTGGTGCTTTTAAGGCTCCAGGTCACTGCTGTTGCCTTAAATGTTGTTACCTATTAAATGGAAAATTCTGGTGTCAATATAAATGGTGCTTTCTCTAATTTCATTTTCTGTCTATGAGTTACACTATTTCTGAGGCTATTTTAAATTCTGTTGTTAATGGTATGTTTGGCTCTCTGCTTTGTTGTTGGTTTGAGGAGGATTGTGTCAAAGATTTTAAGCGCAATTCTAGTTGCTTTGGTGGGTTCTGCTTTTATATTAAATGGCAAAATTTGGGCAGCTTTACTGGTAAGATTTTTGCTAATGTTTTATATTATGCGGATGCTGCCTTTTCTGATGTTGCCACTCCTATTAGAGAAATTATTCTGTGCATTCGTATTATGGTCTTGTTTCTGTTGCCTCTCATGTTTTATTGGGTCTATGTTAAGTCTCTATTCGGTGCAATGTTTATTGATGGGGCTGCTTCTTTAATTGTGATTTTTGAAAGGATTGAGGTTCTCAAGTTTCACTTGATGAATCCCGGGAACCCCTTACTCTCTCCCGCCAGATTGCCTGTTTACATCCTGTCTAATAACTTTGAGATGGCTTATTTGCTTGGGTTTGGTATTTGGGCAGCTAGCAATATTTCTAATGTTATGAATGATTACCCAATTATCTCTTATTTCAGTGCTTATACCCGTATTAGTTTGCAGTGAAAGCAAATATAAAGATGTGTTTTCCATTTTGTTCAAACATATCTCTTATTAGAAGATATGTTTTCCATTTTGCTCAAACATATCTCTTATGGGGCAGCTTCCATTTTTTTAAAACCGATATATTTTTATTACTTAAATATGATACACGGATATAAAGATATGTTTGAACATACTCTTCTATTACATTATATGTGATTTATCTCTTATTTCAGTGTTTATAAAGATATGTTTTCCACAATATGATACACTTATGCTGAACTTGGACGTATGTATTGGATAGTAAAGAAAGTATAGCTTTGATTCCTAAGAGAGCCATTGTTAATAGAAGAAGAAGATCCAAATCATTGTCGGTTCTCCATTTTGACTATTAGTTCTAATTTGTAGCATGTCGTTAGGGGGGACAAAAGAAAACGGGTGAACAAATGAGTCTTGTGCTTCAGCGTCTAGTTTTGACTTGGAATAATTTTTTTAGCACCTATTATTTCTCTTAATTATACATACCTCAAATTAAAATAATAATGTGATTTTGATTATTAAATTTTCTTCATATTGTTGTTATTAATCATTATAATGATAGCATTTGCCTAGCTTTTTGTTTGATCATTCTCTAATAAGTAGTACATTTTTTTTGCTTGCCATCTCTTACTATATATATAAATCATACTCTAAGTTTTATTCCTTACCAAATAGTAATATTAAGTGTTTACTATATTTATTATCATTTGTTCATTTTTCAAATAAATTGATCTACTATTTATAATCTATAAGAAGTATAATTTTGCTAAATTATATTATAAAAGACATGGAAGATAACTTTAATTTGCTTCTAGTATATTGTGTTTTAACGTTTGCACAAACATAAGTTCAATGTCAAATGTCAATTCAAATTGATCTAAAAGACAAGGCTACCAAAATTAGCACATAGTAGTTATGAATGAGTGATAATGCTTGTTAATGGTTTATTACAAATCTATTGCCCCATGTAAGTTAAAAGTATTGCTTTAATTTTAAAGACTTAATTTAATATGTTTATCTATGATATAACTATTTTCTTAGTTAGAGACAAAAGTGATTTAGTATATAAAATGACTCACGATAGGAATTGGCATTTATTTTACAATCTTCAAAGTTTGGACAAAAAATGTCCCCAAAGAGAGGCCTACATATGCCTTGAGTAGCGTAGAAAAAATATATATTTAAGTAACCCAATAGGTGATCATAGTATAGCACCATGGCAATAGCTTTAATCTGAAGCTATCCTTGTTGTCCTTAAGGATCGCCTATTTAGGGAAGTAAATGATTTAAGATTAAGTGTACAAGAAAAAAAGAAAATAGTGCTTTTTTAAGAGAAATAAATATTTCATCTGAATCACTACTAATCAAATTTCTCGAAATATAGCAAGCAAGTAAGGAAAAAGGAAAGTTGTTTATTCAACTTCAAACTAAGAAAGTTACAATGACACTAAGGCAATATAACTCCTATTGACACAGGTTGAAAGTTCTTTGATATGTAGATCAATCCAATTAGAGACTCTATTGGGTAAGAAGTGCATAATGACCTACTACTTTCGATACAACATATTAAGTATATTGGTTTGAGAAAGCTCTTACTTTTTGAACAATATTACATATTTAAATTTATTATATAAGACTAAAGTGTTCTTACATGCAACCTACATCTCTTCATTATGAAAGACTAAAGTATTCTTACATGCTACATAAAAGTTCATCGACCATTTGGTAAAATTTTCGAGCCGCTTACTTTTAGGCCATACTCAATTAATTATTTGATTGCATGAAAGATTTGAGTGCAACAAAGCTACTTTCTCAAATACCATTTATAAAGGAAAGTTAACAAAAAAGAGACTCTAAATTTTTTGAAATCTGCTTATGCGTAGTGCCAACAAATTTATGGTCTCCACTGTGTTTGTGTATTCTTTCATAATAAAAACTGCTTATGCGTAGTGCCAACAAATTTGCTACAGTTTCCCAAAGCAAGATATATGAGAGCTTAGGTAGCACAACACTTCTTTATTCGAATGTTAGTGGATTCTTGAGTCCACCGCAAATTGCAACCCAGCAGCATTTTATTCCATGTCATTTCTAGTGACGTACAGCAGTTTCATTGCTCTTTCTTTCAAATTATATAAACGGGCTCTAATAATTCAATCAATACGCACAAGCTTTGACAGATTCTTCCCAATTATAAATTCTTTTCCCTACTGATTGAATGCTAGCATGAATTGTTTTATGGCTGCTTTTAGGATAGTAGGTAGCGATATTGCACTTGTTTATCATGACTGTTGGAGGAACATTGCCTAAAAATATTATTCACCCTCTATTCCTCAACTGGTCCTGAAACATGCAAAAGGACTGTTTGAATATTCAATCCTGTTGGTTATTATTGTGAAGGACTTCAATCGTATAGCCTCACTTTATCAAGTTATATTTTTATTTGTAATAGAATACTGCACTGATTTATATTGATAGTAGATTTTTGTTGGCTAGTAGAAGGATAAGCTACCAACTGATCAAGAATTTTTTTCTTAAATTATATATATGTGTGTGTGTATATATATATATATATATATATATATATATATATATATATACTCAGGACAATATCCTTGCTACTCAAGAACTATTCCATAGTCTGGAAAAAAAATATTGGGGTCAAAATCTTATTCTAAAAATTGATCTTGAAAAGGCTTTTGACAAATTGAACTGGAACTTTCTCATCCACACCCTCAAAGCCTACGGTTTCAAAAAAAACTTCATATCTAAAATCAAAAATCTAACACATCACAATTGGTTTTCCATTATGCTGAATGGCAGCCATACTGGCTTCTTCCACGCTGAGAGGGGGCTTAGGCAAGGTGATCCCCTATCTCCCCTCCTTTTCATTTTAGTCATGAACGTGTGGTCTCATAATATAAATATCCTATTCCAACAAAACCCAAAAATGCACTTCAACTTTAGTGGCAAAATGCTAGTTTCTCATTTTGCTTATGCTGATGATTTGATCATCTTCTCAAACTACAGTAGCAACTCTCTTAAAAAGTTGTCGATCCTTCTCTCGAACCTTGAATCTGAATCGGGCCTCAACATTAATATAAGCAAATCCAATTACTATGTGCACCCCCAAAAGATCTGCTCTAAGATTGAAAACATTTTTAAGTTTAAGAAAGGAAATTTTCCCCTTACCTACCTCGGAATCCCTATACATATTGGTCACAACAAGCACATAATTTATAAAGGTCTTATTGAAAATATTTTCAAAAAATTCCAAGGTTGGGAAAATAAATATCTCTCGCAATGTGGTAGACTTATCTTAATCAAACATGTGCTCAATGCTATTCCTCTTTATTGGTTAGAAGTTTGCTCTCCTACGTCTCTTATCGTGAAAAAGCTCTCCACTATTTTCATTAAATTCTTATGGAGACCTCGTGCTTTTGCTCATCCTAGACTTATTGAAAAATTTAAATGTCTCTCTTATTCATGCTCATAATAATGTTGAAACCTTTAGGAAACAAAAGTGTAGCCTTAAATGGAAGGTCTAGGTTAAGAAGAACATTAAATTCTATCATAATTGAATTAATAAACATCGCCACTTTAATAAAATTTCTTCTATCATATCTCCTGATGGGAACACCTTAGTCAATGATTTGGATATCCAAAATTTGGCCAATTATTATTTTACTAATTTGTACTCCAAATGTATCTACAACCAACCGTTCCCTCTCTTTATTTTATCCTCAAATAATTTCTGCGGAGGATAATGCCTCTCTTAATATCATGCCCTCTATTGAGGAAACTTGGGATGTGGTTAAATTTCTAAAGAAAAATTCTTATTTTAGCTCAGATAATTTTCCTGGGGAATTCTTCATTTCTTTTAGGGATATTATTAAAGTTGATTTATGTAATGGTATCAAAGAATTTTTTTGCAACGTCCCCCTCCCCACATTTTTTTATCAGACATCCATAACTCTTATCCCCAAAGAAAATTCTAGCAATTTGTAGTCTAAATTCAAACCCATTAGCTTATGCACAACCATTAATAAAATCATCTTCAAAATCATTGCCAACAACTTTCTATCCCAACAACATTTTTTTATCAGACTCCAATCCTAGCTTCCTAAACTTATTGAACCCAACCAAATTGCATTTATTAATGGTAGCACATTCATCACAACATCCTGATCGTCCAAGAGATTTTCCATATTCTCAATAAAAAAAGAGGGAATAATCTTATCATAAATCTAGATTAAGAAAAAGCTTTTGACAAAATTGATTTGTCCTTTCTTTATAAATATCTTTTGCCTTATGGCTTTAATAACTCTTTCATTCAGAAAGTCAAGAACTTAATTAGCAATAATTGCTTCTCAATCTTACTTAATGGTGCTCCTTGTGATTTTCTTAAATATCTTAGGGGTTTACATCAAGGTGATCCTCTATCACCCATTCTTTTCAATCTTGCTACTAATTATAAGTCTTATAAAATCAAACTTATCTTTGCTCAAGATCATAAACTTCATTATAATATGGTGGAAAATTCATGATTTATAATTTAACCTATGCTGATGATCTTATAATTTTTTCAAATGAGGATAATAGAACTTTAAACAAGCTCTATAATATTCTTAAAATCCTAGCAAAAGACTAGCCTTAATATAAATAGGGAGAAATCATATTTCTTCATTAACAAGAAATCCCCCTTAAGCCGTAATAACAAAAATATCAGCAAACTGGGCCTCAAAAAAGGTAAACTTCCTTTCAAATATTTCGGTATCCCAATCTTTAAAGGCCATAATTACCATGTTATTTTCCAAGGTCTTCTTGATTCCATTTGTAAGAAACTTAGAGGTTGGAACCACAACTTTCTATCCCAAAATGGGCGCTTAACTCTAATCATATATTGTGGTGCCAACCTGCTAATCAACTAGGATTAAGTGGGGGTCATCATGGGGCAATCCCTCACTTAGCATTAAATTAGAAATAAATATCCATAATCCACTTACAAGGGAAGTATATGTTCTAAGTAAAGTAAATGAAACATTCACTAAATAAGTATACCAGAATATCATAGTACAAAAGAAAAGAGTATCAAATATTAACATCCATACATCCATAATATAAAATGAAATGACATTCAGCTCAGAATAAAGTGGTAGTAAAGAAAAATACATGGGTACATGTATTATTACAAAGCATTTAATGTTTACTGAAAAAAAAGATAAACACTCGGTCTCAAAGCAAGAATAAAATAAAATTAATGATCCTCAACAGCACGCTCCTTCTCCTGAACAAGCTCCTCAGAAGGCCCAATCATCTCAAACAGCTCAGAATCTGTCATTATCGGTTTCACAATGACAGGGCCCCAACCAAAAGAAAAGAAAATCTGATTGACAAATTATCTAAGTACATTTTATGCTATAAATTTTATGTATTAAATGATATCACAAATATCCTAAGCATTTTATGAGCAATAACACAACAAAAAAAGTAGTAAAAGCTATAATCATTCAGTTATAACTTAAAGCAAAATGTAATGTAAGCATATACCTCAACCCAAAGCTACCTAAAATGTTAAGCAATAAATATATAAAATATACTAAGTATTAAGAAATATCCTAAATAAATAAGATCAATTCTTCATATGTTGAATTTATAAATAAAATGAATATAACATAACTGAAATAAAAAACTAGCATCCTGACATGCCTGCAGATATAAACAAAACTGCTTAATAGGCATATAACTATAAGAAATAAATGCTGAAATATTGCATAAATACTAAAGAATATAAAATACCACTTGTAACTAATTTGGGTGTGGTGAGTCTATGGCGAACTCCGATTTGGATTCAGGTCTAAATAAATTAATTATTTTCAGAATTATTGAAAAATTAGGAAATACTGCAAATTATCAAACGGTCTTCAAATTGCAAGAAATTCGAGGTGGATGCTCTTAACACTATTATAAGTGTAATGGAAAAGGTTTGGAGTCACTTATGTTACTAATTGACGGGTAACAACACGAGGGTTGTTACAACACAACTTCTATCTATTTAAAAAGGATTGCAAATTATCATGAATAGTACGGGAAGGAAGCAAAGTTATCCAAACATCCTAAGAAAGATTGCATTTAAGGAAGATATGAATAAGGGTTTCTTGAGTCTGGCAGCATTGACATTTGGAGGTTAAGTGTGTAACGACCCAATGACGTTACTTTTCAAATAATTTTTTAGATCAAAGTGCTCTAATTTGGAGAATTCGGATTGCGAAAACTCATGTTTTATTTTTTTTGAATTATTTAAATCTAATAAATTGAGAAAATTAAATACTTATTTAAATTTATTAATTTTTATGTCATTATGTTAAGTATATTATATAAAGGCTACTCAAAAATTTTCATCGATTTTTGAGCATCGGTTTAACCTCAATTAATTTTTGAAGTTTCAAACTTCAGAAATTAATTAAAAGTAAAATATTTGTCCAAATCGAAAATTTTTAACGCGAGGGTGTTCGTTACATCATAACACACCTTGGTGTAAGGTTTTGTCATTTTTGGATGCCAAACGGCGGGAAAATGAGAATATTTTAATTTTAAGTAGTTATTTAGAAAATTCTTAAGAAGTTTTTTTTCCTCCCCCCCCACCCCCCTTGCTTAAGTTCGAGATGACTCTTCCTCTTTCAACTACGTCCAGGCTCCCTCTGTTTTTCGACAACACTAACTTAAGCAAGTGTAGAAGTAATAGAGGAAGAAAATGAGAAGAATTTTTTTTTAATATTTTATTTCTTATTGATAAATATACTACTATATTATGTCATTATATTATTATTAATGTCATTAATTAATAATGAACAATAGTACAAATGCTATAAAATGACTAATACTTCCATTTTGTCAATTTCAATTCAATCACTTTCATTCTAGCATTTTATTATTACTATTATTATTACTTTTCGCAATCTATTCACCATTTCTATTATGTATTTTCTTTCATATATTATTAGTGTCAAAAAAGCTAATTCAAAATATTAAATCTAAATACAGATTCGATCAAACTGTTGAATTTTAAAACTTAAAGAACAAGGTACCATATATCTTTTATTACAAATATGCTTTTATGCTCAGCATCACACAAATTGATAAAAATGCTTTTAAAAATCACATAAAATGATATATGAACAAGTTTGGATAATTGAGCAGCAAGGGTTCTATGTTGATATATAGTTAGTCTAATCAGATAACTGCTAGGACGGGGTTGTCTAACATCGAGAATCATAAGAAGCCTATAATGTGGTACCTCGCCCCCTAACTTGCAAGTTTAGACTTAAGGGGTGGTGTGCCACTCTGGCAAATCTCTCACTTATCATTGAATTAGGTAAGATTCGCAATCCACTAATAAGGGAAGGATGTGCACTGAATGAATACAAGGAATCAGTCATTAAATTAATATAAGTACAGAGTGCGAAAGCATATAAAACAAACATTACATCTATTTCATCATATATTAAATGAGAGACAAAGGTAAAGCACTCAAAAATAACAATATAGAATGTAAACCCAATTACAAGAGTAGCTGTATTATTACAAAATTTTACTTGAAGTTATAAATAAAGTAAAGCAATATCACTCATCCTCACAAATAATATAAAAGAACTAGGCAACTTCTGGATTACTCGATTGATGCTCCTCTTCAATGAAAGGCTCCCCTATAAAAATTGGATCTTCAAACTGCTCAAACTCTGACATTGCTGGTTTCATAATGCCAGGGCCCCAGCCAATAAAAGAAAATTCTTATTAGACAATTGTCTAAGTACATTTTAGGATGAATATTTTACATAAATTATTAATATCACCATTTTACTTATCAAACCAAAATAACTATCTAGCATATGAGCAGTATGCATACAAGGAACATAGTAAGTTATAAATACAACATTTATAACTAAGCAGGAATCGAAGTAAAAGGCACACAGCAAGCAAACTAAGCAAGAAATAGGCATACATATATAATGTAGTAAGTAGAAGTACTAAAAGAAAAGTTTAATCCTAAACATGCTGATGATCACATAACATATGCTAATTAAAACAAAAATCTTGATAAGGTACATATAGTAAGCAGTAAAATCTAGCATCCTATAAATACATACAAGTGAGCAAGTAAGTAAGGAAATACAGCTGACTGAAATAATATGCATCAATAATATAGTAAACAGTAAATTGAAACTAAAATAAGTACGAATAACTATCATATCATACAGAATTGGCCAATCCGGCCCAGTATAATTCCCAAAGCCTTTCTGGGCTAGTGCAGATAGAAATTGCCATAGCCTTTCTAAGCTATGGCATACAGAACAGAATAGTAAGACTGAAGAGGCAGCAAATACAAATGCAGAATCTTTTAGTTATTTTACTTTTATTTCTGTGGACACATCCACAAATAGCTGAGGAGTCAACCACATCTACAAGACTAAACGAGTTCCAAGCTTAAAATACACTCCTCAATGATTAATGTTAAGCATCCTTATTTGTGAGGCCCCCCGTACTAATAGTAAGGAAGTACGGTGCTCTAACTATGGCAAATCCCTGACTCAAATAAAGTTAGGTAAACCCAACCTGCCTTAAGCCAAGGACTTGTCACCAAGTGCTATAACATCATCAATATACAAATATCAAAGTGGCAGAAGCAATGAATAATAGAGTAACATCCACAAGCATACATAGTAGGAAAAGAGAGTGCAATACAGTAACTCATCACAATGCAGAAATGAAACACATCCAAAATTAATTATTACAAATTGAATTTTTAAGAGAATGAAAATGTCTCTCAATCTCACTGAAATAAAATGCAATAATCTAACTAAATAGCAGCAGCACGATCCTCCTCCTGAATATGCTCCTCTTCTGCGACAGTGCCCATGAACACGTCTGAATCTGACATTTGTCAGTATCACAAATGCCAGGGCCCCAGCCAACAAAAAAATAAAATGGTTACAGTTAGACAATTTTCTAAGTATATTTTAGGCTATTTTAATAAACTGAATATTTTAAAGATATCACATTTTAATTTAACTAAACATGCAAATAGTAAAGGAGGAACAAGCTATGAAAGAAATGGGTAACTATAAACTATCCATTTATAGCCATCATATAATGCAAAATAAACAAGGGGAGGCTAAAAGCTAAAAGAAATAGCAACTACAATACAATGCTAATTCTAACATGCTTATGATCATTTTAACATACGTTGAATATATAAAAGAAATACAAGTACTGAAGACATGCAATTCTAGCATCTTAAACATGCCAGTATACATAAGTTAGCCATATGAGTATACATACAACATGCTAGTTAAGAATAAGGAAATAAAAGAAAAAGCCACTGAGACATATGGAAAAAGCAAAGCAATCTATGAAATATAATGCCACTGAGACATGTGGCAAAATGAGCATATACTCAAAATAAGGCCACTGAAGCATGTGGCAAGGCAAATCAGAAAATAATACAATCCAGCTAAAGTAGCAATAAGCCTAAGACGTAGTACTGTCATACCAGCCAATAGGCCATACAGGGCCTCCAATATCAATCAATCAATCCCCAGCCTAGCTATCCAAATATGCTAGGTCTGAGTCCAGTCTATACAATACTACTACTAAAGAGGCAGACTAAGCTAGGACATATTCTACCAACTGCAAACAAGGCAAAACTGAATGTATGTAATTCAAATACTAACTTAGGATGTATCATCCATATCCTAAGTTTTCCTATTATGCTCAAGGAATAAGGCTCAATATCCAAGGTATGCCAAGCAATCTAGTCAAAGTAAGCAAAAGACTCAACCTAGACTTATGTGATATCTAGTGTTATCTAATTACCAAATTTAGCTACTCTAAGAAGGTACAAGTTTAGGATCTCCAATATCCAGCTATCGAGTAGAATCTCAAATTTATATCCTTAAGGTCAATATTAGAACTTAATAAGTTCTAATCCAAAATCATGTGATGACTATATAGTTTAAGTAAGTAAATCAATGACCTAATTTATTAATATTTTACTCTCTTACCCAAATCTTGATTAAGTAAATCAAGATTTAAGGATTTAGAACTTAAACCCTATGTTGAGTTCAAATCCTAAATCCAAGGTAATATTCTAACTAGGATCTAGGGTTCACACTTATTACCCAAATTAAAGGGTAAAGAATCCTATAAGCTGAAAGATTCAGGAACTAAGAACTTAGTGAAAGGCTATTCTACTGATTATAAGATAAAATAATCGATTAAGAACTTGAGAATCTAAGATCTATATTCAATCTTTAAGAATTTCATTATCTTTTAGATTGAATCATCCTATACCCACATTGAAGGTTTCAAAAGATTAAATAATCAATCATTAAAGAATTTTAATTAGAGATGGTTCAATTTCAAATTGAAGATCCAAGTCTAAGATCTTAAGATCTGAAGATCTGAGGTTTGATCACTTTAGATCTCTAAATTATAGTTTTATCTTAAGAGCTTCCATTTGTGATTCTTTTAGAATCTAAGTTCATAGCTAAACTATAAGGAGCTTATTAAGGTTGAAATTGATAATTCTAAGCATTAGATTAACATTAAACTCATATTGACCTTTTTAGGGCTACTTAAGATCTAAGGATCTGAGGTTTGATCACTTTAGACCTTAAGCTAAATTTTAACTTAGGATGTTCCATTATTATTTCTGTTAGCATTTAAGCTTATAATTTAACTAGTTTGAACTTACTAAGTGACTTTTGAAATGGTTACATGTAAGGGTTAAACCTAAGTGACTTCTTTAAGGTCACTCAAGATCTAAATGTCTTAATTAAGGCTTAATTAAAGATTCCTAAAATTAATGATCACATTACATTATTATTAGTCTAAGAGTTCAAAGAATATTTATAATCTATCTTAGGATAGTTTTACTGAAATTTCCAAGCTTTAAGGAGCCTTTAAACACATTTTGGTCAAAATGACCAAAATGCCCCTCTTAAGGGTAAAATTGGGTATTTAGGGTTTAGCTATCCAAATTAGATCTAATCTATTTTAATGAGTTTCATATTGATTAGTGAAGTGAGAAACACACTTATATTAGGTTTTGATAACCTAATTAATCTTAATTAGCACCTCACTTATATAAATCAATTATGGTGATTAGTGAACATAGGCATTCTTAAGGCAATCCAATCTTATACTTAGGTTAATATAGACCTAATATGACATTAGGAACAACCCTCATCCAAATCAGAGGCTTAATTAGGGTTAATTTCACTAATCCTTATTTAATGTGATTAAGGAGTGATTAAGAAAAATAATTATCTAAAATTAAATTTAAGGGTCTAATATTGTTCCTTAAGGTACAAGGAGCAATCAGAGCCCTTAATATCGTAAATTGGATACTTAAATAATTTTATATGATTTAATTAATGACAATAAAGAGCTTGGCAAATAAATTTTAATCCAACCATTGGATCTGAGATTTTATTTTATATTTAGATTCCTTGTATTTTTCTGATTCAAATGGTCTATTGGATCATACCATTTGGATTTGTATAATTAAAGTTATTCAAATAATTTAATCTGAATATTTATTTAAATTGGAATCATAGATTTTAATTAATTAAATTCACAACCATAGAAAATGTCATCCAATAATTATTTAATTAGCCGCAGCCCAAAATCAAAAGGTGCGGGTCACGGGTCGGCCCAGCCCAGGACCCACGACTTCGTCTTCTTCCTCTCGACACGTCCCAAGCCCGCTGAACTTCGGCGCTGAAATTCTCGGCGCACAGACGACGACGGCGGCTCGGCTTGATCCCTACATGTTCCCTGAGTTAAGATGCGTCGATTGGACCAAGAACCCCCATCTGGATCCCTCTGGATTGACGGGGTAGTACTCGACCGAGACGCCTTCGATACGGGCGTCTCAGGCCGACTATGAGGGAGAAATTCTCCTCATAGAGGCCTTGATTCGACCAGGGTTCGATCCCTACATGTTCAGGGAGTCAAGACGCATCGAACCCCCAACCTATCTTAACCTGAGGCGCAGCCAATCGCTAGATCCTTACTCGGACTCACTCATTGGCTCGGCTGCTACCTCAGTCGATCGATACGATCGACTTGAGCTAGCTTAGCCCAGGCAACAATCACACTAGGTTTCCTAGGTGGCTAAGGTGACTTAGACGACATCCAGAGCTCATTCAGAGGGCAGAAACCAAATGGAGCTTGAAGAAATTTCCATGGGGGAAGGCTGTACCTCAAGTCGGGCTGCAGGCTTAGCCGAGGGGAATTGAGGTGCGCTGGATCTTCCTGGACAGTAGACGAAGCTTCACAGGGGGTCTGAACACCAGACGGGCCCTCTATCAGCGGTTCGAGCTTCGGAAATGCCGGAATTTGCCGAGGAAGATGAGAGCTCCAGAGGCTTCAATTGGGGAAATTGAGGGTTCACAGTGAGCAAAGGGACTCACTGTGAATCACTGGGGGTATTTATAGGCCTGCGGGAGCTATCAGAGTGGTTTCCAGAGCTCGGCAATGGCAAGAGGCTCGGGCCAACGGCTATGGGCAATTTGGGGAGAAGGCAGCCGGCCAGATGAACATGCCGAGGGCAAGAGAGGAAATTTGGTGGTTTTCCCATACTGCCACACGACAGGGAGGGTCCTGGCTGTCGGGGGGGACCAGACGCAGACGGACGAGGCGAGGGAGACGATCCACAGTGCTCGGGTTCATCTCCGCCGTCTGATGGAATGACCGTTAGTCTCGAACGGCTCTGATGCGTTACTTAACGGGATAGTATGGTAGCCGTTGGATACGCGCAATGGATTCAACGCTTACGATTAAATCTTAACACTGAGGAGATCCCGTCATTCGATGGCTTGTGCCAGGATGCGTGCTAACGCATCGGGTGGCCGAAACGCATGCGCCGCTGTCGGGACCCCGCAGCGCATCTGCCGCGGTCCCAACAGCAAATCCTGGGTTTTATTTTAAATAAAAAAATTAATTTTAAATATAAATAAAATTAATTTTATAATATATAATTATTCTTAAATTATCCAAATCCAATTTATGACCAAATGAGCTCCAAAATTTCCCAAAATTTCACCCTTAGCTAATTAGGGTATGATGAATTCAAAAATAAAATCAGATTTTAATTTAGAGATCAAAATAATTTAGGTATTTTTTCAGAGCTTAAAAATAGTCAAAAATACCAAATTTTCCATTTTAGCTCCAAATGATTCCAAACTTCTAGGGTTAGGTTTAAATGTCCCATTGAATCCAATGGAATCAAAATCAAGCATTGGTTTAGCTTAATTAATCCAAATCTAGCTAGGGTAACAACTTAGGATTATTACATTATTTCTCCTTACTCCTCTATCTAGTAAGGTAAAATATGTTATATGTCCTATCAACCAGTAACTAAACCCAATATAAATGTTATCTTAATATTATATATTTTCATTTTCATACAACAATATTTTCTTATATGATATATCCAAGGAAAATAAGCATAAAGTTCAAGGAATGTGTAGCACAAGATCAAGTAATAAGTAAGGCACTCTGCTAAATATGGTGATATTATTTGTTATTTAATTTAAACCATTCTAACTATTCCAAGTTACACAAGTTCATGATCTCCAATTCCTACTATCGAGTGTAACTTAGAAGTACGACCTTATAAGTTGAAAAAGATTAGAATTGATCAGGTTCTAATCTAATTCAATCAAGTATGACTATAAGTTAAGTAATAAATCACAACGTCCTAATTTGATGAATTTAGATATTTCTAACTAAGATCTGATCAAGATCTACTAAACTATAGATTATGGATTAAACACCATGAGCTTAAGCTTAATAATATAATCTAAAGGGTAAAACTTAAGATCTAGGTTTCAATCTAAATATAATTTATTGATTAAGGCAAATCCTATTAAGCAAAGTCAAACTTAATAAGATGATTCTCCTATCCTAAATCTAAAGTTAAAAGATAAAATAATCACAATTAAATTGTTAAATCTAAAAACTAATAAAACCAAGGATTCATTCATTGAATAACCCCGTTATCCTATGAATGAAATCTAACCTATGATCTAGTCCTAGTCTTAGGAATAGTCCTAATGTGAAGTGTAAAATCTTAAGAAAAGACTTAGAGAAATTTTAGGAAATTTAATTAATCTTGATTTAATAGCTAATTTTATCCACTTAAATGATTCTAATAAAGTTTTAATATTGATTTTAATGATTTAAAAGGTAAATTAAGGGTTAAGGATGCTTAATCTAAAATTTGGGCAAAATGACTATTTTGCCCTACTTAAGGGTCTAAAAAGTAACTTTTGATTTAGGGTTTCAAATTAGAATTTCTTATTGCCAAATGATTTTTTACTGTCTAACATGAAGTTAGACAGTAAGTACACCCAATTTGGATAAGAAACAGGTCCTATAGGTCCAAATTAAGGATTTTGATCTTAGGGACAATTTAGTAATTTACACTTTATGAAATCTAAAATTTTTATGCAGTTTACTATTGGTTACTATTCAAAGATGCCAAAGAGTCCAAGAATACTAATTTCTAAAGTCTATTAGATTAGTTATAAACAATTCAATTCTAAGGGAAATTATGGAATTTTTCTAAGGCAAATAGGGGTAAAAAAACTAACTTTTCCATTTTAGATCTAAATTTAGTAAACTCAATGGCTATAGCTTTCCTATATCACAGTGAGTACTTTAACAATAAGTAGACCTAAATTGGACCTCATTTGACCAAGTTATGGCCTAAATAGGGTTAGGAGTATTTTGGTCAACTTAAAATTTCTAGTGTTCAAAACTAAAATTTTATTAAAGATTATTGTTGGTATTGAAATTCTAAGCTATCTAGCACTTTCCATATTTAAAATTCACATACAATTTTGTATATTGCTCAATTTTACTTGAACTAGGACTATATTGTGATATAATTCAGCCCCACTATGGTCCTAAGGTCCTTAAAATTCAAAAACTATGAAGTTTTGACCATTTCAGCCAGTTCTGGGCCACTCCGGACCATTCTGGCACTACGCCGTGCTACAACACTGTTAGGTGATACGGCGCGCTGCAGCACTGTTAGGCGATACGGCGCGCTGTGGCGGATTGCAGTATGGTGGCGTGCTGCATCGCTTTTTAACGCTATGGCTTGACCACCCCAAGAGCTGGGTGCTATGATGCGCTGCAGTGGTTTCAGGCGCTGCGGCGTGCTGTAGGGCTTTAACTTTCGAAAGTCAATGTTCAGTTAATTTATCTCTTGATTTCATATGGTTTTCCTGAAATGACGCTACAGCCCGCTGGGCGCGCTGCAGCAGATTTCATTTAATTTCATCAAAAATATTTTTTTTGTTTCGTTAAACTATTATGGACCCAAATTCAAAACTTCGGGCGTTGCGACACCCGACGGTGATTTTGCCAGTACGAAAACCATAACGGGTCAACTTTTGTGCTCAATTATTCTCAACTAAAGCACTTCACGTGCGGTGCTATATACCGTTGGAAAGGTTATTCTGAGACCTTTTCATTGATACCTAAATCGGCACCAAACAATTATGTTATCAATGCAAACAATGTAGTTAAATGACTAGGTGTGATGACCCACTTAAGTAGTAATAAGTGAAACTCTTAAACATCAAGACGTCTTTTCAGATAACGGTGGAGTTCCTGATAAGAACTCCAAAGTTAAGCGTGCTCAGGTGAGAGCACTCCCAGGATGGGTGACCTACAGGGAAGGGCAAAATCGTGAAGCCTTTCAGGCCCAAGCGGACAATACCTTGGTGCTTTAGAGTTTGGCTGTTACAAATGGTATCAGAGCAAACCATAGGGTGTCAGATAGGAGCTAAGTACCATAAAGGGTAATGTACCACTTCATGTGAGCAGCCGCTTGAACCCATGATGGTTAAGGTGCTACATGGTTGTGGGTACCTCTTATGCCTATAGGGGTCACCTCTAGTCCTATCTACCCAATGGATGGTTCTTGGATCTGTGTATGGATACTAATGAGGACGTCAGTTACTTAAGTTGGGGAGATTGTGATGACCCACTTAAGTAGTAATAAGTGAAACTCTTAAACATCGAGACGCCTTTTCAGATAATGGTGGAGTTCCTGATAAGAACTCCAAAGTTAAGCGTGCTCAGGTGGGAGCACTCCCAGGATGGGTGACTTGCTGGAAAGGGCAAAATCTTGAAGCCTTTTAGGCCAAAGAGGACAATATCTTGGTGCTTAAGAGTTTGGCTGTTACACTAGGTATGCAAAAAGTATGAAAAATATAGCAGCTTCATCTTCCTAAAATCACAGACCTAATGAGATCTAATGAACTCCATACCCTAAATACAAATTTATAAGGATGCAAACTAAGCATAATAGTGAAATAAAGTAGCCATTGAATACATTCAATGGCGGAAAGGAGATACCTTGGCTTTGACAATGGCAGATTTCTTAAGGGAGGCTTGATAGCTTGAGAGGTTCTTCCTTCAGCAAACACAGCAATAGGGGAAGGAGGAGAGGAGAGGAGCTCAGCTTATTTTAATGGCAGAGAAGGCCTAGCTTTGGATTGGATGAGCATGAGTTGTCCCATCCCAGTTGTGGAGATAAGGGGGGTGGTAGGAGGTTGAGAGAAGAGAGGGACAAAGGTGGCAGGAGCAGAGAAGAAAAATAAGCTAGGGGCAAGCTGAGCATGGTAAGGGGGCTTGAAGAGAAAGGAGGCTCAGTAGGGATTGGATGGCTGTGGGTTCCAGCCAGCCAAATAAGGATAAGGAGGGAAAAATAGAAAAAAAAATTGGATTTAAATTATATAAATTAATTATTTTATAAATGATTTCCGAAAAATCCCAAAACTTCATCCCAAACTAATTTTGGGGTGAGGAATTCAACGGCAAAGTCGGATTTCGATTCCGATGAATATTTAATTTTCCTATTTTTTGGGGTATTTAATTACATAAAAATATTAATGAAAATCTAACGACTTCCAAATACGTCCAAAATATCACCTCTAGCTAATTTGGGAGTGACGAGTGCAATGGCGAAATCGGATTTTGATTTTGAGGTCAAACTAAATATCTCAATTTTCTAATTAATTAAATATTATTAAATATTCCAAATATTAAATTTAGCTCTGAAATGCTCCAAATTTCTAGGGATTGGTTCTAATGACTAGATGAACTCAATGAAATAATGGTTAGGATGCGATTAAGCTAAAATTAAGCTAAGTAGCAACCTAAAGTTATTATATATACGGATAAGCCTTGAGGGGGCAGATATAGAGGGAAGTTGTGATATAAAAGATGAACTCCTTTTCTTCGATTTTGTACTTTCCTAACAAAATTATGTTTTGCACCAGATAACGAATGCTTAAATTCATTATTTACTTTTGTGACTGTAATTATTTTTATGCTAAAGTTTCAGCACAACAAAAATAAATTTGCAAGATTAATTTTATACAGCTTTTATTTTCTGTCAAATTATTGCTTATTTTGCATATTATTTAATAATTATAAAATTGACATCTCTATCAGTACTTAATTTCATAACTAACTATTATTCAAATTCCTGCACTTTTGAAATGTGCCCAGATTAAGAGTTCGTCCTAAGGGAAGGGTGATAAGAACCAAGCATTGCTTATTTTGCTTCCTGCTGTTTTATCATTATTTTTGGCTCTTTTAAAAGTTTGTAACTTTTGTTTTATTTTGATCTTTGTAATCAAGACTTTTGAATTAATGAGTTATATTTGATGCCTATATATTTATCTCTTTAATCACTCAATATGATCCTACAGCTAGAGGACTTATTATCCCCCAAGAACCAATGCTGGATTAGCTTCCGCTGACCCGGCATCGAGTTCTCACAAACTCATAACCCAAAGATTTTGAAAATCCTTCAAATAAAACTTTTGAAAACCCTCCAAATAAAGAGACAAATAAGAGCGGAATTGGAATTGTGCCACATCTAAATTGGGAAAGAGATGTTTTTGGTGAGCCTACAAGTGTTCCAAACCTTAGAAAGTTTGAAGGTGTTTAAATAACACATAAGGGAGTTGGCAATATTAGTAGGATGTAAGGTGGTGTGGGGGCAAATAATGGAGTTAGCTACTTCATTAATAAGGATAGAGTGAATGAGATCAAGGTTCCAGCCACAAGTATTGGAGAAGAAATCCCCAAGAGTAAGAATGGGGAGAGAGACATTGTAGATTTCACTAATTAAATCAAATTTTTTCCATCTGTCAAATAAGAAGGATGCAAAGGGATCCAGGATGTCCCAAGAAAGTGTATTTTTAATAGGGTTACTAGAGTTAAGCATTTTCCTCTAAATTTGGAAGTCAGTAATTTTACTTTTAACCAATGAGGGGTGAGTGAGGCACAATGCTTAGTATTAACAATAGAGGTCCATATAGAGATGTGTGGCACCCCACCCCCTAATCTGCAAGATTAGACTTAAGAGGTGGTATGTCACTCTGGCAAATCCCTCACTTCTAATTAGATTAGTTAAAATCCACAATCCACTAATATAGGAAGGGTGTGCACAGAATGAATACATAATATTAGTCACTAAATCAATATAAGTACAGAGTGCAGAAGCATATAAAGTAAATAATACATCCATTTTACCATCCATCAACTGAGAGATAAAATGAGAAATGCTCAGAAATAATAGTGCAAAAAGAAAAACACAATCACAAGGGTTCCTATATTATTATAATATTTAATTAAAGTTCAAAATAAAATAAAAGGACATCACTCATCCTCATAATAAAATAAAAGAAACTAAAGGTCTTTAGCTCCACCCTGATGTGCCTCCTTCAGTAAAGGCTCCTCCTCAAGAATTGGATCTCCTAACTTCTCAGATTCTAATATTGTCAATTTCACAATGCCAGGGCCCTAGCTAACATAAGAAAAATCTTATTAGATAAATTGTCTAAGTATATTTTAGGCTAAAATTTGTTATATATTTATTAATATCATTATTTTCCTAAACTTTAAGCAAAAGAAAATAAAATAAGAGCAACAATCATCAAATAAAAAAGTGGTAAGTTTTAAATTAAGCATTTATAATTAAGCAAGAATAAGGAAAAAGACACACCTCAAATGAGCTAAAATAAGGCTAGGCATACATATATAGATAAAGTAAATAAAATATTGAAAGGAAATACTACATCCTAAATATGCTAATGATCATATGACATGCAAATTTAAAAGAATTAAATTCAACTGTATTACATATAAGTAAGCAACAAAAGTTCTAGCATCCTATAATATACAAGTAATGCAAGTAAAATAGCTGACTGAAGTAAAAGTAAATTGAAAAATATAATTGAAATCAAAAATAAAAGTAGAAATAATGTGTCATGATTGCCATAATGATGAGGGCTAAATCTAGTCTGCTTAAATCAAAAAGGATTCTTAGCATCAACAAGGAGGTTAAGGCAATAAAATTTCCTAGCGTCAATAAGGAGGCTAGGGCTACAAGGATCTTAGCAACATAAGTGGCTAAGGCACAAAAATTTTATTGCATCAACAAGGAGACTAGGTTGAATTTATATATCTAAACTGAGAGGCAGTATTAACACATGTAATTCATATTTTAGTTATTTACTTTACTTCTATAGACAATTTCAGAAGTAACTGAGGAGTCAAGCACATCTGCAATACTATTCAAGTTCCAAACTTAACAACACAATCCTCAATAAGTGATGTTAAGTAATCCTTATATCACCTTCCCCCTGCCCATTGGGGTACTATGCACAAAAGTCAACCAATAACTGAACCCATTATAAAGTTATCCTAAATATTCTAAGTTTTCATTTTCATGCAATAATATTCTTGTATGATATATCCAAGGAATAAGGCACAATATTCAAGAAATGCATGAGCAACAAAATTTAAAAGTGAGCAAGAGACTACTAAACATGGTAATATCATTTATTATCTAATTTTACCATTTTAATTATTCTAAGTTACACAAGTTCAGGATCTTCAATTCCTACTATTGAGTGTAACTTAGAAACACGGCCTTATAAGTTAAAAGAATTAGAACTAATCAAGTTCTAATCTAGTTCAATCAGTTATAACTATAGGTTAAGTAATAAATCACGGTGTCCTCATTGATATATTTAGATATTCTAAACTAAGATCTGATCAAGATCTACTACACTAGAGATTATGGATTAAATACCACGAGCTTGGGTTCAATCACATAATCTAAAGGTAAAACTTAAGATCTATGTTTTACTAAGAGTGAACTACAAATTAGTGCAAATCCTATTTGAGCAAAGTCAGGCTCAATAGGATGATTGTTTTATCCTGAGTCTAAAATTAAAAGATAAAATAATCAAAATTAAGTTATAAAATCTAGAAACTAATAAAACCAAAGTTTCATTTATTAAATAACTATTTTATCCAAATAATAAAATCTAATATATGATCTAGTCCTAGTCTCAAGAATAATCCTAATATGAAGTGTAAATTCCTTAAGAATAAGACTTAGAGAATTTTTATAGTATTTAACCAAATTTGATTAATTAGTTGATTTTACTCACTTAAAAGATCCTAATATAGTTTTATTATTGATTTTAGTAGTTTGAATCATATTTTAGGGGTTAAGGACACTTAACTAAATTTTGGGCAAAATGACTATTTTGCTCCTACTTAAGGGTTCAAAAAGCTACTTTTTGATTTAGAGCTCTAATTTCAAATTTCTTACTATCAAATGATTTCTTACTATTTAACATGAAGATAAGCAGTAAGTACACCAAATTTTGGCAAGCAATGGGTCCAATAGGTCCAAACTAAAAATTTTGACCTAAGGAGCAATTTTATAATTTAAACTTAATGGAATCTAAATTCTTATGCAGTTTATTATTGGTTGTTATTCAAGGGTTCCATAGAGTCTAAGAACACTTAATTCTGAGATTAAATAGCTAAGTTATGGGTGTTCAAAATTACAAGGGAAATTTGGCAATTTTCCTAGGGTTAAGAGAGTCAAAACTGAACTTTTCCATTTGAAATCCAATTTCAGCAAACTCAGTGTCTATAGCTTTCCTATAATACACTGAGTACTTTAACTAGGAGTAGACCTAATTTAAACTTCAATTGGTCAAGTTATGACTTAACTGGGGTTAGGGGTATTTTGATCAACTTAGATTTTTTAGAGTTCAAAACCTAAATATTATTTTAGTTTTACTGTTAGCACTAAAATGCTAAGCTAGTTAGCACTTTGAACTTCCTAATTTAGAGTTCAATTGATCAAGTTATGGTTAATTGTAACATTTTAATCATTTTAGGAGAGAATCCTAAATGTGACTTTGTAAACTACTCACCAAATAGAGAAATTAATACTATCACAGTGATGGGGTTGTTCCCTAATCATTTTAAGACCCATATTGATTGTGTTTGGATAACTAGGCAAAAGGTTACATGTGTTTTCGGTCCTAAAATATCACTATATTAAATATTCTTCGAATCGATTTTTTGAATTACGATATTTGATTCATTTATTTTTCTGAGTAAAATGAGACATATATATGATATGTTTAGATCATTACTTTTTAAGTTATAAGGATTTAAAGTTTTCAAAATTAATTTTATTTAATTTCAATTAAATGTTTTTTACTATTTAAATAATTAAATTAATACACTTTTTAAGTATATTAATTATCTTAATTAAATAAATTACTAAATTTAGTATTTTTAAATTAAATTAACTTAGGTAATTAGGTTAATTAGTCAAACTAAATTAACTAAAGTTAATTAATAAGATTAATTAATTAAACTACTTTATTGTTTATAATTAAGTGATTTATATCTGTATCTATATATATATATATATACTAATTTGATTAATTAAACTAAATTAAATAATTACTATTTTAACTAAATTAATTCAACTAACCGCTATTTACATCTATATATATATATATATATATATATATATACATCTATATATATATATATATATATATATATATATATATACATATTCTATTTTATTTAAAATATAATCATATATATATAATATTTAATATTTAAATTTAAATTTTTCTACAGGTTTTTATGGCGGCATGACCCATAACCACGTGGCAGAACGGCATTTGCCTCGGGATTGTGGAGCAGGGCCCACAGTGCCATGCGGCAGCTCGAAAAGGTCGCGGGACACGGGGCGGGCCCCACAGCTGCAGCCGAAGCGATCGCAGCGGGCCCCACACATGACACCCGCGAATCAGAAGCGAGACCCGCGCGTGACACGTGGATGAATCCGCGCATGCCGGCTGGCACATATGGGTCCCACAAGCAGCCGTGTGCTGACGCAGACGGGTCCGTGCGAAAACGGGTCGGGCACGGGTCGACCCGGCCTGACCCGATGGCTTCGTTGCCCCCGAGCCGAGGAGCTAGGGTTCGCTCTCGACGGCGATACCGGCGGTTAGGCAGCTCGGCCCGCACGCCGCTAGGTAGGGCTCGACCAGACCATCCTAACTATGGTCGAACCAGATGCAGAGAATGACTCTAGGCTAACCTAGGACTAATCTGAGGTTCAGCTGCTCGGTCGATCGCACGCTAACGGCTTTGACTGTATGCGTGAGATTGAATTGGCTCAATCGAACTGACGATGCTCCAATCAAGATCAATCGCAATGCATTACAGCACGCGGAATAACATTAGGAATATTAGGATCGAAAAATGGAGGGGAGGATCAAGTACCTGATGACGGACGGTTTGCAGATTCGGGGCTCAATCGGGACGCAGACGAACTTTAGAACGCACAAAAATGCCATGATTGGTCTCAGGGAGGAGTTATGGGAGCTAGAATGGAGGCCTCAAGGTCTTGGAGGCGCCGAATTGGCACGGCCAACGGCCAGGTCGCATGGCGTGCGACGCGTGGAACCTTAAGGTTTCCGGGAAGGAAGGCGATGCGGGAGCCGTCTGATCCTGACTGCAGGCTGAACGGCACGGGGTATTAAAGGTAGACGGCGTCAAGAACTTAACGGCCGTGGGTTTAATTAAATAATTTAATTTAAATAATTTAATTAATTAATTAATTTAAATTCTGATTTTAATAATTAATTCTAATTAATTAATTAGTGTCCAAAATTTTCGAAATACTCACCCCTAGCTAATTGAGGGGTGACAAACGCAACAGCAAGGTCAAATTTTTGATTTGATGAGTATTTTAATCTCCTAATTTTTGGGGTATTTAAATAATATTATTTAATTATTCGACGAAATTTCGACGACTTCCGGTCGACACCAAAATGCCACCCCAAGCTAATTTGGGGGCAATGAGATCAATGGCGAAGTCTGATTTTTTATCTGAGGTCAATTTCTAGGGTTTCTGAATTTTTTCTAAAATTAAGATTTGATCCATTTGACTCCTAATTTAGATTAGGTCTTGGTGGTGAACTCCTAATGGCTTAATTAACACTTAATATTAAAATCAGAAGTTAAATTAGCCCTAATTAACTTAGGTAACAACTTGGATTGTTACAAGTTGGAAGTACAAAATTTTCACCACAATTTGATAGAGAAAGCCTTGTGGCGGGAGTCAAGACTTCTCATGCTTAGCCCACCTTCATTAATCATAAAAGTGATGTTGTTCTAAGTGCACCAAATAAGTTTGGAGCCTTTACTACAAACCCAAAGAAATTTATTGAAAATTATATTAATTTTAATCATAATATGATAAGTTTGGGAGGTGATCTCCTGCCAATAGAGAAGAATGGTGTTAAGGACAAACTTATGGAGAATAAGTTTACCACTTTGAGATAGGAATTTGTGCTCCCAGCCTCTAAGTTTCTTGAAGATGCTCTCCAATAAATCTTTATAATAAATGTTTTTATTATGCCCAAAAAATATAAGGAAACCAAGATAATGAAGGGGGCATTTACCTCTTTTAAAGCCTAACATGTTGGCACTGTTATCACTTTTATGATGGGGAAACTTATCATTGAAGAAGAATAAGAACTTGGAAACATTAATTTTTAACCCTAAAGTTTTTTCTAGAGAGGTAATCATGGCTTTGATCCTTTTTATAGATTTGAGGTCTCCTTTTGAGAAAAGAATAAGATCATTAGCAAATTCAAGGTGAGATACAGTACATTTATGACTAATGTTATAATAAGGTTTAGGATTATTAAGAAAGATTTTATTAATATTAAAAAACTAGTAGTTCATAGCAATGATGAAAAAGAGAGGGTAGATGGAATCCCCTTGAAGAAAAATTAAAGGAAATTAAGTTTTCTTAATTAAAGAAAAATTAAAAAAAATTATTGTTTCTTTATATAGAATTAAATCTCTCAATTATGGCATTAAGAAACTGTCGTATTAATAACTTCCATTTCAGGAGTTATGGTGGCTAAATTTGGAAGTTTTCTTTAGGCCCTTTTAAGACCATAATTATTAAGATTATGAATTTATAACTCTCGGGAATCAAGGGTGTCCTATAAATAGGCCTTGATATACAAGTTAAGATGTAGAGAAAAAGAAATCTCCAAGAGAAAGGTTTTGTAAGGGTTCTCTAACCCTAAAACCATTATATGGATCTGAGCTAGTGGACGAAACAAATAAAAAGGTTAAACTCATTCAGCAAAGAATCAGAACAGCTCAAGATAGGCAGAGCAAATATCATAATAACCGTCATCATCCTCTGGAATTCAAAGAAGGAGATTTTGTATACTTAAAAGTGAGCCCGATGAAAGGAGTCTATTGTTTTGGAGTTTCTGGAAAGCTCAGTCCAAGGTACGTTGGACCTTTCAAAATTTTGCAGAAGATTGGTACAGCAGCTTATAAATTAGAGCTACCAGAGGATTTTGCTGCTAGTTCATAATGTTTTCCACGTTTCATCTCTAAGGAAGTGTTTTCAAGATCCTTCACATCTTATAAAACATCCTGCAATTGAAATTCAACCTGATCTTTCTTACACTGAAAAACCAATTAAAATCCTAGATCGTGATCTGAAGAAATTAACAAATCGATCTATTCCAATGATAAAGATTCAGTGGAAGAACCGATCTTGTAATGAAGCCACCTGGGAGAAAGAGGTGGATATGCATCAAAAGTACCCAAATCTTTTTAATCAAGGTGATTCTTTAACTCTATCTTATTTTATTTCATTTCTTTTTAAATCTGCTTAAATTCTTTTTTCTCACTTGAGTGATGTCGAGGACGACATCATTCTTAAGTGGGGGAGTTTGTAACAACCTAGGTTATTACTTGGCTCAATTAAGACTAATCTAAGTCTTAATTAAGGTTCTAAGTCACTAATTAAGTAATTTTGAACTCATCTCTGAAACTTAGGTCAAACCAGAAGTCAACTGAGTCAAACCAGAAATTCTGGAAAATCCCAAACCTTAGAAAATTGACTTTTTACCTAGACCTCAAATTGAAAATCCGACTTCACCATTGCGTTCAGAACACCCAAATTAGCTAAGGGTGAAATTTTAGAGGCATTTGGAAGTCGTTGATTTTTTGTCGAATATTTTAATAATATTTAAATACCCTAAATAATCAAATAAATAAATACTCGTCGGATCGAAAATCCAAGTACGCTGTTGCATTCCTCACCCTTCAATTAGCTAAGGGCGATTTATTGGAAATTTTTTGAATGCATTTTAATCATTTATTTTTAATTAATTAAATAGGTTAATAATATTTAAAAGATAATTTAATATTAAGTACTTAACGGTTTCACTTAACGCCGTCCCTACATCTTGAATCGCGCCGTCAAACCAAGCGATTAATCTGAGCCGTCTGATCAATCGGATCAGACGGCGGGGCTTTCTTCTTCCTCGTGTCTCAGCGCGTGGCACACCGAGAGGATCGCGGGAGCTCTCGTCGACAAGTGTCGCTCTCCACCACCTTAGGCACCAAGTAAGGCTCAATTTAAGCTCCTCGATCATTGCTAATATAAGTTTTGGGGCTAAGATCGATTTTTGGGAGGAATCGACGTTGCCGATAGAACCCTAATTTCTTAATCATCCATCTTGAGGTACCAACTCTTCACAACCTATTTTATTTAATAATTGCTTACTTTACATTGTTCATATGTGCCGTAAAGTGAGTTGATAGAATCTTTTGTTTTAAATCTACGTTTGCCTTAATCCTAGATCGATTTTCTTTTTGTTTTAGGGCATCATCTTTTTTCAGTTGATAGAGTTCGTTTAAGCAGTTAAATTCTTGGAATGCCATATTAGGATCGCCGAGAGTCTCCAGCGGTAGTGTAAGCCGATCTCAAAATTTTGCCGAGTCCTAAAATTTTATCCTAGAACCCTAATCTGGCGTATCGTTCGCACAAGGAGCCTGTGCGAGCCGAGCGGGGGAGGCGATGCTTGCGTGTCACCCTCTGTAATGAGGTGGGTCCCACTTCAATCCATCGGACATCAGTGCCCGACACGTGTGCATGGGTGAAACCCACTCCCGCCATTGTCGTGTCCTGCAGAGAAGAGTTTGATTAAGATAAAGGAATTAAATTGCTTAAGTAAATAATATAAGTTAATTTAAATAATTAAGTTATGAAACTTCAATTGTTAATATCTCTCAATTTAGAACTCCAAATATAGTAAATTAATATATCAAATTGATCAGTAAAAATCAAGGAATATTATGAAGCTGTCAATATTCCATTTGGAGCAATATATCACATAGTGATATTTTAGGTATTTAAATAATTCCAAAATTGTTACAAATTTTCATCAAGTCATAACTTTGTGCATACTAATCCAAATCTATTAAATATGGGTCTTAAAGTGATCACAAAACCCTAAGGATCATTTTAGTGGAATTAATTTTGCTGTTTGGATTAGTTTTTACCTAATCACTTTTAGGTCCTAACCCTAATTACCCTAATTAGACCTAGAACTTCAATTGACCATAACTTGGTCAATTGAGCTCCAAATAGAATAATCCAAATATCAATTTAGATTAGAAAAACCTAATTAACAGTAATCTATAAAAATATTTTATATCTAACGGTTAGATTTGCTAATCACCCTTAATTACTCTAAATATTGATTAGTGAATTTTAGCAAATCTAGTAATCCAAATTGAGTGATTTAAGTTTCAGAGGACTCATAGAACCATTTAGAATTAATCTATAAGGTTGGATTAGTGTTTAAGTGATTAATCTTGCTAAACACTCACTAATCACTCTTAACCCTAATTAGGTCTTAACTTAGTCAAATTAGATCCAAATTGAGCCTACCACATGTTATTATGATCAGTGGACTAATTGTAAACCATAGCCTACTGATTTTGCTCAATTTGGACACTAATTAACAAAGTTAGGATTCTTAACCCATAATTAAGAATTCTTTAATCACCCTTTTAACCCTAAATCTTGTATTGGTCATAACTTGGCCAATACTTATCAGAATTTAGCAAATTTAGATTTTATGGAAAGCTTAGATAGTAAAGAACAATAATCTGAAATAAAATTTAACTTTCACTTAGCCAAATTACTAAATTGCCCTTATGAGTCAAATTCACTAATTTGATCTCAAATGGCTTAATAATTACCCAAAATTTATTTAGTTGCTGTCTAATCTTATATTAGACAATAAGAAGCAGTTTCCAAAAGAAAGATTTCAGAATTTAAGCCCTAGATCAAAAGTTGATCTTTTGAACCCTTAAGAAGGGGCAAAATGGTCATTTTGCCCAAATTTAGGGTTTAGCCTTTAAAAGCCCTAAATTCAGTTTCTAATCACTAAAATCAGTAAATGGAATGATTTAAAACTGAAATTAATCAAATCCAAGTCTAAATTAGATTTTGATTAAAATCTCAAAATTTTATTCCTTAAGGAAAATTCCTAAGTAAATTGTGAGTGTTTTTCTTTCCTTAATCACTCTTAGACCTTACCTTAGGTCTTATAACATTAGTTAGGATGTTTGTCTTGAGAGATACTCTTAGAAATTAAGAGCTTTAATTCTTAAGATTAAGAATAGATCTTAAGTTAGAATTCATCTATTGAGTAAATTGGGTTACTCAACAGGTGAAACCTTGAGTTTTCTAGTTTTTAGATATTCTTAGTTTATTAAATGATTATTTGATCTTTAAACCCTAGAATTAAGAATAGAGATCTATCCTAATGAATTGATTTATCATTAGGACTTGCCTTAACCTAATCTGTGAGATTTGGGTTCTAAACTTAGACCCTTAGATTATACCTTTAGATTAAGTGATTAGACCCCACCATCTGGAGTCTAATTCTTAATCTTTTCATCTTGATTTGGCTAATCAAGATGATGTTGGGATGAATTAAAATACAAAAACTAGGTCGATGATTTATTCATTTTAACCAAATAGTCAGTCTTTTGATTAAGTTATAATTAGGACTTGGCCAGTCCTAATTATTTTCAACTAGTAGGATTCGTGATTCTAAATTACAGAATGTGTAAGAATTGATGATTCTGAAACTTATGTAACTTAGAGTAGATATAACGCATAAAGTAGATAACAATGGATATCACCTGTGTTTTAGATAGAGTTTCTCACACTTTGATTTTGATAATTCGCATTCCTTGATTTTGAGCCTTATACCTTGAACATATATTATGTACTTAAGATATTTGATAAATATCTTATGTTAATTTAGAACATTTATAAGCAGCATTGTGTTTTCATTTCACAAGTGGTTTGTAAGGTGTAGCTTGATTAGTATACCTCTTCAATCAATTCGTTCGGGGTCGGCAATCTTTCGAGGGTTTAATGTCCGACAGTCTATTGGCCATGCCTAATCCATAGGATAGGATGGATAGACACTCGCCCTACTGACTATAGAGTCAGGATTCTGATATGGATATACTAATTCAAGTACACTTACATTCAGTTCTGCCTTAGCTCATCAGGCTAAGAGTTTTCAGTAATGTTCAGTTCAGAGTTCTTAGCTCATCAGGCTAAGATTTGCTGAGTTCGTGTTCAGTTCAGGTGACTTATATAGTCACTGTAGTTTCAGTTTACAGTTACTATTTTACTTGTATATTCTACATCTCAGCACTATTTTACTTACAGTTTTCCTGCACATGTTATATATAGGATGCTAGTTTTACTTATTGTTCTCATATACTCACATAGGATGTTAGTTGCTTTCAGTTTTATACTATTCAAATTATGTATGTCACCTAGCATATTCTGTTTGATCATAAGCATGTTTAGGTTGTACTTTTCTTACAGTTTTACTTTTTTTTACTTACCTATCTTTGTTGCAGTTGTTTGGAGGAGGTATGTATTACTTCATAGTTGTTTTAGTTATAAACTGTTTGTTTATAACTTTATACTGTTCTTTTGTACACTTTTCTGCACCTATTTTGCTCAGTTCTGTTTTTATGGTGATATCTATTTAACTTAATAAAATTGTTTCCCTAAAATGTACTTAGACATATTGTCTAACCAGTTTTTCTTTTGTTGGCTGGGGCCCTACCATTATGAAACTAATAATGGTAGGTTCTGAGTTTATTGGGGCAGTAGATCCAGTGGAGAGCTTGCCATTGGAGGAGGAGCCCATTCTTGAAGATTTATAGCTTTAGTTTTATTTTTTTCAGTGAGATTGAGAGTCCTTTCAGTTCTTTTAAACTTATTAAATTGTTGTAATAATACAGGTTTATATTTCTCTTTCAGCACTCTACTTATTCTGTATTATTGTATTTATACTATATTGGATGGATGTTATACTTTTTATGCTTCCTGCACTCTGAGTTCATGTATAGTCATTTAGTGATAGTTCTTATAGGTTGAATGACAAAGTTCTTATTTAAGTTGGATTAGAACACGTGTCTAATTCAATTCTAAGTGGGGACTTTGTCATTTGGTGACCCCTCCACCGTAATCATGTTAACTTAAGGGTTAACAGGACCACGGCGGGGCAGGGCTGCCACAAATTTTCTTGCTTTAATTTTTGGTTTCTCAACGCTTTAATCTGTAGGTGTGATCACCAAACCTCTCAAGTTTCTTTTTGTTCTGCTTATAGTTTAAACCCTAATGGATCTCAACAAGTGTTATCAGAGCGAGGTTTATTTTCCCTTATTCATTATTAAGGGCTAGAGTTTTTTTTTTTTTTGCTTGGGCTACTTGTTAATTTGTGATTGAGTTTTATTAAAGCAAGAAGATAAACATGACTGAAAGAGGAGAAGAGGTGGTTGGACCTTCATCATCGTCGGTGGTGGAGAGGACCTCCACCAAGTTGTGATACATCCGGCTAAAATAAGTGTTGTCAAATTTAATAGGAATGATAACTTTGAGATGTGGCGGTGTGAGGTGACAGACGCACTGTGTGCCTTAAATCTTAAAGATGCTCTGGATGGCGAAGAAAAACCAGAGGAAATTTCAGAGAAGGACTGGATCAAGGTGAACCGCAGTGCATGCAGCTTAATCTGGAATTGTTTGACTCAGGAGATCAAGTATGCAATTATGATGGAGACATCAGCATAGAAATTATGGAAATTCCTAGAGGCTAAGTATCTAACAAAGAGCGTGGAGAATAGACTCCATATGAAAAGGTGGCTCTACAGGTTTCAGATGAGAAGAGGGATTTCCTTTGATGAGCACTTGAATGAATTCACAAAGTTGTTGGCAGATTTGCTGAATCTGGATGAGACCGTGGAGGATGAAAATAAGGTCTTATTATTGTTGAACTTATTGCTAGACGAGTATGAGCACTTCACCATGACATTGATCCATGGGAATGAGGTTCTGACGTATAAGGAGGTGACTACAGCCCTTGTGATCATGAGTTCAGAAAAATGAATAAGGAGCCTACCAAATATGATATGATAGAGGCACTTACACTCCAGAGGGGGAGATCGGAGAAGAAGAAGCAATTGCTGAAGAAGAATGTAGACTTCCAGATAAGGGGAAATCCAGAGGCTGAAGTAATGGGTGCAATCAGTGCGCATTCTATTTAGAGACAGGACATTGGAAGAAGAACAGCCCAAAGTTGAAAGACAAGTAGCGAGCGAGTGGATCTTCAGAGGCCAATATGATTCAAAATGTGATGGAGGGTTCAGACTCTGATGTATCTCTTATGATAGTTTCTATGGGTCTAGTAGCAGGCAACTCCAATTGGATCATGGACACCAGTGCGACGTATCATATTTGCTCCCAGAAGGATTGGTTCTGCTCGTACAAGGAAATGGACAGTGATGCAGTCACAATGGGAAATGATGCTACTTGCCAAATTACAGGAGTTTGTAGTGTGCTGATAAGGACACGTTCAGGAACAGTTCAGGAACTAAAGAAAGTCAGACACGTGCCATAAATAAAGAAGAGTCTACTATCTATTAAGGCCTTAGAAGCCAAGGGCTTTAAGGTGGTGATTGAAACAGGAGTTCTAAAGATCAGTAAGGGTGTAATGACTTACTCGAGAAGAGTCAGACAATAGAACCTTTACTACTTTCAAGGAAGTATAGTGATAGGTACAGTGGCTATAGCTGAAGACTCTGAAGATACCATGATGATGTGGCATATGAGACCTGCACATGTGGGGGAATCATCACTGAAGGCATTGGAGAAAGAGGGGCTCATCAAAGGTATAAATTCTTGCAAATTACAATTTTGTGAACATTGTACTTTTTGGCAAGTAAATATGCAAGCCCTTTCGTGTTGGCCCAATGTATATTATAATATATACATACAGATGTATGGGGACCAACAAAGACTACATCATTTAATGGTCAAAGATATATTGTTTCTTTTATAGATAATTACTCCAGATTTATATGGGTGTACACTTTGAAGAGCAAAGCAAATGTACTGGAGGTATTCATAAACTGTAAGAAGATGATGGAGAATCAAATGGGCAAAAGAATCAAGATGATCCATTCAAATAATGGCGGAGAATTCACATCTTACTCTTTTGTGAAGGAATGTCAAGATTCAGGGATTGAGCACCACTACATAGTAAGAGAAACACCGTGGCAGAATGGGGTAGCAGAGTGAATGAACCGTACCTTGGTGGAAAAAGTGCGGTGTATATTGTCCAATGCTGGGTAGGAGAGAGTCTATTGGATAGAAGCCCTAGACTATGCTTGCTACTTGGTGAACCGTCTGCCATCTATTGCACTTAACAAGAAAACTCCAATTTAGTTATGGTCTGGACATCCTGCCATAGATTATGATCAGCTGAAGATCTTTGGCAGCCCAACTTACTACCATATTAGGAAGGATAATCTTAAACCACGTGCTAAGAAAGCAAATTTTGTGGGCTTCAGGCGTGGTGTGAAAGGTTACAAATTGTATGATCCAATTGACAAGAGGATCGTGATGAGCATGAATATCACCTTTGATGAAGAGTATTTCTTGAGATAGAGGAATTCTCATCAAGTGGAGGATAATACTGAGACTATTACAGGAAGGCAGAGAGTGGGGTTTGATACCACTCCATTTGTTTCACAGAAGACTTCACATCACATTGAAGATACTCCTATAGATGAAGACCATGTTGGTGATGATGAAGAACAAACTGATATTAACGGTAAGGCTCCAACTCAGGAGTCAATTTCTAGAAATAGACCCAGAAGAAATGCACCTCAACAGCTAGCCTAGCTTAGAGACTACGCCACATTTGCATTATCCATAATGGAGGAAGATGTTCCCTCTCATTTCAAATAAGTGGTGACAGGCTCAGAAGAAAACTTATGGAAGCAGGCTATGGATGAAGAGATGGAGTCTCTTCACAAAAATGAAGTATGGAGGTTGGAGAAACTCCCTCCATGAATGAAAGCTAATGGGATAAAATGGGTGTATGCGAAGAAAGAAGGTTCCTCAAAAACTAATGTGCACTATAAAGCTAGACTTGTGGCAAAGGGCTTTGCTAAGAATGAAGGGGTTGATTATGATGAGGTGTTTTCCCCATTTGTCAAATACTTCTCAATCCATGTTCTTTTAGATTTGGTGGCACATTTCGACTTGCTACTTGAGCAGCATGATGTGAAGACAGCATTCTTGCACGGAGAACTAGAAGAGGATATCTATATACCGCAACCCCCATGATACAGTGAGCCAGGAAAGGGAGACTTGGTATGTAAAATGGACAAGTCTCTCTATGGGCTAAATCAATCACCGAGGCAATGGTACAAAAAATTTGATCAGTTTATGCAAAAAGAAGAGTACTGTAGAAGCTAGTTTGACCATTGTGTGTATTCCAAGAGGCTACCTCAATGTAACTTCATTAATTTGTTATTGTATGTCGATGACATGTTGAGAGCTACTTTGGATCAATCAGAAATGGATCATATGAAGGATCAATTGTCAAAAAACTTTGAAACAAAGAATCTGGGAGAGGCAAACAAAATATTATGAATGGAAATCTTTAGAGACAAAATTGTATGGAATGTTTGGTTAACCCAGAAGGGGTATTTGGAGAGAGTGCTAAAGAATCTGGGAGAGGCAAACAAAATATTATGAATGGAAATCTTTAGAGACAAAATTGTATGGAATGTTTGGTTAACCTAGAAGGGGTATTTGGAGAGAGTGCTAAAGAGGTTTATAATTGAAGAAAATGCAATGTCTATAAGTATACCTCTAGCATCTTATTTTTGCCTATCTGCAGAGCAATGTTCAAAGTCAAATTTTGAAAAAGAAGAAATGCACACAGTGTCATATGCTAATGCAGTTGGGAATTTGATGTATGTCATGGTTTGCACTAGACCAGCTTTGGCACAAACTGTTAGAGTTGTGAGCCGCTACATGCATAATCTGGGGAAGGATCACTGGCAAGCAGTGATGGGAATCTTCAAGTACTTGAAAGATACAACTGGTGTTGAATTATTGTTTTAAAAGCAGTCCTCAATAGCTAACTTGTGCGTGGGATATGTGAACTCCGACTATGCCGGAGATTTGAATCGAAGAAGGTCAACAACTGGTTATGTATAACACTTGCAGGAGGTCCAGTAGGGTGGAGGTCAACCCTTCAGTCTATAGTTGCCCTGTCAACAATGGAAGCTGAATATATGGCAGTTAATGAGGCATTCAAGTAAGCTATTTGGTTGAAAAGCTTGCTGGAAGATCTGGGTGCGAAGCAAAAGGAGATAGTACTACATTGTGATAACCAGAGCGCTATATTTTTTGCTACTAATCCGGTTTGTCATGCTTGCACAAAATATATTGATGTCCGACATTATTTCGTTCGAGATGTTAGCGAAGATGGTGAGATCTTACTGGAGAAGAACGATACCAAAGATAACCCTGCAGATATGATGACAAAAGTGCTCACTATTCAAAAATTCACCTATTGTAAATCTTTGGTGAATTTGGAGAAGCATTAATAGACTTCTCCTTTTGGTGGAACTACGGGTGGCTTGATTCCCTTGGGAACCAACTTGGTGTAGCTGCATTGATCGAGACTATAAGGCTTCAGTTCTCATGTGAAGCACATGAGATCTGAGATGGAGAATTGAAGAAAAATTAAAGAAAATTAAGTTTCCTTAATTGAAAAAAAAATAAAGGAAATTATTTTTTCTGTATATGAAATTAAATCTCTCAATTATGGAATTAAGAAACTGACGCATTAATAATTTTCATTTTAGGAATTATGGTGGTTGAATTTGGAAGTTTTCTTTAGGCCCTTTTAATACTGCAATTATTAAGATTCGGAATTTATAACTCTTAAGAATTAAGGATAGCTTATAAATAGGTCTTGATATACAAGTTAAGATGTAGAGAAAAAGAAATCTTCAAGAGAAAAGTTTTGTAAGGGTTCTCTAATCTTAAAATCATTTGTCTTCCTCTCTGATTTTAGTGAAATTTTGCTCTCCTCCCTGAGGACGTAGGTGTGATCATCGAACCACGTAATTTCTATCTTGTGGTTGTAATAATTTTGTATTTTTGATTTTCTTGCTTTAATTTTTGGTTTCTCAACGCTCGCTCAAATTTTTTTTTGTTCCATTTTTTGTTTAAACTCTAATCGATCTCAACACCCCTTGATGGAGCCTCTTTCGGATTAAAAAAGATCCTGCAAATGGGACGTTGAAGCCATAACTTTTTAGAAGATTAAAAAGGAAGTTGCAATCAATTTTATCAAAGAAAAATTCAAGATATTGCCTGCATTATATTTATTTCATAAGCTAGGAGTCTTACAAAGATTTTTAAATGTCTCAACACCACGAGGAAGAGATGATCTCAGCACATTCAGGCCTTTCCAGCCTAGGAGGAAGACTTGTTTTTGGCAGCGAAAATAATGGGCTTGTGATCAGATCCCTTTTAATGTATCGTAGTGATCAGATCCTCCCTTGCGTCCCGTTCTGATACGTCGAACTTTGAGCTGGAGTGTTACGTTGGAGAGGTCTGAATTAGCCCGCTGCTATATATGCAAGCAATCCCAGAACTACTTCTGCATCCCGTCAAGGCTGTGTTGATAGTTCTAAATCTTCGCTGGATCTCTTGCTATATTTTATGCTGTTTGGAGTTGTAAATATATTGTTTGGATATTATACTGTTTGGAATAACATATCAATATGATGATTGGAGTCTCTTTACTATGAGTTCCTCTCATCAGCTTTGTGAGATGTTTGAAGTTGAAGAAGGCTAGTATATATCTTAAGTCTTTGCTTGTTAAGGTTAATTTTATGTAAATTATGAAGGATAGAATAGAGGACAATTACAGTTCGGTGGTCGCCACTTGAAAATAATAAATAAGACTCACTGAACTGGACTATTACACTGTTCTGCTTCTACACGGAACTCGCAATTGACCCTCTCAGAACTTTTGACCGTTTGTTATTATTTTATCATTGCTTCAGAATTGCATAATCTTGATTGATTTTAAACAAATAATAAATGCAAGTCGAGAACTGTCCTCATCACTCTGTCGGATATGTGAATCCATGCACTTATTCACATAAATACCCTCACATTAATCTATATTATATTTAACAATAAATTGAGGGAATCAGATAATTTGATCCCCAATCAAGCATAGATAATACAAACAGCTTTTTCCCACTTTGCCTTGCAACCTTATAAAGTACATATTAAGAGAAATTAAATATACTTAATTTATAATAATTAATAATATATGATTGAATAAGCATTCATGCAGCAGTACAATGCAATGGTTGATAAATGACAGCTCAGCTGTCTCATTCATTAGTTGATATGCTGATAAAATTGATGTAATATAATGCGAGAAATGGGAATCAAGCATCGAAATTGTCTGAACAAGAAGCAGCCAACGCAAAGGCCAAAATTACACTGAGTGCTTGAAGATATATGTTGTCAGCCAGCAGTCAGATGGTCTATTTTTCTTATATAAAGATGTATAAATAAAATATTAAAGCAAAATTAACGATTAACAATCAACTTGCTGGCCATGTTTATTAAAAAAAAAAGCTCACATGTAAAGATATTATGGCTTATGAAATTGATAGAAAGCATAAAACATTCATTCTGATAGATGCTGATATTTGAGTTTCTTTGATTATGATGTTAATGTTTTTCTTGCTTAGACTATTTGGAATGATTTTGACTAATATTATAGTTTTTATTCTTAATGTTAACTATTGTGCTTCTAATAGTAGTAATTGGAGAATGTAACGATATGCTTAATAAAACTTCAGATTAATCTCATTTGATTAAAGTTCTATTTAATTATGCAGCATATTTTACAGTCTCATTGTTGCTGCCTTTTAGAATAAGAATGCAGGCAATGCACTGTTTGCAGGCCTTAACAAAGAATTTACTTCTTGCATTTCTTAAATTTATTGATCTCATTGGCCGAGCAAGCATTGCAGTTTGTCTTTAGCTTTGAATGCATATGCTACCATTTTAGTATTTGTTTGAATGCAGTTGCGTGTGAATCAGACACGCATATATTGATTTTTGCATTAAGATATGCTTATACCATTAAAAAATGAAATAAATAAAACGAGTTCTGATTCTTATGCATGCAGCCATGTTTCTTTTTTTTCTTTTCTTTGTTTTTTTATGTATAAAATTTACTTTGAATGGTAATTATTTCCGTCTATGACATGAAATCTCAGCTAGCCCCGCTATACATATATCCGAACTCAATGAAGTATATAATCTAACGGATACAAAAGTCCAGTATGTTCATAGGGTTATGATAACTATAAGTTTTTTATGTCCTATAGTTAATTTATAATGATCTCGTCAAGATGGTAACCAATATATTTGAACTAACACTCTTTTGACTAGTCTGGGAGTCTCACCATTGTTAGCTTATAATTATAAGCGTGAGTTTAGTCCTACTCATCTTCGTAGGGGTCATACCCAATTCCTTAACTTATATTCACGAATATTAACACTCGTTGGTTTTGTCACCCACAAGAGCTCTTGCCAGCCAACCTGTGCTTCTTCCCTATGCCATTAACTATCTGTGCATATTTCGATCATTCGTCGAATATAGGGAATTTGGAATGAAAGGAAAATTCCGAAATGTAAGCTCCCACACATTGGATCATATAATTAATTGATTGATTCATTTCTTATTTAAGAGTAGCAAATTATCATGTATGGGCAACTCATAAGACCTCTTAAAGTATCATGGATAATACCACAATCAACATATACAAAATAGGAGGAACTTATCATGGTAAAATTAATGAATTGTAATTCGCAATTTCATATAATTACTATGCTATATATCACCCATTTTGTCATATATGATCGCTCTCAATGGCATACTTCTTTTGAGATAGTGAGATCATTCCATCACTATACTTTACTTCTATACCAAGGAAGTAATAAGCCTGACCCAAATCTGTCATCTCAAACTCTTTCTTCATAGACTTCTTGAAGTCCTCACATTATTCTTCACAATTTCCAGTGAAAATTATATCATCAACATAAAGGCAAACAAATAAGAAAACTTACCTTTATTCTCTTTGATATATAGGGTGTGCTCATACGGGCATCTCCTAACCCGTTCTTCTCAAAATAGCCATCGATTCTACTATACCAAGCACGAGGAGCTTGCTTGAGCCCATACAATGCTTTCTTCAACTTGCAAACTTTTGTTTCTTTTCCCTTCTCTACATAGCCAAGGGGTTGGTCTATGTATACCTCTTCTTCAAGCACACCATTCAGGAATGCCAATTTTACATCTATCTAGCTGACCTTCCAGCCATACTGAGCATCAAGAGAAAAAACCAATCTTATGATTTCTAAGCGAACAACAGGAGCAAATACTTCATTGTAATCATATCCAAACTTCTATTTGTAGCCTTTCACAACAAGACGAGGCTTGTGCTTCTCAACTTTGCCTTCTTCATTTAACTTTGTCTTGAAAATCTACTTTACCCCAATAGACTGATGCCCTTTTGGAAGTTCAGACAACTCCCAAGTTTCATTCTTCAGAATAGAATGAACTTCTTGATCCATGGCCTTTCTCCACTTCTCACTTTGAACAGCTTCACTAAATTCAACTAGATCAGCATCAACAATTAAGGCAAAATCAGCCCATCCTTCATTCAGGATTTCCTGAGTTCTGTTGTATATACCTTGTAAAGTCCTCATTTTTTTTGGAGGCAAATCAGACATTCCACTTGATGACAATGAAGAACACCAGGAGAAAATCTTTCGTACAGGAGTTATGCTCTCCTCTGGAGCCTACATCTCCTCTTCTTTAGCTTTTGAGCTTTCTTTCTCCCCTTCTCCTTTTACTTCTTTAAACTTTGCACTTTTCTTCTTCTCAGACCAATCCCACTTTGAGTCTTCATCAAACACCACATCTCTATTGATTATGGTGTTCTTAATCATCAGGTTATATAATTTGTAAGCTTTCGACTGCTCATTGTACCCAACAAAGATGCACTTCTCATACTTCTCATTTAGCATACCTCTCAACTTCTCAGGCACGTGAGAGTAAGCTACACATCCAAATACTTTCAAGTGGGCAACACTTAGCTTTTCTCCACCCTAGGCTTCATGTGGAGTCTTCCCTTGTACACTTTTTGTCAATGACCTATTCTGTAGGTAAACGGCATTTGCTACAGCTTCAGCCTAGTAAATGTCTGGCATCCCCATAATATTGATCATACTTCTGGCTGCTTCCATGATAGTACGATTCTTTTGCTCCGCCACACGATTTTATTGTGGCATGTATCTTGCAGTCAGCTGGTGCCAGATTCCATACTTCTTCATATAGTCTCTAAACTCATTTGAGAGATACTCTCCTCCATGATCAGTTCTGAGTGTCTTCAAGTAGAAGTCACTCTGTCGTTCTGCCATAGCTTTGAATTCTATGAAGTAACTAAATAGACTTCTCCTTCATGGAATTGAAATGACTATAACTAATTCATTAGACCTCAGAATTTAGTGTTCTTGGACTCTACAGAATCCTTAAATAGCAAACAATAGTAAACTGTATAAAAATTTAGATTTCAATAGGTATAATTTACCAAAATACCACTTAGGTCAAAAACTTTAGTTTGGACCCATGTGACTCATTTCTTTTTCAAATTTGATGCACTTACTATCTATCTTTATGTTAGACAGTAAGGAATCATTTTATGGTAAAAAATCCTAATTTAGAATCTTTAATCAAAAAGTAGCTTTTTGGACCCGTAAGTAAGGGCAAAATAGTTATTTTGCACAAAATTTAGGTTAAATATCATTAACCCTTAAAATACCCTTTGAAATTATTAAAATTAGTAATAGAACTGATTTATGATCAATTTAAGTCAAAAATCCCTCAATTGGGATAATTTGTAAAACATCTCAATTTTAAGTTTAAAAATTCCTAAGGTTAATATGCCTTACTTAGTTAAAATCTATCTCTAACCTCCCTAATTAAATAAAATTAACTAGTGTGAAGAAATTTAATCAATTCTTATAAATTTTCCAAGTCTTATTGTTAAGAATTCTCACTTTACCTTAGGATACGTTCCTTAAGAATAGGATCAAATATTATGTTAGATTTTATTCATTAAATAATAAGGTTATTCAATGAATGAATTCTTAATTTTATTAGTTTCTAGATTTTACAAATTATTTGGATTATTTTGTCTTTTAATATTATATTTAGGATAGGAGATTCATCCTATTAAGTCTGATTTGCTTAATATGATTTACCTCAATTATTAGTTTATATTTAAATTTAACCTAGATCTTAAGTCTTACCCTTGGGATTATGTGATTAAGCCTAATCTCGTGGTGTTTAATCCATAATCTCTAGCTTGGTAGATTTTGGACAAGCTTTTAGTTTAGAACGTATAAACTCATAAACTAGGTCATGATGATTTCTTATAGTCGACATTGATTTAATCATATTATGACCTAACTAGTCCTAACATTTTGTAACTAATAAGGACATACTTCTAAGTTACACTCGATAGTAGGAATTGGAGATCTTAAACTTATGTAACTTGGAATAGTTAGAATATTTAAATTATACAATAAATGATATCACCATGTTTAGTAGTCCCTTGCTTACTACTTGATTTTGTGCTGTGCATTTCTTAAACTTTGCACTTATTTTTCTTGATACATGTCATATAAGAAAAATATTATTACATGAAAAATAAAAACTTAAAATATTAAGAAAATATTTGTATTTGGGTCCTATACATGGTGGATTATGGTGCACATTACTCTAACAGACAGGGGTAAGGAGTGATCAGGATACTTAACATCACTCATTGAGGAGAATGTGCTAAGCTTGGGACCTGTTCAGTCTTTTAGACGTGCTTGACTCCTCAGCTATTTTTGAAATTATCCATGGAAATAAAAGTAAAATAATTAAAAGATATTTATATAGTATTATCTGTCTCTTCAGTCATATTGTACTATATTGTGATATTATATCCGCCCTAGCCCACAAATACTACGAGAATATATTGGGTCAAATTGGCCAATTCTTTCTGATATGGTAGTTTGTACATTCTTTACAATTTTTTAGCTTACTATTTATTATGTTGTTGATGCATTATATTTCAGTTAACTATATTTTTCCTATGTTACCCGCTTACTTGAGTAGATGCATATATAGGATGCTAAACTTTAATGCTTATTATATGTACCATTTTTAGATTTATATTTTAAATTAGCATATGCCATATGATCATAAACATATTTAGGTTAAACTTTTCTTTTCAGTATTTTTACTTACTGTATTATATATGTATGTCCTACCTTATTTAGTTTACTTGAGATATACTTTTGCCTCAATTCTTGTTTAATTATAAATATTACATTTATAACTTATCCTCATCTCATTGTATGCTTACTTGCTCCCATGCTCAATAGTTGTTTCATTTGGTTTAGAGTAAAATGATGATATTAATGAATATTTAATAAATTATTTGCCTAAAATATACTTAGATAATTTGTCTGATAAAATTTTTCTTTTATTAGCTGGGGCCCTATCATTGTGAAACTGACAATGTCAGATCTTGTTCAGTTTGAAGAGCCAGTGTCTGAGGAGGAGCCTTATATAGAGGAGGTGCAGTAGCCTGGTGCAGAAGACCTCTAATTGATTTTTTCTTCGTTGTGAGGACAAGTGATATTATCATTTTCAATCATTTAAACTTTAATTAAATGATAAAATAATATAGGTACTCATGATTATGTTTATTTTCTGCGCATTATTATTTTCTGAGCTATTTCATCTTATTTCATGGTTGATGTATGGTGAATGGATGTAATCCTTACTTCTTATTGATTTTGCACTCTGTATGAATATATAGATTTAGTGATTGATTTTCATAAATATTCTGTGCACATCCTTCCCCTATTATTGGAATGTGAACCTTACCTAATCCAATGATAAGTGAGGGATTTGCTAGAATGACACTCCACTCCTTAGCCTAATGATTACGAACTTAGGAAGCGGGGCACCACAAGCCCAATCTCGTAGTGTTTAAATCCATAATCTATAGCTCAGTAGATCTTGATCAAGATCTTAGATAGAATGTCTGAATTCATCAAATTAGGATGTTATAATTCTTTAATTCAACCTGTAGTCGTATTCAATTGAATTAGATTAGAACCTAATCAGTTCTAATCCTTTTAACCTATAAGGATGTATTTCTAAGTTACACTCGATAGTAAGAATTAGAGATCCTGAACTTATGTGACTTGGAATAGTTATAACGTATAAATTAGATAACAAGTGATATCACCATACTTAGTAGAGTCCCTTGCTCACTATTTAATTTTTGTGCTATGCATTCCTTAAAGTTTATGCCTGTTTTTCTTGGACATATCATATAAGAAAAATTTTGTTGTATAAAAATGAAAACCTAGAATATTAGGAAAATATTTGTATTTGGGGTTTAGTTTATGGTGGATTATGGTGCACATTTACTCCAATAGACTAGAAATAAGGAGAGATCATGATGCTTAACACTACTCATTGAGGAGAGTGTGTTAAGCTTGGGTCCCGTTTAGTCTTGCAGACATGCTTGACTCCTCAGTTGTTTCTGAAATTATCCATAGAAATAAGTAAAATAACTAAAATATATTTGTATAGTATAATCTGCCTCTTCAGTCATACAGTATTATATAATGATATGTTTGCCCTATCCCATAAAGGCTATGGGGATGGAGATATATATATATATATATTAGGCCAGATTGGCCAATTCTTTCTGATATGGCAATTATACGTTTCCTTTAGTTTTCAGCTTACTGTTTATTATGTTGATGGTGTATTTATTTCAGTTAGCTGTATTTTTCCTATTTTACATGCTTACTTGAGTAGATGCTTATATATAGGATGCTAGACTTTATTGCTTATTATATGTATCATTTTAGATTAATATTTTAAATTAGCATATGTCATATGATCATCAGCATATTTAGGTTTAGACTTTTTTTTCAGTATTTTTACTTACTATATTACACATGTATGCCCTACCGTATTTAGTTTACTTGAGATATGCTTTTACCTCAATCATTATTTAGTTATAAATATTACATTTATAACTTATTCTCATTTTTTTGTATGTTTACTTGTTCCCATGCTAGATAGATGTTTTATTTTATTTAGGGTAAAATGGTAATATTAACAAATACTTAATAATTCACTTACCTAAAATGTACTTAGATATTTTGTCTAACAAGATTTTTCTTTATTGGCTGGGGCCCTAGCATTGTGAAACCAATAATATCAGATCTTGAGCAGTTTGAGGAGCCAGTGCCTGAAGAGGAGCCATACATAGAGGAGATGCAGCAGCTTGGACCAAAGGATATTTAGTTGTCTTTTATTTCATAGTGAGGATGAGAGTTATTTATTTTATTTTATTAACCTTAATTAAAATGATATAATAATACAGGTTCTGTGATTGGGTTTACTTTCTGCACTTTATTATTTTCTGAGCTATCTTATTTTACTTATGTATGATGCATGATGAATGGATATAGCTTTTACTTTTCATATGCTTCAGCACTCTGTATATATAGATGTAGTGACTGATTCTCTTATTTAATCTGTGCACATCCTTTCATTAGCAGTGGATTGTGGATCTTACCTAATCTAATATTGAGTGAAGGATTTGCACAAGTGACACTCTGCTCCTTAGCCTAATCATTGGGAACTTAAGGAGCAGGGGTGCAACAACTGCTTTCGCTGCAGAGTGTGTGCTCGGTGCTAGAAGTTTTATTACCAACACTGCATTCTTATGCAAGATGAAAAAGTCATACCCTTTGCTTCTTGGCAACTAAAATTTCATGAGAAGAACTATCAGGTTCATGATTTGGAGTTGAATGTAATAGTGTTTGCACTTAATATTTGAAGACACTATTTATATGGAGTAAGGTGCGAAGTATTTGTCGTTCATCAAAGTCTAAAGTACATTTTTACCCAAAAGGTGATAAATTTAAGGCAATGAAGCTGGTTAGAGCTAATCAAGGACTATGCTCTATCAATTCAATATCACCTTGGTAAAGCAAATATTGTAGCATATGCATTAAGCCGTAAGGGAACCTAATCCGGTCTGTCACGCTTGCACAAAGCACATTGATGTCCAACATCATTTTGTTCGAAATGTCATTAAAGAGGGTGAGATCTTACTGAAAAAGATCGACACTAAAAATAATCCTACGGATATGTTGACAAAGGTGCTCACGGTTCAAAAATTCACTTATTGCAAGGATTTAGTGATTTTGGAGAAACATCTATAGGCTTCTAATTTGTTAGAACTATGGTCGGCTTAATTTTTTTGAGAGGGGATACATAATCAACCAAGTTGGTACAGCCGCAATGTTAGAGAGCATGGTGGATTTAGCTCTCATGTGAAGCACATGAGATATCAGGCGGAGATTGCCAATGAAGAGAAGTCTTGGAAACGCAGTGCAGCGCACCTTAGCGCGTGACCACCTGAGAGGCGAGCGCTATAGCGCATCGCAGCACCTGAGCACCAAAGAGGCATGTGCTATAGTGCTCCGCAACGCGCTATAAGGCATAGCAGCGCCCGAACACCCGAGAGGAGGGCACTATAGCGCGCCGCAGTGCGCTATATGGCGTCGCAGTGCCCGAACACCTCATAGGTGGGTACTATAGCGCGTTGCAGCGTCCGAACACTTAAGAGGAGAGCGGTATAGCTCGTCGCAACGCCTAGGCACCCGAGAGGCGGGCGCTATAGTGCGTCATAGCCCGTCGCAGCACCCACGGCTCAGCAGACACGAATCTGAGCCGCCTATAAATATTTTTGAGCCCTTTTTAGGGTTAAGAGAGGCGAAAATATCTAATGATACCAGCCTCTATTTGATTTTGTGTGTTGTGTTTGCTCAATTGAAGGAAGAATTGTTAACCCTAACTTATTGTAATCTCTTTTCTACATAGTGAAATTTTTTGCTCTCTCTTTATTGACGTAGGTGTTAAAACCGAACCACGTAAATTACTTTGTTTGTACTGTAATTGATTGCATGTGTATTTTTTCTTTGCTATATTTTGTTTTGCTAACATTTACACAAATTTGTTGTGCCGCATTTTTGAATCCCTTTCGCCCTGTCAAGATCCCAACACATGACCATATAATGCAGTCCCGAAATACATTATAACATTCCTCGCCCCATTACAAAAATCAAAGCATCATAAAATCTGAAAGCAAAGAGAGTAACAACCTCCAACTGATTCAAACGGAATGCCATAACAGTAAGGCCGACGATCATGCAATGCACAGAATACGTAAAACCAATAGTACTATAAAATACTGCCGCCCGACAATGCAGTCCACATGCCAATAGCAAGCACCAAAGAAATCTCAACATCCTTCATAGCTCCAGGCAAACAGCCAGACTGAAAAACCAAAATTCTCAAGATTCTGAAAATACTGAAATAGCCAGTTGAACAGGCAGTATACAAAATCGCAAATGAGCACAGTAAGAACGCAGCCAAACAATTTTAGAATCACTGCCAATCATAAGAGCATCGATGCATAAATCTGCGAACAGCCAATGCGTTATAATAACCACGAGAATAGTAATAATCACCCAAATCAGGAGGAAAACGAAGAACAGAGCGTCAGAACTCCACCATATAAGATGTGTAATTTCAATTAATCAATGCAGCTCTCCATTCTCTAATATGAAAAAAATTGGCATCTGAAACATCCTTAGATCCCCGCAGTTCAGCAACCGTCTGTTTAATTCTTAAAGCAGAAGTGGTAGCATAAATAGCTCTCTAATTGAATAAAATTTTATTGCGTATTCAAATAATAGCCCTCAAGAGAAAGCAATGCTTCTTAAACCTTGTGTGACCACTTTCCGCATGATGCACCTATACTTCAATTTTAAGCCCTTGGACTAAACAATGGCCGCCCACCAACAATTATGAAGATAATAGAAGAGAAGCACTCACTAAAAGTAAAAGCAAAATTATCTTTAAATTCAATAGAATCACCCTCATTTTCATAAGAGAGATGATGTTGAAGAATCCTGACCATTTTTACCAAGTTTTTTCAATACGATGAAGCACTAGAGTAAGCTCTAGAAGAATCATAAAAAAGCTTTAAGCGATGCGATTTCCACCATTTAGTAAGAGGGACTTAATATACAGATAGTTTCAATAAATACAGCTTATAATAAAGAGAAATGCTATTTAGAGGTAAGGGCACAGTGCTAAACTAGTGTAGAAGCAATGATCAAACCAAAATATTTTGAAGTTGAAGCCTACTCGCAAGAGGTAGATGTTTCTGGGCTCCCAGAAGTTCGTAGACCAAGATACTTCATAGGAAAGGACAATACGCTCAATTTTATAAAACTTGCCAAGGCTGCCCCCATTAGAAACCTTCTTATAAAAGTAAATGAAATTTTTCTTTTCACCGAAGGTCAAATCTGAAGCTTCTAAAATGGAATCTAGGGCTGCCTTAAAGCTAGCAATATTGGTTGGGGAGGCCTCACCAAATAGTAATAAGTCAGCATAATACAATTAATACAAGCATTTGAAATCCCCATGAGCCAGAGGAATAAATATATCCAAGTTAATTTCCTCTTCAATACTGGAGGAAAGATCTTCTATTTTCACAATAAAAAGGAGAGGAAAGAGAGAGCATCCCTATCGAAACCCCGTGAAGAAGAAAAAGAAACCATAAACCACATTATTCATGTAAATAGAAAAATGGATATGATTAATACATGCACTAGTCCAATCAACGACTAGAGCACGAGGTTGAGGGGGGTGGGACAAAGAATACCAGCCATGAAGGAGGATGGGCGTCCCCATGGAGCCGCCATCACAAGACAAAGAAAACCCGAGCTCTCAGGCACGAACCTCGCAGTTCTTGTTACTTGGCCTCGAAAGTCTTTGTTATTCTTTCTTCTTACTGCTGATCCTGAGCTTTTTTTTGTTTCTTAATCTGAATTCAATTCTCAATTGCCAATTGGCAATTCAAAAATACAAAAAAGAGGGAGATGTCCATATGAGTTTTGATATAACGTTTGTCATTTTCTAAAATGAATTATGTACTAATATAATTAGGTAGTTATGATAATCCCATTTATAAAATGTAGTAAGGATAGTATGATAATCCCATTTATAAATATTTGATTGGTATAATATACTTTTTATTTGTATTCATATATAAGAAAAAAATTATTAATTAATAATGCATATGATTATATATAATAGTGTAATTATACTATTTTTTTTAAATTCATATACAGAGTAAGAGAAAATAAGAGAATGATTATTTTAGAAAATATACGTCTTCTTATGACCACTTCTTCAGCTTTGCCAATTTGTTGAAAAGCATTCCTCCACAAAACTTATTTAGCCTCTCTATTGCCTGACTTCAGTTCTTGTGTATATATACATATATATGATAATAACACAATTTTTCACTCTCGCTCTCGTTTAGGGCGACGTTGTTGGCGATTTTGGGGCGATTTAAGGCTTTCTGACGGTTCGGCCGGGGGTCGTGGGCCTCTACTTCTTCCTTCATGGCTCTCCCGGGTGACTCTAGTAACTTTGCTAACTTTTACTTTCCTTTACTATCTTTCGGTTCCATGATTAGGTAATGGAGTCTTCAATCGGTTCCTTTAAAGATATTGTTGCAAACCCCTCCCCGACTCTCTCAAAACCCATCAGCACCTTCAATGGAGGGCCTGCTTTGTTCTTCACTGACGAGGAAGTCGTCCAACTAGCAAGTCCTCATGCCCTAACACTGGTTGGTAAGTTTGCTAGGGTCAAACCTAGCTTTGGGCTAGTTCTTGCCTTTATTGAAAGTCTTAAATTAAATTTCCCGGTGAACATCAGATCCTTTGATTCTCATTACGTTTTTTCACTTTTCAATCGAACATGGATTATGCTTGTGTTTTTTCGAATGGTTCGTACGATCTGAAAGGCAATACCATGAGATTTTGCAAATGGGACACATTCTCAGATGTTAAACATGATGTTCCTATTATCCCTATTTAGATAAATCTGCCTGGTCTTCGCTTACAATTTACTTCCAAGGATATTCTCTTTAACATAGGGAAAGTCATTGGAAAACCCTTGCAGTTAGACCAAATTACTGCCACAGATAGGAATATTGTTGCCCCTAGAATCCTGATAGAGTTAAACATTTCTTCCCCTCCTCCTAATTTCATTTGGTTGGGATCCATGGAAAGAGGGTACTCTCAAGAGATTTGTTGTGAAAATATGTCTATATATTGTAATTGGCGTTGTATGCTTGGGCATAACACAGATACATGCAACTTTAGAAACCAAAACTCCCCGGCCCTCTCTTCTACAAGGCTCAAAATTGATGATTCTGGTATGGTGGGTGCTATGTGTCCTTTATACATTGAGGACACTAATAATTTGGCCATAATTGTGCACAACCAAAATGTCGATTGCAACATTAACTCTGACGCTTACAACAACAATAATATCGATGATTTGGAAGCCAATCCTATGGATGCACCCAACAATACTGCTAATACCAATTTTAATCCTAATGCTAGATATACTGGTATATTTGGAAATGTTGATGCGGTTGTTGCTACTAATGATATTGTTGCTAGAAATAATGATGATGGTGCTGTCTCTGATGATGTTGCTAATCCTAATGCTATTTTCATTAATGCTATTGTTGCTGGAAATACTGATGTTGCTACTAATATTATTGCTGAAAATATTGATGTGGTTGCTGCTACTAATGATATTATTGTTGGAAATACTGATGATGATGTTGTTTCTGATGATGTTGCTAATATTGATGATGTTGCTAATCTTAATGCTATATTTACTAATGCTATTATTGCTAAAAATACTGATGTAGTCGATGGAAATACTAATGTTATTTCTGATGATGTTGCTAATACCTCTTTTAATACTAATATTATAACTAATGTATTGCTGAAAATATGTCTGAAGGTGAACCTATAGATGGAGTTAGTAATTCTGAGACATGTTCTCAAAACACCTTACTCAACCCCATCGTTATTGTTTTTTATGCTAATACCATGATTAATGTATCACAAGATTGTATTGATTCTAAAAAACCTAATAATAATTCTCAATGTGCCAAAGATAATTCTGGAAATGAACAGATAGGAATATCATACGCAAATAACTTAATTACTGGTGCTCTCCAAACTTATCTCAAGAGAATGTCAATAATGGTTGTAATCAATGGCTTCATGCTCAAGAAACACCTGCTTATAACAATATGAATATTTGCATAAATGCTTATCCCTTTTCAATGGAATCTCATATTAGTAATGGTTCCTTGTTTATTGATAATGTTGCTAGTAATTTATAGGAAACCAATGTACAAGTTGTGGGCATTACTGAAGATGCTTGTATTTGTAATGTGGATACTAATGTTGATAATGTTGAAGATATTCAGGTGTCTCGAAGGTGAAGAAGATTCTTCCAATATTCCTATTGAAAATCACAAATTTGTGCAAGCATGTGAAAAGTGAATGCTAATCTAAATTGCTTTTCAAAACCCAAAACTCCTTTGAAAAACAAAAGGGGTATGTTCAGCAAAAATAAAATACTGGTCACCAACAGGTACAAATCCTTATCTTTGCTCCAAGATATTGATATCTTGGATTCTAATACACATGTTGTTACTTTACAAAATGCTGCTAACATGCTTTATCCAATGTTGCTCCTCAGTCGATTCCAAGTTGATCCTCTAATGGTAATTAATGAACATTTTAAGTTAGAATATTAGAGGCATTGGTAATGCCTTGTTCAAAAATATATTTAAGCACATTGTTGACAAAAAGAAAATCAGTATTGCTGTCATTCTTGAGCCCAAATTAAAATATGATGATATTAATTCTATTTTCTATTTTACTAAATTTGATAATGATTTTTTCTCTTCTTCTTAGAATTTGGGTGATGTGGACTAATATGTGGAAGACTGAGATTTTAAGCCAATGCCAACAAGCTATCCACATGAGATTTTATAATGAAAACCTTAACTTCCTAGTATTTTTGTGAATGCTAATAATTTAAGGCTTGAGTGCCTTCCCCTTTGAACCTTCCTTAAGGACTATAGTTCCTCCATCCTCCCTTGGGCTGTTAGTGGAGATTTTAATACAATCCTTAAGAGCATTAAATATAAAGTTATGCTAGAGATCATTCTAAGTCTTCTATCGATTTTAATTCAGCAATCCGTGATTGTGGCTTAGATGTCTTTAAATACACTGGATCACACTGGATCCCCCTTTACTTGGATGCTAGGAGGAAATTTGCGAGTTTGGATAGGTTCCTTATTAATAATGTTTGGTGCAACTCTTTTACAAATTACAATGCTTCATCTTTAAATTTTGCTGTTTCAGATCATAAGCCAATTACCCTCTCATCCTGGAACCATATATCTAATATACATAAGTCCTTCTACTTTCAACTTTTTTGGTTGCAAAAAGAAGAGTTCTCTCAACTTGTTAAATCCATCTAGAATGAACATTGTGGCTCTTATGGTCTCACTCTGTTAGTGAGAAATTTAAAAAACTCAGAAGAGCTCTCAGCCTTTGGAATAAAAAAGAGATTGGTAATATTTTCAATAATGCCTCCCATCAATAAAATAGGGTTATTTCTCTGAAAACTATTTTTGAGCTGGATCCTACTGATCATAATAGGATTGAAGTATCTAAAGCCAAATCTACACTTAATCAAACTCATAATGATAATGAAACTTTTTGAAAATAGAATTGCAATCTTAATTGGGCTATTCAAGGTGAATAAAATACCTCCTTTTATCACAATTGGGTGAATAAAAGAAAGCAAATTAACCATGTTTCTAAAATTATTTCCCATGATAATATAAATATTAGCAACATTTTTGACATGCAAAACTCTACAATTTCTTACTTCCAAGAGATGTTCTATAAAATTGATTCCACTATTAACTCTCTAAATCTGGATCTCCCTACTCCTCAAATCTTGGCTGATGATAATACCCCCTTAATATTATGCTTAATGATGATGAAACTCAGGAGGTTGTCAAAGATCTTAAAAAAAACACATGCCCGAGCTCTGACAGTTTTCCTGGTGAATTTTTTTCCAAATTTTGGCAAGTTATCAAATAGGATGTCTATAGTAGGATCAAGGAATTCTTTTGTGATATTCATTTATCCAAAATTTTCACACATACTATGCTTGCCTTAATCCCTAAAACTTATCAAGCCTCCTGGTGGTCTCAGTTTAGACTTATCAGCCTTTGTACAGCCATTAACAAAATTATTTCTAAGATGTTGGCCAAAAGACTACAAAAACTGTTACCTTCACTCATTGACCCAAATCAATCTAGCTTCATTCTGGGTAGAAAAATTCAAGATAACATTTTGGTCACCCTATAGCTTTTTCACAGTTTAAATAACAAACATTGGGGTCATAATCTCATTTTAAAATTAGACCTTGAAAAGTCTTTTGATAAACTAGATTAGAATTTTCTAGTTAAGATGCTAAGTAGTTATGGGTTCAATGATAACTTTATCCAAAAAATCAAAAACCTTACTCACTATAACTACTTCTTTATTCTTTTTAATGGCAAGGCTGGAGGTTTTTTTTTTTCTGAATAGGTCTCCAACAAGGGGACCCTCTCTCTCCTATTTTATTCATTTTTGCCTTCAACTATTAGACTATTAGCATAAACTCTCTATTTAATAGTGACCTTAATCTTCAATGTTGGTGGCAAAATATTGGTTACTCACATTGCCTATGCTGATGACTTCATCATTTTTGATAATGCCAGTGATAAATCTATCAACAAAATCAAAAATCTCATCACTTCTCTTAAGCAAGCTTCTGCTATCAAAATGAACCCTTTATAGTCATAATTTTTCACTAGTAACAAAACCCCGGCTATAAATATCACCAAAATCATCAATATTTTCAATATTAAACCTAGCAAACTCCCCATCCCTTACCTTGGCATTCCAATTGCTAAAGGTCATAACAAAATAACAACTTTTCTTGCCTCACTGATACTATTTTTAAGAAACTCCAAGGTTGGGAACACAAATACCTTTCAATCTCCTTTTGGTAACTTCACCAACTAAATTCATTTTCAAAACTTTAAATGGCATTTTTAATAAGTTTCTATGGACTCATCCTAAAGGAAGCAAAATGCTATGGTGTTCTTGGGACCATCTCACTTATCCCATTAATGAGGATGGGCTTGGGTTCAAATGTCTTTCTTCCATCCATAAAGCTTTCTCCCTACACCTTGGTAGAAATTTAGAACTTCTAACACAATTTGGTCAGACATTCTTAAGGCTAGATACTGTGCTAGATCTCATCCCTCCCAAACTAAGCATAAAATTGCTTATTCCATTACTTGGAAGAGAATGCTTTCATTTCATGACATTATTGAAGAAACTTTAACTTGGGATGATCCTTTTGGTATGATTGCTGGAATCAGAAGATGTTTTGGCTAATTACAACTGCACTATTACAAATCATAAATTAACCTTAGCTAATTTTTTGATATCAACACTGGATGGAACTTTGATCATTTTAACAATATGCTTTTAATGGAAGTGGTTTACAATATTAAAGGTTAAATTCCTAAACTTGAGCATATTAAGGTGGCTAACTCAAATCTCTACATCAATAATAATATCAGTTTAGCCTCTCTTTGTCACTGTTGTAGATCTCAAGGCCCTCCGGTGTTCCCCATTTGGATTTAGAATAAATGTATCCCAAACCTTATAAGCATCTTTCTTTGGAGACTTTACAATTACTACATAAGCATTGACAGAATTATACAAGCTAAGGGTTACAACTTGGCATACAAATGCCATTATTGTTCTAACACTAAAATAATTAATCACATTTTTATTGATAATGTTTCCAGCAATAATGTTTGAACTTCTATAAATATTCTGTTCAGTGCTAAACCTATTGATGCTAAAGATATTTTTGTTCATTGGCCCTCTCATAAGAAAAAACTTCACATTGGTCACCTGGTTGATATTTATATTCTCTAAAAAATTTGGAATGCATGAAATAAGGTTAAGTACTATTCCATCTCTTTTCATTCTAAGAAAATTTTGGATGCTATAAAAATTGATGTGTGTATGATTATTAACAATTATAGTGTTAACAACTTCAGCGAGGATAGATTAAATGCGGCTTACACTAAAATTATGCTTTTATTATAATTGGCTGATGGTGGGTCTCTTTGCTCATAACTTTCTGAGTTGCTGGTCTGTGTTCATTTGGATGCTCTTAGATTTTTGGTTTGTAATTGGCTGGTTTATGTTCATTTGGATGCCTTTAGATTTTTGGTTTATAATTGGCTGGTCTGGTTGCCTGCTACTTATGGCTGGTTGGGCTTTCTAGGTGGACGTTGCGGCTGATGTGGCACTATTGTAAAAAATCTAGTGTCGTTGGTGGCTATTTCTAATTACCTACTGATATAGTTTTTGTTTGTTGTCTTCTGTGGCTATGCTAGGTATTCTAAGTAGTTGTTCTCAACTGGGTAGGCAGGTGGTTTTTGATTGCCTGTTAGTTTGTTATTTGTCTGCTATCTTCTATGGCTAGCTGGGCATTTTGGGTGCTCGCTATTGAATGGTGTGGCTAGTGGTTCTTTCTGATCACCTGCTGGTTTGGTTTTTGTTTGATGTCTTTTATGGCTGTGTGGTCCTCCATCTAGGTGCTCCTAGCTTCAGCTTATAGCCATTCAAGGCTGCTTTGGGTTGTTTCTTATACTTTTATATACTGGTGCTTGCAGCTTTCACAGGTGGCGAACAAACTAGAACTATTTCCTGCTTTCAGCCTACAAGTTCATCCTATTTAAATTATGCGGCTTTGGATTGTTTTATTTTCAGTCTTTTGCAGAGTGCTGAAGATTTAAATTGCTTTGATCTCTACTGTCAGTATGGGTAAGTCATGGTTGTCATTGTTGAGTTGATGGTTTTTGCTTTGTTATTATTGTGTTTTATTTTTTTCTTGTTTGTTCAATGTCATGGACAAGTAGGTGCTCATTTTGTCTTTTCCTTTATAAAGGGTCTTTTAGGTTATACCCTGGATCATTTTTCTTGGGGTCAGCTTTAGGATTTTGGTTTCTATGTGTAGTGTAACCTCCCAACCCCGTTGTATCTTTGATTTGCTTATCAATAAAATTTATAAGTTTCTAAGAAAAAAAAAATAATATATATATATATATATTAGCAGAAACATGTATATTTTATTAATAAGCAAAATATAGATACAAAAGGGGTTGGAAGATTACAAAGCTCCTATAATTAAAAGCAGAAACCAACCCCAAAAGAAAGGAGAGTATACTCCTGACCTATTTTTGCAAGGGTGCCAGAATTATGGTATTGAACACCACTTCACTATGAGGGATACATCGCAGCAAAGCGGAGTAGCAAAGTAGATGAACGAAACCTTAGTGGAGAAATCACATGCATGTTGTCCAATGCTAGATTGGAAAGAGTCTATTGGGCTAAGGCCCTAAATTATGCATACTACTTGGTTAACAGTTTTCCCTATGCTACATTGAATAAGAAAACTTCAGTTGAAATGTTGCCTAGTCGACATGCTGGAGATTATAATTAGTTCAAAATTTTTTGGTGTCCTGCCTATTATCATGTGAAACAAGATAAGTTTGAGCTAAGAGCACGGAAGGTAATCTTCATTTGGTTTCAACGTGGGATCAAAGGCTGTAAATTTTATGATATAGTTGATAAAAAGATCGTCATCAGCAGGGATGTGAATTTTGATGATGAGTTCTTCATAAGATAAGGAAGTTTGCATCAAGTGGAGGACAGCATAATAAATTCTTCTAGTAAATAGAGAATGGGGTTTGATGATGCAGCGCCCACCTCCAAATTGTCGTTGAGTTACTGCTAACTCAACTAAGATTAAGAGGTCTTTTTATCTCATATCTTGTCTAAGTTATAAATGTATGATTTATAGCCTTAATCCTTTCATTTGATGATTTGTAGCTCCTATTTGTTTAGGATGATTTATGATTTCTTAAATTTAATTAAAATTGTACCTGTACTTAGACTTATTAAAGTCTAATCAGATTTTTTTTTCTGTGCCTTGTTATATATGTATATATGGCAGATCAGAAATTTATGCTAGATCCAGCACTTAAGAATTAAGCCTAATAGAAAGTCAAAGTAAGGTGCAGCTTGCAGAAGGAAATATGATTTATATTTCTTTTCTTGCATTTAATTAAAATATAATAAATAAGTTTTTCTTATTCTTCTGTATTTAATGTATTGTATGTGAATAAATAAATATGAATTGTGTCTGGATGCCTTATTTTTATTTTTTGCACTGCTATACTATATACATGTTTCTAACAAGTCTTGCTCAGTTCATGATTAGTACCATGGATATAAATATATATTATTTAATATATGTGGTACTAATGATGACCACCTCTTAATCTTAGTTGAATTAGTAGTAACTCAATAACGATTTGGAGGTGGGTGCTACAGATGCACCCCAGTTTGTTCCACTTAATTCTTCCTATCAAGACACAAGTGCTAAATACATTCCTACAAATCAAAATCACTCTAATGATAGAGAAGAAGAAAGAATTGATACTAGTGATAAGACTCATGTTCATGAGTCAATTGCAATAAACAAAACCTAATGGCAGATTGAAAGATCAGCTTAGTTTAATGATTACATCTTTTAGTATAAGAGGATCCATCTCACTACATGGAGGCAGTGATGTGACGGCCGCCTCCTAATCATCTAGTTATCACTAACTCAATTTAGATTAGATGGTGGTCGTCATTAGTATCATAGATATTAGACAATATATTCATGATACTAATCAAGAGATGAGCAAGCTCTTGTCAAAAACATATATGGTATAGCAATGCAGGAATTAAAGAAGAGCATTAAGACAAATTCAACATTTATCAATTCACATACAATACCATAAATGCAGAATAAATAAGAAAACTTGTTTCTTATATTTTAAATAAATGCAAGGAAAAGAAATATAAAGCATATTCCCTTTTGCAAGCCGCACCTTACTTTAACCTTCTATCAAGCTTAATCCTCAAGCGCTGGATCTAACATATGCTCCTGATCTACCATATGTACATATATGATATGGCACAGCCAAAAAAGAAAAAATTTAGTTATACTTTAATAAGTCTAAGTATGGATATAATTTTTAATAATTTTAAGATATCAAAAATCAACCTAAAAAATTAGGAGCTATAAAGCATCAAATTAAATGATAAAAGCTATAAATCATACATTTATAACTCAAATAAAATGTGATGTAAAAAGACATACCTCAACCCAAATCTAGCATCCTAACATGCTTGCACATAAAGTACAGAAATATTGAAAATGCTGTAAATATTAAAAGTACTTAAGAATACTGAAAATGTTGAATTGAAAGAAACTAAAAATAATTGAAAATATTTTTAACTGAATATGTGCCTAGATTAGTCCTGTCATAACATAAACTGGCTCAACTAGCCAGAAAATCTAATATCGAAGCATCTAGGACACTAATGCCTAGATCCACAGAATATCAATAGCCATCTAGGACACAAATGTTTGGGAACTGAACTGAACTGCACTGTATCTCAATACCAAAACTATAGATACAGGCTAACTATGGCATATTCCACAAGCTGTTATCTTATTTACTATGGCTGGCAATTTGATCAGGAATTCGAATTTCAAATTCGATTTGACTCGAACTCGAGACATTTTGACTCGACTGAAATTTGACTCAAAAATTTTTAAGTCGAGTTCGAGTCATACGTCTTGACTCGAACCCTGATTAAAATGAGTTGAAATGACTCGAACTCGACACGAACTCGACACGAACTCGAATAAAACTTGACTCAAACTCGAACTCGAACAAGTTTGAGTTGAGTTCAAGTATGGGCTGACTCGACTCAAAGTCAGCCCTATTATTTATTGATCTATCTAAATTATCTAATTCATTTATGCTTATAACTTATGCAATTTAAAATTCTAACATAAAATATTCATCAAATATCTTATGGTTCATCTAATATACCAAAACGATAAAGGCTCAAAACAAAAAAGCAATGTGTACAAAATAAGGTATAAGCAGTACCACACAAAAAATTGTGATATCATTTAATTTATAATTTAATCATTTTAACTAATCTAAGATTATACAAGCTCAGTATCTATAATATCCTACTATCCAATATAAAATCAGAGCTATGGTCATATAAGATCAAACAATTAGAACTAATCAAATTCTAATTCATTATTGAGCTACAACCTTCTTATGAATAATGAGTATTAATATGTTAGTTTTGATATGATTTAAATGACAGGAGAATAGATGAGAACGCAGAAAGACTGTTGTGATCAGTGTGTTTGCGCCCCACTGTCTACAAAATCCCTCTGCTTTGATGTATTTGTGGATTGCTTGTCTTGGTGTACGCTTTGCCTGGCTGTTTCCCCCAGAAAAATGCTGCATGTAGTATGCAGTATGATCGATCCATCCATCCATGCATCAACATATCCATATATATGAAGAAATCAAATAAAGATAAATACTATGCTGCATTTCAGCTTCTTATGTTCATCTCTATCCTATAATAAACGAACAATACTGAAGTGTGTCGTGATGATTCTTTCTCTACTTGCTCTTCTTGTATTAAGCTTTAATGCTAGGAAATATAACATTTATTTGAGCATAAAGCTCTACGATAATCAAAATATGTTTAGTTGTTTAATAAAGTTTAATTAAGTGTACTTAGTTCTAATTTAGAGCTGATCAAATTCTAAAATATTTCTCATATAGTTTGGAGTTAAATCAAATCGAACGTTAGTTGTTGTAAGATTTGTTGCAACTAAATTTTAATGGAGGAAACAGAGACTTCATTATGTGTGTGTATTACAGTGTACGTGCGTGTGGGAGTGGAATGTGTAAATTTTGATATAAAAAGTATTGTATTTGGTGCTTACACTGATGATGTAAATGTGATATATTATAAATAAATGAAATGGAATTTTTTTTTGTTGTGCAACTATGATCATTATTGTGTAATAATGATGCTTCATGATATATTAATAGTCTATTTTAAGATTAATAGTACACAAATCAACAATTTGTGATGTGGGATGAATGTGCACTAACTATCTTGTGAAATTGAAATTACAAATTTCTCCAAAATAAATATAATCACATTCAAAATAAACAAGGATTTAAGGAAATTTGTAAATAAACTTGAGTCTATTTTCATTATAATTTAAGAGTTCAAATCTAGGATGATGATGATGATGATGATGATGATGATGATGATGATGATGATGATGATGATGATGATGATGATGATGATGAGATGATGTAATTTTGTGTGTTGCTCATGCAAATTATATTCTATAAATAATTTTTATATTTAAACGATTTAAGAGGATTTTGTTTGACAGGATAACATTTTTTTTAAATTAAAAAAAGTAATATTTCATGAGTATACGTCTTTAAATTGCTTTTTAATTTGGGCTAAATATTTCTTATTATTTAATATATATTTATATTTTCTTATTGATTTATTAGGATATAATGAAATCATGATTATTATACTTATTTAGAAAATTAATGAGAGTTTAATTGAATGACAATCCTTTATTATAATAAGAGATATCAGTAATAGATTAATTCAGCAATATTTGATTTAGATGTTAAATATGAGCAATAATTTTTCGATAGCACATATGAAGTTCCTCGTTTTTGTGGACTAAAGGAAATTGTATAATTTATTATATAGAACTTGTTTTGCCTTTTATTTTTAGAATTGTTATTATACTCTTATTTGTGCCCATTAAGTATCCCAGCATAATTAAATTATCTAAATCTAGCATAAAATTGATATTTGTTGAGATTCGCTAGTCAAAATCATATTTAAAATTCATTTTAATTACCTAGAAAAACTGTGGGATACATGCCCACCACAAGATGCATCTAAGTTGTCATAGTGGTTGATCCATTTCGACGACAGACTGCCAGATTAATCTTAAACATCGGATTCGCGGATCTGATCCAATAAAAGAATGGTGGGATGGCTATCCGTGTGGCAGCCCTGCCCCGCCGTGGTCCTGTTAACCCTTAAGTTAACATGATTACAGTGGAGGGGTCACCAAATGACAAGGTCCCCACTTAAGATTGGATTAGATACACATTCTAATCCAGTTTAACTAAGGACTTTGTCATTCATTCCAGAATTTATCACTAAATGATCATACAATAACTCAGAGTGCGGAAGCAATAAAAAATATAACATCCATCCAATACAGTATAAATACAACAATACAGAATAAGAGAAATATAAACCTGTATTATTACAACATTTAATAAGTTTAAAAGAACTGAAATGAACTCTCAATCTCACTGAAAGAAAAACTAAAGCTACAGATATTCAGGAACAGGCTCCTCTTCTAATGGTAAGCTCTCCACTTGATCTACTGCTCCAACAAACTCAGATCCTACCATTATCAGTTTCATAATGGTAGGGCCCCAGCCAACAAAAGAAAAACTGGTTAGACAATATGTCTAAGTACATTTTAGGGCAAACAATTTTATTAAATTAAGTAGATATCACCATATAAGCAGAACTAAGCATAATAGGTGCAGAAAAGCGTACAAAAGAACAGTAATAAGTTATAAACAAACAGTTTATAACTAAAACAACTAGGAAGTAATACATACCTCCTCCAAGCAACTGTAACAAAGACAGGTAAGTAAAAGAAAAGTGAAATTGTAAGAAAAGTACAACCTAAACATGCTTATGATCAAACAAAATATGCTAGGTGACATACATAATTTGAACAGTATAAACTGAAAACACTAACATACTATGTGAGCATATGAAAACAGTAAGTATAACTAGCATCCTATATAGTGCGGGAAAACTGTAAAATAGTGCTACAATGCAGCATATAGAAGTAAAACAATATCTGTAAACTGAAACTATAGTGACTATATAAGTCACCTGAACTGAACACGAACTCAGCAAATCTTAGCCTGATGAGCTAAGAAACTCTGAACTGAACATCACTGAAACTCTTAGCCTGATGAGCTAAGACAGAAACTGAATGTAAGTGTACTTAAATTAGTATAACCATATCAAAATCCTGACTCTATAGTCAGTAGGGCAAGAGTCTATCCATCCTATCCCATGGACTAGGCATGGCATAGACTATCGGACTGAAACCCCCTACAAGAAGCCGACCCCAAACGAGTTGATTGAAGAGGTATACTAATCAAGCTACACCTTACAAACTACTTGTGAAACAAAACACAATGCTATTAATGAATGTTCAAAATTGACATAAGATATTTACCAAATATCTTAACTACATAATATATGTCCAAGGTATAAGACTCAAAATCAAGGAATGCGAAGCATCAAAATCAAAGTGCAAGAAACTCTATCTAAAACACAAGTGATACTCGTTGTTGTCTACTTTATTCGCTCTATCTATTCTAAGTTACATAAGTTTCAGAATCATCAATTCTTATACATTCTGTAACTTAGAATCACGAGTCCTACTAGTTGAAGATAATTAGGACTGGCCAAGTCCTAATTATAACTCAATCAAAAGTCGACTATTTGGTTAAAATGAATAAATCATCGACCTAATTTTGTGATTTAATTCATCCCAACCTCATCTTGATTAGCCAAATCAAGATGAATAGATTAAGAATTAGACTCCAGATGATGGGGTTTAATCACTTAATCTAAAGGTATAATCTAAGGGTTTAAGTTTAGAACCCAAAACTCACAGATTAGGTTAAGGCAAATCCTAATGATAAATCAAATTCATTAGGATAGATCTCTATTCTTAGTTCTAAAGTTTAAAGATAAAATAATCATTTAAATAAACTAAGAAAAATCTAGAAACTAGAAAAGTCAAGGTTTCACCTAATTGAGTAACCCAATTTACTCAATAGATGAATTCTAACTTAAGATCTATTCCTAATCTTAGGAAATAAGGCTCTTAATTACTAAGAGTATCTCTCAAGACACACATCCTAACTAATGTTATAAGACCAAAGGATGGGTCTAAAAATAATTAAGGAAAGAAGAACACTCATAATTTACTAAAGAATTTTCTTAAGGGGCAAATTTTGAGATTTTAATCAAAATCTAGTTTAGACTTGAATTTAATTAATTTCAGTTCTAAATCATTCTATTTACTGATTTTAGTGATTTAGAAACTAAATTTAGGGCTTTTAAAGGCTAAACCCTAAATTTGGGCAAAATGACCATTTTGCCCCTACTTAAGGGTTCAAAAGATCAAATTTTGATCTAGGGCTTAAATTCTAAAATGTTTTTTTGGAAAGTGATTCTTACTATCTAATGTAAGATTAGACAATAACTAAATTAATTTTGGGTGAGTATTAAGTCATATGAGATCAAATTATTGAATTTGACTCATAAGGGCAATTTAGTAATTTGACAAAGTGAAAGTTAAATTTTCTTTCAGATTATTGTTCTTTACTATCTAAGCTTTCCATAGAATCTTAATTTGCTAAATTCTGATAAGTATTAGCCAAGTTATGGCTAATACAAGATTTAGGGTTTAAAGTTAATTAATTATAGGTCAAAAATTCTACTTTTGCCAATTAGTGTCCAAATTAAATGAAATCAGTGGCTATGAATTACAAATAGCCCACTGATCATAATGACATGTAGTATGCTCAATTTGGACCTAATTTGACTAGGCTAAGACCTAATTAGGGTTTAGGGTGATTAGTGAGTGATTAACAAAATTAATCACTCAAATACTATTCCAACCTCATAGATTGATTCTAAATGGTTCTATGAGTCCTCTGAAACTTAAATTACTCAACTTGGATTATTAATTTGGCTAATATTCACTAATCAAGATTTAGAGTAATTAAGGATGATTAGCAAATCTAACCCTTTGATCTAAAATATTTTTACATATTACTGTTAATTAAGTTCTTTTGATCTAAATGGACCTTTGGATCATCAAATTTGAAGCTCAATTGACCAAGTTATGGTCAATTGAAGTTCTAGGTCTAATTAGGGTAATTAGGGTTAGGTCTTAAATGTGATTAGGCAAATACTAATCCAAACAGCAAGATAAATACTATCAAATTAATCCTTAGAGTTTTTTGATCACTTTAAGACTCATTTTCAATATGCTTGGATCATTGGGTACATAGTTATAGGCTAATTAAGTTTTGAACATTTAATTTAACTTAAATTAAATCCTAAATAATCACTTTGCAAAATATTAATCCTACAAAGAATTAAATGGCATCAATAAATTACTTATATTTTTCTGATCAATTTGGTATATAATTTTGCATAATTTGGATGAGTATTTTAGGAGTTATTAGTGTTTAAAGTTTTGGTTTAATTTAATTAAATAATTTCTGTTTTATTAAATTAATAACTCTGATATTATTATTAATATAAATATCATTTTATTAATTTAACGTTATAATTATATAACTGATTTTATAAATATTCTGTAGGTACACGTGGCGGAGCCTTATTGGCTGGGCAGAACTGCGGCGGGCCCCACTGGCGACTGCTCTGCAGTTGCGTCATTCGTCTGACGCGAGGCGGGCCCCACCTCTGCCGCCGAGCCACGCGGCTTGCTGGAAGGAGGACACGCACTCCCGGTGGACCCCAGCCTTCTTACGCGGAAACCTGAGAAGAACGGGTCGGGCCCGGGTCGTCCCGGTCTGACCCGATACTTCATCTTCTCGACAGCTTCTTCCCGAGGGCGTAGATTTAGGGTTTGATCTTCCAGGGAATTTCCGGCATCTAGACTGCTCGACCCGCATGGTGTTGGATAGCTAAAGATGCGATCTTCCAATAGGTGGTCGAATCGAGACCTAGAATGATCTGGATTGATCATAAACCCTAACCCTAGATAGTCATATCACGGCTAAACTTACTTAACGGTTTTAACTGTAGACAAAACAGGGATTTAGGATGATTCATAACATCTATGTTAGATCGATACCGCACAATCTTTAATCTACGCATTGAAATAGCATTTCGAATTCATGCGATTTAAGATGCTTATGAAATGAGGAGGATCAGGAGGTACCTTAACGAACGGTGGAAGACGATGGCTCGGGAACAGACTCTTCGATCTTTGCTTGAACGATAGATATGATAAACCGTGCATCGTGGAGTCAAATAAGGTGCTTAAAATGGTGGATGAGTGGCAAGAGACGCGTGGAGCGAAGGAGGGTGCGCCGGGCGTCGTCGCTCGCGACACGCGTAGGTTACGCGAGGACGACGACTCCCGTTCGTTCGATCCTCAGATCGAACGGACCGCGGAGCCCGTTTGATCAAACGACAAGAATAGAATTTCAGGAACGGCGTTAACCCTAAACAGACAGCGCCGTTAACCCTAAATAAAATTAAAAACTATTTAATTTAATTTATTCAGATTTAATTAATTAAATTTACCATATTAATTGTATTCCAAAAATTTCTAATAAATCACCCTTAGCTAAATGAAGGGTGAGAAACGCAACGGCGCACTCAGATTTTCGATCTGACAAATATTTATTATTTGATTATTTAGGGTATTTAAATAATATTAAAATATTTGATGAAAAATCAACGACTTCCAAATGCCTCCAAAATTTCACCCCTAGCTAATTTGGGTGTTCTGAATGCAATGGCGAAGTCAGATTTTTTATTTGAGGTCTAGATAAAAAGTCAATTTCCTAGGGTTTGGGATTTTCCAGAATTCCAGATTTGACTTTGTTGACTTCTGGTTAGACCTAGGCTTCAGAAGCGAGTTCTAAATTACTTAATTAGTGACTTAGAACCTTAATTAAGACTTAGATTAGTCTTAATTGATCAAAGTAATAACCTGGGTTGTTACAATCCGCAATTAGATCTTCGACTCTGATTAGACACCAGACTCTATTCGAGCCATTGGATCAAAAGCTTGTAAGAATTGAGTTAAAATAAAGCAAGAAAAACCCATATGCAAGCAATCACAGCACAAACAAAGAGATTTATGTGGTTCGGTACTAAAACATACGTTCACAGGAAGGAGAGCAAGAACTTATGTAGAGATGAGATTGTAAAGATATAGGGTTATCAAACTCTTTCACAAACCCTAAGAGTCTTCTTCTTTATTCAATGGAGCAGCCACATACCTTCAAAACCAAATGAAGGTTGATATTTTTGCTTCTTAACTCTAAAAAAGGGCGAAAAATATTTATAGGCAGCTCAGATTTGTACTTGTTGAGCCTCGGGCGCCACGGCACGCTATAGTGCCCGCATCTCAGACGCCCAGGCGCTGCAGCATGTTATGTTGTGGAGACCATTTAGTTCATCATGGAGATGCTAATGGCGCTCCAGTGGAATTCCGAGAGGCTTCGAGGCTATTCAGAACAAAGCTAGAAAGTCCAGCAGGAACACAGGCATTATTGCGCGTCGTGGCGCACTAGTGCCAGGCAAACAGAGAACAAGACGCTACAGCGCGCTCTGGCACCTGGCTACCCGAAGCCTGGGTGCTACGGTGTGCTAGAGTAAGGGCTAGTGTTCCTTGAGGAGGTTAAGCTCTTTGTAATTATGTACTCTTCATTTACATAGTAAAAATTTTTGTATGGTGTGGCTTCGTAGTTTTTCCAATTCTTGGATTTTCCACGCAAAATAAGTGATTGTTTGGATGTGCTTAAGGTTGTGTTTCATACATGTGCTGTGATTCTCTTTCTTGTTATTTTGATATTATTTTTTCTTGGTAACCGTCAATGTAACCCCGGTCCTCGATCGAGTGTGCTCTAAACCGCTTCTGTTGCGGTGTGCCAGGCAAAAAAATTTACTACTGACACGACGCACTATAGTGCCCGTGACGCGCACCAAGGGCTGCGGTGCGCTATAGCGCCCACGTCTCGGGCAACTGGCACTGTGGCGCTGTGGCGCTGTGGCGCTATGGCGCGCTTCCAAACTGCTCCTCATCAACAATATCCACCTCATATCTCATGTGCTCCACATGTGAGCTAAATTCACTATGCTCTCTACCATTGCGGCTGCACCAACTTAGTTGTCTACGTATCCATCTCCCAAATGAATCAAGCTGACTGTAGTTCCAATAAATGATATGCCTATAAACGCTTCTCCAAATTCACCAGATCTTTGCAATTGGTGAATTTATGAACTGTGGGCACCTTTGTCAACATATCCGCAAGATTAATTTTAGTGTCGATCTTCTTCAGTAAGATCTCACCCTCTTCTATGACATCTCGAATAAAATAGTATCGAACATCAATGTGCTTTGTGCGAGCGTGACAGATCGGATTAGTAACTAAGAATATAGCGCTATGGCTATCACAATGTACTACTACCTCTTTTTGCTTCGCACCAAAATCTTCCAGCAAGCCCTTCATCCAAATATCTTCTTTGAATGCTTCAACAACAACCAGATATATTCATCTTCAATTGTAGACATGGCAACTATAGACTGTAGAATTGATCTTCATCCTTCTGAACCTACTGCTAAAGTGAATTCATAGTCATTCATTGATCATATTCGATCCAAATCTTTGGCATAGTCAGATCCACATATTCAACACACAAAATAGCTATTGAAGACTACTTATGAAATAGTAAAGTGACACAATTTGTACCTTTCAAGTACCAAAATATCCCCATCACTGCTTGTCAGTGATCCTTAACCAGATTGTGCATATACCGGCTCACAACTCCAACTGCTTGAGCTAAATCTGGTCTAGTGCAAACCATGACATGCATCAAGCTTCTAATCGCACTAACATAAGACACCAAGTGCATTTCTTCCCTTTCAAAATCTATTCTTAAAAATAAATTCTACAAATAAATGAAAGTGAGGTGCTAGAGGTATACCCACAAATTTTTTAGAGTCATCACTCCTAAACCTCCTCAGCATCTTTTCTAAAAATACCCCTTTTTGGTGATCCAAATATTTCTCGCCTTCCTATCCCTACAGATTTCCATTCCCAAAATCTTCTTCTCCTCTCCCAAATTATTCATTTCAAATTTCTTCAGCAACTAGTATTTCATGTGATTCATCTAAGATTGATCTCAAGTTACCACCAACATGCCATCGACATACAAAAGTAGGTAAATGAAGTTATCTTGAGGCAGTCTTTTGAAATACCCATAGTAATCAAACTAACTTTTTTGGTACTCCTCTTTTGCATAAACTAATTAAACTTCTTGTACCATTGTCTTAGTGATTGCTTTATCCCATAAAGAGACTTGTCCAGTTTGCACATCAAGTTTCCTTTTCTTGGCTCAATGTACACTTGGGGTTACTCCATAAATATCTCATCTTCTAGTTCTCCATGCAAGAATGATGTTTCAACATCAAGCTGCTCAAGCAGCAAATCAAATTATGTCACCAAAGCTAAAAATAAGTGGATCGATGAGTGTTTGACAACTAGGGAGAATAATTCATCATAATTGATCACTTTCTTCTGAGCAAAGTCCTTGGCCACCAGTCTAGATTTGTAGCGCACATCAACTTCTGAAGATCTTTTTTTCTTGGCATACATCCACTTGCACCTAATAGCCTTTCTTTCTAGAGGGAGTTTCTTCATCCTCCATGTCTCATTTTTATGAAGAGACTCAACTCTTCATCTATCACCTACTTCCATAAATTTTCTTCTAATCCTGTCATTGCTTCTTTGTAATCATATGGAACTTCATACTTCAATACGGACAATACATATGTGACATAGTCTCTAAGCCAGGCTAGTTATTGAGTTGCATTTCTTCTGGGTCTATTTCTTACAATCGACTCTTGAACTCGAGTCTCCTAATCAATATCAATTTGTTCTTCCATATCACCCATGTGGTCTTCATTAATAGGAGTATTCCTTAAGTGATATAAAGACTTCTGTAGAATAAAAGGGGTGGCATCACCTCTTTCTACTTACAGGAGTCTCTATAATATTCTCCACCTGATGAGAATTCCTTAATCTCAAGAAAAAATCTTCATCAAAAGTGATATCTCTGGTCACCACAATCTTTTTATCAATTAGAACAAACCACCTTCTCTGTCTACAATTTAATTCCCGCTGGGTGAATATGTATTTCAGACTCTGGTGATCGGTGAAAATTGAGCATTGAACTCTGTAGAGGTAGTGTCACCAGATCTTCAAGGCAAACACCACTGCGGCTAGCTCAAGGTCATGGACTGCATAATTCTTCTCGTGAACCTTCAGTTGTCGCGAGGCGTAAGCGATGACCTTTCCTTCTTGCATTAGTACAGCCCCTAGGCCTATGCCCGAGGCATCCGTATATACTTGAAAGTTCGCTCCTTCTTTTGGGAGGACCAATACAGGGGCAGAGGTAAGTACATCCTTAAGTGCTTGAAAGGCCTCTTCGCACGTGGGTGACCACTCAAATAGTACCGCTTTTTGAGTGAGTTTGGTGATAGGAGAGGCGATTTGGGAAAATCCATTCACAAATTTTCTGTAATAGTCTGTCAGTCCCAGGAAACTTCTGACCTCCATTACTATTTTAGGCTGAGCCCATTCCTAGATTGCATGAATCTTATTTTGATCCACTCTGATCCCATGAGCATCCACAATATGGCCTAGGAAGGCGACAGATTCTAGCCATAATTCACACTTCGAGTACTTGGCGTATAGCTGGTGGTTCCTTAGTTCTTCCAATACAGTCCGGAGGTGTCCTTCATGTTCACTCTTGGACTTAGAATATATCAGAATATCGTCTATGAACACGATGACGAATTATCTAGGTAGTTTCAAGATACATTGCATCAAGTCCATGAATATGGAGGGTGCATTTGTTAGTCCTAAGGACATCACTAGAAATTCGTAGTGACCGTATCTAGTTCAGAAAGCAGTTTTCGCAATATCGGAGTCCTTCACCTGTAGTTGGTGTTAGTCTGATCGTAGGTCGATCTTTGAAAACACCTTCGCTCCGGCCAATTGATCAAATAGGTCATCAATGTGGGGTAGTGGATATTTATTCTTGATGGTGACCTTATTCAACTCCCTATAATCAATGCACATCCTCATTGACCTGTCCTTCTTTTTTACAAATAGGACTGGAGCTCCCCACAGAGATGAGCTTGGCCTGATAAGACTTTCTCTAGCAACTCTTGTAATTGCTTATGTAACTATTGTAACTCCTTGGGTGCCATCCTATAGGGTGCCTTTGAGATAGGTTGAGTTTCTGGAACAACGTCAATGGCGAATTCGACTTCCCGGACAGGTGGAAGACCGGGTAGGTCTTCGGGGAAGACGTCAGCGAATTCGCAGACGATAGGATTTTGGGAGAGAGAAACCTCTTCCTTCTTTTCCCCTAGTATAGTTACTAGGAAAGTACTACAGCCCTTACTTACAAATTTCTTTGCCTAAATAGCATTAACTATGGAGGCTCTGGTGCTGAAGTTTCCTACAAATGACCTTGCCTGCTTGCCGCTGCCTAAGGTAATCTTCTTCTTTTGGCAGTTGATGGTAGCGTCGTGTCGGCTTAGCCAATTCATGCCCAGGATAACATCAAAATTGGCTATTGGCAATACTATCAACTTGGCTTTAACCTTCGCCCCTCCGAAGGGAACTTGCAACTTGCAAAACTAGTTCGCCTGAAGCTGGGCTCCAGATGGTAGCCCTACGCTTAGGGGTGTTGTCAAGTGGTGAACTGGTAAGTTGAGGGATTTCATCCAGTTTTCGAAGACGAAGGAGTGACTTGCCCCGGTGTCAAACAGGATGTTACAGGGCTTACTATTTATATATATCGTACATAATTATAGATGCAAGATTTACTAGTTACTGTTAAGCACATAGGAGTAAAAGAATGCAGGATTGATTCAGAAGCATGTACCTGACACCACATGATTATCTTCTGTGGCTTCTGTCGATGTGAGAGCATATACACGCACCTGACCAGCGGACTTGTTGTAGAAAGGCTGTTTGGTCAGCGGCCTGGAGGTGCTAGGATGAGAAGCGGGAGGCATCTCTCGTCGTGGAGCAGGAGGTGGCAGGGCTAGACGTGCCGCGGTCGTGGTAGGGGCTCGTTGGTAGAGATCAAATACAGGCTGGCCCTGCACCCGCTTAATTAGTGTGCCGTCAATCATATTGGTATTGCGGCACTGGGTGTAGCCATGCCCTGGCCTACCACAGGTGTAGCATACTTGTTGCCCATGGAAGCATCTGCCATTGGGGTGTGGCCTGGTACAGCCATTGTAAGGATCCGCAGTAGGGGCTTCTGCCTCAATTTGGTACACCCGAGCCCGCTTTGGGTTCTTCTGGCGTAGCATGGCAGAGTTGGCCAGCCGCTTCGCCTCTCCCTGCTGGCATCTTTCAGTGACTTTGGCAGTTTCCAGCAGCTCCCGGTAATTGGCTAGGCGGAAGGGCACGACCTGGGTCTGTATGGAAGGCCGAAGACCGCTTTGGAACCAGTGGCACCGGTCTTCTTCCATGGGTACCAGACTCGAGGAGAATCTGGCGAGTCTCCGTAACTCCGCATCGTACACAGCCACGGTGCGATTCCCTTGCTGTAACTTGAGGAATTCTTCCGCCATGCTGCGGCGTTCTGACAAGGGAATGTATTCCGCCCGGAACACCTTCTCAAATTCGTCATAGGAAATATCTTCCAAGCTGATGCCCTCAAATTTGGTGGTGCATGTATGATGCCACCAGTGTTCGACTTCTCCATATAACAGGTGGGTGACCAACTGAATCACCTCTGTCTCTAGGCTCTTAATACTGGTCAAATTTTTCTCCATCATACGCAACCAGTCTTCAGTGTCAAGAGCCGATGAGTTCCCATTGAATGTGGGGGGCCTCAACCGGAGGAAGTTATGTAACAACGTGTCGGCGGACGGGGTGTACTGCTGGTTGGAGCTCTGGGGTGCTGAGGCGGCTGCTGTTATCGAGCGATTCTGGTTAATTTATGATACCAGAAGGCGCTCCATGCGTTCTGTCTGACTGGCCTGGGCCTTTGCGACCTCCTCCGCCTGTCGCTGGTGGGATTCCACCATCATTTTTACAGCCTCCAGTAAGGCACTAACCTCATCAGACACGGTGCTGGATGGGGCAGGCGAAGGGCTTTGGCCGAGGTTCATTTTGTCTTGCTAGAATCTAAATTAAGGACAGCACAGATTCAGCCTCTTAGAAAAAGGAAATAACACAACAGCTTATCTTCTCTTTTATTACACAGAAAATAGATGATACATCATTGGAAATAGAGTACAAAAAGGGAAAGACAGTCAGTGGGGGAAAACACGGAATCTATCCTATGTATCTCCTCGTGAAGGCTTGGACGAAGTAGGCGTATGTCAGCGTTCGGCGGCGGTGGGCGTGTCGTCGCTCGAACCTCCATACCTCCTGTGCCCACCATTCTTCCGCGTAGTCCTGGAGGAGGATCTCCAGAATGTCCAGTCATGCGTCATCGGGGAATTCCAGTTCTTCGAACACTTGGGTCACTCTATATAACCATTCTCTAGCCAGGGTGGCGAAATCTAGTCCCCTGTATATTGCACCTTCCAGCATCATCTCCAGAACGCTGGCTCCTGCTGGGGAGACTCTCTGAACTTCTCTCCCATATCTCCTTGCCAGGAATACGTCATATGCCCACCTATCCTTAAAATGGGCGAAAAGATCACATCCTGTCATGTTCGCACGGTACCCTAGACATCCAGATTAATGATATAAAGAAAATTACTTTTAAATTATTTTAAAAAAAATCAGGTTACGGTGAGAATACAAAATTATGTAAATAAAACTAAAACTTCTATTTGATATATCGGGCCGTAAAGGCACGGCGAAAATCTTCGTAGGTGACATCCCGCTCCAACCATTCGCGCCGATAGGTGAGGGCTCTAAGGGTGACATGCCACCAGTCTCTAGCCCTATCCTGCATGAGACGTGTTACTAGAGCAATCTTGACATTGTCTGCAATATCCATCGTCCCCATTATTTCATCTATCCTCATTAGCCATCGCCTGGCCAATGTGGGGAGATCATACCCTCTTAATGTACTTTCTTGGAGCAGTTGGGTCAACATCCTAACTTCCAGATCTGATACCCCTTCTATGTACATGTCGAGTTCTCAGTATAATTGGACAATTCTTTCCCAACTTTCATTAAATCATCGGTGATGCCTTTCAACTGTCATTCTAGCGCATCTAACTACGTTAATATTTAGATTTTTATTTGATACCGTTGCTTGTGTATTTTGATTATTAACTTTTTATTCTGAGTGTGACGTTGTGATCCCTTGGATGTGACTCTAATGTATTCTAACATAGTGACTGAATTGGCAGAAGAATCATCCATTAGGTAGATAAGAATGCAAACCCTTATCTGACACCTTATGGAACTCTCTGATACCAACTGTGGCACCCCACCCCTTAATCCACAGGGATTAAGTTAAGGGATGGTGTGTCACTCTAGCTAACCCTTCACTTATAATTGGATTAGGATGAAATCCACAATCTACCTAATAATGGAATGAGTAAGCATGAAATCAACATTCAGTCACTATCTAAGTAGACATATAGAGTGCGGAAGCAATTTTTTAATATAAATCATCCAACCATCACAACATAAATATGAAGAAAAATATCTCAGAACATAAGTATAAAATCTAAATACGCAGTCATCAGTACCTGTATTATTACATCATTTTAAAGTTCCAAATAATAAAAGAAAGTGCAAATACACTCATCCTCACATATAAACTAAATGGGCTAAACAGCAGCTTCTTCCACGGGCTCCTCCTCTAGGTATGGCTCCACTCTTAACTCTTGCTCATCTAACTGAAGAGGGTCTGCCATTGTCGGTCTCACAATGTAGGGCCCCGACCAAAAAAAAAGAAAAATATGATTAGACAATTGTCTAAGTACATTTTAAGCTGATAAGTTTTATACGTGTTAAGTAATATCACCATTCTATAACTTCTAAGAAATAATGTGTATAAGGGAGCAGCAAGCAATACAAAAGAAAAGGAAAGCTATAAATCATCATTTATAACTTGAAGAACGCAACTTAACTGTTCATGTTTGCTGACTGTACAAAGCCATCTACGACCTGAAACAATCACCGTGTCAGTGGTATTCCACTCTTAACAACTTCCTCCACACCAACGACTTCACCACTAGCAAGTCGTATCCTTCCCTACTGATCCTCGACAACACAACAACATGCTACATCCTAATCTACGTCAACGACCTCTTAATCACAAGTTCAAATTCAACAACTCTCAAGTCCCTCGTAAGCCTCCTCACTCAACTATTCAAGTTGAAAAATCTAGGCCATCCACAACCATCTAAGGAATACACTTCACAAATTCCACCAATAGCCTGACACTCAGTCAAACCACCTATGCTTCAACTATCGTCATTAATTACAATATATTTATGTGATAAGCAATAAAATAAATATTTGCAAGATATAATAATATTGAAAATTTTGTAACATTTTTCCTACAAAAAATAAGATGAGGGTGCTACAATATAAATAAAAATATATAATTGTCAAATTAATATGTTATTTACTATCACAAAAGATAATTGTAATTACTTTAAGATATTTTAAAATATCTCTTACACATAATTATAAAATTACTGTGTTCTACTTAGTCAACATTATATAGAATACGCATAAACAATAATACTAGATACCACTAGGTTGTTACCAAGCAACAAACGGAACTTATTTAAGCACAAAAGAATAAAACCTCAAGTGATAGTAAACTCAATAGCAATTTTCAAAATTAATTATCATCATGCCAAAAATAGAAATTATGAAGCTCAATGTGAAGTAATAATATCAGTATATAAATGTTTTTCATGGTATTCGAGTATTATTAAAGCACCCAAAAACAATAATACAGGATACCATTGGTGGTTACCAAGCAACAAACGAAATTATTCAAGCACAAAAGAATAAAACTACAACACAATCACAAAATAAATCACACAAGCATCCAAACACAAAAAATTTTACATAAAAAATTTAATGATGAGAAAAATCATGAATCCACACCACACACAAAAATTCACTATTAATAAAATAATTACAGAGTTATAGAGAGCTTCACCTTTACATGAACAAAAATGATCTAGCACTTACAAAGCCTCCTGATCAACGTCTTCTCATCCAGAAATCTCTAGCTCTCACTAAAATTTGAAGGAGACCAACAGTTGCCATAATGCAAGTTAGGGTTGATCTCACTATCTTCGCACAAAGAAACATTCCCATATGTTTTTTTATATACCTAGGTTTCATGTGAACCCCAAATGACCAAAATGCCCCTATAATTACTTAGGGAACCGCCTAGATCCAAAACTAGGCTCCGGCAGGAGCTACAACACGGTAACACCCTAGAATAAAACCACAAGGCACCATAGTGCACCATGGAACCCTAATATTGAACAACAGTGTTCCATGGCGCATCGTGATGCCTGTCTTTTGACAGTAAAACTTTAGGATGCGTCGAGGTGCGCTGAAGCGCCTGAACTTCCCCCGACTTATCTCAGAACACCTCGGGACCTTCTGGAAGCTCATCGGATCTTCATTGGTACCTCCACAATGATATAAATAGTCTCTGCATCCCAACAATTTCCCACTTGAATATATATTGGGATTATTCATTATTCAATATTGGATCTCCATTGTCTTCTTTAATTCCTATCAAGAACATGGTGTGGCTCACCCCCGTCATCTCATCACGTACCGAAGCCAACTAAAGTAACACATAGCTTCAATTTCTTCAATGTTATAGCTTTTGTAAATATGTAAATATGTCAGCGAGATTCTTTGAAGTGTGAATCTTCTCGAATGTAACTGACCTTCTTCCAATAATGTCCTGATGAAATGGTGCTGAAGTGTATATGCTTCATTCTAGCATTAAATGTAGTATTCCTTGCAGAGTTAATCACACTCATACAAATTCTATAGAGAGCTTCACATCCTTTTACTCCTTGCCTAATTTTGCCATAAAGTTCTTCAACCAAATTATCTCCTTACTCGCCTCAGTGATGGTGATGTACTCAGCCTTTATGGTAGATAGAGCAATAGTGTTTTGTAGCTTGGAGATACTTCTCATCGCTAAACTTCCTAATGTTAACACATATTCGGTAGTGCTCCTCCATCTATCAACATATCCTACAAGGTTTAAATATACAAAACCTTGTAGAGTAATGTCAAACCCATCAAAGCAAAGTGCTTTGCCTGTTGTTCCCTTCAAATACCTCAAAATTGACTTAATTGCTTCCCAATGGTGATTCTTTGGGTTTCCCATATATTTGCTGACTATTCCTACTGCATGTTCAATATCCAGTCTCATGTATATCTTTGTGTACATCAAGCTCCCAATCGCTAAAGCATAATAAACCATTTTCATGCATTCCTTCTATTCTTTAGTCTTTGGTATTTGATCTTTTGATAAGCTAAAGTGATTTGCTATCAGAGTGCACACTGGTTTTTCCTCACTCATGTCGAACATGTTCAACACCTTTTTAACATATTCCTTCTGAGATAACTTCAAAATTCATGCACTTTTCTCTATATTTGACCAGCCCCAAGCCCTTCATGTCAAATTCCCTTAATATTTGATCCTTCAGCATCATAACCTATTCCATATCCGATCTTGCAATCAACATATCATCCATATACAGCAAAAGGATGATATAGGAGGATTAATATTGTCTCATATAGCAGTAGTGATCCTGTAACCCCTGCCCCATCGCTGAGCGCAAAAAGAGGTAACTTAATCAATTTAGTGGCTGAGCTGTGAAGCCCCAGTACTAACACAAGGAAGTAAGGTGCTCCAACTGTGGCAAATCCCCAACTTAGGTAAAGTTAGGTAAACCCAACCTGCCTTAAGCCAAGGACTTGTCACCAAGTACTAGAACATTCATCAATATATATATATATATATATATATATATATATATATATATATATATATATATATATATATCAAAGTACTGGAAGTAATAGGCGAGTAGTAACATCCACAAATATACATAGTAGAAAGAGAGAAAACAATATAGTAACTCATCACAATGCAGAAATGAAGTGCATCCAAAATTAATTATTACAAACTGAATTTTAAAGAGAATGAAAATGTCTCTCAATCTCACTGAAATAAAATACAAGATCTATCTAAACGGCAGCAGCACGATCCTCCTCCTGAACCTGCTTATCTTCTGCGACACTGCCCACGAACAAGTCTGAATCTGACATTTGTCGGTATCACAAATGCCAGGGCCCCAGCCAACAAAACAAAAATGTTACAGTTAGACAATTGTCAAAGTACATTTTAGGCTATTTTAATGAATTGAATATTTTAAGGATATTATATTTAAATTATCTAAACATGCAGGCAATAATGGGTGCAACAAGCTATGAAAGAAATAGGTAACTATAAACTATCAATTTATAGCCAACAACTAGTATGAAAAGTAACATATAATGCAAAATAAATGGTGAGGCTAAATGCTAAAAGAAACAACAACTACAATACAATTCTAAACCTATCATGCTTATGATCATATTAACACATGCTGGGTATATAAAAGAAATACAAGTAATGAAAACATGCAAATTTAGCATCCTAAATATGCCAATATATATAAGTAAACCATATGAGTGTACATACAACATGCTAATCATGAAAAGGAAAAGAAAATGCCACTGAGACATGTGGCAAAAGTAAAGCAATCTATGAAATGTAAAGCCACTGAGACATGTGGCAATGCGAGCAAGTACTGAAAAATAAGGCCACTGAAGCATGTGGTAAAGCAAAATAGAAAACAATACTGAACAATCCAGCTAAAGTAGTAATAAGCCTAAGATATAGTACTGCCATACCAGCCAATAGGCCATACAAGGCCTCAATATCCATACATGTTTACTGTGATCATAATCACGTTAGGATCAGATTTACATTGTAGACCAGTCACTTTTGCTTTGAGCTTTAGCTTGGTTATTTTTGATATTTTGTATGTTCTGTTACATACCCGTTGATCACTATAGATGGATAGTTTATAGTATTTCCTTTTCTTGTACAGCTTGTCGCACCTTTTAAATGCTTGCATGTTAAAATAATTCAAATGTGATATCTTAAATATTCAGATCATTAAATTAGCCTAAAATGTACTTAGACAATTGTCTAAGTGTAACCTTTTTCTCTTTTTTGGCTGGGGCCCTGGCACTTATGATACCGACAAATGTCAGATCCAGAGTTGTTCGTTGGCAGTGCTGTTGGTGAGGAGCCAGTTTAAGAGGAGGGCCTTCTAGCTACTATTTAGATAGCTTTGCCTTGTTTATTGAGTGAGGACGAGAGTCTTTCATTTTCAGTTATCCATTTCAGTTTGTAATAAATAACTTTCTGGATGTACTTTACTTTCTGTATTGTGATGAGTTACTATATTGCATTTTCTTTTCCTACTATGTATGCTTATGGATGTTACTCTATTTTGTACTGCTTCCGCCACTTTGATATTTATATTGATGAATATTATAACACTTGGTGACAAGTCCTTGACTTAAGGCAGGTTGGGATTGCCTAACTTTACTTAAGTTGGGGATTTGCCACAGTTGGAGCATCGTACTTCCTCATTATCAGTACGGGGGCCCCACAGTTAGTATCAGAGAATTCCATAAGGTGTCAGAATGGGATCTATGATTCCTTTCTACCTAATGGATCGTTCTTCTGAAATACACGCATCAATATAAGTGACATCCATAACATAGTAGTGTCAGTAACTCGATGCAAAATGAAAGAAGAAGAATACTCCCATCCTAACTTATTCATTTGAAGTCTAACACCAATATAATAAAATTTTGTCCCCAGAGTCAATGGGATCTGAAGTGTATGATATAGACTATTATCAGGATGCCTTCAAGAGAGTTTGGAGCTGTAGCTTCAAATGGAGGTAGTAAATCAACTGCAAGATTGAAGCAGTTTCATCAAGAGGAATTTTGGTCCTGGAGAAGCTTCTACAACAAGCTGTATATCGAGGGCTCAACTTTCCCGTATATGCACAAGAATGGTTGAGCCGAGTGGAGTCCATTTTGGAACACATAGAGTGTCCCGAGTCACTTTATGTAGATATTATGTCTGACTTGATGGTGGACTACACCGGAGTATGGTGGTATGAGACTATGGCAAGGCTCGAGAAGAAACGTAATAGGAAGCGTCGGGAAGTCACCTTCGAGGATTTTTGTGTAGCTTTTAGGGCAGAGTACATTGATAATATTTGAATGATAGTTAGGTTAAATATTATTTCATTTTCAAGCAACTCCATTTGATTTACAGTTTTGGCATTGTAATTCTTAAATTCTATGATTAATGAAAAATTTTGATTTCCCTTTCTTCAAGTGAATTCTAAGTTGTTCTTTCTTAATTAAACTAGAATAGATTTTGGATCACCACCCACTGTTACTCTTATCAAGAACACTGTGGCCTCCAGTAGTTCTAACGATGAGGTAGCTCATCTGTGAGCTATGGTGGCAACTCTCTTAGAAAACCAAGCTCAGCAGGCACTGGTCATGCAAAAATTATTGAATGATCGTGTAACTCCAGTCACGGTCACTGCTCCTACTGTGTATGCTCCACAAACTGCTTCATCTTCTCATCACTTAGCTAACAACCTCCTTCACAATTTCCTGAGGTTAAGACCTCTAACTTTCAGTGGAAACCTGTCACCAATAGATACTGCAGATTAGGTTGAAGCAGTAGAGAGGGATTTTATAAGCTTGAAGGTCCCAAACTCAGAAACAGTCCATCTTGCCACCCGTATGCTCCATGTGGAAGCGGAATATTGGTGGGAAGAGATCAAAGGAACCAAATTCGCCGACTATGAACTAGAAGGCATCCCTTGGGATGAGTTCGTAGAAGCCTTCAAGACCGAATTCATTCCCCCATCGGCCCAGAATATTATTTCCGATATCATCCTAAGGTTGACTCAAGGGAGTCGTTCAGTGGCGGAATACGAAAGAGAATTTCGTAGATTAATTCGTTTCGCTCCAGAAATCACTCACTCTTAATATGCTAAGTGTCATCATTTTCTTTGTGGACTCCGAAGTTCTCTAAAGAACCAAATTGTGCCGCTCTGTCTGACTAGTTTCTTCAAACTAGTGGAGACAACTAAGGTGATCGAGCATCACCATTCTAAAGAAGATCTCAAACGAAAGGCACAACCACATCTGAATCCGCAAGTGAACTTCAAGAGGCACGGATCTCATCCTGCAAAGGTATATCAACTGGAAGCTACATCCACTGCCGAACAAACTCCGAACTGTACGAGGCCACACCCGTACGGCAAGTGTTATCACTTCGGCCAAAAGTGTTTTAATTATGGGCGTACAGGACACCGATTCTATGACTGCGATTATACTGAAACAATAGATGGAGTTCTGATGAAGCCTAATCAGAAGAGATAGATGTTCCGAGCAGCTCCATTAAACCAGAGGGAACCAAAACTGGCCATAATGCTAGCCCCTGCTGCTGAAGTCACTCATGCACGGCCATCAGTTCCCAATTCTCAGAACTATCAGCAACGACAATCTAACAATCGTTCTGTCAGTTCTGTAAGAGTATATGCTCTAACTCCGATTGAAGCTACAGAAGATAACAATATGGTTTCAGGTACACAATCCTAAAACCCTCTTTCTTTTGTTAATTTGCATTTCTACATTTTTCAAATTGATGATGCAAAACCATGTAAATATTAGGCACACTTTATTTCAACAATCAAACCTGCAATGTACTATTCGATACCGGTGCCAGTCACTCATTTATTTTTGAACGATTTGTCGATAATCTTAAACTTCATTCATGCAATCTAGTGCAAACGTTGAGTGTCGGACTACCGTATGGAACTCAATTAAGGGCACACAAATTTTGTAACATCAAGAATTTCAGGCCAAACTAATCATTATTCCAATAGCTAACTTTGATATTATTCTCGGAATGAACTGGCTCAGTGACAATAATGCTGTGTTAGACTGTCATAAAAAGAGAGTCACTCTCCATTCTCAGGGTAAGCCTGAAACATTTGTAGGAAAAACTAGTACACAGTTATCTTTAATAAATGCTATTAGAGCTGAACAACTAATTGGCAAAGGTTGTAGTGCCTACTTAGTCACCATGATGGGCGAAACAAAAGAAAATATCTCCCTTGCTGATTGTAATGTAGTCAAAGAATTTGCCGATGTATTTCCAGAATATTTGCCTGGTGTACCTCCTTCCAGAGAAGTGGAATTCTCTATTGAATTAATTCCTGGTACACAGCCAATATCCAAAGCACCTTATAGAATGGCACCTAAGGAGCTTCAGGAACTTAATGAACAATTGCAAGAGCTCTTGAATAAGGGATTCATTAGACCAAGTATGTCTCCTTGGGGAGCGCTAGTTTTATTTGTGAAAAAGAAGGATGGATCTATGCGCATGTGCATAGATTATCGTGAACTAAACAAGGTCACCATAAAGAATTAATACCCACTGCCTAGAATCGATGATTTGTTCAACCAATTATCCGGAGCCGTGATATTTTCCAAGATTGATTTAAGGTCTGGATACCACCAGTTGCGAGTAAAGGAAGATGATGTAGGGAAGACTGTGTTCCATACTCGTTATGGACATTTTGAGTTTTTGGTGATGTCATTCGGACTCACCAATGCCCCATCCATCTTTATGGATTTAATGCAGCGAGTGCTAAAACCATGTCTGGACAAATTTGTAATCGTCTTTATTGATGATATCCTTATTTACTCCAAAACCTTGAGAGATCATGAAGAACATCTGAGGTTAGTGTTGGAAACTCTGTGTGAGCATCATTTGTATGCCAAGTTCTCCAAGTGCGAGTTCTGGCTCAATTCCATTGCATTCTTAGGACACGCGGTCGATGCTCAGGGCATTCGAGTAGATCAGAGCAAAGTAAGAGCTATTCAGGACTGGGTTCAACCTAAGTCTGTTACTGATATTAGAAGTTTCCTGGGATTAGTAGGATATTACAGAAAATTTGTTAAGGGCTTTTCCCAGATTGCTTCTCCGTTGACTAAGTTGACCCAAAAAGCCGTTCTGTTCATTTGGAGTCTAGAATGTGAAAGAGCATTCCAAACTCTAAAGGATGCACTTTCTACCGCTCCAGTTCTTGTTCTACCTAAGGAAGGTTTGAACTATCAGGTTTATACCGATGCCTTAGGAATCGGTCTAGGTTGTGTTTTAATGCAAGAGGGTTAAGTAATTACTTACACCTCTCGTCAGCTGAAATCCCACGAGCGAAATTATCCAGTTCATGACCTTGAACTTGCAGCCATAATTTTTGCCTTGAAAATATGGCGTCACTATTTGTATGGAGTGCAATGTTCAATTTTTACCGACCATCAGAGTTTGAAGTACATCTTCACCCAGCGAGAGTTGAATTGCCGTCAGAGAAGATGGTTGGAACTTATCAGCGATTATGACCTCAGTATTCAATATCATATAGGGAAAGCAAATGTTGTGGCTGATGCTCTTAGTCGTCGGGCTACTTTAGCTGCTATGATTTCATCCAGTTCTCTAGAACCTGAATTCCATAAACTCGAAACTTCTCCAGTAAGTGGCGATATGCTGAGTTCGTTATTAGCAAATATTAATGTGGAACCCACTTTCCACCGAGATGTCTCCATCTCGCAAACCAAAGATGATGAGTATTTGAAATTTAAAGCAGATATCGAAGGTGGTCGTCGTCAAGATTTGCAGTTGCGCAATGGTGTAGTTTATTAGGGTAATCGATTGTGGATTCCTAAATCCATGCATCAAGAGGTTTTAGTCGAAGGCCATAATTTTGGGTATCATATTCACCCAGGCAGTACTAAGATGTACCAAGATCTGAAGCAATCGTTCTGGTGGCCAGGTATGAAGAAAGATGTAGCTGGCTTTGTGGCCAAATGCCATGCCTGTAATTTAGTAAAGGCCGAATACCAAAGACCTGGTGGTCTTCTGCATCCATTAGATATTCTAGAATGGAAATAGTTTGATATATCCATGGACTTTGTCATGGGATTGCCTCGTACCAAATCTGGTGCCGACGCAATCTGGGTTATTGTTGGTCGACTAATTAAATCTGTGCATTTCCTTCCTATTTGTTAATCTGATTCAGTATAAAAGTTGGCAAAGCTCTACATTAAAGAAATTGTCAGATTGCATGGGATTCCAAAGTCAATCGTATCTGATAGAGATGGTAGATTTACTTCTAGATTTTGGCAAGCTGTGCATCAAGATCTAGGCACTACTCTAGCCATGAGTACAGCTTTTCATCCTCAAATGGATGGTCAAACTGAAAGAGTGAACCAAGTGTTAGAATATTTTCTTAGGCTTTATGTTCTCGATTTTGCTGGTTCCTGGGAAGATCACATCCCGTTGGTGGAGTTCGCCTACAACAACAGTTTTCAATCCAGTATTAAGATGGCTCCTTATGAAGCTTTGTAAGGTAGAAAATGCAGTACTCCACTAGCCTGGTCTGAAACAGGAAGTGTTCAACTGTTTGGTTTAAAATTGGTAGAAGAAACCAGTAGTAAGATCAAGTTGATTCAGCAGAGAATTTGTTCAGCTCAAGATCATCAGAGTAAGTATCATGACTCTCACCACCATTTCTTAGAATTCAATGTGGGAGATTCTGCTTATCTGAAGGTCAGCCCAATGAAGGGTGTGTTCAGATTTGGTGTAGCTGGGAAACTCAGTCCCCACTATGTTGGACCTTTTAAAGTATTGGTCATCTGCTTATCGGCTAAGCCTACCTGATGGCTTTGCAGCTGTTCATAATGTGTTTCATGTATCCTCATTGAGAAGATGTCTTCGAGACCCTTCTCATCTCGTTCAACTTCCAGCAATAGAAATTCAACCTGATCTTTCATATGCCGAAGAACCTATCATAATTTTAGCTCATGATCAGAAACAGCTGAGGAATCGTTCCATTCCTATGGTCAAAATTCAGTGGGAGAACCGATCCTTGGAAGAATCTACTTGGGAAAAAGAGATGTATGTGCGCAATAAATATCCCCAGCTCTTTGCAAACTCAGGTACTATTCATTTCTCTTCTTTCAATTGTATCTAAACTCGTATTATCGCTGTAGAATATTTCTTCACTTAGGTGATATCGGGGACGACATCGTTCTTAAGTGGGGGAGTTTGTAACAACCCTAGGTTGTTACCCTAGCTAAAACTAGATTAATTAAGCTAAACCAAGGTTTGATTTTGATTCCATTAGATTCAATGGGTCATTTAAACCTAAACCTAAAAGTTTGAAATCAATCGAAGCTAAATTAGAAAATTTGGTATTTTTGGCTATTTTTAAGCCCTGAAAATACCTAAATTATTTTGATCTCCAAATTTAAATTTGATTTCATTTTTGAATTCCTCACACCCAAATTAGCTATGGGTGAATTTTTGGGAATTTTTGGAGCTCATTTGGTCCTAAATTGGATTTGAATTATTTAGGAATAATTATTTATTATTTAATTGGATTTAATTTTTAATTAAAATAATAATTTTATTTGCCTGGGATTCGCTGTCGGGACCGCGGCAGATCCGCTGCGGGGTCCCGACAGCGGCGCACGATTTTGAGCCAGTGGGATCTCTAGCACGTATCTCAGCGCAGGATCCAAGGGCTTGCGTCGCTCCGCCCCGTGATCGAATCTCAGTCGAGCGATCGGCATATTAAATCTAACATCCTGGATTTAATTCGTGCGGCCATTACATAAAATCTCCATCAGGCTGTCCAAACGCAACGGATTCGCAGATCAGATGGCTTTGAGCCCCCAGTCACTGTGGATCTTTGTCTCCAGAGGATCCCGTCTCGACAGAAGGAAATTTGCCGAATCAAGCCACGTCGGACCTATCTGCCATCTTCTCGCCAGGTCAGCTAGACCGTTAGGGTCCTTCCCGTAGTGGCCGAACCTAGGGAGCTGGGTAGTGTGGCCGAGCTAGTTCAATTAAAGAAGTCTGAGTGAACTCCTCGGCCCGAGCCTAATTCTCAAACCTCAGCTATGGTTTCCCCCCAGAGCCCCCTCGACCTATAAATAATTGTCCCCCAGTCCAGTGAGCTCGTTTGCTCACAGGAACCCTCTGGAATTTTCCCCTCTTTCTCTGCTGGTGTCCATTAGAACTGCCACCGTTCCAGGAGAATTTTAGAGCTGCAACTGCTGATAGTGGGTGCGGTTTGGTGTTCAAACCCCAGGAACTTGTATTGAGCTCAGCTGCCCCAACGTCTTCCGTCGCGCTAGGCTCGCCATCTCCTCAGGTACAGCCTCTTCCATTTTTAGTAGAGTTGGTTCTCAGCTCGTCTCGCTCTCTATTAAGCTTAGGTGCTGTGATAGGATCCCTCCCTAGTTTTATAGCGACCTCTTGGACCTTTTGGCAAGGCTTGGCAGTGGGCCAGATGGAAAAATTGCCATCTGAGCGCATACTGCCAGTCAGTCTGGAGTTCGCCCATTGTCTGCTTCCCAAGCACAATTGGCCACTCCTCACTGCAGTAGAACCCTTTGCGCATAATTGTTGAATCGTATCGAAGGTTGGATCGACCGAGATAGAGTGATTCAACTGAACCCGATTAGTCCAATTGAAGCTCTCATTGGCTAAAAATGCCTAGTAGCACCCCGGCAATCCAGACCACCCCAGAGCTCTTCATTTCGCCCTATCGCTTCCTCGTCGATCCCTGAACGTGTAGGGATTGAGATCATGGCGACTCGTGGACTCTGTGAGGAGAATTATCTCCTCACAGGTGCGCCAGCTGGTGGATCTCGGCAGAGTAGGCATCCAGCGATCCCGTACCTCCCAGTTAGGGCTTCTTAGGTTAATCGAAGCGTCTAGGGTCAGGAAGCGTGTAGCCATCGGAATCGAGGCATGGCGTGACCTGAGCGTGGAGAATTTGGCGCTGGAAGCCAGTGCTAGGGTTTGGGCTGCGGGCGCGAGCGGAAGGAGGAAGACGACGATTTTGGGTCGGGTCGACCCCCGACCCGCGCGTTTTAATTTTGGGCTGACAATAAATTATTTTATTTTCTGGATTTAATTTCCTTAAAGAAATTAAAACAGAAAATAAATCCTAAAGTTCTAATTTAAATAAAAATATAGAATAAATTAATTAAATAACTTTAGTTATACAGATCCAAATGGTATGATCCAATATACCATTTGAATCAGAAAAATTCAAGAAATCTGAATATAAAATAAAATTTCAGATCCAATGGTTGGATTTAAAAATATTGGCTAAAACTTTTTTGTTCTTAAGTAAATCATATAAAATCTTTTAAATATCCAAATTTTGAGATTAAGGGCTCTGATTGCTCCTTGTACCCTAAGGAACAATTCGAGACCCTTAAAATTAATTTTGGAGAATTAATTTTCTTAATCACTCCTTAATCACCCAAATCAAGGATTAGTGAATTAAACTCTAATTAAACCTCTGATTTGGGTAAGGCTTGTTCCTAAACTCATAATAAGTATATTAGAACCTAAGTGTAAGGTTGGATTGCCTTAATTTCACTAATTATCCTAAGTGGCTTAATTAAGTGATTAGTGCTAATTAAAATCATTTAGGTCATCAAAACCTAAATTAAGGGTGTTTCCCACTTCATTAAGTAATATGAAACACATTAAAACAGACTAGAGCAAATTTGGGTAGTTAAACCCTAAAATCCCAATTTTGGCCTTAAGAGGGGCATTTTGGCCATTTTGACCAAAATGTGATGTAGTGTTCTTTAAAAGATTGAAAGTTCAGTAAACCACTATAAAGTAGATTGGAAATGTTCTTTGAAATTCTAGAACAATAATAGTGTTAATCTAATCATTAAACCATAAGATCTCATTAAATCCCTAATTAAGATACTTAAATCTTAAGCATTCTTTATAAAGATCATTTGACCTTAAACTTATTAAATTTAATAATTGAAATGATCAGTTATCTCATTAATAAGTTTAGTTAAGATAACTCAAGAATTAAGTGTTAAAAGAAAAGTAATTGGAAATGTCTAAGTAAAATCTTAGCTTAAGATCTAAGTGATCAAAAACTTGTACCCTTAGATCTTAAGTAACCTAAGAAGGTCAATATGGGTTTAATGTTAATTTAATACTTGGAATTGTCAATTTTAACCTTAATAAGATTCTTATAGTTAATTATGAACTTAGATCCTAAAGAGGATCACAAATGGAAACTCTTAAGTCAAAACTCTATTTAGAAGTCTAAAGTGATCAAACTACAGATCTTTAGATCTTAGATCTTATACTCAAACCTTCAATTTGAAATTAAACCACCTCCAATTGAAATTCTTTAATGAATGATTGTTTAATCTTTTGAGACCTTCCATGTGGGTATAGGTTGATTCAATCAATAAGATAATAAAATTATCTTAGAGATTGAATATAGATCTTAGATTCTCAAGTTCTTAATTGATTATTTTATCTTATAATCAGTAGAATAGCCTTTCACTAAGTTCTTAGTTTCTGAATCTTTCAACTTATAGGATTCCTTACCTTAAATTTGGGTAAGAAGTGAGATACTTAGATCCTATTTAGAATGTCACCGTGGATTTTAGGATTTGAACTCAATATGGGGTTTAAGTTCTAAATCCTTAAATCTTGATTTACTTAATCAAGATTTGGGTAATAGAGTAAATATTAATAAAATTTGGTCTTTGATTTATTTATTTAAACTATATAGTCATCTTGTGATTCTATATTAGAACTTGTTAAGTTCTAATATTAATCTTAAGGCCGTACATCTGAGAATTTACTTGAGAGCTGGATATTGGAGATCCTAAGCTAGTAAATGTCTCAGATTAGCTAGTTGGATGAATTAGATATCAATGGATATCACATAAGTCTAGATTAAGTCTCTTGCTTACTTTAATTAGATTACTTTGCATACCTTGTATTTGAGCTTTATTCCTTGATCATAATAGGAACACTTAGGATATGAATGATACATCCTAAGTTAGAATTTGTAAAGCATATATCATTTCATTTAAGTTTATGCAGTGCTTTTAGTTAGTAGATTAGGTTCTGAGTATAGTATTGCCACCTCCAGTATTTAGTACAGTATGGAAGTTACTCGGGCCTATGAGAGGAACGGGGATGGCCTATAGGCTGGGTATTTTGATGATTTTTGGGCTGGGGTGGTAGTGCTATAGCTTAGGCCTATTGCTACTTTAGTTCAATTCAGTTTAGCTTGTATTATTTTGCCACATGTTTCAGTGGCTATTACATGCAGTTCAGTTGGCTTTACCACATGTTTCAGTGGTTTCCTGCTTTAGGTTTTATTTGCTTTTGTCACATGTCTTAGTGACCTTGCTTTATATTAATCTGTATATTGTATGTATGTTCTTATGAATTATATAAGCATAAATGGCATGTCTAGGATGCTAGATTTTCTAGATTTATTTAGTACTTGTGTTCTTTTATAATCTGCATATTTACTGTGATCATAATCACATTAGGATTAGATTTACATTGTAGACCAGTCACTTTTGCTTTGAGCTTTACCTTGGTTATTTTAGATGTTTTGTATGTTCTGTTACATACCCATTGATCACTATAGATGGATAGTTTATAGTATTTCCTTTTCTTGTACAGCTTGTCGCACCTTTTAAACGCTTGCATGTTAAAATAATTTAAATGTGATATCTTAAATATTCAGATCATTAAATTAGCCTAAAATGTACTTTAGCAATTGTCTAACTGTAACCTTTTTCTCTTTTTTGGCTGGGGCCCTGGCACTTGTGATACTGACAAATGTCAGATCCGGAGTTGTTCATTGACAGTACTGTTGGTGAGGAGCTAGTTCAGGAGGAGGGCCTTCCAACTGCTATTTAGATAGCTTTGCCTTGTTTATTCAGTGAGGACGAGAGTCTTTCATTTTCAGTTATTCATTTTAGTTTGTAGTAAATAACTTTCTGGATGTACTTTACTTTATGCATTGTGATGAGTTACTATATTGCGTTTTCTTTTCCTACTATGTATGCTTATGGATGTTACTCTATTTTATACTGCTTCTGCCACTTTGATATTTATATTGATGAATGTTATAACACTTGGTGACAAGTCCTTGACTTAAGGCAGGTTGGGCTTGCCTAACTTTACTTAAGTTGGGGATTTGCCACAGTTGGAGCACTGTACTTCCTTATTATCAGTACGGGGGCCCACACATGGTCGACGTGGATGGTACGAGTGAATTTTCACTGTCAAGTCGGGGATCTCTCCGAGACGAAGGTGAACAGGGCGGGGTGCTCGGCAGCCGTCTGATGGCGAAGACATTGGAGATGGACGGCCTGATGCGGGTTCTGATTAATGGAAATTCAGATCAAATCTTGTACGTCGAATATAAGATGTCAATTGCGTGGCTACGATTTGATCCTGGCATGGGTAGATCGCGTCGTTGGATGAGCCACGCCAAGATGCGTGCTAGGCATCCTACGGGTGCATCGCTGTGCGCCGCTGTCGGGACCCCGCAACGGATCTGCCGCGGTCCCGACAGCAAATCCTAACCTTAAATTTTAATTAAAAAAATTAAATTAATTAATATAATTCAATTTAATAATTACATTAATTCCTAATAAATTTATAAATCCAATTTAGGACTAAATGAGCTCCAAAAATTCTCAAAAGTTTACCCTTAGCTAATTTGGGGGTGGGGAATTCAAAAATGAAATTAGATTTGGATTTGGAAATCAATTTAATTTAAGTATTTTTCAGTGCTTAGAAATAGCCAAAAATACCAAAATTTCCAATTTAGCTCCGATTGATTTCAAACTTCTAGGGTAGGTTTAAATGACCCATTAAGTCAAATGAAATCAAAATCAAAGCTTGGATTGGCCTAATTAATCCACATTTAGCTAGGGTAATAACTATGGTTATTACAGACTCCCCCACTTAAGAACGATGTCGTCCCCGACATCACTCAAGTGAAGAAAATCTTATTGGGACAGAATAAGTTCTAATTATAATAGATGAGAAAGAGAAGAACAATACCTGGGTTTGCAAAGAGCTGAGAATATTTATTGCGCATATCCACCTCTTTCTCCCAAGTGGATTCCTCTAAGGACGATTCTTCCACTGAATTTTGACCATAGGAATTGAACGATTCCTTAACTGCTTTTGGTCACAAGCTAAGATTCTGATAGGTTCTTCGGCATAAGAAAGATCAAGTCGAATCTCTACTGCTGGAAGTTGAACAAGATGAGAGTGGTCTCGGAGACTTCTTCTCAATGATGATACATGAAATACATTGTGAACAGCTGCAAAGCCATCAGAAAGACTTAATCGGTAGGCAGATGATCCTACTTTGGCCAAAACTTTGAAAGGTCCAATATAGCGGGGACTGAGTTTCCCAACTACGCCAAATCTGAAGACACCTTTCATTGGACTGACCTTCAAATAAGCAGAATCTCCCACATTAAATTCTAGGAGACAGTGATGAGAATCATGATACTTGCTTTGACAATCTTGAGCTGAGCGAATTCTCTGCTGAAATAATTTTATCTTATTACTAGTTTCTACAACTAATTCTGAACCAAAAAGCTGAACGCTTCCTGTCTCTGACCAAGCAAGCAGAGTACTGCATTTTCTACCATACAATGCTTCATAAGGAGCCATTTTAATACTGGCTTGAAAGCTGTTATTGTAGGCAAACTCCACTAACAGGAATGTGATCTTCCCAGGAACTAGCAAAATCAAGAATATAGAGCCTAAGCAAATCTTCTAAAACTTGATTCACTCTTTTAGTTTGACCATCCATTTGAGGATGAAAAGCTATACTCATGGCTAGAGTCGTACCCAGATCTTGATGCAAAACTTGCCAAAACTTGGAAGTATATCTGCTATCTCTATCAGATACAATTGACTTCGGAATCCCATGCAATCTGACAATTTCTTTGATGTAGAGTTTTGCTAATTTCTCTACAGAATTAGTTTGACGGATGGGAAGAAAATGCGTTGATTTAGTTAAGCGGTCTACTATCACCCAGATCGCATCGGCACTTGATTTTGCACGAGGCAATCCCATGACAAAGTCCATAGATATATCGAACCATTTCCATTCATGGATATTTAATTGATGCAGAATACCACCAGGTCTTTGGTGTTCGGCCTTTACTAAATTACATGCATGATATTTAGCCACAAAGTCGACTACATCTTTCTTCATACCTGGCCACCAAAATGATTGTTTTAGGTCCTGGTACATCTTAGTACCGCATGGATGAATATGATATCCAGAATTATGGCCTTCGACTAACACTTCTTGATGCATGAACTTAGGAATCCACAATCGATTATATTGATAAATTACACCATTTTGAAACTGCAGATCATGACGAAGACCACCTTCAATATCTGCTTTAATTTTCAGATACTCATCATCTTTGGTTTGCGAGATAGAGACATCTCAGTGGAAAGTGGGTTCCACATTTATATTTGCCAATAGCGAACTCAGCATATCGCCACTGACTGGAGAAATCTCGAGCTTATGAAATTTGGGTTCCAAATAATTGGATGCAATTCTAGAGATTAAAGTAGCACGATGACTAAGAGCATCGGCCACTACATTCGCTTTTCTTGGATGATATTGAATATTGAGGTCATAATCACTGATGAGTTCCAACCATCTTCTCTAGCGGCAATTCAATTCTCTCTGGGTGAAGATGTACTTCAAACTTTGATGATCGGTGAAAATTGAACACTGCACTCCGTACAGATAGTGAAGCTATAGTTTCAAGGTAAATATCACGGCTGCAAGTTCAAGATCATGAACTGGATAATTTCGCTCATGGGGTTTTAACTTACGAGAGGCGTAAGCAATTACCTTACCCTCTTGCATTAAAACACAACCTAGACTGATTCTAGAGGCATCGATATATACTTGATAGTTCAAACCTTCTTTAGGTAAGACAAGAACTAGAGCGGTAGAAAGTGCATCTTTTAGAGTTTGAAATGATTCCTCGCATTCTGGACTTCAAATGAATGAAGCGGCCTTTTGAGTCAATTTAGTCAATGGCGAAGCAATCTGAGAAAAGCCTTTAACAAACTTCCTGTAGTATCCTGCTAATCCCAAGAAACTTTTAATATCGGTGACAGACTTAGGTTGAGCCCAGTCCTGAATAGCACTTACTTTACTCTGATCTACACAAATACCCTGAGCATCGACTACATGCCCCAAGAATGCGATGGAATTGAGCCAGAACTTGCACTTGGAGAACTTGGCATACAGTTGATGCTCGCGCAAAGTTTCTAACACTAACCTCAGATGTTCTTCATGATCTTTCAGAGTTTTGGAATAAATGAGGATATCATCAATAAAGACGCTCACAAACTTGTCCAAATATAGTTTTAGCACTCGCTGCATCAAATCCATAAAGATTGACGGTGCATTGGTGAGTCCGAATGACATCACCAAAACTCAAAGTGGCCATAATGAGTACGAAAAGCAGTCTTCCCTACATCGTCTTCTTTTATTCACAATTGATGGTATCTAGACCTTAAATCGATCTTAGAAAATATAATGTCTTCGGATAACTGGTCAAACAAATCATCAATTCTAGACAGTGGGTATTTGTTCTTTATGGTGACCTTATTCAGTTTATGATAATCTATACACATATGCATAGATCCATCCTTCTTTTTCGCAAATAAAACTGGCGCTCCCAAGGAAACATACTTGGCCTAATGAAGCTTTTGTTCAAGAGCTCTTGCAATTGCTCGTTGAGCTCTTGAAGCTCCTTAGGTGACATTCTATAAGGTGCTTTGGATATCAGTTGGGTACCAAGGATCAATTCAATAGATAATTCTACTTCTTTGAAAGGAGGTACACCAGGCAAATCTTCTGGGAACACATCGACAAATTCTTTGACTACCTTACAATCAGAAAGAGAGATACTCTCTATTGTTTCACCCATCATAGTAACTAGGTAAGCATTACAACCCTTAACAATCAACTGTTCAACTTTAATTGCATTTATTAAGGATAACTGCATGCTAGTTTTTCCTACAAACGTTTCAGGCCTGCCCTGGGAATAGAGAGTGACTTTCTTCATATGGCAGTTTATCATAGCATAATTGTCACTAAGCCAATTCATCCCAAGGATGATATCAAAGTTTTCTATTGGCAAGATAATTAGTTTGGCATGGAATTCTCGATCATTTATCAGAACTTTGATATTACAAAATTTATGAGCACCTAGTTGGGTTCTAGATAGAAGTCCAACACTCAACTCTTGTGCTAAGTTGTAGGCGTGGAAGTTTAAGATTATTGGCAAATCATTCAGAGATAAACGAGTGACTAGCACCGGCATCAAATAATACATTACAAGGTTGGTTGTTGAAATAAAGTGTGCCTAATTCATACGAATTGCATTAAAGACTTACAGAAATTAGAGTATATCAATGCAATTATTAAAGGAAAAGTTCAGAGATGTGTACCTGAAATCACATTGTTATCTTCTGTGGCTTTAATAGGAGTTAAGGCATATACTCGTGCAGGACCAGCAGGATGATTGTTAGTCTGCCTTCGTTGATAGTTTTGAGAATTAGAAGCTGGTGGCTGCGTGGGAGCAACTTCAGAAGCAGGTGCTGGCATCATAGCCAGGTTTGGTTCCCTCCGACTTAGTAGAGTTACTCTGAACACTTGCTTCTTCTGGTAGGGTTTCATTGGAACTCCGTCTACCATTTCTGTGTGGTCACACTGATAGAATCGGTGGCCTGTATGCCCACAATTGAAACACCTCTGGCCAAAGTGGTAACACTTGCCATACAGAGTGGCTTAGTACAAGTTTTGAATTTGTTCGGCGGTAGGTGCAGCTTCTAGCTGATATACTTTTGCAGGGTTAGATCCGTGTGTCTTGAAGTTTCCCCGCGGGTTTAGAGTTGTTGCGCTTTTCGCTTAAGATCCTCTCAGATTGGTGATGCTCAATCACCTTAGCCGTTTCCACCAGTTTGAAGAAGGTAGTCAGACAGAGCGGCCACAATTTGATTCTTCAGTGAACCTCATAGTTCACAAAGAAAGCGGTGGCACTTATCTGACTCAGAAGAGTAACTTCTGGCATGAAATGAATCAATCTATGAAACTCCCTTTTTTGTATTCAGCTACTGAATGACTCCCTTGAGTCAACCTATGATTGTGTCTGCAATAATGTTTTGTGCAGATGGGGGAAGAATTCAGTCTGAGGCTTCTACGAACTCGTCCCATGGAATATCTTCCATTTCATAGTCTGCAACTTGGTATTTCGAATCTCTTCCCACCAATATTCTACTTCCGCATGAAACATATGGGTGGCGAGATGGACAAGCTTCCGAGTTTGGGACCTTAAGACTAATGAGATCCCTTTCCACAGCCTTCAGCCAATCAGCTATATCCATTGGTGACAGGTTCCCACCAAAAGTTGGAGGTCTTAACCTCAGAAAATTGTGAAGGAGGTTATCCATTGATTGATGGGAGGAAAAGTAGTTTGTGGAGCAGGAACTGTTGGAGCAACAGTGATTGGAGTCGTACGATCATTTAGTAATTTCTTTACGATAATTTCCTGTTGGGCTTGATTTTCTAACAGAGTTGCCACCATGGCCCCAGAGAGCCACCTCATCGTTAGAACTACTAGAGGCAATAGTGTTCTTGACAGGAGTAATGGTAAGTGGTGATCCATAATCCATTCTAGTTTAATTAAGAAAAGAAGACAAACTCAGAATTTACCCTAAGGAAGAGAAATTAAAATCTTTCATTAATTATATAGATAAAAGATTACAATGCCAAAATTGTAAATCTACTAGGGTTGCTTGAAAATGAGATAATAATTATCCTAACTAATACTCAGACATTATCAATATATTCTGCCTTAAAGTCTACACAAAAGTCCTCAAAAGTTACTGCATGACGCTTTCTATTACGCTTCTTCTCGAGCCTTGCAAGGGTCTCATACCACCAAATTCTGGCGTAGTCCAACATCAGGTCCATCACAATATCTACATAAAGTGACTCAGGACACTCTATGTGTATCAGAATAGACTCCACTCGGCTCAACCATTCTTGTGCGTAAATGGGAAAGTTGAGCCCTCAATATACTGCTTGCTGTAGAAGCTTCTCCAGGACTAAGATCTCTTTTGCTGAAACTCCTTCAATCTGCCAATTACTTTCCTACCTCCACTTGAAGCTACAGTTCCAGGATGTCTTGAAAGCATGCAGATAATAGTCTATATTGGACTCTCCATAATTCATTTGACTCTGAGGACAGAATTGTATTATATTTTTGTTAGGCTCAGGATGACTAAATTATTAGGATGGGAGTATTCTCCTTCTACATTTTGCATAGAGTTACTGATACTATATATTATGGATGTTACATGTATATTAATGTTTATATTTCAAAAGAACAGTCCATTAGGTAGAAAGGAAACATAGATCCCATTCTGACACCTTATGGTGCTCTCTGATACCAACTGTGGGGCTCCCGTACTAACATAAGGAAGTACGGTGCTCCAACTGTGGCAAATCCCTAACTTAGGTAAAGTTAGGTAAACCCAACCTGCCTTAAGCCAAAGAATTATCACCAAGTACTATAACATTCATCAATGTATATATATATATATATATATATATATATATATATATATATAGTAGAAACATCCACAAACATAGTAGAAAGAGGGAAAACAATATAGTAACTCATCACAATGCAGAAATGAAGTGCATCAGAATTAATTATTACAAACTGAATTTTAAAGAGAATGAAAATGTCTCTCAATCTCACTGAAATAAAAATACAAGATCTATCTAAACAGCAGCAGCACGATCCTCCTCCTGAACCTGCTCCCCTTCTACGACACTACCCACGAACAAGTCTGAATCTGACATTTGTCGGTATCACAAATGCCAGGGCCCCAGCCAACAAAATAAAAAGGTTACAGTTAGACAATTGTCTAAGTACATTTTAGACTATTTTAATGAACTGAATATTTTAAGGATATCACATTTAAATTATCTAAACATGCAGGCAATAATGGGTGCAACTATCCATTTATAGCCAACAACTAGTATGAAAAGTAACATACAACACAAAATAAATAGGGTGAGGCTAAAAGCTAAAATAAACAGTAACTACAATACAATTCTGAACCTATCATGCATATGATCATTAACACATGCTGGGTATATAAAAGAAACATAAGTACTAAAAATATGCAATTATAGCATCCTAAACATGCCAAATATATAAGTAAATCATATGAGTGTACATACAACATGCTAATCAAGAAAAGGAAAAGAAAAGGCCACTAAGACATGTGGCAAAAGCAAAGCAATCTATGAAATATAAAGCCACTGAGACATCTGGCAATGCGAGAAGTACTGAAAAATAAGACCACTGAAGCATGTGGTAAAGCAAAACAAAAAATAATACTGAACAATCCAGCTAAAGTAGCAATAAGCCTAAGACATAGTACTGCCATACCAGCCAATAGGCCATACAAGGCCTCAATATCCACCAATCAATCCCCAGCCTAGCCATCCAAATCTGCCAGGTCTGAGTCCATTCTATACAATATTACTACTGAAGAGGCAGACTAGGCTAGGACATATTCTACCAACTGCAAACACTGAAATAACTGAATGATATGCAATTCAAATACTAACTTAGGATGTACCATCCATATCCTAAGTTCTCCTATTATGCTCAAGGAATAAAGCTCAATATCTAAGGTGTACAAGGCAATCTAGTCAAAGTAAGCAAGAGACTCAATCTAAATTGGTGTGATATCTGTTTTATATAATTACCAAATCTAACTACTCTTAGAAGGTACAAGTTTAGGATCTCCAATATCCAACTATCCAGTAGAATCTCAGATTTACGTCCTTATAGTTAACATTAGAACTTAACAAGTTTTAATCTAAAATCATGTGATGACTATATGGTTTAAGTAAATAAATCAATGACCTAATTTATTAATATTTTACTTTCTTACCCAAATCTTGATTAAGTAATTCAAGATTTAAGGATTTAGGACTTAAACTCCACATTGGTGTCCCAATCCTAAATCCAAGGTTAAAGGTCCTATTAAGGATCTAGGGTTCACAATTACTACCCAAAATAATGGTAAAGAATCCTATGAGCTAAAATATCCAGGAACTAAGAACTTAGTGAAAGGTTATTCTACTGATCATAAGATAAAATAATCAATTAAGAACTTGAGAATCTAAGATCTATATTTAATCTTTAAGATAATTTCATTATCATAGATTAAATCATCCTATACCCACATGGAAGGTTTCAAAGGATTAAACAATCAATCAATTAAGGAAATTCCAAAGGAGATGGTTTAATTCAAGTAGAAGATCTAAAGTCTAAGGTCTAAGATCTAAGATCTGATCACTTTAGACAACAAATTTTCTAACTTATACTTCACCAATTGCATTTCTTTTGGTATTTAAGTTCATAATTTAATTAGATTGAACTTATTAAAGTGAGATTTAACAATTGCAATTGCTAGACTCAAGTATTAAGGCTAAGTGACTTCTTTAAGATCACTTAAGATCTAAGTATCTTAATTAGGGCTTAATTGAAGACTTCCTAGATTAATGACCAAATTAGTATTGTTATTAGTTTAAGAGTTCAGAGAACCTTAATAATTCAACTGAGGTTGATTTACTGAATTTCCCTAGGTTTAAGGAGCATTTAAGCACATTTTGGTCAAAATGACCAAAATGCCTCTTTTAAGGCTACAATTGGGATTTTTGTGGTTAGTTATCCAAATTAAATCTAATCTATTTTAATGTGTTTCATATTGATTAATGAAGTGTGAAACATACTTATTTCAAGTTTTGATAATCTAATTAAGCTTAATTAGTACTAATTACTTAATTGAACGAATTAGGGTGATCAGTGAGATTAGGGCACTTTAGGGCAATCCAACCTTACATTTAGGTTCTAATAGACTTAAGATAGTAGTAAAAACCACATTTGCCAAAATTAGAGGCTTAATTAGGGTTTAATTCACTAATCCCTAATTTAGGTGATTAAGGAGTGATTAAGAAGATTAAGTATCCAAAATTGGTTTTAAGGGTCTACAATTGTTCTCTAGAGTTTACCGAGCAATCAGAGCCCTTAATCAATTAATTTGGTTATTAGTTAAATTTAATATAATTTATTTACAAATAGAAAAGGTTTAAGCAATTATTTTAAATCCAACCATTGGATCTGTGATTTTATTTTATATTTAGATTCCTTGTATTTCTCTGATTTCAATGGTATATTGGATAATACCATTTGGATCAATATATCTAAAGTTATTAACTTAATTTATTCTGTATTTGTATTTAAATTAAAACTATAGGATTCTATTTGTAAATTAATTTCCTTAAGGATTTTAATTCCAGAGATTCTAATATTATTCTGCTGGCCCGATTTCAAAATGTGCGGGTCACGGGTCAGCCCGACCCGTGACTTCATCTTCCTCACTCGGCTGACACCCGAAGCCCAGTGCCCTAGGCTTAGCTCCTGACGCAAAATTCTCCATGCTCCTGCTACGCCACGCCCTGATCTCGATGGCTACTCCATCCCTGACTCCAGACGCGTCGATTAAACCAAGAAGCCCCAACTGGGAGGTGCCGGATCGCCGGGGGACTACTCGGCTGAGGTGTCTCTGAAGGCGCACCTGTGAAGAGAAAATTCTCCTCATAGAGGCCTCGGGTTGCAGTCGTCTCAATCTGTACACGTTCAGGGTCCTCAGAGAAAGTGATAGCGTGAGTCGAGGAGTTCTGGGATGGTCTGGATCAGTGGGGTGCTACTCGGGGTATTTTGCCGATGAGAGCTGCGACTGGATCGATCGAGTCCAGTTGAATCGATCGATCTGGTCAAACCCAGCCTTCGATATGGTTCGACAATTGTCGCCTATAGCTTCTACTATCAGTTAGATGGCCAATCGCTTCGAGGGAATGCAGCATTTGGGCGAATTGGCTCGACTAGTAGTGCACACTCAGACAGCAGATACGCCGTCTGGCTCACTGCTAGGCCTCGCCAGAAGACTCGAGCATCTACTAGGAAGCTAGGGAGAGGTCCTAATGCAGCATCTAAGTTTAGAGAGGAAGCAAGTCGAGCTAAAACCAGCTTGACAGAGGAGTTAGGATGAAGGCTGTACCTGAAGATCAGGAACGGCTGTGACAGAGGAAATGCAGGCTACTCAGGTCGCATGCGATCACTGTCGAGACTCTAGCAAGGGGGTCTGAATGCCAGACCTCGCCCTCTATCAGTTGTACGCAGTATTCCAGTCACCGGTATCACCGAGAGCTTCAGAACTTCAGCTGGGAGAATTAGTTAGTCTCAGTGAGCGAAAGGGGTTCACTGAGATGCACTGAGGGTTTTATAGACGAGGGGGAGGTCCAGGGGTGGACACCATGGCTAGAGACCATGATTCAGGCTCGGACAGGGGAGAAGCCATGGACCTCCACATTTGGGGCTAGTAGGGCCTTGTGACCCGACGAGCTTCGTCCTACCCGAACCGAGAAGATCTTAATGGTCGGGAGGACATGGCAGAGGGAGTGGGAGACAGGGTCGACATGGATGGTATGAGCAAATTTTTGCTGTCGGGTCGGGGATCTCTCCAGGACGAAGGTGAACAGGCCGGGGTGCTCGGCAGCCGTTGTTGGCGAAGACATTTTAGATGGACGGCCTGATGCGAGTACTGATTAATGGAAATGTGGATCAAATCCTGTACGTCGAATATAAGATGTCGATCACGTGGCTACGATTTGATCCTGGCGAGGGTAGATTGCGCCGTTGGACAAGCCACGCCAAGACGCGTGCTAGGCATCCTACGGGTGCATCGCTGTGCGCCGCCGTCGGGACCCCCGCAGCGGATCTGTCGCGGTCCCGACAGCAAATCCTATCCTTAAATTTTAACAAAAAAAATTAAATTAATTAATATAATTCAATTTAATAATTACATTAATTCTTATTAAATTTATAAATCCAATTTATGACTAAATGAGCTCCAAAAATTCCCAAAAATTCACCCTTAGCTAATTTGGGGGTGAGAAATTCAAAAATGAAATCAGATTTGGATTTGGAGATCATTTAATTTAGGTATTTTTTAGGGCTTAAAATAGCCAAAATACAAAAATTTCTAATTTAGCTCCGATTGATTTCAAACTTCTAGGATTAGGTTTAAATGACCCATTGAGTCTAATGAAATTAAAATCAAAGCTTGAATTGGCCAAATTAATCCACATTTAGCTAGGTTAACAACTAGGGTTGTTACATGAGCGGTGCGCCATTCAGGGAGGGATTCCACATCTCCATGAATAGTAGGGAACTAACCTAGTGAAGGCAGATAACTCAACCACCAAGGAGAGTGGAGAGCTAATACTTAAGATAAGAGTAATATCCTTATCCTAAGTATTAGATAAATACTTATATTTGATTTAAAATACAATATGAAGAACCCAATGATATATAAGATATCAGCATTTCTAGTATGCTTATCATATCACAATACTAAGTATAAGTAATATATAATAGAGTGCAGACACTAAGCATACATCCAAAAATATTCATCACGGAAATGGAATAAAACCATTCATCTCAGAATAGAAAAGTAAATATATCCAAAAATTATTACAAACGATTTTTTGAATTAATACTGAAATAAAGTCTAAGCACTAAACTAAAATAACTAGTCAAAAGTGATAAAGCTGAAAGAGAACTCCTCTAAGGCTCCACGTACTCCTCATGAGGCTCCTAAACATCCTCTTGACCTGACTCAAGCTGCTCAGGATCTAGCAAATTGCCGGATCCCAAAAAATACCACGTGTTAGATAATTAGTCGAACACAATGAAACTAATATAACAGTTCTAGTTATTTATGTTAATATTTTAGAATTATAAACCAAATAGAAGAAAAATAGTAAAGTAGCTGAAAACCTGAAATTGTATAAAATTGAAGTAAAGTTAAGTTGTCTATATACTGAGTACTAAAAAAAATAAAATTGCATATGATCTGAAACTGAGTACATAACATGTAAGACTATACAATATGTCATTTAAGTCATGCATCTCTATATACCATGATATGATATGCAGTTGATATGCAACTGAAATATCACTGAACAAGTATGGATTATACGGTTCAATGTCTGCATATATCCTGTTGGGAATCCAGTACTAATTGTCCTGAAATTCCCCAATTAATAACTACAACATTCCGTAATTCATTATCACTGATACTCATCTTTCATGCTCATGTTCAAGTTCATATTCATGCTTATGCCTCTACATTATATGCCTTAAAATCCAGATATTAAAAAATGATTTAAAGTGAAATAATGAAACAAATGTCTCCATTATGCAGAATCCATCCAGATGGATTCTAACTCCTAGTTATACTTCCAATCTTACTTAGGATTTTACTTAAAATCATTAATTGGATAGGTTGTATACACATATTTAGTATGTTTCCAAGAAAGGTGAGTTTAACACTCAGTTTATTTAAAACTGCACTTATCGAAGTGCACTTCGATAAGAGGAGGTGCCCGGTCGCACTTTATATCCCAAACTAAGCTGTTAAATATCTAGATTCCCAACATACTTAGTGTCTTAAGAAGAGTACTTGGGATACTTAGTTTGGTTAAAACTACACTTATTGAAGTGCACTTCGATGAAGGCAGTGCCTGGTTGCAGTTAATATCTCAAAGTAAGGATTTAAGTCACTTATTTAAACACTCTTAGGATTGGAAGATTTATTTTAAGTGGGACTATATCTGACTAAGCCCGTAGGGTAGAACAAAAATATAGTCCTATCTTAAAGTGAATTAACCAAATCCTGAATAATGTTGAAGTGATCCAGCACTATGGATATACACTACTATACTCAACTAATAATATGAGTTCAGTAAATACTATTTAATCAACAAGGATCATCAAGGCTATGAGATTTATACTACAAAAGGTGAATCCTACATAAGGTTCTAAGGATGTGACCTAAAAGATCACCCAATATATGTTACTACCATATGGGAGAAATCTCATTTAAGTACTTTTAGGTAATTCTGCCACAAGGATCTAAGATCAAGTTCTAGAGTTAAGAAAGATCATCTTGGTTCCTACTTCAAGATGTCATAATAAGTCCTTCCTACCTCATTGTATTAACATTTATTAAGGCTTTTAGTATTATCAAGTAAAACCCAATGTAAGATTATCAAGATCTAACATCTATGCTAAAATTCATAAGTTTTATTTATTAAGCTTATTTTGATCAGATCAGATCAGATGGTTAGATCCATCTGATCACATCCTATACTATAATTTATGGGATGAAATAAAGAATATTATTGAGATTAGATCATGTTGTAAAACATTACAATTTTATAATTATTCTCATGCTAAGGATCTTATATAAGAGAAAATCAAAGATCTCAAGCTTAAGTCCAGATATTTAATCATATAAATTATGTATTAGTCTTAGCACTTCTAATTCAATAAATTAAGATTAATGTTAAATTATATGCATTATTGAAATCATGTCAATTGAGTTATCTTACAATCAAGTTGATTATTTAAGTGAGTAAGGGCTACCCCTAGCCTTGCAAAATTAAGACAAATAGTTGATTTATAGTTCAATGACAAATCAATGCATTATGGCTTTATTATTGATAGTAATTTTTGTTTTTAGATTAAGTATCATTTACTTAATTAAGTTTTAAAGATTCTTATGTTTAAATATAGTTTAATATTTATTTAAGTAAATCAAGGTGTCCAAATTAACATTAAAGTTCTCTAACACGCATAAATATTATATTTATTAAACAATGAGTAACTAAGGTTAATCAAATTTTAAATCAAACACAAAAAGGATCAGCACTTGATTATAAATATAAGGCAATTAAATTCCATGCAATTTGATTATTAAATTCTACTTGGTCATACATGCAATCAAAGATTCTAACATTAACATTTGGCAAAGAATATTTAAGCAATTCTCTAGAAGATTTAGAAAATGACATTTTAGGGTAAAATGGTGGATATCCCCACTTTAATTCACCTATGCATTCATACAATGCTTAATTTTACTAAATCCAATTTTAGTTTCCATATATTTAGGCCCCATTAGGGTCCTAGAATCATTAAAATGCAAAAAAATCACAAATTCGGGCAATTCCGAACAATTCTGGGCGCTACGGTGCGTTGTAATAGCTTCTGGCCGAAATTCAGGCGCTACAGCATGTTGACCAGCTTCTTTCCAAACCGCGAGCACTACAGTGCGCAGCACTTTCAGGCGCTGCAGCGGATTTTGGCACTGGGTCGCGCTGCGGCTCTTTTAGGTGCTACGGAGGAGTCAACTTGAGACACGAGCATCGCGGTGCGCTATAGCGGACCCTGGCCAAGAACCAGGCGCTACGGTGCGCGTAGCATGCTACGACAGATTTAACCCGAGACTCGGATGCTGCGGCGCGCTAGCGCCCAATGATGATTTCGCATGTGCGAAAATCGTAACGGGTCTCCTTTCACACTAAAATACTCTTATTCTAGAGCACTTCACATGAGGTGCCATATATTGATGGAAAGGTCATTCCGAGATATTTCAATTGATATTAAAATTAATATGAACAGATTATTATAGCAAGCATAAATTAAAGTCCTAGTTACGGGTATACATAAATTTTACATTTATTTTTACAAGCATATTAATGGAACAATGAGCTTCGACCGGACTCATTGGTGTCCAATAGGAGCTTGACGATCACCCTAAACTTCATTCAATGACTGACTGTATACCAATCATATG